>JAGQAX010000024.1:6940613-7592615 GCA_019142605.1 Cephalopholis sonnerati
ATTTGTCACTTAGACACAAAAACATCGGAAAATAAGGTCCAAGTTCAAAAATACTGGTACCAAACTTCTTCCTCAACTTAAATTTGCTCTCGCCAATCAAAAAAGCAGCATGCACTTTTCATGGTTGCTCATGCCATGGAATCAAATCTGCACACTGCCACCAGATCTATGCTGGACCTTTACCAAAATGCTCCGGGCTTCCTCATGTCCCACTATTAAAACAACCCGGCACCCTTATGCTCCCGCTGCCCCGAGTGAGAACAAGTCATTGGGGGAGGAAAGAGTGGAGACAGAAAGAGGGAAAAGATAAAGTAAGACAAAGAGACAGACTAGCGTAAGGTCACAGGAGGAGAGACAGTGAGAGTTAAAGGAGGACGAACATGAGAAAGTCAAATGAGTGCACAAGAGAGGAGGGAGGCGAAAAAAAGGGAAAGAAATGCATGCATGGATAGTCGAGTGGACAAATGTGAGCATGTTGAATCATAAACCCATATCACAAATATGACCTACTTTCATTTCCCTCACAGTAAATCAGGTCGCCGTGTATCCAATTAAAGCAATTAAAGCCTCAGTAAATCCCATATCAACTAACAACCAGTAATGACAGTGATAGCGCTCGGGAAGTCTTTATGAATCACACAGTCGGCGGATAAGAAACTGCACAAAAGCAATCGTCCACTGTGTCATGGGAAGTTACACATTCACAAACCGCTGTGGATGAATTATAAATTAGGCAGCGTCTCGTCTCGCCAAGAGGATTCAAGTGTGTCGCTCTGGTGTTTTTTCTAGATTCGCTCTCATGTCACAGTTTTCAGGAAATGATTGACAGTTAAAGGTTCCTCAACATCAAGATTTTTCTTTACTTTCTTCACTGGAAGATCAATTTTTGATGTTCTGTGGATCACAGAGGTTATTTTGAGATTTTAGATATTGATGATTTAGTTTCTTGGAGTGTCTTTGACTACGTTCACATTACAGGGCTTGATGCGAAATTCAGATTTTTGCCCCAGATCTGATCTTTCTGCCTGGACTGTTCACATTCATGTATGAAGGGAACCATGTCTGACATCAGTGTCAACAGATCTGTGCCGTGAAATGTCTCAGATTCAACCAATAACGTCACAAACGTGTGTTCGAACAACAAGAAACCATCACGTTTGCTTAAGAGTGTTTGGGGGAAAATGAATGACATCACAATGCAAGTGTTTATCTACCGAATAATTTGCTACTTAAATACATGAATGTATAGAGACCTTCACTGCAGCGTCCTTACACAACCTCGCAGCTATCTTCTGGATTAGCCCTCTGCTAACTTGAAGGGGTTAAAATGATCTAATTGTGCAGCTCCTCAAGACGTTTAAAATGAGATCAGACTGAATGGATCAAATCCTGGAAGTGAAACAAGTCATTTTGCAGAGGTCTGTGACACTTATTGACATAAGTATCTTTTCCAATGTAAGTTTATTGTTATGCGCCTGAAGTGATTCTTACATTCTTCAGCTGCAAAACTGCGCAGCCTATACACCAATTTAAAATAATGTCTCATTTCATTTCGTCAACCAGAGTCTTCCTAGCGAGGCTAGCTGTGGATTCAAAATCCAAAAAAGGAAAAGACTTAGGGCAAAAGAGAAAATTGAATAGTGCGAAGACAAATATGTTTGCGTTTAATGGCAATGCTGCAAAGTTAAAGTACCAAAAAATCAAGAATAGCCCATTGCGGAGTCGCCATCTTGTGCTAAATTCCACAACTTTTTCAAAAATTTGAATAATTTTACCAATTTCATGATCTTTCAAGGCCTGGCCTTTGGCGTTTTCAGGTGAGTTTGGGTAAGTGCCATGGATGTATGGGGAAAAACACACATGAATTACAATATGTCTGTTCTTACAGCGGTCGCATGGCCAGTGATCAACACATTCTCACTCTGACCTCGTCACATATCAATGTTTGGTCATGGACTTTCCACGTCTAGATGTGACGTGCAAGGTACCCTGGGTGTGTTGGTTGTTGACGTTCTGGGACGCCATGTCAAGTTCTGCCTGTTACATGCATTGTCAGTTTTCAAAATACACTTCCGTTACCACAGGAAATGTACAGTTTGCATAAAGTCTCTTTCAAAATAAATGCACAACGTCATTTTTCTTCCTTCAACAACAAAAGCAAATGGTTGGGTTGAGGGAAAAAAGAGCAGGGTTTGGCTTTACAATCTTAAAGGAAGCAAACACTGGCTTCCTGGGTGAAAGTCGGTGGTTGTTGGACCCATCCACCACCCCTCCTGCCTACCCTACTTGGACTTCTGCCGCCTTAACTTTCGCCGTGTTTCCCCCTGACACCACCAGGTGCCATTAAACAATAACACTCACTGGAAAGAAAGGCTTATTTCATCAGTATCTGATGCCCAAAGTCACCAACCAAGTGCTGGATTTCGACGTCTTTGGAGTGAGACCTGGCTGCAGTGATCGGATATGTATTAGATTTAGGACCAAACATGAACGTAGCCTCCATCTGATAGAAAAAATTGAATTTCTGCTTCGACACTACTCTGAAAAAAAAATTAGACCTTTGTCACATAAGAGCAAAAAAGTCAGAGTTGAGCCACATTTGCTTGTAATATGAACAGAGCCTATGTTACATCAATCTAGTCTCTGATTTCCTACATTTCCCAGAATGCAGTTTGAGATGCAGTGACCATGGACAGTTGGACGAAAAGTGAACATACAGTCACTGCATATAACGTGGAAAACAGACACAAACATTATGGATGCATAAACAGATAACTGAAATAATCTATATGACGTTAGTTCATCAGGTCAGCGCTGGGTTTCCTTTAATCACCGAGGGTCAGTTTCCTGTCAGCAGTGGGTTACCACAGGTCATAAAGTCAGGTCAAGTCAATAAAGTCTGTTGACATCTTTCAGCTTCATTAAAGCCCCACAGTCAGTAACATTTGCCACAAAGTGCACCATAAACAACAAACTTCCTCCCTGAATGCAGCATATAGCTGTGTTTTACCTCATGGTTTTATAGCGTATATACAGTGTAATTAGTTACACTGAGAGACTGCACTCGAAGCCTGTTAGCTGTTTAATCTGCAACAAATGTGTCCTAAATGGCTCCAGCATTTCCTATATCAGAATGCTATTTTAAGACCCTTGATGTATTATTTCCTGTGCAGTGACTGCACACTGTACGCACCGAGGGGGAATTAAGCTCCCTCGCCATCATGCAGACACATCACAGCAGCCACTATATGTCCGCACTTGACATTCCAAAGAGGCTACTTGTGAGCAGATTCACCTTCAGTTAACCCTGAGCCAAAACAAGTTTCCACTCCTGTGATTCGCGAGAGCGGCGCGGCGTAGAGAGATAAGCCTGTCAGTCACCGGCGGCCACAGTGTGTTTCACAAACAGTCATGGGAGGCTGTTTTTTTTTCTCTCTGCTGCTGCTTGACACGTGGATGTGTGTGTGGGTGTGTGTGTGTGTGTTTGTGTGCACTTTCATTTCAGTGTTCATACTTGAAGCTCTGCGTTTGTGGCGTCAAACTAAAATGGAAGGATTTTCTGTCTGTCTGTCTGCCGTCCTTTAATTTTCTCGACATCCGTTCATCCTACCAACTTCACACATGGCGGGTGTGTTGCTGAGGACCCAAGGAAGTGTCACAATACCAGAAACTTAGTCGTCAATAACAACACCAGTGAATTCCACTATTCTCGACACCAGTTTGATACCAAACAATCTCACATATTTAAGCACTCCTATGTTAACATCATTTACATTAAATTAAATTTAAATTGTATCAATAATCCCTGATTTTCGGCCAAAGCGGAGCAGTACCACTGGAGATCGTGGAGGCAGTGTAGCGTAGTTTAGGGGAGATATGTAAGTTGAAGACGACAAAGACATTTTAAAAATGGTGGAACGGAACAAATCTGTAATATAAGCCACCTTTACATGAAAACGATTAGCTGAAAATGGAATGTCGCTGAAAAGGTTCTGCATTTAGACAACGACATTTCGATAACAATCGCTGTGCACATGGATCCGCAAAAGCTAGAAACGCTGTAGTATACATGCCAGGCCAGTAGTTGGCGGTGTGACTGTGTAATGAAACAACATGCACCCGCTCGTATACGCTTCCTTCTACAGAGTGGTGAGGTATGAACAAACAAAATGGCCACCACACAAACGTTTGTCTGGACGGAGGATGAGGTGAAGTGTCCAAGTGACGCTAAGCTACAAAGCAATTTCAAGAAAATGTTGATTAGAGGTCATGCCAATCCAAATGTTCAGGACTTTTTTAGAGCAGTATCTGACAGGCAGAATGGCTCCAAAGCCAAGGTGATATCAAAGCTAAATATAGGTCCTGTTTCTACAGCAACATACTTAAAAGAATTCTCCATATGCCTGAACATGTTGTGACATATCTAATGACATATCTAATGGCCTCTCAGACCACCGCCATACAACCTCCTCCACTGTCACCATGTTTGTTGTTGTCAGAAACGTTTGACTCTGCCCTTTAGTGCCCTTTAATGGATTTACCTAAGCCAACATAACAGACACTTGGAAGTATGTTGGCAGTGACATTTACAATGTTTGAAATAGACGCATCTTTTCCATACATGAAGGGAGTATAAAAGAGCCTTGTGATTGGACAGTTGGGTAAAAAGTGAAAGTGATAAGCGCAGCATTTTACCCAAAGTTGAACATTTTCAACTCTCAGCGACCAGAAAAAAAAAACACCAAACATGCAGCATGTTCCAAGACCCAAGAAAGCAAAGTTTCCAGTATGGATTTGCTTGCTTAAGTGGTTCTTAAGAATAGCTGCAAGCAGCAATACCTGAGGCCAAGTACTCGGTCGATTCTGGGCACTGTACTGGTTTTCATTAATGTCTTGTCTGATTGATAGAATACAAAAGTAATTAACCTACACTCTGAAAATCAGAGGTTTTACATTGTCTTTCTGTTCTAAACACTTGACCTGAGTGGATCTTTCCTGGGAATATGTGCCAGACAAAAGGAAGTACAGTATTTTCCACTATATTTAAAGAAACAAAAGAGCGCCAAAGAAATGCTTAGTGGGAAGCGCAGTCCAAACAATCAACAGCAATGACAGCTTGGTCCCAAAGACAACATCATAAACAACAATAGTGACAGTATCTAGTTGTGGCCAATGGTTAAATCGTAAAATTCTCCTATAGTCTGAGGTAAGTGTGAGTTGAAGTTGCAAGAAACCTAAAGAATTTCCCTCTGGGGATGACGTCCTGAGAGCAGCAATAGATCATCAAGACAAAATGAGGACATACCAGAGTGTCTGCTTCCTGACTAAGTGACCATTCTGACAGAGCGTGTGTTGAGGATTGACTCACCGGCAGGCCGCTGTCAAGAGACAATCTCTTTAACTGCTCTCTCCTCTGCAGGTGTCTGTTCATGTTGCCTCGGCCCTGCAGCGATCCGCACACCTGGGAAGCCCTGGAGGGAGGAAGAGGGGAGGAGTGAGAGGACAGAGGGAGAAAGTCAACAAGGAACACCTCACATCCGGTGGGTCACGTTACAGCTGTTAAAGAGGGGCTTTCACCTTCAAAGAGAGATCAGAGTCCAAGTTTAAAGCGGCGGAGGCAGCACTTTCAGACACAGTTACAGTCTGTCACTGCGCTGCCTTCTCTTTCAATTCAAGCGGAAGCGGACTTTTCCTTGGGCCTGACAGGACTCTGGGATCCCAGAACTCCAGCTGGATCTTACTGCTTGCTCTCGGTGTCACCCATGCATCCCGCCCTCCAACCCAACCCCAAACCCAAGCTTCAGCCCTTTTGTTTTTCTAGGCCTCTCCAAACAGTGCTGGGAACCAGTCCGACCTGGTCTGACTGAGGCCGCAGCAGAAGATAAACACTTCACTTCACGCATACTACTCCCTTACAAAGAGCCCGGGCTTTAGAGTCACTGCGGTGGTGCACAGAGTAAGCACACCATTTCCTCATTGGTGAGGACAGGGTCAAAGGTCAGCTGATGGACGCTTCAGGGTCACAGACCCTGTCTGTAAAACATGACTCGCAGTGCTGAGTGCAGGTATGCGTGGATAAATCCTGGATGTGTCCAACATAAATAAGATAGGGATTCCGCCTTCATGTTCAAGGTACAATGTGTAAGATAGTCTGCCCTCGGTCCAACATGAGAGGAACATCCACTCTAATAAGTTTTCATTTTAAAACACATATCTTTTTAAAATGCAAAAGAGGGCTGAAGCTCTTTGCAAATAATCTATATCACCACCCCAACCAACCGCTCCCGGCAAAAAAAAAAACATGTTCAGCAGCAATAAAAAAGGAAGTGATATAAAAAGGAGCAAGAGTAAACATTGGTGTGGCTTCCAACTGCTCGAGACAGCTCCTGGCAATTAAAGAGAGGAGTTGTAATGCTTCTTTAGACTGTTCAATAACGTCTAACGTTGACTCTTTGGCGAAACATATCTTTAGTACAACTAATGACAACACAAACCGCTCCGAACAAATTCCAAATGACGATGATAGAGTTTTGATGTCACTGTTTTCTTGCTACTGTGCCCTGTTGTTAATTGGAAGCCAACACATTCTCATTCCAACCTCATCACATATCAATGTTAAGACATGGACTTTCCACGTCAAGATACGACGTGCAAGGTGCGTTGATGTTGACGTTCAGGGATGCCATGTCAAGTTCTGCCCTTCAACAACAAATGGACGTGGTTGGGAATAGGAAAAAAGAACAGGCTTTACAATCATACGAGAAGTAAACACCGGCCTACTGAGTGAAAGTCAGTGGTTGCTCGACCCATCCACCACCCCTCCCTTTCACCCTACTTGGACTTCCACTGCTGTAACTTTCGTTGTTGTCTCGCTATGTTTCTCCTTGACGTCGCTGGGTGCCGTTAAACAAGAATAGGAACCAACTGCGTATGATGCCGATGTGAAAGGACAGAAGTCACTGACCAAGCACCGGATTTCAACAACTTATGAGTGAGACCGGGTTGTAGTAGCAGTGGCATCGTTAGACCTTTGCATCCAAAACTTCAGCCCCAAATATTTTATAAATTGCCCTGGATATAAATATAGAAGTTATGTAAGTGTTTTAAAAATAAGAATAGGCCTAACAACAGAAAAAACACCCCAGATCTGATCATCTCTCATTCTGTTTATACTTGTAATTGAATGATACACATAGTCACATTCACCACTGTTAACATAAATACATATATTTTACTATTTTCCAACTTAAATCAATAATTTTTTGATAATAGTGGTAGTGAAGTTTTTCATTTCTGCTCAATACTAACTCAATACTAATAACTACTAACAACTACTAACATTTTCAACATAACAACTAATAATTTATCTGTATTTTCTTTATTTTTTAATTTTTAAGAGTTAAAAAAGCATCAAAATAAAGCTTGTTTATCAAAAAAAAAAAAACCCTCAGACCCCCTGAGTCTGGGCTTAACCCCCCAGTGTCCCCAAACCCTAGAAACGCCCCTGGTTAGTAGTCGGCTTTAACACTGATAACTGTAAGTTTAGATTGTATGAACCCAGACGTCAACTGCTAAAATGTGCCCCCTATTTCTTTGGAACATGTGACCAGGTATTTTACTGCAGATTGCACCTATAAAGTACAGGATATAACTCGAGCAAAGTACAGGAAGTTCATCCAAATACATGACAGTATTGTACTCCTACATTAACATTTACTGCTGTTACCCTTTGTCATTTATATGTTTATTTAAGTAATTAGATTCCAGTTTTTAAGAGTTTAATTTATTCCTTTGTCTAAGTAACTACCTCAGCACTAGTGAACCCTCAGAGGACAGTTATTATTTGCTGATCTAAGGGTATGTTCAACAGTAAACACCATGGTTACAAACAAATATGTCATTTAAAGCCACAGCAAACCTCCCAAAGTCATTCTCAACCACAGGCCTGCTAAGTGCCACGATCGGCCACTAGGTTCAGAACGAGGCTGAATTGTATTCTATCCCCTTTTTCAGGTCACTTGTGTTTACTCGCCTCACAAACCTACTTATGCAACCACACTTCCCAAACAGCGTCCCAAAGTGCCTTTTGCATCTGCTGCAGGCTATATCTGTTACACCCTGTCTGAAGCTTCAGCAGCGTGACTGCACTTGTCAAACATCCCCACGCATCAACATGACATGCTCCATCCACTGCCAATCTGGGGAGTCAAAACGTATCGACACGAGGCCGGCGCCAACGTCGGATCGCAGGCGCGATCAGCCGCAGAACTGATGTTAGATTTCTTAACATGACACAGTCTCCTTCTGCCCCATTTCTGAATCCCCCTGGGTTACGCGGTGTGTGAGGAAGTGGCCTAATCAGCGAGCAGGATGTGAAACGCTCTGTCTTTAATGACACAGAAACATCAGACTCCTGCCTGTCTCCCACTCTGCCTTTGTAATGACTAATTGTGCAAGTGTATTGCATCAGATGAAATACTCTGCTCTATGTTTAGATTGCATTTCAGTTTGGTCCCTTTCCGCTGGAGATTAGGAGAGGAAGTAGAGCCCGTGGCTTCCCTTGGATGCAGAGATACGAGGGGGGGAGTATAGGAAATTGAGAGTAAATGATTAGAATGGATTATAGCTGTGTGCTTGATTGCCCAGACCCGACGTAGAAAACACAGACACCCTTTTCCTTAGGGTATAGAAACTGCGAGGGATGAGGTAGTGGATGGATCGATTGTGATAAAGACTAAGCAAACACATTAGAAGCCGGATATCAGGGGTATTCAGATAAAAGCAGGCGATAAAGCCAAGCCTTTGACAGTTAAACAAGCCAGTGATGCTTAGTCTTTTTGCTGTCTGTCGCCCCTAAGCTCCAAAAAGCTCCAGCATGTGAGATCACGCAATAAATAAAGATGCAATAGTTGGAAATAAAGACACTGATTTCATTAAAAAGGAAGTTACTCCTTACAACACCCAGCCAGTCACAGCCAGAGACAATCTGTGTCTTGTTAGTCGATGCATTCGGCTGACGTTTAAAGAGCATTACACAAATGCCTGGTTGTGTCACCGCCATGGTTCGCTTGGACTGCACCTCTCACTGATGCTGCAGCATGTTTCTGTAAGTTTAAAGGAGCAGTGTAGTGCCAACTAGAGGTGAGGACTGAATACTGCAACCAGCTGAAACTGCTCCCGGTTAGAATTCCTTCAGTGTTCATTGTTTTTACCGGGAGCCAAATTATCCACACGGGTCTCTTCCTCCCCAGGACAAACAAACCCAGTGATTAAAACTTGTAGAAACACTGAATAAAGCAGTTTCACGTTATAAATCAGTGTTTGTCTGATGCTCTTTGGCAGGCACATGCACGGATAGTGCTCAAGTACCTGCCATTTTGCCCTCTGTCTGGATAAGAGCCCTGTTTTGCAAGACATTTCTTTCTCTTTTTCTTTTTCTAATTCAATATTTTAGTTTTTAAATTTGGTTCATGGTATCAATTCTTCATTAAAAGCGTGTTTTAGTGAGTTTTAATTCTGCCCCTGCTTCTCCCTCATCACAGTCGCCACAGTTAACACTCTTGAATCAAGCGCCACTGCCACAAGCTCATCTCAAAATAATGTTTAGATCTCCCACGCCACGGCTCTAATGATTCATCTAAATAAATCTGAGATGCGGTTTGGTGTTCTCTGGTTCTCTTTGTGACATCACAGCAGTTCTCTCGCATACACAAACTTTATTGTTTACACATTCTTGGGCGGTGGATGAATTTATACACATACGTGTTGACTCAGCAGAGATAACATGAAATAAGATAAGCTGATCTACAGGAGAATCAATATTTGAGTACAGACTGCCTGAGAGTGTTACTGCATCATGTTCGGTTTTTTATTTTGATTTGTCACCTGCCACCTGAACTGACATTTAATCAGTTTCGTCTGATAACATTTTTAGTCTGAAGGGCCTCACATTATTAAACCATTTTATCCCCATTCAAGTCAGTGTAGCGCTAAATCAGAAGTTAGCGGCTCGGCTCATGAGAGTGTGTTGTGCTCCTACTGTATGGGCCGAAGGAAGCAGAGGAATAAGGTCATTTTATACCCAGGAAGTCGAAGCTGCCTTTACCGTTATATCCAGTTCTCTTTATACCTCTTTGGTAATGGTAAGCTAGCTCAGTGGTGCTGGATGAGCTAACAGCAGAAGCACAGCTCAGCCAAGGATGCCATTAAACACTTACGAACGCTTCCTTCTGCACGATGATGCAGTTGGTGGGTGTTTTACGGTAGAAAGAAAATAGTTCCCACATGAAACTGCTCACAACAAGGTCTGTGGATTACCTTGAGTAACCAGGTCATGATTTCTGGAAAGAGACATTGCTGTTGAGTTTTTCAAATGTAATTTTTCTGCTTTTTGAGCACCACAAACTGAGTGCCATCTAGTTCCATTATATTTTAGAGAAGGAGACATCTCTGCGGCTGATATCGCCAACACTCTGCAACTCACACCAAAACAATATGGACTGATAAACAGCTCTACAGGTAAGAGGGAAAGTATATACTTTTGATTTTGGGGTGTACTGTCCCTTTAAGCTACACCCTATTAATAGCAGTTTTCAAAAGAGCCAAAAAATGTAAATGCTCCTTCGCCGTTTACAATCTGAGGGCGTCTCTGCAACTGCAGCCCACTCAGCACTGTCCTCCCTCCCTCTACATTCCCGGTGATTTACACCAAAAGCAATTACAAATATGTTAAACCGGTTTGGTGTTGACCTACGTGGAGTGACACGCGTCAACGCCTATAGTCCACACGGCCCCCAGCCGGCCATCCAGCCAGTCGGCAAGCCAGCCAGTGGGGTGGAAAGGATATAATCAAAGGAGGCCAGGAGGACGCTGACATCTGGGAGTCTTTGTGCTGTAGGCCTAATTAGATGCCAGGGTGAAGGGAGGAGGCGCGGTGGGATAGTGTGTGTGTGTGTGTGTGTGTGTGTGCAACCAGAATGGGAGGTTGTTTGAGGTATGGGCGGGGGGGGGCTTTTTTAACATCTGCTCCAGGAACAAGGGAGGACCCAGCTGAGGTCACACAGCCCCAGACAGCTCCAAACTACAACAGGGATAATGTGAGGGGATAACAGCTTAATGATAACACTTAAACCCATTGAGAGATCGCTGTACAGAAAACAGACTGCGAGCCTCATGGATAAACGCCGATAATAAGCCCAGATTGTCCATGAATATGGATCGTCATGGCTCAGGTTTGATACTGTTCCTTTGTAAGCCGGGAAGAATTAGACAGCTGTGCACTTACTGCAATCAGCAACCTTTTACCGGCACCCTCATCTTAAGTAATCCTACGCATACAGTAAAGAGATCTGCTCAAGAAACACTGTTGCTCCACCCTTTTGGCTTTTGGCTTTGCAGTGTTACAGAGACCACACTCCGACACAAGTGACAATACTGCCCTTTGTACCTAACACAGTGAGGCTTTCACCCACGCATATTCTCATTTCACACTGTGCAGAGTGAGAAATCTTTGTCATGGTGAAAGTGGGTGAAGAGTGTGGCTCGAACTTTGCACCCTTTTCTCATGACGCAGAGCCTCCCATTGCAGCGGCATTTGCAATAAAACAATGTCCTACATTTGCTTTTCTTGCTGTGACATGATTGAGTCACGGGTTATACATTAAACTGTACCAGAAAAAGTGAAGCAAATAAATTTAAGCAAATATTTAAATGGCCATCTGGAGGAGAAGAAAGAAAAGAAGGGGATTCCAGGCGTGCAGGAGTTTTCAATTAACGCTTAGATGTATTATAAACCTGTGAAAACACAAAGGTCTCCGAAAGAAAAGCCTCTTGGCCAAAGTGTGATCAATACGCCCCAAAAAAAGAGCAATGCCAGGAAGTGCCAGGGCCTGAAAATGGATGGGATCGGACATTGATTGGTGCACCCCCTTTTGCCCCAGGAACCAATTCATTTTGTCTCCATGCCCTGTGCCTGCCTTGAATGAAGAGGGGGGGCTGAAACGGGGTCAGCGCAGAGGCATCCCCCCACAGTACGGAGCCCAGCGCTCTCTTTATTTTTCTTCTGAATGATTCATCCAGATTGCCATGTCCGGGGAGAAGAATGAATGACCGGGAAGATTATACGTTTGAGTCTCGCTTTTTAATTCGCCCGCTACGAGCAGGGGGGAAGTGGGAGGGGCCGTTGGGGTGGAGGGAGGGGTGCCATTACTTTCCATTCATTGAGGAGAAAATTGAAGCATGCAAGTGTCTGATGTGGGGTTTAATGCGCGGAGAGAGAGGTCCATCTGTATTCTCGCAGCACAGATGGTCCACGCTGATCGGATGTTTTGAGTCCCTCTGCTGGCCAGCCTGTCTGATCCTGCCTCTGCATGTGTCCCGGTACAGTTGGCACGACCAACTGTAGCCTGGCACGGCCTAACGTGGAATTACAGTGTCTGGGAGCCTCGAACAATAAGCCATATTTTACACTGGTCTGTTGTTGTTTTTCTGCTGTCAGCAAACCAATCATTAAGCTCAATGTCTTTTTCTGAATTTTTCCAGAGTGTGCTCACTCGTGGCCGAGCGTGTCAGTGTTCAAACTGCGCTGGTATTCATAACAACTTTTAAGTATTTATCACATGGGTGTGAAAATGAGAGGCTTATCGTCAAGGCTTACAGGTCAGTTTAACACTCCTCTTAAAATGAATGCTGATGATGTAAGTGAGGGAGGGTGTTTTTTTATTTTTGTCACATTAATCAAGAACATGTGCAACACATCGTTATCACTTCAGATCATAGTGCTTGAGCTTGTGCGTCTTTCAGGCCTCTAAACCACATCATTAGGGGATGTGTGGACTTGTAAGAGCCCCATTACTGTGCAGTGCTGGAATGTACCTAAATGCATTTGTACTTAAGTACAAATTTGATGTATTTTAGTGGAGTATTTTAATGTTATGCTGCTTTCTACTTGTACTCAGCTAAACTTCACAGGGAGATATTGTACTTTTTGTGTCACAACAATTATTTGATAACTTTACAAATTAAGATTTTTACACACAATCTTTACAAATATATACATAAGTGCAGCCAAAATGATTAGTCGATTGATTATTTAATTATTTGACAAGTATTTTGATAAGATATAATCCACACAAAAACATTTAAAGGTTCCAGATTTTCCAATATGTTGATTTGCTGTTTTTAATTACTTTCTATCTATTAAATTACTTAAATGTTTCTGCTTATAATATTTAAATACATAGTTGCGATTGTACTGACATATATTTACTTAAAGCTGGGTTAGGTGATTTAATTTTGGCGTCACTGGGCAAAAATCCCACAATACATGTTGAGCATATTGTAATTCAAGTGGACGGAGAGAAAACTAGACTTCTGTACCTTCTCTTGGCTCTGTTTTCAGGTTGTAGGAAATCTAGCCCATGACGGGAGACTTTAGCCAATCACAGAAACTTTCTGTTGCTGCCATTACAGAGGTTAGGCTACCATTTGCCACCAGCTCACTGTAACACCTGGCACTGGGGTGTTTGCACTGGCCGAATTAGAGCTGCTACAGCTGCTGACCGAAAGTCAGTCTGTAAAGCTTCTTCCTGCTCTCCTCCACAGCGGCGGGGAACGAGGCGGAGAGACCGTAGACCGTGGCTAACATTAGCTAGCTAAATACATGGACTGGAAAATCACGGGAAATGTACAGCCTTGACTCCCCGCCGGATCAGCAAACTTTCTGTTGCTGCCATTACACAGGTTATGCTACCATTTGCAATCAGCGCTGGGGTGTTTGCACTGGCTGAATTTGAGTTACTTCACCCAGCAACCACAGGTCAGTTTCCTGAGCTGCTGCCTGTTCTCCTCCCAGGGAAGCAGTCCACAGCGGCGGAGAGCAAGGCAGAGAGACCGTGCAGTGGCTAACATTAGCTAGCTGATTACTGTCTTATTTGTGGACTGATAAACAAAGAGAGAATAAGGCAAGGAGGGCTCGCTGAATGCAACTGTAACATGAAATAAGATTATATAAATACATAGGAACCACTGGGTTACTGTTTGAAGTGTGTGCATATGCTCGTGGTCATCTGGTGGAGGGGCTTAGGACAGAGAGAGGGAGCTGCAAATTCTGCTGTTTTTTTTTTTTTTAATCCTTTCCAGATTTCTGCTTATCCCAGCTTTAAGTACCATTTCAAATGCAGGATTTTTACTTAATAACAGAGTACTTTTACTGAAGTAAAGGATCTGAATACTTCCTCCCCCACTGCTATAGTTCACGGGTAAAAATAGAAGCTTTGTCAGCATAACTGGGTGTCCGTACACGTGGTTATTTGCTCATGTCTTTAGTTTTCAAAGGACGGCCTTTACATTGCTGACTAAACAACCTATGTCCTTTGAACACAATGAGAATAAGTACAGCTGTTGAGGGCAGATTAGGAATGTGTGTAGACAAACAGGGATACCGCCGCTATGTACATGGATATATTCAAGTAATTGATTAATTTATTTCCTGACAAAATGGTTTATTCCAAGTTCTCAGCACCCAGAATAAAGTCTTCGAATTGCTTGTTTTGTCCAACCCACTGTCCAAAATCCAAAAGGTGTTCAATTTACCATTACTCACTGTGGCAACAAGACCACCATGCCTCTGATAAACACTAAAAGCCAGGGACAACATGCCTGACGGAGTGAAGTTTGATCCTGTATATTTAATCAGGAACAAATGGAGCTCCTCATTATGTTTTGACAGTCACGATGCCGTGAGACATGCAGGAGGCCCGTGAGGCATTTGTTAATCATCTGATGCGTGTTCGCAAAAAGCACACAAATATGTGACACCTAGTTTGGCATATTTTATACTCACACCAGATGCTCCACTTCTGTCTTCTCCACGTAGAGATTTAAATGTTTTTTTGGTAACTGATACAGTTGATAAAATTTTGCACAGCACCCTCTCAGCCATTCTGTCTCTTTGATGAGCGTATGATCAATATTTGACTTAGCCAACTTGTTCAATAAAGCTTGTCAAGCATGACTGATGCCCCATCCAATCAGCACTCAGAGAGGACTGAAAAGACTGGTTCTCAAATGTTATGCAAACACTTAAATTACTTCCGAACCAAGATCACGTCAAACAAGATAAAAGGAAACAATCTGCTAACAAGAAAATGAGTTTCTCAAACACCTTTAATGCTAAAGATTCTTGCCGGGACTTGTCCGAGCGGCTTTAAATCTCGTTTAGTCAGCAGTACTTAGCAGGCAGGGGTTTAAAAAGGCGGGAGGGGGTTGGAGGTCTGGTGGAAAAAAAAGAGAAACAATGAATACAATGTCGTCATCCTGTTCATGAGGGGAGTCCCTGCAATTCCCTGCGCTTATCCCACCAGATGCGTAGGATGCTTTAATATACATCCTGGAAAAAAAATCAACTGAGCTTCCTGTCGAGGGACCCTCCGCTGCAGCTCAGCGTGCTTCGTCCGACAGCGTGACTCTCTGCTGAACTCTCTCATGATAGCGCCACAGGTAGAAAAAAGCCAGGAAAATATACTCCGAAGGCCCAGGGGTGATGCAGCGAGCCAAGAGAGGGCAGAGGAATTTTCCGACCGTTATCAAAATACACAACTGTGCCCCCCCCCCCCCCCCCCCCCCCCCCCACTTTGGTATGTGAGCATCATGCGATGGGCAGCTAAATAAGTGAACACACACATTTCATCAGCAGGCTGCTGACAGCTTGAGAAACAACAGTGTGTTTGTGTGTGTTTATATCTCTGCGTGTTTTCCTCTGTGCTTTTTCTCACAGACAAGTTCGGCAAACATCAGCTGCCACTGTTTAACGTCAACGGTATTTTAAAACCAAGAAGAAATTATTACTTTTCTCCATTAGAAAATAAACATTTAAAGGTATTTTCACCAGTTAAATAGTCTTATGTTGAATGTTAAAACTTTACTCTCGCACAACCATCTCTAGGGTTTACAGAGGATGGTCCCAAAGAGAGAAAATATCCAGTGAACGGCTGGGTGAAAATGCCTTGTTGATGCCAGAGGTCATGGATCCATCCTGCCTTGTATCAACGGTTCAGGCTGCTGCTGCTGGTGTAATGGTGTGGGGGAGATTTTCTTAGTACCAACTGAGCATGGTTTAAACACCACAGCCTACCTGAGTATTGTTGCTGACCGTGTCCATCCCTTTATGATCACAGTGTACCCATCTTCTGATGGCTACTTCCAGCAGGATAACGCACCATGTCACAAAGCTCAGATCATCTCAAACTGGTTTCTTGAACATGACAATGAGTTCACTGTACTCCAATGGCCTCCACAGTCACCAGATCTCAGTCCAATAGAGCACCTTTGGGATGTGGTGGAACGGGAGATTCACATCATGGATGTGCAGCTGACAAATCTGCAGCAACTGTGCGATGTCATCATGTCAATATGGACCAAAATCTCTGAGGAATGTTTCCAGCACCTTGTTGAATCTATGACACCAAGGATTAAGGCAGTTTTGAAGGCAAAAGGGTCCAACCTGGTACTAGCAAGATGTACTTGATAAAGTGGCCGGTGAGTGTGTGTATAAATTAAATTGACCTCCACAGTTCCTGGTAACTTCCATGTCTTAATTACATTACGAACTAAGGAAACAGCTACCTGAAAACACTTTTCTATCTTCCTGGTCTGCGATCGCACAGAAAGGAGGCGTGCCACACTTTTTTTTTTAACCATGGACTCTAATTATTTATTTATTTTATGTATTTCACAGAAACTAGTATCTAGTTCCTAAAATGTTGAGGCAGAGGGGACTTGCTGTAGCTCTGGTTGAGGGTGAGAGCAAACAGATTGTTGGTCACAAGGAAACTGAGATCTGTGTGGGTACATGAGACCCTAAAGAAGAGGGTGGATCATGGGGAGTACCACCAGTTGGTCCAGGAGCTTCTCCTCGATGACGGCCAGGCATATTTTAGCATGACTTGATGGCAGTTTGACAACCTGCTGTCAATCGTTGGACCGTATAGGTCTGCGTATCATGTGACTGCTACCACCAGTTTCTCTTGCATTGTTTACCAACTGTAAACTTGTTGTCGTGACCACCACAGAAGGCCCGCCTCTCAAATCATCCGATTGGACAATGGGAAAAAAGATGAAATAGGGCGCTTTTCCGTTTTGAGTTGAAGTTTTTTCAACTTAAGGAGTCCAGATTGCTCCGGCGCTTAGAGCACAAAAACACAAGGCACATCCCAGCGCAAAAACAGTGAGCAAAAAAGCTATGTTCTTCTTAAAAACAATTACAAAAAGCCGCCTCCAGCTGCTCAAATGCTTTCTGTGTTCCCGGGGCCTTGTAATAACTCGTGCTTTTCCTCCTGCTAATTCCAGAGCGCTAGGCAGCTGTTTAGAGGAACCTGTGGCTGCTGATTGTTGGGACAAGGTTTCAAGAAAAAAACTTTGAAATTTGCATCACTTCACTTCCTTATGATGACTGTGCACAAGCTGGAGCCCTATCAAGCTAATTAAGGTCTGAGTCCCTGTGAAAGTTGTCTGAGAGCTTAAATCTCTTGAGGTGACCAAACTTTTTCACTTGTACAAAACAAAAATAATTCACTGATCTTGCTTAAAATGTTGTGAAAAGCATGTTTCGTCTTAACGTCAAGCCTTTTGGAGATCAGTTCATCTTCTACCCACTTAGTAATTCACAGTGAAAGAACTTTTGATCAGGGGTGTCCAAACTCACACATAAATATGCAAATATGTGTTGCTTTACCTAAAAAAAAAGGCTTTTGTCACTGTAAACTCAAACTATTCCAACAAATTTAACTGTCAAACATTTTGCACAAGCTCCACTTGGCACATTGCAGGCAATTAACATTAATTGCCACCTTGTTTTTGAGCACTTCTCACAGACTTTGAAGGAAGGTGACGCAGTTCAGCCTCCCGTAATGCCATCAGACAAACAAGCAGGAATCCAAAACTTACTCTGCGCCGGCCGGATCCTCTCCACTCAACAGGTCTGTAGCCAGCTCTGTAGTTCCCAGACTCTCAGAGGTGTTTTGGTTAGGAAGACAACCTGATGATGTGGAATTTCCTTTGATGGCAGCTGAAAACATGCTGTCGTAAATTCCCCTGGAAGTGTTGCAGAGAGGGGGGGAAGCCACGCACAAACACACACTCTTTAAACACACTATCTGTGCTGCCGGTGCTGGAAGTCTGCAGCAACACCCAGTAAGACTTGTAAATAGAAGGGAGGGTGGTGGTGGTGGTGGAGGGAGGCGGGGTGGGGCGGGAGGATAAGGAGAGTGAGGAGAAGTTCCACATTACATCACCAGCAGCTGTTGACAGGCCTGTGTTTATTAACTAACTGCCAGGGCTGGAGGAGTCACACACCACATGCCTCACACACACACCTCCACAAACATTGACAAGACAAGACAAAGTGCGCCCGAAACACTTGGATGAGAGACACGCAGCAGAGACACGTGGATGCATGTTTTTTCTTGGTAGACACACAAAAATAAAAATATTTCTCTGCTTGATATCTCAAGTTTCCTTCTCTGGATTCAGTTTCTCCCAGTTTGGTCTGATGGTATTACCTGTCATCTGTTTACACTGGCTCCAAGACTTGCTGACTAGACTAGAGGAGCTGTTTTCCTGACTCAGATAGCAGTAATGGTATTACTGCGAAGCGAGAGCTGCCGCTGCTGATGCATTCCTCAAGTGTCTCGGCTTGGCAGAGTCCCCAGCCTCTTAGCTCAGCCTGTATTCCTCTCCCTCCCCTTCTCTGTGTCTCTTTCCTTTCTTGCCTTCTCATTTAAATGGAGGCACATGACTCCCGGCTTTACTGCCAAGTAGACTTCTTTATGCCGGCCGGGAGCCACCGGCGCTCTGCTTTCCATTGGCCTCTCTGCAGGGCACTCCTTAGCGCGCTGCATTCCTAGCTGCCACCAAAGCTCGTGGCCCTCAAGATGTCGACTCAACCTCATCCCAGATGTCATTTAGTTTGTTTTGCATTTTCTTTTTATAGCGTGTTTACTTAAAATAAACTTGTTTCTACCCGGCTGCATGGGCGTCAGAGCCCTTCGGCTATAGCATCGGCCGCCCACTGTTTGTCATCCCTAACCCGCTGTGAACAAATGCTCCGTTTCAGCCCATCTCTGGTGCATTCCTTGCGGTCTCAAACGCAATAATTTCTCCCGTAATTCCATTCTGTTGTCGCATTCTTCCCCTCTAAGCTCACTGCATTGCAACATTGTTTGCTCACAGAGACGGAGTGAAGCTGAGTGGGCTGACGACATTGTAAGACTTGGGGTTGTGAAGGGCTGCGAGATAAAAGATGGCATTAATCGAGATGGGAAAACATTTTATTTCTGTTCTGAAGGCAGGCAAACAGCAGGCATTCAATTAAGCCTAAATGTCAGGAGCTAATCAGATAAAAAGCAGCATTGTGTTACGCTGATTGGCATTAAATGTTATGAAGAAGAAGGGAGATAATATGCGGGAAACAACTGTGGCATTTCCAGTTATGGAAATCTTTGATTTCTTGATATGAAGCTTGCGATGTTTTCTTTTAATCTAATAGACCAAATCATTGTGACATCACTTCAAGAGGAGATTTCAGGGCTTCTTCAGTAGAAAGTGCCGCTATACACAGTTACATTTATTTCTTGGCTGCAATGACGGTGCAGAGACGCCAAGATAAAGAGGACCAATTAGAGCCGACAAGGCGTTCTGGGGAGGGGGGCTGTAGGAGACAGGCGCTAAACGAATGTTTCAGAAAGAGGGTGAACACAGTATAAACCCAGATAGCAGTGGACTCCAGGGTGGATACACCCTCACGTCGGCAAATCCGCCATCCTGTCTCACTCATTTGAGGCAAGTACACAAGATATGCTCTTGTGGTGATTTCCGTGTGTTAGCGCTGTTAAACTCTGATTATAAGTTCATTTTATGTTAACGTAGTGTTGTGTGGCTTGATTTGTGTAGGGGCTGGAGTTTATATGGTTGTATTTGACGGAGGATTTGTTTTACTTCCTGTTGTCAGGAATAAACGGAGATCGCCTCCAAAGATATCCACAGTCTGGGCCTTTTTGTATCTTCACAACGCAGACATCACTAAAGTCCATCAGTTACACTAGTAGAACCCAAAATACAAGTATGAACAGGTGGATGGGACCAATGGCCCAGACTTTCACCTTCCGAACCACACCCAAGTGTGGAACACAAGATGGAGATGATGACAGGGTTATTGTCACAAGAAAAAGACAACACAGAAAAAACACACAAGGAAAAAGTTGCTAAGAATATCTTTGTTGAATGATGATCTGACAGTACGTGGTTGAAGAGCTGGAGAAAAAGTACTGCAAGTTGATGAGCTGATGAGGCAGGTGAGTGTAACGAGCAGAGCCGGTAACCGGGGAAACCAGGGACGGGGACCATGCCCACGCCAGCACACAGACAAAGCTAAACAGGGGGAGTCGGATGGACAGGGAGTGCTTATCAAAGTGAAGGAAGGATCCTAAAATGACTGAATTTCAAGGAGGCTACGGGTTCATCCAAATACCTGATCTCACATCCAAGTTTGACTCACTTGCGTCTCTTCCTTGCATCTTAACTCCACCCTCGTAGGACACGGGCAAGAGATGCAAGGAGAGAAGAAACGTGGGGATATGTCTTTAGAGAAATGAGACGTCTTTTCCTCTGAAGCGTCACGTGAAGTGACGTCTGTTTCTAAAGACGACGGCAGCTGATTACAGCTGGATCAGCTCAGGCCTGCCCATTTAGCCTACCTGTTTGTTTTTCTAAGTCCAGAAACACCTTCTCCCTTAAAGTCACATGACTCTGAGAATACTGCAACATTTGTTCAAACTGTACAACAACATTAGAGAGTGCTGAAATCATCACAGTACCCTGAACCTCAGTCTGCTGAGGGTTAATGACACACCTGGGGACACTTGTTAGCCTGGTCCAATGTGTGTTCACTGAATAATAGGAAGGATTCTTGCCTTGCCTCTTGGAGGGACGCATCCTACCAAGGAAGGATCCTTGACTTTCAGTTGCACCAAGGAACACAAGGAAGGGGAAACACAAGGAAACAAGGACAAACACAAGTAACAGCAGTGCTGTGACAAGATGTTTAAATCTGAAAAAGAAACACTCAAAGACATTTACAGTTTTCATTTTTGGCACCAGTGACACTGTGAATGTCGTCATTGTCAGCGCTCTTAATAGGAAATTTTTAATAGGAAGTTTGTTATAAACCTGAAGGCCTGACGGGTGCATTCAAGAGCATAAGCTTTGTTTCAACATTGGGGAATATGAAATGGGAGATTTTGGGTGTTCTCAGCATCAAACATTTAATTTCCTGCATCTTGGTGACATTTAATGCACAAATTTTTGCTTTTTCTGCATCAGTTTATGGCATAAAAGTCTTCCTCTGCTACTTCTATGCTTTTATTGGGAGGGACAAATGTCCATGTCCCAAATATTGAGGTAGACGTGTCCTTTGGGTTTGCTATCTGAAGCACTGTATGTGTATGAGTGTGTCTTGTGAGCTCATCTTATTTTTTTAAAAGATTGTTTAAGTCCCTGCGCTTCCTAAATCACAGCCTGACTTCCATATCTCCCTCCTCCACTCGCTCTGATATGCTGTTATCTCAAAGTGAGGAAAGAAAAACACTTCACCTCTCCTTAGCTCTTATTTTTTATTTTTATTGTGAGGAAGCTTCACTCATCATTTTGGCATCAGTGGAAACTGTCAGGGCAAGTTATAGGGCGTAGTATTAATGGTATATTAGTTTACACAAACTCTTCCCCATATGACAGCTGCAGTTTAGATCCAAACCTTGCACACACATCGATGTGCACATGTGTTTGTGCCCTCAGCGGCTAATGATCCTCGAACTTACATCTTGACCTGCGGCACATCCGGATCCATTCCGGCAATGAGGTGCAACTCTTTCATGTCACAGGTCAGAGCCCTGCAGGAGCACTGAGGAAACGATTGCTGTGGAGCACCGGGGAGAGGAAAGCCATATATATTCGGCAGCACTTCAGAGAGGATGTAAGGGTCAGAGCGTTTCGTATGCAACAACTGAGGAGTTGCAGTGCTTTACGTTGCAACCAGTGGAGGAAACCATCACTCCCTCAAGGACGAATTTTCATATTGCTGACACAGTGCGGGTAAAACATTTACTTTAACAAGCTCAGACATGCTGCAGTGTGGGACTATCTTATAGACACAGAGGTGAACGGGTCAAATATGGCAAGACTTTGGAGACAACACACGAGGAAACGCTTAAATACAAACAGATGCATAAACAGATAAACACCCGCTCCAGTATCACCCCATCTTCTCCCAGACGTGTGAGGCTGCTTTATCATTCCAGCACAATGCCTCCCTTTAGGATTGCTCGCTGCGATTGCGGTTAAGACCAGAGCGGTCGTAAAGCAGTCAGCTCTGCGGTTTGCGGCAATACTTACGGCTCCTTCGGTGTACCTGTTTTATGGAAAGCATTGTCTCCCATCAATGGGACGTTCTGAACGAGACTACCACAAACATGCATAATCGAAACACCAGACGATCCCGAAGGTCTACATGTGCAGCAGTGCTGTCAGGACAGAAAGAACATGGAAAGGAGTTCATGAGGGAAACAAATCTGAGCCTCGCTTTTGACATGAAACTCTGCTTTTCCTTGTTTTCTATCGTATATAACAATGTTGGAATTTCATATTACATGTGGCCTGAGTTTCAGATAATCAGCCAAACGTATGTAAAGCTAAATCCTGTGAGC
Source organism: Cephalopholis sonnerati (assembly GCA_019142605.1). Taxonomy (NCBI): domain Eukaryota; kingdom Metazoa; phylum Chordata; class Actinopteri; order Perciformes; family Serranidae; genus Cephalopholis; species Cephalopholis sonnerati. The sequence goes on from JAGQAX010000024.1 coordinate 6,963,368, forward strand.
AGAACCTCAGGCTTAAACTGCTCTAGATGATGCCAGCTCCTGATGGATGTCTTTATATGGTCATTTGCTCCAGGCACGCTACTGGAAGTGTTTACATCATGTAGCCTACACTGCTACATGTAGCTGCATGCTAATGTCAGGGAAACATGTAAACTTTGTCACTGATTATGTTCTTTTCTTAAAGATTTAGGATCAGATTCCTGCTGGAACATGTCCAGTTGTGTTTAGAAGCTTCAACTGGTCTTTTAATTCACAGGAAAAAGTGCCGCCATAGGGGGTGTGCTCATGCCGCGTCTTAACCACCTAGAGAACGCGAGATCGGAAACTGGGTGCTACTCTTGTGTATACTCTGCGCCAACTTTCAAGGGTAACCATAGTCAGCACGGTATCATAGTTTACTTAACAAAAATCCTGAATGCAGAGCTGATCTCCCTTCAGGCGTTGTTTTGTAAGTGGCCAATAAAGTTATCCGTAGGACAGATGTAAAGCCCTGCACTAAAATGACTTCTTCTTCATATTTACCACAGACTAATATTTACGAAAGAAGGGAAAGACATCTGCCAACTGTGATTGGTTGTTCCGTCACATGATGCATGGTGCTCGCTGCTGTGTTCCAAAAGTTGGACTGCGTTTACTTCAGGGCGCATCTGTCGCTTCCTGAGATAGCCGCACGGGAACGCATGCGTGCCATGATAGCGTCGCTCCGGCATTTGAGCAAGCGTCTACATTTAAAACAATGAATTTGAATGCGCAAAAAACGCAGCATGTGCACGGCCCCAAAGGTGCAGAGACACCCGGCAGCCTTTTTTCTGCCTTTTTTGGACCATTAAACATGTAAAATTATTCCAGTAGAACCCAAAACACAAGTAGGAACCTGAAAATGAGCATTACAGGTCTCATCTAGAGTCTGCTGATACAGATTTGCACATGACATGGCTTGAGCTAATAATAATGCGGCCCACGGCTAATTTACATACCCAAATGCTGGAAAACATATTGAATCTGATCAGACTTGTGAAATAATTTTTCAGTGCGGAGCTTCGAGTCTCCCTCGTGACCATCTGCTCCGAGAGCAGGAAGTGGCTTTGTGCATGGCCCACGCTACGCTGACATGTTGGAATGCCACATCAATGTTATTTGCAGCTGCACTGGGAACCCTCCGATGTCCCCTTTCACATCAGCGGCCCCAGAAAGCATCTTTATGTGCATGTAAGCGTGGACTCGAGAGACTCGAGCGCAGTACATACGGTAAAGATTTCATCTTCCACAAATCAGAGAGAAATGTGGAGTTTGCGCCGATGTCAGCCACTTTGAGTCCACAGGAGATCAAGCTAAGAACCGAGATGTAATGTAGAAGAGCGAGAAACGGTGGAGACGTTATCCCGCTTTGTCTTTGTCAGCCCTTTGTCTAGACAGTGATATATTGTGGTGATAAACTGCGGTTACTCCCCTGATGCTGTTTTGTACATTCACGTAATGTCTGATAGTATTTTATATTTAATCAAAGAGCTGTTTTTAAGCAGCAAACAAGACTGGGGATGCTGCCAAGTCTTTACTGCACAAATTGACTTAATTTCATTGAATTATGGTCAGTGATTCACTTTCCATTCGTCTCGTCTCTGTCCGTTCCCCTGGCTGTTTCGCAGAATCGATGGCTGTCCGGAGGAGGCGAGGAGCGGACCGTATCTTATGGCTGTCTCATGCAATTCTTTCCACTCTCCCTGAGGTAAGAGGATGGGAGAGTCAAACAAATAGGCCCTGTGTTTTCACCCCGTGTTTGTATGCAGTGCCACGGCCAGGCTTCCTGCCAAGCTCTCCTCCTCGTCCCCCCAGACTGCAAAAGCAAAAGACAAACCCGAGCAACCACCGCCACCGCTGCCTTCACCTCCGCCCCTTCCCTGCTCCCCCCTTCTTGCACCCTCCTGTTTCTCTTTCTCTCTCATCAGAGCGCTGGCAAACACAAAAGGAAGGCGGAGAGGCAGGGTGCGTGTCCCCCGCGAACGTGCCCAGATTAGGCCGAGGCGATGATGAAGACGGCCGGGCAGAGGTGAAGGATGAAGGGGAGGATTTGAGGAGCGGAGTAGGAGTGGTTGTTATTTCACGGACAAGACTCCGTGCCCTCTGCCACTGAGCCAACGCCAGCTGGGACGAGGAGTGGCATCTTTCTCTCTTTTGGTTCTCTTATGCTTTCAATGAGAGCATTGTATGAGCTGGAGGAAGGATATGAGGTCCCATTTGGCTGTCATTGACATGTAAAAAGAGTGTGGCGGTGACAGCTGACGAGATCAGTGGCCTGTAATTATCTCGAATAGACTCCCACCCTTCAGTGTCAAACGCACACACATCCATAAATGCATCCACATATAAAGATATAAAAGATAAAATATGTAGTAGACGCACAAACTGCCTGTAGGTAATATTATGAGTTATCTATTAGCCTATGTGTGAGGTTTCACACTGACGCACAGCCACTCTGGGTGCTATAAATCTAAAGGCGTGAACCATGCGGTCTGGCCCAGGGGTGGCCCACATATTTAAAACAGAGAAAAAAAAATTAAAGCCCTGGTGTACTCGGGGGAGAAGTTTGGATGCACAACTGAGACAGTCATCCACGGGAGACACAGGTGTGATAAACCGACTGTGAATAATGGCTCGGTCTCATCACACCTCATAAATCACGTCCGTGCTGAATGTGGAATGTGCTGAAGAGTGTCTTAATATGTTTTTCGGGTTGATATCATCCAGAAAAATCAGGGCTGCGGTGAAAATTAAATCCACATTAACGCAGTTTGGATACGTCCTTGTTAGCAGAACAGGGGGACTGTTGTCTTCTTGACGTTCATACATGACGGCACACAGCAGGAGTCATTACACAAATCCCAAACTGACAGCTCCTCCCAACAGGGAACATAATGGGAAGTGAAACTTATTTTTGCTCTCATCACAGCCAGACTCCATTGACAGAAACAGCTATTTTACCTTGCTGAACACAGGAGCTGCTGGTCTACCGCTTCCTTGGTCAGTTAGTTTGTTTGTCTTATTTTGTGACTTTGGTGTTTTAAAGGGTTAGTTTGGATTCACCGAAGTCACACAATGACATGATTGAACTAACTGATCAAGGCAGTGGTAGACCAGCAGCTCCTGTGTTCAGTGAGGTAAAATGACTGCTTTTGTTAATGAGGTTTGGCATGGATAAGTTTCACTTTCAGTTAAGTTCCACATCAGAAAGGGCTGTCTGTTTGGGAGGAACTGAGCATACGACTGGATAAATGAGACTTGGATTATACCGCACGAGTCGTGTGAGAGTATTTAAACAGATCTTTTGATATCATTTTGATGTTGTTAAACGTGGACCCCAATGACTTCAATTCATTAAGATGTTTCCTCATATTAAGATTCTTAGTTCAGCATGGAGGCATGCAAGAAAAACAATGTTTTCTTCATGAATTAATTTTAACATGAGGTGAGTAATTGACAGACAAATGATCATTTGGTGGGTGAAGTGTTCCTTTAAGGCATTCTTCACAATAGCATCAAATGTCTTACTTTATCGACTGTAGGCCAGGAGCCATGTTCAGCCCATGTGATGTTTCCTGCTACCTCTTTTTTTATTATTTCCTGTTAGCCTATACCTTGTGCCATCACAAGTTGATAACTCAGGTCTCAGGGGGGCCAATGCATCTTTTTTGGGACATGTTTTTGGTGGAAAGATATAAATGCAAAAATTAGGGCACTACGATGGCATAAATACTCATACAAGTATGAAATTCGACAAGGAGTATTCTGACACAAAAAGGAAAGTAGCAAAATAAGATTCTGGAGCTTGCTGCCATTTTATTTCAAAATATCACACACAACATCCCCAAAAAACAACCCAAAAATGACAGTCCGTTTGATAAATTGTTTAAAGAGTGATTATTTTTCATCACCTTTGGTGAACATAGAAAACTTCCCAAGCTGATAAGCTTCAATTTGAGCCCATGTTGATCTTTCTATCTTAAAAATTAAACTTGCTTCGGCCTAAATTTGTCACCATAACTTAAAATCACAAGAGCGTTTTCAGAGAGTCAACTTGCATTGATGACTTCACCTGTGTCTGATTGTCTGTCCGTCCTGATTAGCCTCACCTGTGTCTCGTTGTCCTTCCCCTCACCACAGCATTTAGCGTGTGTCTCTTTTGTTCTTTTGTTTCCCTGTGGATTGGATTTATTTGCCTCCACTTCTGTGTATCTTTTGACGTGTAAAGACCGTGTTGCTTTACCCTAACTGTCTCCAGAGTCGTGTGTTTGAGTCCACTCTCAGCAATGTGCAGTCCTCACCACTAGATGCCCATAATTCCCCTGATATCATACACACTGTTCCTTTAAACTGTGAGGTGCAAAGCAAAACAATGGCGCTACAAAACCTACATAAAACTGAGTATAACTGCATGGTAAAAACGTGAAATATTTCTGTCTCCACTTTATTACAATAAAGAAGAGTAGGATTTTATTTAACATACTGTCTTTCCAGAGACGAGCCTTTCAGTTTCTCTGGAAGACTTTCCTGTCAACAGCTTTTATGGCGACCGTTTCTTCTGTAGAAAGCAGTTTCTTTGTAATTTAACTCCAGCACATAACTCTCCCTACGACCACAAATTGTTGTTTTCACTTCTCTCTTTCCATACAAGTTAAACAAAAGAGATACAACGTGTTAATCAGTCAGCTTCGGAGGTGTTGAAAGGTGTAATTTTATTCACTGTAGACAGAGCCAGGCTCGCTTGCAGTCTTTAAATCTGTCCTCTCATCTCACTCTTGGAAAGAAAGGCAAAGCACATACTTCTAAAAATGTTCCTGTAAGCATGGATGGATGTATGAGTTCTCTCAGTGCAGCTTTAAAGGTAATGAAGCAGATAGGTACATGTGAATCAAAAACAACACTGACCTCAATCCGTGCTGCTATGCTATTATCCTCCGCCGTCCAAAGGGCCTCTCACTGGAGGACAGTGCATATATGTGTGTGTGCGTGAGGTCAGGGGTACCAACATACTAGTTACCGTGGTGATTAAGCTCCTCTTTCAAACTTGGGTCTCATCTGAAGGTGGGCCTTCTCTTTGAAACAGAGGACCTGGGTTTGTGTCAAACCACCACAAGGGTCTCAGCGCTCGCTCAAAAACCCTCCGATGACAGCTGCTGTTGGGAGATGAGAAGAGCCATCCCCGCTGCAGAGGACATCGACCTGAAGGACCCGGCTCTCCCATGGGAACCTGTGGAAGCTCCTCGTGGCCCCCTCCCCTGAAACTAGTGCCTCTTCCATCACCCACCCTGAGCTCTCCAGCGAGCCCTTTGATGTCCTGGGATCTGGGCAGCCGAGGACATGGAGGCCTGTCGGCCTGAGGGGGGAGATAGCCTGGAAAGTTACCAACCGATGGACACATGGAGAAAGAGAGTTTATGTTGTACTTTAAATTTGAAATTAAAGGAACACTTCACCCCCTAAATGACCATTTGTATATCAGTTACACACCCCTTGTTAGGCTCGATTTGTAAAGAAAACTTTTGTTTTTCTCACATGCCTCCCCAGTGAACGAAGAATAAAAAAATTCGTGCTAAATTAAAGTCATTGGGGTCCACATTTAACAACAGCAAAACTACATCAAATCATCCATTTACAAACTCTTACACAACTCATGCAGTATAATCCAAGTCTCATTTATCCAGTTGTATGCTCAGTACTTCCCAAACAGACAGCCACGTGAGACGGGAACTGAAATAAAAGTTAAACTTTACACTTCCTTTAACCCTTTTAAACATGGATTGACATCCATTTTCCTGTGCTGCATTCAAATGCCTTTCTGAAGCATTTACAGCCATCCAAACTTGAGGAAATTAGTTTGATTTCTATTAAACAATACAGGAAAAAGGCAATTAGCCTTGTTAGAAAATAAAAAAGAAACAAGGAAAATATCAAGTTCTAATAATATATTTAAAATTATGTAACATAAAATAAATACAGATTTTTTTTTGTTTAATTTATGGCATTTTTTTTTTTTTAGGATTTTTTAAATTAGTTTTTTAAACTTCTTTTCTTTGTTGCTTATTTTCAGGTAACTTTCTGTTTCCATGTAATTTCCATGTTTGTTTTTACTTATTGTAAATGTGCCCGTGTTAGCCAGCTGGCTAATTTTCAACTGCAGTCCTTTGGCAAGATGTTTTGAACCCAATAGACCTTGCTAATTTTCGGGTCATTTCTTAAGTTTCTTATTGCCTTTTTTTTTTAAGTTAAGCCAATCTGCTCAAGTCTTAACCCTTTGAAACCGGAGTAAACTGGCTGGATTTCATTTAAAAACATGGGAAGAAGGTAACGAACAACAAAAGAAGAAATGGCCCCCGAAAAATTTGTAAGAAATTGGTAAAAGGAGAAAATTCAAAACAAGATTAGTCAAAAAAAAAAGTTAAAAATGAACAAAGATGGAAATGACCTGAAAAGAAAGTTTAAAATTATAATAATTCTGTAATATAATTTTAAAATGTAATAATAATAATGATTGTAAATATCATTTTTCCTGTTTTTTCCCCCCATTTTACAAAGAATTCGTACCAATCAGCTCAGATTAAATACAGTTTGAAATACTTGTGAAAGGTAGTGATGGCCAAGTGAAGCCTCATGAAGCATTTTCTTATTTTCTGTGCCCACTAGATGGTGCTTTTTGTTAAACAAAAGGTTGAAAGCACACTATTCTTTAAGCCTCTCTGTTTAAACCAAGAGTGCCATCTACTGGGCTCAGAAAATAAGGAAAAAGCTTCATGAGGCTTCATTTGGCCATCACTTGTGAAAGGCGTCTGAACGCAGCACAAGAAAAGTGACGTCACTCCAGGTGTCAAAGGGTTAAAAACAGCAATTATACCTTGCTGAACACTGGAGCTGCTGGTCTACCTCCGCCTCTATCAGTGAGTTTGTGTTACTGTGTGACTTTGGTCTATTGAAGCACTGGTTCCCAACCCAGGGTCCCGACTAAAGCTTCACAGGGGATCTTAAGGCATTTTTGGATCCTACGTTCACCATGGAGGCATGCAAGAAAAACAATTTTCTCCACAATGTAACGTAACCCAGGGGAAGTCGTTGATACACAAATCATCATTAGGGTGGTGAAGAACGAGTCAGACATAAACACAGATATAAATAGACAAACTTCGTAGAAACAGTGATGGGAGACAGATAGAGGCAGACAGTGGTCGACTATCAAAGGCTCCACTGGTCTGCTCTGTAACATGGTTGAGATGGAAGGACAAGGACGCTGTTTGTTCTTTAATCTGCTCTCTCATACTGAGTTACTGCGGCGCCCGTGGGAATCAGCTTCAGCCCGTCACAGCCCGACTGTGGGATCTAACAGGACTCAAACACAGGAGTCAAGTAGCTTCAAGTTCCCATGTCGTCGCTTGTTTTAGGAGACATACCATCCTCATCTTCATCCGTCACAGCTTGCTGGACTTATTTTGGCTCTTTAAAGATTAAAAGACAGTTTTCAGTTTCCTCTGAGATGATTTTTATTGAGAAAAAGACTCCACATTTTGACAAATAAACACAATCCTTTAACAAGTCTGAGACTGTAATTTCCCTGTCATGTAGTGAGAAGTAATCAGGCTAACAGTGTTGTGTTTCTGTGCTACCATAAAAAATCCACACATATATTTGGCAATAAAAGAAGCGGAGTGATCTGCCTTAAAAAGAGCTCTGTATTTCATCACCTGCAGCTACCAGCTGAAAGAATATTAGACAACATTTTTTTTACAAAATAAGAGCAAAATCAATAAGACGTGCTTTTAAAGCTGAGATAATTCCATGATGAAATATCACTGATAAAAACAAGAAGTAAAAAGTGCGCTTGGTTGGATCTGCTTTGTTGGATTGTGCGTTTCTGTCTGATGAATCTCTTCCGTCCTCTAGTGGCAGGATGTTGCTATTGGAGGCGCGGCGGAGGACATCACATATGCTCTGGGTGGTTCTGCAGGCAGGTGATGAACTCTTTCACCTCTTTGCCCTCGAAGCAGATCTGGTAGACGGCGGAGAACAGCGGAAACCTGAAGAAGAAAATAGAGGGTTAATTTTAAAGGACGTTTGTTGGAGGACGCAGATAAAGGACAGAGAGGTTTTTACATGTCAGCTGATCAAATGTAACCAAAGATGTGCCACGTGTTTCACATCTGGCTGATTCGATCTGTGCTCAAGGTGAAGGTGGGTAAAACTGTGTGCAATCACTCTGTCACATTTTACAGTGATACGACCTTCAACTTTTGTTTCCTGGAATTAGTTTTCAAATGTATCAACAGTTTAGCTCCAGAGCCTGTTTCCAGATTTACTCAAAGACAAGACAGTCATAGAGCAACAAGGAGCAGCGTGAATGGCAACTCTAAAATACCTTATTGTAAATCTGAATTTGGACAAACCAACTGAAATCAAACTGATAACAGATTTAAAATCCGTCACAACAAAGGTCAAATGCTGGCTAACAGCAAACCAGAGCTGTAGCCACTCTTAGCTTTATGTGCTCGAACTTTTAAGGAGTATTAGTGTAGGTGTTTTGGTGTATTATCGTATGTTTATAGTGGATTGTGGGGACAAGAGATGAAGATGGAAGCATCATCTGGCGCAATTTTGGGGTTCAGTATCTTGCTCAAGGATGCTTGGACATGCGGGCTGGAGGAGCTGGGGATTGGGCCGCTGATCTTCCGATTGGTGGATGACCCGCTCTTCCTCTGTGCCACAACCGCCCCAGTGGCTGCACAGCACAACCTGATGTGTAGGCTGCTGTTTTAGAGCAGCGGAGAAGAGTTGATACCTGGGAAAACTGCTGTTTTATCCAGGTGTGAAGCTACTTTAAAGTTTTGTAATTGAATTGGGTGGTATCAGAGCAGTTGATAGACTCGTCAATACCTGCTCCAGTATATTATGCAGTATCAGAGTATCAGAGGCATGTCCGATTCTGGTATCTGTATTGGAACAACTCTAGAAAAGAGCCCAAGATGACGTCTTCAAACTGAATTTGATCTGACCAATAGTCAAAAAGTCCATCAATATTCAGATTATTATTGTGTTGGACAAAGAAAAGCATCAAATTCTGACACTAAAGTCGCAGGAAATCAGCAAATGACTCTTTTTGCTTCGCAAAAATGACTACAGTGACAATTCAGTGCTCAAAATGGCTGCCAGTTAGTCTTCTATTAATCAACAAACTGATTAATGGTGCAGTCAGCGAATCTAATCTGATACACTCTTTGTCAGATTCAGAAAAGAAGAATTCTCGTTTCCATACACAGCCCTAACTCTTTAAACGGGAACAAACAGTCCGAGACACACAGCACCATGACAGTAATTAAATGTAATAACATCAGAGATATTACTGGAGCACTGACGGGAACAGAGTACTTGTGTGGGTGCTGAGTTCAAAAATCAATTCTCCATAATCCCTAGCTCTGCAGCTCTAATTCAGGTGTTAAGGTGATGGGTCTTTATGTAACTCACTGGTTGATCATGTCCCTCTTCTGCAGGAGCTTGTAGACCTCGGCTGAGGTCTGTGGACCCTGAAGCTTCTGCCCGTTGAGCATCTCTGCCTCCAGCTCAGCAATAGACTGCAGAAGGAGAATACAGAGACAGTTTTATTGTTGTTTTGTTGACATATAGTTCTTGAGCGACACACGATTCTCCAGAGCTCTGACTCAGCCCTTGAACATGTCTGTACTGTAAACAGTAGAGCACTAATACTATGCTACATACCATCATCATCATATCATATTTAAATACATTATATATTCACAATAGCTGATGTATTTTTGCAGCTATTTTAAAGGGACAGTTCACCTCAAAATCAAAAACACATTACACATTGTTCATGTTTCTTTGTTAGCTTTCAAAGGAACTGAAACACTGTGATTGTTGGCGATGACATGTCTTGTTTTAAATATGCAGTGACTCACTGGTTTAAGGAGTGCTGGTTTGGCGACTAACTAGTGCTCCAGAAATTAAAGTAATGTCACGAACTCCTCAAAAGATGTGACTTTGTCTTGTATTTATCGAAACACATATTTTCCTCTTACCTTTAATGCTGTTTATTTAGATAGATAGATAGATAGATAGCAGAAATTTTTAGGTGGCTTTTTGCTAATCAGCTTTTCAGGTCTGATAAATTAGTTTAACAAATGTTGACTTCCTGTGTGCTTATATTTACAAATTAGGCTATATAATATTTTCAGCAATCATGAACACATATAGAGTACATGTGTGTCCAGTATGTACCAAAGCAACAGCAGCAGCAGCCTCATCTTCCTCCTGCCTTGTACGAGAGTCCGTATTGTTTTGGTTCGAGTTGCTGAGTGTTGGAGATTGCGGGCAAGCCGAGTGCCATCCACTGTCATTGTATTTGAGAGAGGGCAGACATCTCTATGTCCGATATCTCCAACACTTGGCAACTCACACCAAAACAATCTAGATTGTTAAGTAGCTCTACAGGTAAGAGGAACAATATGCATTTTTGATTTTGGGGTGAACTGTCCCTTTAAGTCTTCTAAAGTTAGGACAAATAATGTGACAAATTGCTGTAACTGACGAGTAATCAAAACTAGATCACTCCAGAGTTGACCCTTAGTCCATTGATGAGGAGGTTTCTGGGGTTCACGATGTAATGGGACCTACCTTGGACGTTTTGACAAAGGCCTCTGCGACTTTGCGGTTCCTCCCCCCGTAGCAGGTGGTGATGAGGTCAGCCACGCCGCAGCTTTCCAGGAAGGTGGTGGAGCTCACAGTGCCTTTGCAGAACAACTTGGCGAAGGCGACCATTTCCATCAGACCTAGCCTGATCACCGCCGCCTTGGTGTTGTCGCCAAAACCGAGGCCGTCGCAGAATCCAGCACCTACTGCCACGATATTCTGACAAGCAACATTTTGCTCTTGATTAACACATTGGGACAAGATTTGAAATTTGAATCCTCTATTAAAGGAGGACTTCCCCCCTAAAAATGACCATATATATATATCAATTACTAACCCCACATAACACTGAATTTGCGAAGGAAACATTTTTCTTACAAGCCCTGGGAAACGAAGAATCCAAAAATTAAGGAAATTCTTCATTAATTAAAGTTAAAGGGGTCCATGTTTAAAAACAAAATGAGATCAAAATGTCTGCTTACAATCTCAAAGTCTCATTTATCCAGTCGTATACTCAGTACTTCCCACATACAGGCATTTTTGCTAAAACCTTACGTTTTATCACCAAAAAGAAAGTAAAACTTACCAATGCTCGCTTGCGAGCCAGACTCCATTGAGAAAAAGAGCAATTTTACCTTGCTGAACACAGGAGCTGCTTGTCTACTGCTGCCTCGATCAGTTAGTTTGTTTGTGTTATTGTGTGACTTTGGTGTTTTTAAAAGGTTAGTTTGGATCCACCAAAGTCACACAATAACACAAACGATCAAACTAATAGAGCCAGCGGTAGACCAGCAGCTCATGCGTTCAGCAAGCTAAAATTACTGTTTTTGTGAATGGAGTCTGGCTTGGAAGAGAGCTAGTAAAGTTTCACTTTTAGTTCAGTTTCCTGTCAGTTTGGGGTGTACATGACACATGGATAATACTGCAGGAGTTGTGTGAGAGTTTGTAAACAGATGTTTTGATATAGTTTAGCTGTTGTTAAACCTGGACCCCTATGATTTCAATTCTTTTTGAATTTTCCCCGTTTTTGGATTCTTCATTGACTGTGAAGGCATGCAAGAAAAATGAGGATTTCTTCAAGAATCCAGCGTAAAAGAGGGTGAGTAACTGATATGTAAACATTCATTTGGGGGGTGAAGTGTTCCTTTAATGAGGAATAAATACTTAATATTCACAGTGTAAGGTTGTCTTTACCTTTAGAGCTCCGCACAGCTCCACTGTGTCACTCTCCTCTACGACATTGATGCGGAAGTTGGGAGTCTGAAGCAGCTCTTTGAAGATTTGGCCGTTCCCCTCATTTTTTGCCCCTGTATTTAAAGCAGTTTATTAGAAACAAGCACACTGTTGCTGAATATTTGTAAAACAAGGAAGTAACTTCAATCTGAAACCATGTGCATGTGAGCAGCGTCAGTAAAATTTTGTGCTGCTGAATGCTGAATAAGTAACTGCGACTAACCGATGGTGGTTTCACAGAACTTCTCATCTGCCACCTCGCTGGCGATGTTGGCCCCCATCAGGACGCTGACCTCAATCTCTAGTTTCTCTCTGATGATGTCTGAGATGAGCTTCAGTCCATCTGGTCCCTCATCGATACCCTGGATGACAGTAACCAATCAGAGACAGCCTCTGTACTCATAACCTCTGGCCTGGAGAGTGCGGTGGCCATGAGGTAATAATTACAGACACTTAAGGTTTCATTGTGATGACTATCTATGTTGCTCAACTACAAAGTCCCGTGATGTCGTGGCAACCAAATAATATGAAGCAAGGTCAGGTGACAATATTCCCCTGCTTCCCCTTTTGGCTGCGAGGAAATGTGACAATGACAGGATCTTACTTTGATGAGCGATATCCCGATGGTGCCCTCCGTGATGTGAGGCTTTATCTGATCACAGAGGTTGCTGATGAACTGGTGTGGGATGACAAAGACGAGGATCTTTGCTCCTTTGACAGCTTCTGTGATGTCGGGAATGGCGACCTGGTGAGGCAAAGGTAGTCCTCAAACAGTGTCACATCACAGAGTACCAACGTGACACAGGACATGTCTATGAACAGGGCTGCTTTTTGTTATTACATTTATTATGTTTCAGAATAAACCCCTCAGATGTACCATCTCAGTTCCCATATGATTTTTCTTGGCATAGTCTAAAGGCTGCTGTGAAACTGTGCCTACTTATGGCAACAAAAAAGTTAATCCTGGGTGTGTCGCTGCAATAGACAAACAAGAAGGAACAAGAGAGGACGGCAGAGGAGTCACCCGCACACCAATGCACCTGGGCATCTCCTCTGCTGCTCTGCTCACAGCAAAAACAGAGCACATACACACAAAATGAACATCCATGACAATAACAAGAAAACTAAATGCACAAAGAAGTATTTAAATGTCAGTCAATAATTAAAAGAAAAGTAAAATAATACAAAAAACTAAACTAATTCAGAATAATTGACAGAAACATTTTTGAAATTAGTCCAGCATTGAGCGAAACAGGCTGCAGGCATTTGTGTATGGTCAGTTTCCATTCACTAAAAGTGTTTGTTTTTGCCACTGATAGGCTCAGATTGTTAGTTTAAGTGTCTGACAACATTATGGAATGGATCCCTATACAGATACACCTTTCTGTTAAATAGTAAGATCAATTTTCTTTAACCAGAAACAGCCCTGAAACTGCTATCACCAAACCCACCAAACTCCATTTAAAAAAACAGTGATTTTAGCGTGTATACAACCAGTATATTGTCACATCTAACTGGGTGAATTAAGGGTTAGTTTCAACCAAACCAGAGTTGGTGATTGTTGGAGCAGCAGAATACAAACCAAAACGGCTTTTGTGAGTTTTATTTTGTTTATGTTGACTTGGAATGAAGTGTGTTGTTACTAGGATAAAATTGCTTGTTTTTTAAATGGAGTCTGGTGGGTTTTGCAACAGCAGTTTTAGGGCCGTTTCTGGTTAAACCAAAGGGATCTTAAGGTGTATTTCTGTAGGGATTCTTACCATAATGCTGTCAGACACTTAGAATAACAATCTGAGACAGTCAGTGGCAAAAACAAGCACTTTTAATGGACGAAAATTGACAGTGAACAATTGCCCCAAGCTGTCACATTGAACCCCTTTTTCGCGGCTGCCTGTTGCTGCAGTCTTACTCAATACTAGACCAGTATAACAACTGTTTTCCCAATATGTCACTTTGACACAAAAACATGACAAAATAGGGTCCAGGTTTAAAAATACCAAAGTTACCCTTTAATGCCACTGACGGAAAATGACACAACAAACTAAAAAATGCAAGATATAATGTAAATAAATCGCTATAAAGAAATCAGTGACTGTTATGAAACACTATTTCTCCTCTGAGACAAAGTGTCCCCTCTCACAGTATGTATTTCCTGCCACTGAATGCCTCTTTTGTTTTGCACTTGAGCGTTATGTTGCTGAAACGAGCAGCCTCTTGCATCAGTACAATTTATGTGTGACTCACTGAGACTCTTATAATCACATATCAAAGTCAGATAAACCTGATGACATGTATGGGTCAAGGTTATCTTATCAGTGTAATGTCTTACTGTACAAGTATGTTTCAAGATTAAATTGCATAACATGCTGAGACAGGATGGGCTCAGTGTGATAAAGAAAAAACACCCTAAATTAGAGCACATACCACATTCCTGGGGAGCTTGTGGCCTGGTAGGTATTTGACGTTTTGGTGCTCGGTGTTGATGATCTCTGTGAGCTTCCTCCCATCGATCATCTCTTCGTACACCCACATGTTCACGATTGGGTCGAACCGGTTGGATGCTTTGACATTGTGGCCGATGATTTTGGCGATGGAGGAGCCCCTGGAGGGACGAGAGGACATGAGGAGACAATCAGAGTTTGGATTCAACAAAACATTTCAGCTGCCAGTGAGTCAGAGTGAATCATGGGGAAAATAAAATAGATCCAAAGAGCTTGCATAGGTTTGAATTTTACTTTATAATCTGGTAAAATAAAGGTCTGATCTGCAGGGGGACAAAACGTCCTCTCTTTGGAGACATATGCACGCTTTAAAGACTCATATGATGACGTAATGTTGGTGTATCAGGAGGTTAAACTTCCACAAAGTACCCAAAGGTCGCTTTAACTCATGCACAGGAACAATCAGACTTATGTTTGCCTTCTTCTCTGAGCTACAGGATGTTCACGTTGCAGCTTGTCGCCTTCAGGATGGTATAGGATGTACAGAAGAAAGGAGGCGGGCTCGATGCACAGCCGCTAAACGCTTCACTTTTCATATTTTATGTGAAATATAAATCATAAATCTAATGCTGTGTGTTAGATTTACACATATAAAACTGTTATATGACACAATCCGAATTCAGCAAAGCGTTTGCATGCAACTAGAGAGTAAAAACAGCGTGATGCGTTTAAAGACGGATGCAAAGTTACCAGTTTCCAGATCCCACGATGCAGACTTTCTTTGCAGGCATTTTCAAAGTGTTACAGCTCCACTATCCGCATGAACCGAACACCCTGCTCTTCTTTTATCCCACGTCTCTTATAACTTCCTCATACGCCCTATGAATTTCTCCCACCGCTTCACCCCTCCCCTCCGTCGCCACTCCTTTCTCTAAAGTGGAAATAACATGATAACGCGGTGCAACAAGTCCCACAGCCATCTTAACGCTGGGTTTTTCCATGTTCGCGCGTGTTTGTACGGTTTGAATGTTTCACAGCTGGGTTTATTTTGTAAAGCTGGGTGGACACAGTGAAGAGGAGGACAGGAAAACCTAATGTACACTCCATTAATGTTTTACCGGTCATTTATTATTAAACAGTGATGGAAATAAAGGAACCCGCCCTGCGTGGCTCTTCTTAGCCAACCGACGTCAAGCCGCACGGCATAGATAATGACACTTCCGGTAAAGAGTACACAGCTTCCGGTCTTGTTTACAACATGCTACTTAAACGAATATATACATAAAAATAAATAAATAACGCAAAAATATAGAACTGTTCGTATATTTTATATTTTATTTATTATGTTTTATTATCAGTTTAAATAATAAATATGCAATATATATAGAAAATATATTTTTAAGAAGTAAGTAAAAAAAATGTTTGTGCTTGGGCAGCTACAGTTACAATCAAAACTTTGTTTTATTTTTATTTTTTATTATTTTTAAATTCTATTCAGGGTGATATGTTAACTGCTATTTATTAAATAAATTAAATAAATAGAAGGATGTTTCTATTTAAGTGAAACTTTGTATAAACATGCTTAGTATATTATTTATATTATTTCATAAGGTAATATAAATATATATTTTTTATTTTTTTTATATATCAATCAATATCTATATCTACATCTATCAACAACAAATAAACAAATTGTTACGTTTAATATGTTTAAAAAATGTTTATTTAACATGTGGGAAGTCCGAAGTAAAGATGTGTTCTTTTTTATTTTATTGTCAGTATATTAATTTAAAAAATGATTTATGTGCTATCACTTACTATAAGTAAATATCTATTTTTATAAATTCTTTATTTTTAAATTACATACATGTATAATTTCAATTTTGTAAGTACTATTACTTACGTACTTTTCTTATATCTATCTATTTATACGCACACACACACACATATTTATACATATAGATAGATAGATAATAAATACTTAATAATGAATACTTATGTCCAAAACATGCAAAAAGTCCTAATTAAAAATGTACTTTTTTCTTAGCTTAAATATCGTAAGTATCATTTTTAAAGAGCATACTTTTTATTATTTGTTTATGTTTTTAATATAGCTTAAATATTGTCAGTATAATAATTAACAACAAAACTCTTTAAGTACTGTTACTTACAATACGATATATTTTTAATCACTACGCTATTTGATGACAATGAATATGACCCTATGTCCGAATTTAAAAAAATCTTAGCTTAAATATTGTGAGCATAATTAAAAAAAAAAAAAAAAGTATATTATGTTTTTGATTTTAATATTTTCCAGGAATACAATCGTAGTGAAACATGAACTTCCATGTATTACACATAAGCAGAATTATATTTTAAGTGTGTATTAGTTTGTTTGTTTGTTTTTTTTAATCAACAAAAACACTCATACGTAAAAATTAAAATTACTCAACTTCCGGTTAAGTTCTAATTAAGCTTTTTCCTACATAATTTACTATTTTTTCCTCTATACTTTTATGTATGTATACTTTATTTTGCGTGTATATGAATTAGAATAAAAAATATTTTGTTTTCTATTTTATTTTTTTTATTTATAATCGATACACGGAAGCCTGCGCCCGTGAGTTCGTCACATGACTGGTTTCCTGCCAGAGCAGTAAATATCAGGCGAGCTAGCAGCCAC
This sequence comes from Cephalopholis sonnerati, assembly GCA_019142605.1. Taxonomy (NCBI): domain Eukaryota; kingdom Metazoa; phylum Chordata; class Actinopteri; order Perciformes; family Serranidae; genus Cephalopholis; species Cephalopholis sonnerati. The sequence goes on from JAGQAX010000024.1 coordinate 6,980,410, forward strand.
AAGCTAACAGGCTACTCCCTGTATCAGCAGTCAGACCATGTTTTACCGGTCGTTATTTGACTTAGCCGGTTAACAGTCCAGCTTGTGTCGGGTGTGTGCTGCGTGTCGATAAGCGATGAACCGACAGCTTCATTTAGTGTCATAAAGGAGGCTGAATCCACTAAATCAAATCTGTGGTGACTTAGCTCAGCTAGCTTCACGGGTTAGCTCAACGCTAGCAGGCTGAGTTAGCGTCCGAAGGAGGCTTTTGCTGGTGACTATGCAAGGGGAAACCACGGCGATACGGATCACGGAGAGCGAAGGCAAGCTGGATGTATTGCCCCAGAACAGGACCCCAAGCTCGGGGAGAGCAAGTGCCAAAAGCTGGCAGTACAGGTGGGTGGCTGTTCACCCGGCTAACGCTCATACATTGAAGCTAATTTACTGCTTTAAGGCGTAGTTTGTTTACACAGCTAATTAGCACATTTGTGACATTACTCTGCTTTTAAATTGTTTTTTTATCATGTGTTTAGACTGTTAAATAATCAATCAATGTGTTCTCAAGCTTATGATGAAATCTGCTTTCCAGTCAGGTTACAGTGACACCATATTCCCCTTTGGGCAAATCTGTCATGAGGCAATGCTCTATGATTAATCTGTGCGTTCACCTTTGGGTGTTCATGGGTGTGTACTCAGTCAAAGTGTGTTATCAAGTGCTCTTTGTTTGCTTGATCACGTCTCATTCCAGTGACCACATGGAGAATATTGATGGCTACTTGATGAAATACACCAACCTTGTGACAGGGTGGCAGTACAGGTGAGTCATACACCTGTGTTTATTCCAACCTTTAATGTATAGTGTACTGATCGAGGGTAAGAACAAGGAACTCTCTTATGAGAATTCACCAGCCACACCGAGCCAAGTTCATTATTGTAATCCAGTCTAATCCAATCCAAGTAATGCCATGCTGGTTTGTGCGGGAGGCTGACATTGTCATGGTGCCTGTTGTTTTCAGGTTCTTTGTCTTAAACAATGAGGCGGGCTTGTTGGAGTACTTTGTCAACGAGCAGTCGCGGCCCCAGAAGCCCCGTGGCATGCTTCCCCTGGCAGGGGCCGTCATCTCCCCCAGCGACGAGGACTCGCATACCTTCACTGTCAATGCCATCAGCGGGGAGCAGTACAAGCTGAGGGGTGGGTACTGAACACGCACACTGACTTCTTGACATGTCTAGCTTGGGTTTGAGCCCTTTACAGCTCAGCTGTGTGTTCCCGTCCTTCCCTGTCAGCTCCATTTATACCTCCAGGCTTACAGTCATCACCATCCATCAGGTTCATACAATATTGATCTGGATGTTTTCCATTATGTGCTGCCGGTGAAGCAGAAGCACACGGGAATCGATGCTGAGTAAGATCATAGTGGGGTAACTGCTCTTGTTTTTCTTCTGTGTGTGTGTGTGTGTGTGTTACAGCCACCGATGCCAAAGAGAGGCAGCACTGGGTGAGCCGACTGCAGATCTGCACACAGCACCACACAGAGGCCATGGGGAAGGTAAGATAGTGTGCTTGGTACGAGACGTGTAGAGCCTGCACGCAAAGATGGAAAGATTTTATACACATATTCAGGGAAAATCAATTATGTACGGTGTTTAGATTAATGGTACGTGTCCACAGGATTTGTCATTTCCACACCTCCCATTCGTTGTCTATCGAAGCTGCCATGAAATGCAATGGAGTGCAAAAAACTTCAAACTAACCGTCGTTGATCTAAAACATAGACAGATTATACAGCTGCTTAGCTTATGTCTTACATCAGATGTTTTCAGAAAGACGTTTCAGTGAACTTCTCTCACCTTATAAGAGAAAGTTTCCAAACGAGCAGCCATGTTGGGCCGGGTTCAAAATCTAGGAGCAGACAGCTTACATGTCAAGTGGATCACCCATCAAGTAGGGGCGGCGATATGACGATTACACTTGATGTATCGTGGCTTGTTTAGCGTGGGATGTATAAAATGACTTTATCGCGAACATCAAGTACAAAAAGTCATGTAGTTTTTTTGATGTATGCCACAGGCGTGAGACTCACTTTGGCGTTTCGGCTCTCGCCTACCGTGTACACAAAAAGAAAGAAACACACAAACATGACATAGATGTAACACATCTTGCAAATATTATTAATATATGAACTTCAGAGCTGTTGGCTTGTTTCCCGCTCACAGTGAGTGAATCCTGACGTGTAAGAGCGCTGCTGTAACGGTTTAACATTCTGCTAACAGCTAACATCGAACGGAAACTTCAAGTTCACAGTGAAAACATTAACACTTCTGGCCTGAGACGAGCTGTGTGCTTCAAAATAAAAGCACCAGTAGCTTTGATTTATTTCATGACAGCAGTAGTTTATTTAACTTTGTTATAAAAGTACTTTCATATAATAGTTAATTTAACTTTATATCAGTACTTTATTTAACTTTTTTTTATGAAAATAGTACTGTATTCCACTTTATTTAATTAATATAAGTTTAATATCAGTTCTTTATTATAACAGTACTTAATTTAACGTTTTTATTTACTGTCAAAATAACAATAATAATCTTATTTGACATAGCACCCTTCAAAACACAGTTACAGAGTGCTTTATAAAACCTAATAAAAGACAAAGCAGATAAAACAAGATAAAAGCAATAAAAACAGAATATATATAAGAGAGTAAAACACACAATAATAAAGCAGTTAAAATCACTGAAAGGCAGTTTTAAACAAGTAGGTTCCCATTTTTTCCCATTTCAAAGTCAAGGAGCTCTGACTGATAAGTCTCTGTCACCTTTGTGAATTAATTGAGACCTGGGAACAAGAAGAAAAGATGCATCTGAGGATTTTAGGGTGAGAAAAGAAACATAGGGCATTAAAGATCTGATGTGTAACTTGGAGCAAGGCCTCTCAGGTCTTGTAACTAGTCAATAAAATCTTAAGCCCCTTTTACACTGCCAGATTTTCAGCTAATGTTCAGCCGTTTTGCCGGCAAGCTGCGAGCGTTTAGACACACAGAGCTGGATTGGCGAGTTGATCTGAGGCGCCCAAGCGAGGCGGCTTTCCGCCATGGGAGGGTCTGTCGATGACTTGTGGGAGGGGCTGTTGATGGCGCTGCACGTTCGACCCACTGGCGTGGACTTCAAACCAGGAAACAGCTGACAGCAGGAATGAGTATCTAGCAGCACTAGGGAGACGCAAAGCAGAAGATGAGCAACTGGGGAGATAAAGAATTGCGCGCCCTCCTTGCCCTCGCTAACGAGAAGGCCATTAACTGTCAGATGACGGGAACCATGAAGGACAGGCCGATGTACGAGAGAATCGCCGAAGGACTGACCAGCCGCGGCTTTCCTCAGTACATCACTGTTTACATCACACGCTGAGCTACACGGTCTGTTACTAGCTCACGCCCCCCATTGTCCCGAAAAAGGCGCATTCTGTATAAACAAAAGTAGGCAGGCGGCATTTTGCCGCACTCCTCGAATTTGTTTTCATACTGCCAATGCGGAAAGAAGACGGATTGGGCTTTCCTGCAAATTTGCACAATTCCTGTGTAAAAAGTGCTTTAAAGTCAATTCTAACAGCGACAGGTAACCAGTGCAGGGAAGCCAGGGTCGATGTGATGCAGTCATGTTTTGTAGTCCTAGTCAAGGTTCTGGCAGCAGAGTTTTGGGTGAGTTGGAGGCGAGAGAGGGATTTACTGATGCCAGAGAGCAAGGAATGACAATAATCTGAACAACTGGTTATGAATGCACGAATTACAGTTTCCAGATGTTTGTTGGAGAGGAATGATCTGAATCTGGAGATATTTCTGAGATGGTAGAAGCCAGATGAAACTACTGAAGTTACATATTTGTCTAAACTGAGGGTTTGGTCAAAAATGACACAGAGATTTGACAAAATGACAAAAATTCGACATTCACTTGTGTATGTCATGAAGACAATTCAGCAGGTTAACAGTGTTTTGGTGGTTATTTGTACTGTGGTTTAGTAGTTCATTGGTTTAGTAGTCTACAGTCGTTTAGAGGAGATTTCAGAATATCTAGATATATATTGTGCATCACGATTATACCCTGAAAATATTGCGATAATATTCATAGGCCGTATCACCCAGCCCTGTTATCAAGCATCCAATGAGGGAAGCAGTGCGTCCAAAAATGCTCCTGTGGACACGAACCATAAATGTCAGTCAGTGCCAACACTTTGGATATCAGTGTGTAATATTTCTTTAAAATCTGCCGCACTGGAGAGCCCACGTTTAATTGAAACATAAAAATGTGACTGTGCCACAGAGCGTGTTTGAGCCAGACTGTCTCGCGTTTCCTGTTTTCCTTCCTCCTATGCCAAAGAAGCAACGGAGCAAAGCCTGCAGCAGTGCAGAAATCTGGACGCTGTAAAATATTAATGTTTATCTAAACATATATCAGGTTTCACTCTGTGTGTAAGCACAGTAATCACTAGTATTGATCTGGATATTGATCCAGGTACTACTATGCTGCTCACATTCTATTTTAATGGTCTTGAGATACACGAGAACAAGAAACACACAGCTCCCTGAGGCTCTCTTTGTAGCAGTGCTTGGAAATAGTCAGGAGCTTCATGTAAATGACGAGATGAACATTTTGCATCCCGTAGAGTAATCCCCCACCCAAGTCCCGGAGCTACTCCATGGCGTCTCAAGGCAGCGGCAGCTCACCCATGTCCATGCGCCGGCCCAGCCAAAACCCCACCTCCTTATTCGGCTGGTCGCAGGTCAACAAGGGCTCGTCACTGTACTCCAGCAAGAGGTCCCTGCTGCCAGACCACCTGATGGACGCCAGAGAGGTACAGCAAGACAACACGGCATCACACTTCCTGTTATAGACACAAGCAAAAGTCACACATAAGGCCAAGATTTTAGTCTGCTGTTTGGCAGGAATGTGGGTTACAAATAAATCTGAGAAAAAATCTGATCCAATCAAAATGCTGTTAGATTTTTGAAGCTCCTGCCCCCTTCAGCTCTGGCTGGTTGACATTAATGCATCATTTTCTGCACGCTTGTTTGGGAAAGCCGCCACAACAACTCTGGTGCAGAGAGGTGTCCCCTGCAGCGATCACCTCCATCAGCCTTGTGTAAACTTATTTGACGAGGGCTTGAGTGCAGGGTTTGTACAAGGTGCCTGAGGTGCTTGAATTTTGAGAGGAAAACCTTGAAAATCTCCCTCCCTTTAACAAAGTGCCTACAAGCCATTGAAATTCAAATGAACCACAAAAGGCTGTTTTCTTCTTTGACCAAAGTTTTGTTCTTCAAGTCATGAGAGTTAAATAGCACAGAATCAGAAATCAGTCAACTTTTTTTAACGCATCATTGTCTTGCGCCACTCTAAAAAAAACCTGTTGGGTCAGATTAATGCAACTAGATGAGATGGTGTCTCATCGCTATGCAACAACTCTCTGTACTTCTGTTCTGATTTGCGGCTTTTCAGGTTTATTTAGTGGCTGAATATAATTTGTAGCTTCTTAATCATCTTCTCGAAGCCTGAGAAAGTAATGCAACATAGCGCTCATGTCGTTCAAATGTTTTGATGAGGATTTTATACAGTTATGCATGAAAAGAACGTGATAAGTAACCCTTCACTGAAAAGAGAGACATTTATCACATTATTTATGTTTTAATAAAAAAATATATTTGAAAAGAAATTATTTGCTTTGATTGAAGTACTAAAACATGGAAATACAGTGCTTGAAAACATATTTCAAAGCCCTTGAATTTTATTTTGTAATGTCTATATGAATACTGTGAATGTAACAGAAGTTCATTTATATGTAAAAGCCCCGCACTCCGGCTGTAAGACTGAAATAATAGCGTGGCTTTTCTTGATCATCTTCAGTGTGACTCATTGCTGTGATGCAGATTGTCCACAAGATGGTGCTGTTGTCATTACCTTAACATCAATAGACCACAACTCGGCACAGTTTGGATCAACCATGCATTTTGTTGGCTTTGGATTTTTGGTCTTCTCAGCTTCCTTAAAATGATATATTGGTGTCATGCACTATTCAGAACAAGGCATTTGATTTAAGGGATGTGATCTTTAACTTTTGAGCCAAGTTATGAATAAAGGCCCCAATAATTCTTACAATTTAAGGAGCGCTGATTCAAATGCCAACATTTATTTTCATTGTCGATTAATCTGTTGATTATTTTCTCTATTCATAGGTCAGTTGTTTGGCCTATAAAATGTCAGAAAATGGTAAAAAAAAAAAAATGGTGAACAGTGTTTCCCAAAGCCCAAGATGAGGTCCTCAAATGTCTTCTTTTGTCCACAACCCAAAGACATTTAGTCTCCTGTCATAGAGGAGGAAAGAAATCAGAATATATTCACATTTAAGAAGCTGAAATCATGTCTCAAAACCTGGATGCTGTGCATAGAAAATAAATAAATAAGAAGGCGTGTTCAAAATTAATTTAAACAAAATAAGTCACAGTACCTGCACAGATAAATTTAATCACTCAAATAACCAAACAATCCTTGTGATCCCTCTCCAGATGATGACCCAGGCCCAGGGCCAACACAGAGACCTGATCCAGAGCATCGAGTGTCTGCCTGCAACCCCCGGCCTCTCCCCTCTGGACCAGGATCTGCTGATGCTCAAGGCCACGTCCATGGCCACCATGAACTGCCTCAACGAGTGCCTGCACATCCTGCACCTGCAGCAGGTGGCCAGGCAGAGAGGCTCCCTTGGAGGTCAGTGGAGGAGGGGCTGATGTGTATATGGTGTCTCTGAATATGGTCATGGATGGTTCCTGCCTTCTCTGGGTTTGTGATGCCTCCACACTGGTAATAGTCACGGCTGGAGGGATTATGTTTTGGGGTAGTCCGTCTGCCTGACCATTTAATTCTCATGAACATGATATCTTAAGACCACCTCAAAGGAATTTCTTTAAATTTGGCACAAACGTCCCCTTGGATTCAGTGATAAACTGATTAGATGTTGGTGGTCAAAGGTCAGGATAGCTGTGATCTCATTCGTCTTATTCTTGTGACTGCTATATCCTAAAAACACCTTTAGGGAGATTCTTCAAATTTGGCACAAATGCCTGTTTGGACTCGAGGATGAACCGATTAGAATTTGGTAGTCAAAGATTGAGATTGCTGTAACCTTGCGTCCATCTCACTCTTGTGAAACCAATATCTCAAGAATACCTTGAAGGAATTTCTGTAGATTTGGCGCAAACAATCTCAAGGATGAAGTGATTATATTTTGGTGTTTTAGGGTCAAAGTCACGTGACCTTTTTTGTCTTACTTTTGTGAATGCTGTATCTCAAGAAAACCATGAGGGAATTTCTACAAATTTGGCAAAAATGTTCCATTGGTCTTAAGGATGAAGTGGTTAGATTTGGTCGCCAAATGTCAAAATTGCTGTGACCTTGCGTCCATCTCACTCTTGTGAAACCAATATCTCAAGAATACCTTGAAGGAATTTCTGTAGATTTGGCGCAAACAATCTCAAGGATGAAGTGATTATATTTTGGTGTTTTAGGGTCAAAGTCACGTGACCTTTTTCGTCTTACTTTTGTGAATGCTGTATCTCAAGAAAACCATGAGGGAATTTCTACAAATTTGGCAAAAATGTTCCATTGGTCTTAAGGATGAAGTGGTTAGATTTGGTCGCCAAATGTCAAAATTGCTGTGACCTTGCGTCCACCTTGTTCTTGTGAACCCGGTATCTCAAGAATACCTTTATCGAATTTCTTAATATTTGGCACAAACGTACCCCTTGGGTTCAACAATTAACTGATTTAATTTTTGTGCTTTAGGGTCAAGGTCACTGTAACCTTTTTTGTCTTACTCTTGTTAATGCTGTATCTTAAAAACACCATGAGGGAGATTTTTCAAATTTGGCACTAATGCTTGTTTGGACCTTAGGATGAACTGTTTAGATTTTGGTGGTCAAGGGTCAAGATTGTTGTGACCTTGCGTCCTTCTCTCTCCCATGAACCTGTTATCTCAAGAACACTTTGAGGGAGATTCTTCAAATTTTGCACAAACGTTCCCTTGAACTCAAAGATGACCGGATTAGATTTTGATGGTCAAATGTCATGTTTGCTGTGACCTTGCACCCATGTCTTTCTTGTGAGCCTGATATCTCAAGAACTATTTAATTTGGCACAAACATTCACTTAGACTTAACAATGAACTGATTAGATTTTGGTAGTCAAACATCAAGCTCTCTGTGACCTTGCGTCCATCTCTGTCTTGTGAACCTGATATCTCAAGAACTATTTGAGGGAATTTCTTCAAATTTGGCACCAACATCCATTTGGACTCAAGGATGAGTTGATTAGAATTTGATGATCAAAGGTCAATTCTAGTTTGTACTTGTGAGTACATCTAAAGGGGAGAAAAAGTAAGTGAAGTGAAGTGAAGTGAAGTGAAGAAGAAGTGGCTGTTTGTGCTATGAGGCTCAGCACTAAGTGTCCTTTTCTTCTAACTAGCTGAGGCTACATGCAGCACTTAGACAAATCATAGTCTTGTGCTTGCAGGCATACACCCAATCTAACAGTTTGCTTAGGCTGGACAGTGGAATTATTTTGCATTATTGATAGGGAACCGTACCTATTCTTACCACCTGTCTCAAAGGTAACGAGATCTCAGATGGTTAAATATCCATCGGCAATGCATTGAGGGCAGAATTCGGTTCTACATGGGCTTCCTACTAAAAAACATATGTCCCAGTTTTAGAGAGCACCCAAAGTGAAGTGTCTAACTTGCTGATATGTCGACACTTTCTATTCAGGACGGTTTGAAAAGGAGAAAACGAGCAGCTAATGCCCCACTTTTTCACAGCAGATCTCATTACTCAATGTATATTTCATTAGGCCGGAGCAGCCAATCAGATTAAGTTGTCCCACAACGCACAAGGTGAATTTGAATGAGATCTGCCCACCTCTAAACATGCATAAAAAAATGCCCACACCATCACAGGAGGGTTCAGCCAATCAAGGGATGGGGATGTTTCCTGTCGGCGGGGCCAAAGTATCCTGATACCTGGCTCGTCGGGGGTTGGGTTACACTCTCTTGGTCTAAAGCAGCCGTCTAAGGAATCGCCATCTGTCCAGTCAGCAGCCAGGCGGTTGTGTGGTGAATGCTAGGCCGAGTGTAGAGCTACAACTCGTGTGTGTGTGTGCAGCTGTGAGTGTCAGGGGGACTCGGGAGGGAGGGGGGGATTGTACCATGAGTACCTCTGAACCTGCCGCTGTGCATTCCTCGTCCACGGCAGGACCCACCATCGAGTGGCTGGAGCCCAAGCTGCCCGACATCCTGAAGAACGGCAGCAGCTCCCTGGGCAGCTTCACGACAGGGGAGGGCCCACTGGAGGGGAGCCGTCTGGAGCTCAGCAGCCCAGAGTCCTGCAGCTTTTCTGGGGTAAGACCAAGAACATGGCTCCAACTCTCTCTCAGGATGTAGCAAAGTTTATTAGGAAGTTGACTTAATTTTATGTTTTCAGGTTGAGCAGCTCTCGCAACATAAACACTTACATTCAACCTCTGCAGAGTCACTCAAGCAGGCTGTTAAATAAATCACACTCCCCTCCCTTCCCTCTCTCTCAGGAACAGGAAGACATAGATGCAGAGGATGAGGCCGAGGACTCCTTCACTGACAAGGAGGAGGATCTGGGTGCTGTGGAGGAGGAGCGCAGCGTCATCCTACACCTGCTGTCCCAACTGAAGCTGGGCATGGACCTCACGCGGGTAGGTCGAGTTCCATGTATGTTCCAAGCAACAAAACCACCCTCCTCCGCCACCAGCTCTCCCCACACTTTGTCTTTCTGTGTGTTTCATATGGTTTTCAGTGTTATTGCCAGGACGTTATGAGAGCATCACGGTAACATCCGCTCAATAGTCCTACAGCGAGAGGTATTTCCAGATGTTGGTGCTCAGATTAGCTATTTAGAGCATAATGTGCTGCACTGATCTGTAACCCTGAGGCATAAAATTGTTATCCACATTCACTGCTCACAGGATTTGTGTCAGTTCAAGCACTCTATGAAACACTGAATCCTGATTTATGGCAGGGCACTTGACAGAAATGGCGTATTTTTGACAGAAAAAAGTCACTGGACACTTTCCTTTCATGTTGCATGTTGGAGAATTTTGTTATGTTGCAGATGCCATCATCTTTTGTTTTACAGCGTGTTTGGATATTTACCTTGACGATGATATTCACAGATGGCGGCGTGTGTTGTGTCACATCCATTTTGCGAAGGCTAGAAAGCAGGACTCAAAACTTGTGTCCCGTTGTCTCAGGGACAACAGAAAACGTGTTTGGGATGAACAGCGATCTCCCCTGGGGTGCCGTCAGGACTAAATAACACAGTAAACTCACAATAAACACATCAAGGGATGCATCCTTTTGTTTCCCTGATACTGCTACATTGTAAAAGACAAATTTGTAGGGGCAGAGCTAGTTAGCGTTAGCTGTTTGCAGCTGGTGGCCTGAGGTAACGGCTAACAGAGGTTGCGTTGAGTCATGTCATGTTGCGCTTAAGCTCTGTTCAGTAAAAATGAGTATTGGGTAAAGGTGAATTATAATGTTATATGATGTGTTCAAACAACAGTTTTTGGTGAGAAGCTTGAATGAATACAGTTGTTAGAATTCGAAATTTGTTGATTTTTCACAACAATATAACAGATATTATAGTAAGAATTGTTATCACATGTAGCAAAGGCCTTTGAACGTGTTATTAAAAAAATGCGTGAATGAAGGTCACATTAAAGGTTGTTTCTTATATTTGTAGTATACTTGCTACTAGTTATCAACCCATCAACCCAGAAATTCACAGTTGGTGCATCCCTAGTTAATAAATCTTTAAACCTACCATTGAATCTAATAGTGTCGTTAACCTGTTGGCAAAATGTAGATTAATCTAACTTACTTGAATACACATATGCCTACATAAACTTGCCTCGGCATAGCACTACATGTATACTCCGTACCTTTACACCAACCTGGAAGACTTGAATAAGACAAAGATGATTTGTCCAAAAATCATCAATTGAAGTGTCTGATATCTGCAGACCACCAAAACACAGACAGAAAAAGAGTGCAAATTGTTGCCCACAGGACGGGCTGTAGCGGGCTGCAATGGAGGCACACGGGGCAACTGAACTTTGTCACTGTATGTTCATTTAAAGTGGGTATTTTCACCACAGACAGGATCAGGTTGTTTCTTTAAGTGTCTGAAGTGTCTCTTTACCCTCTACTTGATCCACTCTGTTTGTTTTTGCCTCGTTAAGCAGAAGTCTCGTTCGGAAATATCACAAGATGTCACTTGTTGCAGCAAAACAACAGTGGAAACATTAGTGAGATTTGGAGGGAGCAGTTAATAAAAAAATGTGTTAAAGTGTTGCCTAAATATCATGGATGATTATCTACCTGAGCTCAAATGTGGCTCAGGCCGTCATCATTCATAGCTAGTAGGTATCTCCTTGATGTAGAGGAAGGGCAAATGTAGGCATAAAATGTAATAATACACTCTGTGGCAAAGACAGTGTCAGCTTGTTGATATAATTTGATTGTCAGCTGATGAAAATGGGTAAAATTTGTTCTAATCAGTGCTGAATGAGTTGATATTTTGCACCTCCTAATTGTGTATCGATTGTTTGTTTTGCCGTTATCCTGCTGTGCTTTCGTGTGTAATGTTGTGCAATGTCAGCATAATGTAAGGCATCTTTCTCTCTCATGTCTTACCTATAAACTTACTAGTTACTGAATTAACTTTAGTAGGGCTGTGGTGAAGTAAGAGCACAGGGACAGCTTCTTTGGTAACTTTGTCCACTTTAATGTCTGAAGAAGAACGTAGGACAACTGAACATCCACGACAATAGTGGCATTTCACGTGTTACATATCATTGCGCCAAACTTAATCCAAACTCTTCTTACCTTCAGGTAGGGTGCACAACATAACATAGTTCCAGATTTAACGGAAAGAGCAGATTAAGATCTCTGAATGTAGTTAACATTAAATTATGTAGATACAAAATAATCGAACAGAGAAAAACAAGACACTCTACTGGATATGTCCTCACGAAAATAAATCTCTTCTTACAGTAATAACTTCGGCTAATAGCATTAGCCTACTTCCACTCGTCTGCAGCAGGTATCTCTGCTCTTGGAACAGCAGTTTTCTTTAGGAAAATAAGCTCTGGATGTCTTCTCCTCTTTGACACGTAAAAGTCATTGTGGTCGAAATGGCATGCACAGTGTATGGACAAGAGTGTTAGAATCCACTTGTAGCACAGCTAGCTAAAACTTTAGCGCGTCCATATCTGACATAGATATACGTAGTCTAAAACAGCTGCTCGAATTATAGGTACTCATTTTGTCGACGCAAGATGGAAACTCTGTGGGCAGAGGGTTGCAGCACCCATAGGAACACCAGCAGTCTCCCAGCTTCATGGCCTTGCTGCTGGGTCACCCTCTGCTGCCTTTTAATGGACATATAGTGAGGATTGCCCCGTGTGCTTCCATTGCAGCCCCTCCCGCAGCTGCTGGTTGCTGCCTGCTCGCTCAATACTGGACCAATTTCAAAAACTGTTCTTCACATAAGTCTCTTTGACTGATTTACACGGGAAAATAAGGTCCAGGTTGAAAAAGTTAAAAGTTATCCTTTTATTGTGCAGTGGTATGGTGTAATTGACAGCCCCTATATTGAATGTCGACTGAAGTCAGTCTTAACTCATGGAACAAATTTGTGACCCTGAATAAGTGAACTGGGTTGTTTGTTTTGTTTTTCAGTAGTCTGATTTGTAATGACCTTACAGGCTGAAGTGAGCACTTCTTGCCTTGTAATTACCACTCGTGGATACACACAGACACTTAATAAGACCGAGAGCCGAATCCGGGATCGACATTCTATCTTCCAGTGTCCAGTTTGTTTTAGTATTTGGATAGCCTCCTCTTGGGTTTCTGATTTATCGGGGTTATCTGGTGGATCCATTGGCTTACCTCAGATGGAGATCTAGTAGACGCCGTGACCCCAGGGTCACATCCAGCGTTCGTCACACTGTCACTTGCTCCGTTTACTGATGACAAACAATGTGATGATGTTTTAGTAGGTCATCCTGTGTTGTTCTAACTTAGAAAATAAATAAATTATGACCATATCATTTTGGATTTTCCTCTCAGGTGGTGCTCCCCACCTTCATCCTAGAGAAGCGTTCTCTGCTGGAGATGTACGCCGACTTCATGTCACACCCGGACCTCTTCGTGGCCATCACCGACGGCAGCAGCCCAGAAGACCGCATGGTCCGGTTTGTGGAGTACTACCTCACCTCCTTCCACGAGGGCCGCAAGGGCGCCATCGCCAAGAAGCCCTACAACCCCATCATCGGCGAGACCTTCCACTGCTCCTGGAAGGTGCCCAGAAACCCAGAGGAGCCCTCGCAGGGAAGCCCCGACCCGGCCGCCTCCCAGGACCCCTACCAAGTGCGCTTTGTGGCGGAGCAGGTGTCCCACCACCCACCTGTGTCTGGCTTCTATGCTGAATGCCAGGAGAGGCGGATGTGTGTGAATACACATGTGTGGACCAAGAGCAAGTTCATGGGAATGTCCATTGGTGTATCCATGATAGGGGAAGGTAAGCTAGCGTGGGTTTCGTATGGGTCCGTTGTATATCCATGAATCTCAAGTACATTTGATACATCAAAAACAACAGAGCAAGGTGTCTTCTAGTCCTCTCAGCTCCATTCCAGGTAAAGGTACATCATGTGCATCCTTGAGCTCTAGTTCTCAAACGGAAGTAGGTTGTCATTTTTACAGTATTGGAAGTCAAGTACACACTTTGCTTGGTGTTCAAGTGGTTCAAAGTGAAAGCCCTTATGCTAGGAAATGGCAACATGGATGTTACTGTTGGTGTCTGGGTCCAGAAGCCATGGAGGCTAACATTTTAGCAGTGGTTTAGGAAGTATTCAGATCCTTTACTCGGGTTAAAATACGACTACTACACTGTGAAAATATTCTGTTCCAAGTAGATGTCCTGCATTGAAAATGTTACTTCAGTAAAAGTTAGTTAGGATGATCAGGAAAATATGTAAATATGTAAAATTAATGGGTATAATTACTACACTGTATGTGCAATATTCATAGATGTACTATGTGTAGTTTTCTACCTATTGTACTAATTTGTCTGTTATTTATCAGTGTGTGCATTGGATGGTTGAATGTATGGAGGATGAGGTTTCAACCGTCAGCACCTGACACGAGTAGCACTCTTAATTTAGTTATGTTTTTTTGATGATACAATGACAATAAAAGGCATTCTGATTCTGATTTTCTTCGACCAAAGAAAAAAAAAAAACGAATTAAAAAAATATGCCAAGAAATAAATTAGAAAATGACTGTCGGGTATTTTAATGTATTAAAAAAACATATTTTATTCTTGTGTTTTTTGATGCAAAAATCTTTGTAAAATAGCTTAATGTAGTCAAGTATAAATGACAGTAGTGGAGTAGAGGTGTAAGGTGTTGAGAAAAGAATAGACTCAAGTAAAGTACAAGTACCCAAAAAATGTACTTAGTAATAACTGCATATAAGCAAATTACTAAACAGGTAACTTGATGCAGGAAATCCAAAGGCAGAATAACAGAAGAAGACAATGAGACTGTAGAAAATAAAAACTTTTCCTGTCGATATATCATAAAATTAGGAGGAGAAGCAAGTAAAATAACAGTATATTAGCCTATCACCCTTGAAAAATGAACTTCCATGGCCTCGCCCTATTCTGAAAACATCAAAGCTTTTACAAAATTTTCACTTACAAGGTCATGAATACAACAAGTAGGGGATGTTCATATGGACTCTTCTTGTGAACACGGCAAACATTTGAACGCAGCATAGCATACAAGTTAAAGGAATTTCAATCTTTATATAATGTTTATCAAAGATTTTAAATCACACATTGTTCACATTAGGCTGAGGTATCGTTTAAAAAGTGACTGTTACGGTACAAGTACCCTTGAAGAAATACTGATACCAGTAGGGTACTTTATTTGATACCCCATTTTTCTACTACATGGGATAGCAACAGCAACTTTACCTCTATAGCACATTTTGTATGCGGGAAATTTACGGTGCTTTACATGAATAAAAACAATATATAAATATAATCAAAAGAAAGTACAAAGCACATAAAATAATAATTAATATAAGAAGGAAATACAAAATAAAAAAAACAAAATAAAACATAGTGGAAGTATAGCCATAGTTCGTAAGGTTCTAGTAGTCTAGCATGTGGATCTGCCAACTCACACGTTGCATTATATGGAATACAAATAGTTTGGGTTTTTTTCTGATCTAGGTACAAAAAGGAAACAAAGCAGGTATCGTTTGACGGGAGAAGTTGATCCTACCTTGTACTGTGTTATTTTATCGATACCTGAAAGATATCGGGTACAAAAACACAGCTATAGTGTACATCCATGTCCACTTTTTTATGTGTTGCCATCAACAGCTTGAATCCCACCCGTGTGTTCTTGGGCATGCATGTGGATCCTTATAGATTTTCACTCCGGAAACTAGAAGCACTTGGAGAGCGCATAACTCCACTAAGACCAAATGACTCGCAGTGCTAACGGAACTGAAAAATAATGTGTGTATCTGCCCTGTGGTCTGGATTTACCCCAAAATTTAATGGGTTCGTCCTTGGTCGATGGTCCACCCTATCACCAAAATTTGGGCCAGTAGTTTTTCTGTCTTTCTTTGCTTCTAATGGTCACGTATCTGGCTAGAAGTGGTGAAGGGGTTTTGAGAAATTTCCTTTGAAAGAACGATGGTAAAGTGATGAGAGATTATAACATTAATCTCATTCTTACTTCTATATATTTTTAGAGTTTTAAATGAATGTTAAAGGTTTTCTACTCAAAGTAATTAATGATGTTAATAGCCTGAATGGCTAACAAGGACGAAGTATCTCCTTCCAGACAGGACTCAGGCTCAGCACTAATGAGTGCATTAATTAGGGGAGAATATTTAATAGAGTGGTCTGGTAAAGGAGAAATAAATGAAGCCTTTTAAACTTCAACTTGTCTCTGTCTTTGTCCATTAATATTTCTAGGTTGTCTATATTTGCTGGAGCACGATGAAGAGTACACTTTCACGCTGCCTTGTGCATACGCACGCTCCATCCTCACTGTTCCCTGGGTGGAATTGGGCGGCAAAGTCAACATCACCTGCGCCAAGTCGGGCTACTCGGCGATCATCACCTTCCAGACGAAACCTTTTTATGGTGGCAAATTACACAAGTGAGTTCTTCCCAGGGTTACAGGTTTATCTCTGAAGTAACAGTGACATCTGAGAAATTTTTTATACTTAAAGAACAACCAAGATGAAATGGTGTCCTTGTATTTATTTTCTTGCTCTGTTGATCTGCAGGGTAACAGCGGAGGTGAAGCACAACACCACCAACGCCGTGGTGTGTCGTGTGCAGGGCGAATGGAACGGTGTCCTGGAGTTCAGCTACACCAGCGGAGAGACGAGGGTGGTCGACGTCACCAAGCTGCCTGTTACAAGGAAGTGCGTTCGGCCAATTGAGAAGCAGGGACCGACTGAATCCAGGTCAGAATAGTGGTGGCGTTTCATTATTTTTTCATTGTTAAAGTCCATCTTGGGCTCAAAATATATTTTTCTGTGTACACGCACTGGGCTATGTACCTTTTTAAAATCACAGGCAACCATTTTTTTTTTCTTTTACCTGCACCAAAACATTTTTTACTGCACCATTTAGAGCATCAGATCAACTTCCAGTTTTTCTTCATGCAAACAAAATCTTAGAGAAATTCCAGTGTGGTTTTAAAAAGCACCAAAGTACTGAAACATTTCTTCATGAAGGGGAACGACACCTAAATTAGGAATTCTGGTATGTTATTCCATGGCCGAGGAAAGTTTAATAGTATTTGTGAGCATGCACCACTCTCTTAAAGCCAGAAACCAGGGAAGTAAGTCTCATACTTGTGATGTCATAGGGTATGAAGCGGAGCTGCTCCATAGACAATGAATGGGAGACTGATTTTGTGGACCCACAGGACGCTTGTTTTCGTTCCCATATACTCAGAACATTCCCCTGGGTGCTCTCAGTGTCATCTAGAACAGTGGTTCCCAACCTTTTTCTTGAGGGACCCATACTTTTACCATTGTAGACTTTGAAGAGGACACAAACTACAGTGTGGGGTGATGTTGACGAGACACGTCCCCCTTATCCCCCTTAAACAAGTATTTGTTGCGACTCTAGACTCATTTCTTTCTGTGCAGCCAACGAAAAAACAGAAAGACCATTATAGTGAAGAATCTATAGGAAATGTAATGTGTTTATCACTGAATTAGCACAACTTTGTTAGCAGCTGTTCTTAAATACCTGAGCTGGAAGCTGCATCTTGACTTTTAGTGATATGAAGTGAACTTTGTAAGCAGGAAGGAGTACAAATCCTAATCCAGCCAGTCAGTTGCTCAATTATTTCCCTGCATTTCAGGCGCCTGTGGCAGCATGTGACGGAGTCCTTACGACAGAAGGACATCGAAAAAGCCACGGAGCACAAGAGGATTCTGGAGGAAAGGCAGAGGACAGAGGAGAGGCACCGGGTTGAGACTGAAACCGCTTGGAGGACCAGATACTTTGACAGAGAGGTAAGAAGGAAAGTTGACGACAAAAAAAACAGCTCTTTTATTTATTGTACAATCATGAAGGTTTAATGACACAGCAGACCAGACCGCATGTATTTATTTATTTATTACTGCGAAGAAAGTCGCGGTCGAGGTACGATCCTAACAGGATGCAGCAGCAGACGACACTAACGAGGACAAGCAAAGCACAGCCTGTGAAAGCCACCTGTGCTGACTCTAAATAAATTTTAAATCACCTTGAGCATAATTTCTGTCTCCTGCTGGAGCTTCTCTATTTCAGAGCGTTCTCACCTTGCACTCAGCTATTTTAAATTCCCCAAGAATCTGGGTCACTTAAATAAACAACAGGTACAGAATTTCTAGGATTATTCGTATATTATCTCCAAGAGTAAATTTTTTTCTCCTTGTCTGTCATCTACGTTTTCTTGTTTCAACATCAGATTATTTCCAACTCTTAACAGATTAAACGATCATGCTAACGCTGCAAAAAATATACAGTAAATCCTAAATAATATTTTGACGCTGGTTTCTTTCCTCCTCCAGGGTGAAGGCTGGGTCTATCACAAACCACTTTGGAAAAACTCTGCATTCAAATCCTAGTTCCCGCCGTCTGTATCTTGGATGTCGATATTGTAGATTCTGGAATGTGTGTGTGAGAGTGTGTATCCGTGCGAGTGCACACACACGCGGTGATGAAACGAGAGCATGACCCGCACTGACATACAGATGAATGCAACATGGGGGGAGACGGACAGAGAGACAGCATGACTGAAGGTGTTCTCAAATCTCGCTCATGATTTTCACGAAGCCTCCAAGTACAAGCTTTTGTACTGCTGATCAGTTTGTTTTTGTTTTGTTTTTATAATCCAATGTCAATGAAAACATATTCTTGTACAGGTAATGGTACTATATTTACACAGCCTTAAGATAGTCTGATGAACGTTTGGGGATACGCTGATCAACCTGGATACGGTTCATTTCTTCTTCACACTAAGGTCAATAACTTCTGAGGAGTTCTTTCCAAAAATAAGATATCCAACATAACAAAACAAGAAAATGGAATACTGCCTGATAAATGTAATGCTGTGAAAATGGTGTAAATTGGTGTACTGGAACGCAAAAATACTGTATGTAATCTTCATCTTTGTTAAAGCGCCTGAAAACTTTGCTTCAAATCAAAGTATTTCTCACATTAAACATTAACGTAAGCAATCAAAGCAGAGAAAAAATCTAGCTACTAGCTTTTGAGAACTATTTTCCCCATGTTATCGTGTTTTAGTGACTCGTGGGAACAACGATTTTTGAAATTGGCTCAGTATTGAGCGAGACCGATCAAACAGTAACACTAACCGCATGTTCACACCGTCAATTTACATTCACTTAAAGAGTTTGTTTTTGCCACTGACAGGCTCAGATTGTTGAATTTCTGACAACTAGGGTTGCAGCGATATACCGGTTTCAAGGTGTACAGTGATATAAAAGTTGATGGTTATCATACCGTGTGCATTTGCAAATCTACAACATTAAAATAAAAAGGCAATTGGAGGGAAAATGTCCCCGTTATTTTAGTTTCTTTCCAGGGGGAGGCTTTTTACACATATTTCAATTAACAAAATGGTTTCAAGATTCAATTCTACTAATAAAACGTTATCGTGGCAACCAACATTAACTTCCTGAGACCCTTCGTCCTCACATAAGGACATCATATTTTGGGTTTACTGCTCCTTGTGCTCCATTTTGCTTCTTAACTTAGACCTGTTGTCCTTGTTCATGGACACTTTTTTGTCCCATCTAGTGGTAGTAAGAGCATAATACAGTAGTACATGTAAAAACAAGATGGCTGCCATCTCTGCCAAGTCAGTCTGCACCTGATCGTAACACAAACGTGGACAAGGGCCAAAACCTGATCACATTTTATTTATGATGAATAATGTTTGTAGTTTGATATGGCAACAAATTTGATCAATATTAGCAACATTAACAGGATAGTGTTAATTAGGAAACCTTAGTTTTAGGACATTTGGACATTTGGACAATTCAGTGTGACCGACTGTTCCTACAGACAAAAAGGACATTCCTAGTTTGGACTATGGAGCAAGGAAAATTCGTAGAGTTACAAAATGAGCAGTGTTCAGGCGTTTAAATTGTGGCCATCAAAACTAAACCCAGTGTCCCCGTATGAGGGCATCATGTAGCTCAAATACTACTTCCTGTTCGAAGACAATGTTTAGTTTTTCACACTTATCAGGTCCTGTTGATCTCAAATAGCCAGGAGAAGTTAAAAATGCACACCAAACAAAAGTTTGGGTCTCATGAGGACAACCCGTCCATTTTATTTCTTTAAGGGTCATTCTGACTGATAATAATATAAATTCTGTGATTCTGTGACACCATGAAACCGCTACATTCTGAGATGTTATCATACCATGAAAATCTGATACCGCTGCAACCCTCCTGACACCATGATGGAAAGGGAGATAGAGATAGAGCTTTTTGTTTAATCAGAAACAGCCCTGAAATCACTTTTGGCAAACCCACCAGACACCATTTAAATAAACAGTGATTTTAGCGTGTATAGGCGCAGCATATTTTCACATCTTACTGAGTGAATTGAGGTTTTATTTTAACCAAACCAGAGTTGGTGATTGGTGGAACAGTGGAAAGATAAACCATGACAGCTTTTGGGAGTTTTATTTTGTTTCTGTTGACTTTGATTGAAGTGTGTTTTACAGTGATAAATTACTGATTATTTAAATGGAGTCTGGTGGGTGTATAGCAATTTTTGGTCTTGAGGCAATTTTGATCTTAAGGTCTATGTCTATTAGGATTCCTTTCATAATGTTGTCAGATACTTATCACAGCGATCTGAGCCTGTCTGTGCAAAAACCAACACTATTAATGGACGTAAATTGACGGTGTGAACATGCGCTGAGTGGACTGCAAGCTGTTTAGCTGCTGCTTTAAAAACTTGTTCCCATTAGTCACGTAGACACAAAAACATTGGTTACTCTTTACCCTTTAATCCTGGTTGGTGCACCCAAAGATGTGACATCACTTTTTCCTAGATGAGTCACGCCTACTTCAAACCCTGTGAGGAGAGCACAAAGAAAAGAGACAAACTGAAATGTTAAATGTCGTGTGGGGACCCATCACTCACAGTAAGATGCTGATTTAGAAAACAAGTTTTCAGAGCCTTTAAACCCAAAAAAACAGAAGTGACTTCCAATGTCATTGAGTTCATTTCACATGCACACAATCATCTGATCTCCAGGAGTAGCTGATCATTTCAAGATAGGAAATAGTCCAACATGTTTCATCTGTTTCCAGTGTCTGTGCTACCTTAAGCTACCAGCCCAGAGGGGGTGCCAGGCCATTGTTTGCACTTCCTGAAAACTATCCTAATGGACCGAAATTGGTAGAGACCAAAAAGGGGGCAGTGGGCGCTATGTTTCCGCTTGTTAAATGCTAATGTAGCTAGCCGGCTGTCTGTCAGCAAAGCCCACAGAAAAGCAAACCGAAGGCAAAACTTCTACATCACAAAACTTTTTACCGCCTCTGACCTAAAAAAAGGAATGTCCTCATGTATTACACGACATTTTGGGTTTTAGTTTTAAAAACAAACGAGGCTATCAAAAGCTAAATTCACTGTAATTGATAAAACCTAGGTGGACATACCTCTTTCAAACATTAAGTAGGGTTTATTTATATTGTTTCAGACTTGACAAAGCTCCTCCAGAGCCACAGAAAACATTACCCAACTTTTTTACAGACTAAAACCCAGTTTCCACCAAACACTTTCGGTATGGTACCTTTGGAACCAAAGGTAACCCTTCAGATATGGTACCTAGACCCTAGCATTTCCACCACAAACAGTACTCTTTCATATTTTCTCATCACTGGTGGCACAGAGGGAAGTCTGCACCTGGTTTATCGTCCACAGAACGAGACTGCACGCCAACATTTTCAGAACAAAATAGAACAGGCTGCAGTGAGAGTCTCTCTCCATGGGATATTTAAAAATAGCGGGTTTGTACAGTTAGTCCTTCTCAAGCAAGCGCAGGGCTTTAGTGTTGATGTGGCCCACAGGAACAACGCTCCACAACGCTTATTTTTTTCTCTGAACAAGGATTGGGATATATGCTGTTCACATAACCTGGTCGAAATTAATATATATAAACTCTTGAAGATCCGCTCATTACTAAAAGTGTCTGTCATATGAAAACTAAAGTTGTCGAGACAGTTAAATTTTAAGGTGTACAAGTTAATGTTCAACCTTAAAAGTTGCCGGCAGTCGGCCCAGTGAATGAAGTTATTTTTTCTCAGACTCCAGCTGCTGTGAGAGGCAGCAAAACATCCTTTCATTTTATAGTTCCAGTTTACTAATCAAACTCTCCACAGTATGAACAGTGGTTACATGAGCCTCAAAACCAGACACAACTCAGCCCTGAGCAGAGTGACCGTCCTCTACTGACCAATCAGACTGCAGTGTTCACAGCTCCACCTTTTAGTACCAGATCTGTGTGCTAGGTACCCCAACAGAGGGGGGACCAAAAATAGGGACGGTAAGGAACGGTTCCATTGGTACCATCCACAACTTTGTACTGCTCAGTGGAAACGGGGCTTTAGGTACTTCCTGTCATGAGTTAACTGATCTCCATTTGTAAAATTGTTGGAATGACCCTTTCTCTTCAATTCAGAAGTGATAGTAATGCTTTGATTTGGTTAGTATCAGGTAAATTGTGTGTATTTTGATTCACATATTAGTGTGAACTCTTGCGGTTTACCTCTAAATTCCCATTTATGCAAACGTTTGATGCTATTATCAATATTGGTGTATTGACGGAGACACCGTTGGAATGGCATGTGGTAGATTAGACAGATAACTAAATTTTAAATGATGATTGAGTCACATGTGGATGCATCTCCCGCCACTATTTGTGTCCTCCTCCTTTTTAATCCTTTGGTTTTGCAGTGGATGGAAATCTCCTACGTGCATGAAGGCAAAGTCTCTCTGTTCACATTGATTGCAAGTATATAACTCCCGTGTCCGCATTACTTCAATTTATAAATGTCTGTTGTAAAAGCTTTTAACCAAATTTGCTTGTTTTGTAATGCAAATAAATATTATTTTCTTCGAATGCGTATTTATCCACCATCTTTGCGCTTTAATTGCTCTTATTTTTAGAGCCACTTTTTGTATAGAGACGTTAAAATTTTCTCGTTCCATCAGTGTTTTTGTCGTCTTTTATTTTTCCTTTGGAAGTAATTCCAATCTATACTGTGATGCACGTGATAAACCTTACTTTGTTCCCCCCCACCTAGCCTCACATTCTCAAAGCAGCCCAATATCGAGTAGGACGCTCCTGTTCTCGACAGAAAGAGGAAATCCACCCTGCCATTGATAAGCTACTCCTTCCACGTCTTGGTGCCTTATGCAAACTCTTTCTGTGTGTGTCTTCCAGCCAAGGAGCACAGCATTCTCATCGGTTATTTACCTGATTGAAGCAATTGCGTATGTATTATTTCTGCGTGTGTGTGTGCGTGTTTTTCTTTTTAAGATTCAGTGCTTGATGTTCAGAGAATTCGACGAAGCACGTTTATTCTAGGTTTTGACATTTTCTTGTTTTTGGATTCTACTGGTTGTCTTGCTGACCTATGAAATGCACTGACGTTGAACGAAACCTGATGTTGTAGAAAAATGGATATGTGTGGAAAATAATCAAATAAATTGCGTATCAATTGTATGCTGTGGTACAAGTTTTGTTCTTAACCCACTTTCTTACTGGTTCCAATACTTCTGAGACCCGAACTTTTGTTTGGTAAGCATTTTTCATTTTTCCTAGCTATCTGGGATCAGCAGGATCTGTTAGGTAAACACATATGGGGACATTAGGTTTATTTTTAATAGCCACAGTTAATTTAAATATCTGAACATTGTTCCCTTTGTAGCACTGTATGAATTTTCTTTGCTCCATAGTCCAAGCTAGTGATGTCCTTTAGCCTGTAGGAACAGTCTGTCACACCTCATGTCCTCAAACGTTTCCTTGTTTCTTCTCTCTTCGCATCTCTCCCCCGTGTCTTCCGAGGGGGCAGCGAAGACACAAGGACGAGACGCAAGAGAGGGATACTACAAAATGGGTAAAACAAACACTAAGAGACACAAAACAGCAACAACAAAATAGGTAAAACAATTACAGAGACACAATAATTACAAAAATGGGCAAGACAACCACAAAAGTTGGACACCAACCACAACATGGGCAAAACAACCACAAAGAAACACAAAACAACAAATAACTTGGGCAAAACAACCACAAGGACACAAAATAACTACGAAAATGGGCAAAACAATCACAAAGACACACAAAAAACCAGCAAAAATAGCCCCAAACATTCACAAATAGACAACAATGACAAAATGGGCAAAACAACCACAAAAAGAGGCAAACCAACCAAAGAGACACAAAAAGAACAACAAAATGTGCAAAACAACCACAAAACAACATAAAAACAAGCAAAACAATCACAATATCAATAAGTATGGTCAATAAACAGTAGATACAGCACATTATCCCACTGGTTACAACTGTGACCGTCCATAAAAACACTTTTTTAACCACTTTTCAATGAAAAAAAAATATATATATATTTATATATATTTCAAAGGGTTAACAGTGACAGATGGTTTGGATAGCTGTATGCATGGGGAAAATTTGGGATTAAACAGTTTAATGTAGTATAAACATTTGTAGATTACTGTCTTTGGCGCGCAAACTATTGATCTTTTTCCCACCAAAAGGTGTGCAAAGTTGTTTTATGTCTGTGCTGTTGTATAGTGATTAGTCACATGTAAATTGCCTGCAGCAATGTCAGAGCAGGAAATAAAACACAAATGTCCTCAGGGTGACAACACAGTGACAACACCCTTTGTTGTTGGCAGTCAGCTATAAAAAGTGAACCAGCTTTGTAGCACTAAGACACCCATGAAGTTAGGAACCCTGAAGTTACCTTGCAAACCCCAAATCCTGCTTTGTAGTGCAGGCCTTTGGTTATATATATATATACACAAAACACACGTTTTCAAAACTGCCCATGACCTCTAAATTCGGTGTACTTCGCCCCTTCTGCATTATATCCTTCCCTACTTTTGTCGATTGCTCTTCTCTGTAAAACGTCTTTGAGTATCCTGAAAAGCGCTATATAATTCCAGTGTATAATTATATTATGATTATTTGAATGAATGAATGAAAAAAAGCCACCTTCAGCGGCCGTATGTAACGTGACCGGGCAGCGCCCCACTGTAATGTGGCCATGCTATGATATGCTGCCGGTTGGCCGGACGGCACCTATCAAGGTGGTACAGTACGCTACTGGACGCGGTCAGGTTGAAACGCTGCTGGTAACCACGTAATAGAAGGAGCAGGAAAGTCTGTATAGGGTCAGTAGGAAGGGTGGTGTATGGGTCCAATAAACCCAGGACTTTCACCCAAGAGTCTAGTGTTCAC
This sequence comes from Cephalopholis sonnerati, assembly GCA_019142605.1. Taxonomy (NCBI): domain Eukaryota; kingdom Metazoa; phylum Chordata; class Actinopteri; order Perciformes; family Serranidae; genus Cephalopholis; species Cephalopholis sonnerati. The sequence continues at coordinate 7,005,580 of JAGQAX010000024.1, forward strand.
TTTCGGAATGCCAAACCAAACCCAACCATGTGCTTTTGTTGTCCCGGTGTCGGTAGTGCCTACTGGAACGTCACGGCAGACACAGACGGATACTTACCATGTCATATGTGAATGCAAAAGGCCACTGACAAAACAGATATATGTATGTATAAGGGTTCTCCATCTATCCATCCATCCATCCATTTTCATCCGCTTATCCGGGGCTGGGTCACGGGGGCAGCAGGCCGAGCAAAGCACCCCAGACGTCCCTCTCCCCAGCAACGCTTTCCAGCTCCTCCTGGGGGACCCCGATGCGTTCCCAGGCCAGATGAGATATGTAATCCCTCCAGCATGTTCTGGTTCTGCCCCGGGGCCTCCTACCAGTGGGACGTGCCCAGAACACCTCCAGTGGGAGGTGCCCAGGAGGATCCTGATCAGATGCCCAAACCACCTCAACTGACCCCTTTCGATGCGAAGGAGCAGCAGCTCTACTCCGAGCTCCCTCCGGATGTCCGATCTCCTCACTCTATCTCTAAGGCTGAGCCCAGCCACCCCACGGAGGAAACTCTTTTCGGCTGCTTGTATCCATGATCTCATTCTTTCGGTCAGCACCCAGAGCTCATGACCATAGGTGAGGGTTGGGACGTAGACGGACCAGTAAATCAAAAGCTTCACCTTCCGGCTCAGCTCCTTCTTCACCATGATGGACCGGCCCAGCGCTCGCATCACTGCAGAGGCCACCCCAAACCACCGATCCATCTCACGCTCCAGTCTACCCTCACTTGTGAACAAGACCCCGAGATACTTGAACTCCCTCGCTTGTGGCAGTAACTCTGCCCCAACCTGGAGAGGACAATCCACCGGTTTCCTGGCAGAGAACCATTGCCTCTGATTTGGAGGTTGGTTCTTGATATGTAAGGTAATGACTCTAGAGTATGATAAAGCATTCTAGTAGCAAGTATTTTGATGACTGCATGGGATATTATGTTCATTTGGTCAATAAACAGTAGATGCAACACATTATCCCACTGGTTACAACTGTGACCGTCCATAAAAACATACCTTTTAACCTACTTTTCGATAAAAATAAAAATATTTCAAAGGGTTAACAGTGACAGATGGTTTGGATAGCTGTATGCATGGGAAAAATTTAATGTTTGATGTAGTATAAACATTTGTAGATTACTCTCTTTGGCGTGCAAACTATATTGGTGTGTAAGGCTATTTTATGTCTGTGCTGTTGTATAGTGATTAGTTGAAGCGTGTAAATTGCCTGCAGCAATGTCAGAGGAGGTAGTAAAACACAAATATTTGCAGGATGACAACACAGTGACAACACCCTTTTTTGTCGGCTGTCAGGTATGTAAAGTGAACCAGCTTTGTAGCGCTAAGACACCAATGAAGTTAGGAACCCTGAAGTTACCTTGCAAATCCCAAATCCTGCTTTGTAGTGCAGGCCTTTAGTTTTGGCTACACTGCAAGACAGCAACACTTTCCTTGCTTGCAGCTGCCCTGTTGCTGATATGAGTCAATCTCAACACTGAACTCAACTACAATTACTATCTCCCCCAGTGTCACTCTCTGCAGAGTTTTGAAACCCGGTTTATCTAGTTTGTGATGTATTCTCATGCATAGGGTGTTTCTGGAAGAACACAAATCTCAAAACCCATCCAGTGAAGTACAGTGCCAGTTCACCTCTCCGGCTTTAATCAGCAATGGCTCTCAACATACCAGGTCTGATAATGATGGTAGCGTTCTACATGCTTGTGTTGGGAATCGGCATCTGGGCATCTGTAAGATCGAAGAAGATGGAGCAAAACACACAAGGTGGACGGTTAGAGGTTTCTTTTTTGGCTAACCGGAGTGTCAGCTTGATCGTTGGGGTCTTTACAATGACGGGTGAGTATCCTCATTGAGTCTTATTAACCTTTTAAAATTATTTATTGCTCATACGTAAGTACCTAGCCTTTTCATTGTTTTATGCAATGAGGTTGATGTTAACATTTGTGATGATATGTTAAAGAGGTTACACATTAACGATACAGTTCTAATTTTGCATTTAAGTGCTTTTTTTTTTTTTCTCCTGCAGCTACTTGGGTTGGAGGCGCCTTTATAATTGGTATTGCAGAGTCGGTTTATGACCCCACCAAAGGTCTAGTCTGGGCTCTTCTGCCTCTGCAGATATCAATTTCCTTTGTCATCGGTAAGTCTCTTCGATAAATTTGAAGACATAAATCTTTAATGAACCTTTACATCATTTCAGCAGTGTTCAGTAAATAAAAGAACCCAGTTTAACGGAGCTGCACTCTAATTACCTGCTAGCCTTTGATGTAGTAGCTTAAAACCCAGCTCTGAATGGATATATGTGACATTTTGTCTCCACTGTGCAGAAAGATTTTTTTTTCTCTCCAACATTGTCATAGCACTAAGGGTTGCTACTGATAAGAATTTTTTTTTACCCAGATTAAAAAACAACCTGTTCTTCCTGAGATTCCCGTCCATGGGAGCGGTGCTGCTTCCTCATGCCAACAAGTGTTCTCTTGTGCTTGGTAGCACAACAAAACCCCATATCCTCCTGGAGCCTTACATTTTGGGTTTGCTGGATTTAATACTTCAGTCTGCTTGACATAAACCTGTTGTCCTCATCCATGGGCAGTTTTTGTGCCATCTAGTGGTAGCAAAAGCACAATATACTAATCCATGTAAACAAGATGAGGACATCTTTTTTTTGTTTTCTGAAACTACTTACTGTTCAAAGACTATGCTTTTTTTTTTCTCTTTATCAAGTCCTACTCACCCCGAAATAGCTAGAAATTAAAAATGCATACAAAACAAAGGTTTGGGTCTCAGGAGGATTTAGCATTTATTTACACAATCTACACAAACCATATCTCAAGTGAATCCTCAGAAGCCGACCATACCAGCAGTGTTATTTCCACAACTGAACAACACAGATCATTGAAGCAACAAAAAAAGAAAAAAATCTCCTTCATATGTTCAGGTGATGGTAATCTTAAGTGCTTTATCGTAGGCAACTGGACTTGCTTGAGTTTGTTCAGGACATTTCGCCTCTCATCCAAGAGGCTTCTTCAGTTCGAACAGACTGGTGCAGAGTCGCAGGCTTTAGACTCTGTGTGGGTGTGAACCCTTAGAGTCACATCTGAGGTCACATGTGAGTTGCTGACCCATCCAGTCATCTTGTGTGTCGTTAGAGTTAGATGGGTCCAGGTGAGAAAGGGTGTAAAGTAATCCCAAGACTCCATTGTAGGTGGGTGATCAGTGGTTGTCTACGATATAGCACTTAAGAAAACCTTCTTTTGTACATTTACAACTAAAGATTGTGTCTTGCCTTTGCTGTTTTTGTGGTCACATACAATTAGTAGTAGTAGTTCTTGTAAAATTCCTAGAATTGAGTGATCTACAGCCCCTGTACGTCTTTTAGTTGCTTCAGTTGATAAACACTGTTCCAGCTGAGTTGCATTGCCAGGGACAGGAATGAAATCCCTGATGTCACTTTAAAACTAAGAATTTTCCGAGACAACCAACAGTTGTCATTTAGGGCCGTTAGTTGTCTAGTCACCCACATGTTTACGATATTAATGTAATTACTGAATTATATATTTTGGGCGGGGTAACAAAATGGTTTGAGTTCAAGGTCTGACAAGGAATAGTACGTATACGGAGGCTTACACCTGTGTGGTAAATCTGCCAAGTGTTGGTACTAATATGAGACCAACATTATTCATATAGACCTTGTGGTTGCAAAGAAATACTCGAGTACTTGCGCAGAAGGGTAACATCCTGGGCACCAATAATACAGACTACACTGAACATGGAATACAAGGCTCTTCAGTATGAAAAGTTTTGCCTTTTTCTCCTTTTTTCATCCATTTAAAGGTGGACTGTTTTTTGCAAAGCCAATGAGGGAGAACAATTACATCAGTATGATGGATCCATTTCAGAGGAAGTACGGAAAAGCACTGACTGCGGTTCTCGCCATTATTCCAGTCATAGCTGAAGTTTCCTGGACTGCTGCAACACTGGTGTCCTTAGGTACACATTTACAAGTACACTCATATTGACACATTCACTTTCTGACCCATTCATGTACATTTCCAATCACACTTCTTCATTCTTTGCACTGTTTTTATGCTACAGGAGCAACCATGAGTGTAGTTTTGAATCTGCCCTTCGGTGTTTGTGTCTGGATCTCTGCTGCAGTGGCAATCATCTACACTGTTCTTGGAGGTCTCTATTCAGTTGCTTACACTGATGTCATCCAGATATCACTGGTGTTTCTCAGCTTGGTGAGTTTTACACTATGAAGGTAAGAGATGATGTGTTTCAGTGTCTTCTCCTTAACTGTCCAGTGTGCAGGTTTTCGAGGTATCTATTGGCAGGAAGTGGTCCGTCTTTGTTTTCAACAGTTCATAATCACCTGAAAATAAAAATTGTTGTCTTTTCATGACCTTAGAATGAGCAAGTCCTCTTCCAGGAGGTCCACCATGTTGTTTCTACAGTAGCCAAGAAAAGACAAGTCAAACTTCGGCTCTAGATAGGGCTGTTTGTGTTGTCACATTGGCCAATGTAGTCTTCTATACACGCATGAGAAGTTTGAGTTCTGCAACCTCATTGCCAGATGCCACTAAATCCAACAACCTGGACTTTTAAATTAGATTTTGCTGAGTGATTTCCTCTTTTCACAGTGGCTGTGTGTCCCCTTCGTTCTGACAAGTGGCGTTCACACTGACATCACTAAAACAGCATGGAACCACACATATCAGGCCCCCTGGCTTGGCCACCTTGATTCTGGTGAAGTCGGGAAATGGATTGATGATTTTCTAGTGCTGGTAAGATTATTAATTATTAGATTATTAGAAATTACTAGTGCAGTGCCCGTAGGAAGTATGTTTTTCTATAGAAAAGTGGAAGCTTAAGTAGATTTTTCATGTATGGCCAAATGTGTTCGATGGTTGGATGTACAAAGAGGTGTACATACTCTTACATAGTGTTAATAGACATGTCAGCAAACACCGTGAGCAGATGAGAACAGCGTGGTGAAACTTAAGAAATACGACTTACCGTGAGATTACTGAAACATGTCATGTGAATGCAAACTGCACCACTTCATCTATTCCTATATGGGGGAGGGATGAAAGGGAATGCCATAACCCCGGGTGTACACTGGATCCGTCGCGTGCGTGGTCCAGCCGTGGCACGGACTCCTCCGTCCTGTGCCGGGCATCAATGTCCACTGGAAGCATATCTATAGCAGTGCGCACGCGAGCGTCTGGAATTGACGATCGCGAGATCATGATGTCACGCGATAATTTGCGGAAACACTGGAGGTAAAAAGACATCAACAAACAAAGAAAAGATTTCTCTACCTGCCGGGGGCCACAAACTTGGACGTCATGTTGTTGTAGCGATGTGAAATACGCTCCGGAGGTTTCATGGGTGTTTTTATTTTGAAAATTGACCGGATACTCTCGTCTTTTCTGTGCCTGACTTCCTGTTTGACTCATTTGGTCTGTGGAAATTGACGCATCGTCGTGCGGCGTCCATCAAAAAATAGACCCGGCGCGTATTTTTAGCGGAGCGCCGAGCCGCTTCTGGTGGAGCAGTTTACATTGACTTGAATGGCCGCGATTAGCTCTGGCACCCGTGCTGTGGCTGAATCGCGCACGTGACTGATCCAGTGGACATCCGGGGTAAGCGTGTTCAAAGTTTCGGGTGACGCAGAGCGGTATAGCAGTAGGATACTTTGATCTTTTATTCCGTGAGGCGTGGCTACAGCTGCGAGCGAGAGAGCGATAGGCTGACTGGTTACACCGAGGTCTATGGGATTTTAACTTTTAATGATAATGTTGTGAATATTAATCCAAAAAACTTCAAAATGAAGGATGCACACCATTGTGCCATGCGCAAGCCATATCCGAAAGCTCAGGTTGATCTGACAAACAGTCAGAGAGATATGCGAGCCACAGACACACACACAGAGATTTCTTGCATTATAGATAGATATGTGTAAGATATGGCTTTTCTGACTGCTGGAACTGCATGGTTTTCATTGTTGTTATTAGGACTTCCATGTAATACTACAGGCAGAGATCCTCAGTCCTCATATGAGGACATCATATTTTGGGTTTACTTGTGGTACAGACACATAATTTGAAGTAGCCAACAACCTGGTTTTATACATCCGAAGAAATTCTTTTAAAAAAATGAACTGCTTGGCAACCAGACCAGGTGTATAATTGAGACAGGCGTTTATTCGTCCAAATGTGCAGCCACAGCGGGCTAGGAAAAGGGACTGGGCGTTTAACTGAAGTTTTACGGTAATAACGTAAAAACATAAAAGACACAATTTTATATGTTACTAACTGACACTGATCAACGTTTCTTTAAAGTGGCAGCAGTACACTTAAATATTTTATAACCCAGCTCGTAGTTAAATAAATCTCAGTTATCTGAAGACTCTTACATGGCGCTAAAACCATGAAAATTACAATTTACCACAATCGAGTTCCAAAATATAATGTCTGCATTGATAACATGCTGATAGACACTGGCTTGGTTTGACTCCCATGTTTCATTTTCTAGACTCTGGGCAATATGGCCATTCAGGATTTCCATCAAAGGATACTCTCCTCCAGCTCCACCTCCACAGCTAGAACCATTTCTTTTATTGGGGCAGGAACCCTGATCATTGCTGGAATCCCATCTGTGCTGATGGGAGCTGTTGCAGCTTCAACAGGTAATCTTATCTTTTGTATCGGGGTAGTCGTGGCAGCCATGATGTGCAAGATGAAAAGATATTGTTAGTGGGCCTGTCTCCAACATTTATTGTTGTCTGTTTCAACTCCTATACTTCAGACTGGAACTCCACTTCATATGGTTCTCCTTCTCCATATGAGCGAGGGGAGGTGGCTTTGGTGTTGCCCATCACCCTTCAGCATTTAACCCCAGGCTACATTTCTGCTTTTGGCATGGGAGCCATTGCTGCTGCAGTGATGTCATCTGCTGACTCTAACATTTTGTCTGCAACCACCATCTTCACCACCAACATCTACAAGACTATCAGGAGTCAGGTGCAGTACAATCACAGTAGGGTCTCAGTCTGCTGCTACTAATCCCTGCCTTTATGCTACAGTAAGCATGTATTGACTGTTCTTTAAATCACTATATGTCATGTGATGTACACGTGAGGTACTTTGCATATACACTCACCGGCCACTTTATCAGGTACTTCTTGCTAGAACTGGGTTGGACCCCCTTTGCCCTCAGAAACATGCTGGAAACATTCCTCAGAGATTTTGGTCCATATCGACATGATGACATCACACAGTAGCTGCAGATTTGTTGGCTGCACATCCATGATGAGAATCTCCCGTTCCACCACATCCCAAAGGTGCTCTATTGGACTGAGATCTGGTGACTGTGGAGGCCATTGGAGTACAGTGAACTCATTGTCATGTTCAAGAAACCAGTTTGAGATGATTTGAGCTTTGTGACATGGTGCGTTATCCTGCTGGAAGTAGCCATCAGAAGATGGGTACACTGTGATCATAAAGGGATGGACACGGTCAGCAACAATACTCAGGTAGGCTGTGGTGTTTAAACCATGCTCAGTTGGTACTAAGAAAGTCTCCCCCACACCATTACACCAGCAGCAGCAGCCTGAAGCGTTGATACAAGGCAGGATGGATCCATGACGCCAAATTCTGCAGAGATTTGCAACCTTAAGAACTACAAGGCCTTGGAGGCTCACAACTTTTTTTTTTACCAGTGGCTACACAATCTCACAATGTTTGAATAAATCATTAGATCCTATTTGCTAAACCAGAAAAAGCCCCGAAATAGCCATAGCCAAACCCACCAGACTCCACTATAATAAACGGTAATTTTAGCGCGTGTTAGAGCCAGCATATTGTCACATCTAACTGTGTGAATTCAAGGTTTTATTTCAACCAAACCAGAGTTAATGATTGTTCAAATTAAAACAATGAAAAGAAAAGACAAGCCAAGATTGTGTCATCTTGAACCAGTCTGGTCATTCTCCTCTGACCTCTGGCATCAACAAGGCATTTTCACCCAGAGAACTGCTGCTCACTGGATATTTTCTCTTTTTGGGACCATCCTCTGTAAACCCTAGAGATGGTTGTGTGTGAAAATCCCAGTAAATACTCAGACCAGCCCGTCTAGCACCAACAACCATGCCACGTTCAAAGTCACTTAAATCACCTTTCTTCCCCATTCTGATGCTCAATTTGAACTTCAATTACATGACTGGCTGAAGAGCTACTCGTGTTAACAAGCAGTGGAACAGGTGTACCTAATAAAGTACCCGATGAGTGTATTTCTTCTTTATATGTTATCTTCAGATATTTTATTGAGGATATAATACTCTGGTTGTCTGTCTTTAGGCATCAGATAAAGAGCTGCAGTGGGTGATCCGCCTCTCCATGGTGATTGCAGGACTTGTGGGAACATCCCTCACCTCCCTCAGCGGCAGCGTGATGGTGTTCTGGATCCTGAGCTCAGACCTGACTTACACCATTTTACTTCCCCAACTGATCTGTGTCCTCTTCACAGAGGTTTCCAACGGTTACGGGGCGATTGCAGGCTACCTCGTTGCAGTGGTGATGAGACTGTTGTGTGGGGAGCCTATGTTTGGTCTTCCTGTGATCCTGCCGTTCCCAGGTTGCACTTTAGAGGATGGTGTTTACATTCAGCGCTCTCCTGTCAAGACTATTTGCATGCTGTTTGCTCTGGTCTCCATTCTCATGGTTTCATATGTGGCCTCACTCCTGTTTAACAAAGGGATCCTTCCTGAGAGGCTGGATGTGTTCAAGGTGAAGTCCCAGGAAACACCAGCAGATGGTGCTAGAGAGGTTGACTTTAAAAATGAAGAAGACACAGTGGCCTCTGCACCAATGCTTGATACAAGATGCTAGATTTTGCACATGAACATGATTCATACTTTGTTGATGTGATCGTTGGGTTATAGTGACAGACCTGTTATTAGGGACCTAAATACCTAAAATAACTGCTATACTGTATTTACAGCGCTTTATGATTTTGCTTATGCAAATAATAATTATTTTTATGTATCTTATTGTAAAAGTTAGTGCCTCTACCTCGCCAACATTTGTATGTGGGGCCATTGTAAATGGGCTGAAAAATGGGCCCAATATGGGACTGTCGACAGGTTCCATAACGGTCCAATGCTAATTGCCCGCTTTAGTTATGCTACTGCTACCTGGGCATCAGGAGGGTGTGGGTCCAAAATGGCCATCTTATCTGAGGCCCACTTGGGTAAACCCACTGGGCAGTTGGCACAGGATCATTATGGAACCTGCGGGCAATCCCATATTGGGCCCATTTTTCAGCCTATTTACTATCCACACGGCCCCACATACAAATGTTGACTGGATGCCAGTGGTGTAGTGGTAGCTGATGAGGCAAGTGTACAAACAGGCTTACTAATAGGCAGATGGTTACCAAGGAGGAGGTGGGTATACTCTCCCATATATTTAAATGGCTTTTAGGTGGATTAACTGTAAGTAGCCAAGACGAAAAGGGGTAGGTATACCCCATGCACCTGCCTATACCCTCCACTAAACAGTCTCTACAATGGGATTTCCTTCAATGGCAGTGGGTCCCATTTCAATTGCCACCTCCTCTCAGGAAGGCATGGCCTTTGCGGGACTGATTGCTGTAAGATTGCATTATTGCCTCCTTAAATTTCAAGGTTAAACACTCACAGTTCTTGCCTCACTGAAGCCCTTTTCCACTAACATCTGCTAACATCTGGCTTTTTTATGTAATGGGAAAGGTTACCAGCAGCATACACATCTTGAGAAAATGACTCTGCAGTACTCACAGGTGTTTATGGGCTCCAGCTCCAATTGGCAGTGATGGAATAGCAACACCCAGGTAAGCGGGCTAATGAAGTTTTAATGACACGCCACCACAAAATATCATCTGTCTTTTCCAGCACCACTCAAACACTGATCCAAATCAGCCTGAGTTTGAAAGAGAGACTCAATAGTCTAAGATGTATATACAGAAGTAACCACCGAAGCATTTTCATTGGCCTCCTTGCTGCTTTTTGCTGTTTATTAACCTGTTCTCCAGCCTGACTGTCCCCTGGCAGTGAGAAAGAAGTCTACAAACTATTTTTTGCAGGTTTTTTTCACTGTTTAAAAACCTGTGTACACTAATGTGGGTGGGAAAGGGGTACGAGAAAACTGTATCTGTAAAAGGCTGAATCTTTGGATGCTTTTATTAAACATACACCAACACAGGGCTACCAAACTGCAGTGCTTTGTATTTACTCTCTTCTTGATTGTGTGTTAGCTGCGTATATCTGTCAACATCTCCCTCAGTGCCTACACATTTTGACAACTAAAGGCCTGTCTCAATTAGAAGCTGGGTCTGGTTGCCAAGAAGTTAAATTTTATACCAGTTCTTTGGATGTATGAGACAGGTTGTTGGCGAGCCATTTAAGCTAACATTAGTTAGCTGCTTCGACTACACGAATGTAAGTGTTTAAACTTTTGTCAGTATGGAGATGCTGCATGTTGTTAGCTCGGTTTAATTCACCACAACAACTGTTCAGTTCATTTCGCTGAAACTACAGTATAAGCACCTAAGAAGACAGTAATTCATTAAGATTTAATCATATTGCTTCATAAAAATCAAAAGAGCTTTGGAGTGTCATACGTTACTCACTCAGATCAAATGAATGATCCGTGTTTGTGAAAATACGGATCAACTTTTGGAATGCAGCAGCGTGCACCACATGTCATGTGACGAAGAACAACCAATCGCAGCTGACAGATATCTTTCCCTTCTTCTGTAAATATCAGTTGATGGTAAATATGGAAAAGTTGATCATTTTGGTACGGAGCTTTACATCTGTCCCACTGAAGATAGGTCTACACACTTATACACAGCGCCTGGAGGAAGATCAGCTCTGCACTCAGGATTTCAGGTAAATAGCAACCTCAGAGCAAACCTGAAAGCTGGCTCAAAGAAGGCACATAAGGGGTCATACACATGCCGCTAGTGTTGTGCTGACTGGCAGGCCCTAGTCTGTCAGGATTGGTAATAGGACTTCAGCCAGCATCATCACAAACATTGGCACCCCACAGGGATGTGTCCTCAGCCCCATTCTGTACACCCTGTTCACCCACAACTGTGTCGCCTCCCAAAAGGACAACATCATCCTGAAGTTCGCAGACGACACCGCAGTGATGGGACGCATCACTGGCGGGGACGAAGCAGCCTACAGGAGGGAGGTGGCCAGTCTGGTGTCATGGTGTGAGGACAACAACCTCACCCTCAACATGGACAAGACGAAAGTGATGATAGTGGACATGAGGAGGGAGAGGAGACATCATCGGCCACTGTTCATCCGGGAGCTTGAAGTGGAGAGGGTGAGCAGCTTCAAATACCTGGGCGTCCACATCAGTGAGGACCTCAACACCACGCAGCTCAAGAAAGCTCAACAGCGGCTGTACTTTCTGAGGAGGCTGAGGAAGTTTGGCATGTCGGCCAAAATCCTCAGCAACTTCTACAGCTGCATTGTGACCAGCTGCATCACTGTGTGGTACAGCAGCACTACTGCTATGGACTGCAGACGCCTGCAGAGAGTGGTGAAAACTGCATCTACCATTGCAGTGTCCACAGGAGAGCTTCCTCCATACTCAGGGACCCCACCCACCCACCCCCAGGATGGACTGTTCACACTTCCACGCTCAGGCTGGAGGTACAGCAGTGTGAAATGCAGGACCACTAGACTGAAAACTCCTTCTTTCCCTCTGCCATCAGACTCCTAAACCGCCGACAGGAGTCATAACTACCATCACTACCTCAGGCCATGTTTACACAGGAGTCTGCACATGACTTTTTGCACATAAAATGTTTGCACATACAATGTTTGCACTACAGTTTCTTGCTTTTTTTTCTGCCTTAATTTATCTTTTATGTATATATTTTCCCTTTTGTGTATATATTCCTTTCATATTTTTCATCTATATTGTTTACTTTTTTATCTCTTTATAATTAAGTGATATAGTAATATCTTTTTCTGGCATTCATTGCAGTCAACAAAGGAAGAATTTCATTGTACAGGGAAACGTGTTTCCTCACTGTGCATATGACAATTAACACTTTGAATCCCTGAATCTTGTTCCTCCCATTGATAATGGGCTGAAACCAGTTTATCTAGTCTGTGATGCACTGGGTGTCCCTATAAGAAAGGCTACATAAATCTCAAAATCCATCTGGTGAGGTAGAGTACCAGCTCACCTTTGCTTTAATCAGCAATGGCTCTCAACATACCAGGTGTGATAATGATGGTAGCGTTCTACCTGCTTGTGTTGGGAATCGGCATCTGGGCATCCGTAAGATCGAAGAAGATGGAGCAAAACACACAAGGTGGACAGGTAGAGGTTTCTTTTTTGGCTAACCGGAGTGTCAGCTTGATCGTGGGAGTCTTCACAATGACAGGTGAGTGAGTATCCTCATAATCTCTAGTCTTTCTTTATGCAATAAGGTTGATGTAAACATTTGGGATGATATGGTAAAGTGCTCTTTATGTTACTATTTTTCTGTTTCCTTTGAAAAGCATTTACAGTACTTTAAAATACTGTGAAGATATCCTGAGATTTTTGAGAAATAATCATCATTTATGTGAATATAATGATAAACGTAAATATTAGAACAGCAACTAGAACAATCTGGTTAGTTGGAAAAATTACATCACTTTGCTGCAGCCTATTTACAGGTCGTTCCAGAGCCTCAGGGCGCTGATTGCAAAAGCTCTGTCCCCTTTGGTCTTTAGTTTGGACTCTGGAACAAGCAGAAGACCTTTGCTTGAGGATCTCAAACTACACAGAGGTTCATAAGGGACCAACATGTCAGCTGCGGTCAGTTTACAGTTGTAAAGATAATGCTTTTAACACATCAAATTTAGCGTTGTTAAATGTCAGGTCATTAGCAGGGAAATCATTTTTAATCAATGATTTTATCATTAAGCACAACCTTGATTTTATGTTTTTAACTGAAACTTGGTTAGGTCAAGATAACAGTGCAGCAGTTCTTATTGAATTAACACCTCCCAACTTTAGTTTCGTGATTGAAGCTAGAGTGGATAGGAAAGGAGGTGGAGTTGCCATTTAGTTTAATGAACCATTCCAATGCAAGAAAATGTTGTATGGAAATTTTAACTCTTGACCATGTTGCTGTTCAGTTGAGATCCTTTTAACTTAGACTTTTACTGTTTCTTAATAGGATGCTTTTCTATTTTAATTCCAATGTTTTTAATGTAGTGTTTAAATTTTAATGTTTTTGTTTGTAATGTATTTCTCTGCTTCTGTAAAGCACTCTAAATTGCCTTGTGCACAAATGGTGCTATACAAATAAACTTGCCTTGCTTTGCCTTGAAATGTAATCTGGAGCCAGGCCAGGGCCAGGGATAGGGTTAGGGTTAGGGTTAGGGGGTTAGAGCCTTTAAAGTAATCATTAAGATTTTAAAACAATCCTAAGACAAACGGGGAGCCAATGTAAAGAGGCTAAAACTGGTGTGATATAGTTGTTGATTTTGGTTAAAAGCCTTGCTACTGACTTCTGAACAATCAGCAAGGTTTTTTAATTAGGACAGGAATAAAAGCTGTTGCAGTAATCAAGATGCAAAGAGATAAAAGCATGTACAACAGTTCAGTCAGGAACACTTTAGTCAAAGAAAACTTAACTTCCATTTGCAGTATTATATCTGCCGGTGTGGCTCTGTTCTGGGGCCTCTCTGCTGTTCTTTGGGCCTACGCAGAAAGCTTAAGGTTGGAGAGAGCACACCTGTCTGTTCTTCCACCTGAAATGCGGAAAGCTTGAGGCAGAGAGGCAAACCTCCCTGCCCTTGCACAAACCTACGTGGAAAGCCTGAGGCAGAGAGAGTACACCTTTCCGTCCTTCCATGCGCCTACATGGAAAGTCTAAGGCAGGGAGAGTAGCAGCAAAGACCCCCCGGGAACAGAACAGAGCAGCATCAATGATAAACAGAAATTTAATTTATAAGTCAGAAACAGCATGAAAAGGAGGAGCTGGGGTGGAGGCGGGTTGCAAAGCGTCTTGCACAGGAAGCAGCAACAGTAGGCAGGCCACAGCAGTTTAAATAGGGCGCCCTGAATGAGATTCATGATATAAATTGGTTTAACAGGGAGATACAGCTGAGTGTCATCTGCGTAACAGAGGAAAGCGATACCTAGTCTGGTGATATCTGGTCTCATACATGACATAAATACTGATACCCTAATTTACAACAATTATTGCATCTATGTGTTTATTTCCCGCCGCAGCTACTTGGGTTGGAGGTACCTTTATCCTTGGTGTTGCAGAGTCGGTGTACGACCCCACCAAAGGTCTAATCTGGGCTCTCGTTCCTCTGCAGGTCTCTCTGTCCTTTATCATTGGTAAGACTCTCAGTGATTTTTTTTATAAGGAAATTCAATATCCAGACTTTTTCTTTTACTTTCTCTCTTTTTTGATCTAAAGGTGGATTGTTCTTGGCAAAGCCAATGAGGGAGAAGAATTACATCAGCATGATGGAGCCATTTCAGAGGAAGTATGGAAAACCACTGACAGCGGCTCTTGCCATTGTTCCAGTCGTAGCTGAAATCATCTGGGTTCCTGGATTACTGATTTCTTTGGGTAAACATGTGCAGACACTTAAATACACATTTTCATTATGTGCTGAAGTCAAGACCACCTAAACCGAAGTCATGACCAAGCCTAGGGTGTATCGAGACTGAGTCAGGACCCACACTTTGAGGTGTTGAGACCAAGTCAAGACCAAGACCAAAGTGTATTGAGATTGAGTGAAGACCAAGACTTTCAGGAGTTGAGAACAAGTCAAGACCAAGACCAAGGTAGTGTGAGTATTAATATATTGATAAGCCAATGCCTTTCAGCTAGAGAGTCCTTATCAGGATGTAAAATGCATTAGAAACAGGTGCAATTTAAGAACTCATGTGAGGATAATGTGACACAGGTCATAGGTTACATTGGTATAGCCCTACTAGACATATATGTTGTCATATTTTTAACTAGTATTAGTGAGTGAGTACCTGCCTATACGAAAGACTTTTACACTATTAGCGATCATTAATCAGTACTCCTTTTTTTGCGCGCCCAGTTTGTGATAACCTTGCAGTTGTGATGTCCTCTTTGTCTGGTCTCAAGATCAAGACTGATTTCGCGTACTACAACATTGATTTCACTGCCTGACTTATTCATCCAATTCATCATTCATGTTTGTTTATGTGTTTGTTACAGCGGCGACCATGACTGTCATCTTGGATCTGCCCTTCAGTGTTTGCGTCTGGATTTCTGCTGCAGTGGCGATCATCTACACCGTTCTTGGAGGTCTCTACTCAGTCGCTTACACTGATGTCATCCAGCTGTCACTGGTGCTTTTTAGCTTGGTGAGTTTTACACGATGTAAACAGCTTTCTCACACAATGAATGGGCTGTTTGGAAATCTTCTAAAATAAAACCAAACTCACCCGCTCACAGTGGCTGTGTGTCCCCTTCGTTATGACAAGTGGCGTTTATACTGACATCACTAAAACAGCATGGAACCACACATATCAGGCTCCCTGGTTTGGCCACCTTGAGTCTCATGACGTCGGAAGATGGATTGATGATTTCCTATTGATGGTAAGATGAATACTAATATATTGGATTGTGTCTTCACAAGCATATCAGTTTGTAAAAAAAAGTGCATCGTCCACATATTTCAAAGAATGTTGTTTCAACTGGTTTAATGTCTTTGATCATCCAGACTGTGGGCAATATGGCCATTCAGGATTTCCACCAAAGGATTCTCTCCTCCACCTCCACGTCCACAGCCAGAATCATCTGTTTCATAGCAGCAGGTGGAGTCATCATTGCTGGACTTCCACTGGTGTTGATCGCCGGTGTTGCAGCTTCAACGAGTAAATTTACGAGCTTGTAGCATCTTTAACTTTCCGTGTTGGTAAATGCAACTATAACTTTTGTCTGCTTTTGTTTCAAGACTGGAACTCCACCTCCTATGGTTCTCCTTCTCCATATGACAGAGGGGAGGCGGCTATGGTGTTACCCATCATCCTTCAGCATTTAACCCCAGGCTACATTTCTGCTATTGGGGTTGGAGCTGTTGCTGCTGCAGTGATGTCATCCGCTGACTCTTTTCTCTTATCTGCAACCACCATCTTCACCACCAACATCTACCAGACCATCAGGAGTCAGGTATCAAAAACAAGAGCGTGGAGGTAGCAATTTTTAACCTAATATTGGAGGTGTTATTATCAAGCTAAGTATTGCTCTCTTTTTTAGGCATCAGATAAAGAGCTGCAGTGGGTGATTCGTCTCTCCATAGTGGTCGCAGGACTTGTTGGAACATCCCTCACCTACCTGGACGGCGGCATCTTGGTGTTCTGGATCCTGGGCTCAGACCTGACGTACACCATTATATTCCCCCAACTGATCTGCGTCCTCTTCATGGAGGTTTCTAATGGTTACGGGGCGATTGCAGGCTACCTTGTTGCAGTGGTGATGAGACTGTTGTGTGGGGAGCCAATGTTTGGTCTTCCTGTGATCCTGCAGTTCCCAGGTTGCACTTTAGAGGATGGTGTTTACATTCAGCGTTCTCCTGTCAAGACCATTTGCATGCTGTCTGCTCTGGTCTCCATTCTCATGGTTTCATATGTGGCCTCACTCCTGTTTAAGAAAGGGATCCTTCCTGAGAGGCTGGATGTGTTCAAGGTGAAGTCCCAGGAAACACCAGCAGATGGTGCCAGAGAGGATGACTTTAAAAATGAAGAAGACACAGTGGCCTCTGCACCAATGCTTGATACAAGATGCTAGATTCGTCCAAAAGCTTTTTTTCTTATTTTTTCTTATAATCCTTTTTTTACTTCAATACAATCACTGTTTTGGGGTGAAAGCAAAGGATTTATTGTAATAAACAATTCCCTGGATGAATCTCCAGTTCTATTAGTATGTGCTCTGCCCACTAACCAAAAGCGAAGCCCGTTAGAGGGCAGAGCACATACGAAATAGAAATAGTCATTACCTGGATGTAACTCCAGTTCTATGGCTATGTGCGTAGCCGAGGCAGTTCCTCAGCGGTTCCTCGGCAGAATAAACCAATACCAAAGCTTTTTACAGAGCAGAGCTTATCCAAAATAGAACCACTTTACTTATGAAAGACAGTGTGTATACATCTCAGAATTAAAAAGCTTACCTTTCCAGATTACCTCAAATCTGTCATTTAAATCTAATAATTACAATATGATGCAGTTGAACTTGGAAACTCAAGAAATAGTCATTACCTGGATGTAACTCCAGTTCTATGGCTACGTGCGTAGCCGAGGCAGTTCCTCAGCGTTATAAACCAATACCAAAGCTTTTTACAGAACAGAGCTTATCCAAAATAGAACCGCTTTACTTATGAAAGACAGATTACCATTCCAAATTACCTCAAATCTGTCATTTAATCTAACATTTACAATATGATACAGTTGACCTTGGAAACTCAAGAATGGATGCAGGTATTGTGCACTTATGCACGTATTATGCTCTATTTCAGCGACACAAAAAAAGATGTACTGTTGCATGCAGTGTGCACACGATCAGGACATAGTACACTCTCATAACATTACACCCTGTTACGGCTGTATGTGCCCTGTTCTGCTGTATGTGCTCTGCATGTGCTCTGTTCTGCTTCCCTCCCTTGTAGATCTATCCAGGTGTGCTGCATCAGGTAACGAGGTGCAGTGCACCTGGCATGGAGGTATTTAAGAGCTCCTGTGCCAGCAGCAAGGGAGAGAGGTTCTGGTGTGGGGACTGCTGGTCCTGCTGCCTCTCCCCCATGGGATTTTTGTGTGTCTTGTGTGTTTCTTTTAATTTTAATAAATCCCATGCATCTGAGTGTTTTAAAGGTGTTCGTGTGATTGCTTTTTTTGAGTCAGATTTGGAGTTTTGTTCGCCCCATAGGGCCGCCTAAGGGTGGGGCGTAACACACCCTGAAATTTGACCTTCCTGCTTTTATATCCGTTATCTTGGAGAAAAAACAAATGCCACTTACCGAGTTCGCTAAAGACAGTGATCAACTCAGAGAGCTCTGCTGTTGTTACTTTGCCATGTGTGTAGTTTAACTTTAAAGTTACAGCTGCACAGATTGTACATTTGAACATATTATATTTGCAACAGTGAAATTACATCTGCATTTGTCCTTTATTGTATTAGTTATGTCATGCTCTCGTGCTAGCTTTCAAAAGAGTCTTTGTTTCATATTATTCATGCCAGTTTCTTTATTAGTCTGGAGTCAAATTATGGGCTCATTCCAAGCTGATAAAGACCGTCGTTCCATTCCCCCATTGGTGAAGTTGTAACTAACTCTGCTGTGCTGCTCCTCAGGCTTTCTGGGCCTCAACTCAAGCCCCTCCTCCCCTCTCTTGTGCCATTGGCTGGTGAAATCTGGAAACCTGCAGCCAATCAGTCTGTCTGGGGGTATGTAAAGGCTGAGGAGCTGCTCCTCTGGCTCTGTTTGCTGCCATTTGTTGCTCTGCTGGTGTGTTGGTGAGCACTCTGTACAGATAATCCACAGCTCTTTGTGTCATTTGCAAACTTGAAAGAGCAAAGGTTGTCGTTACAGTTACCTGTTGAGTCAACTTTGCTGTTGCTAGACTCACCTTTGTTAAATTACTGCGAAAAGTAATGCAAGCTGTATCTTTGTGAAGCCACTGTTACTGGTTAAGCTTCTTTTGTTTGAAACTGTAATCCTGAAGTTCTTTGCCAGGAAGCTCTGTAGGTGGGGCTGCCACTTTTGTCACACTCTTTCTCCTGTTTTTTCCTGTGTTAAGGAGTGCGGTTTAGGATTGTACTTGTCTTTTCTTTGGACAGTTAGTCAGCTTTGTTTCATTTGTACATAGGGCAATAAAGGGGTTAAACTGCACCACCTGACGTCTCTTTTTCCTCATCTAGCCTTATGTTGCTTCTCTCGTCCCTAGACCACCTTGGGGGACATTATAAAGGCACAACCAATCACATTTCCAGGTGATAACATGCTAAAGACAACAGAAATATTGTATTATATCTTTGTCTGCTAGGCAAGGCAAGGCAGCTTTATTTATATAGCGCATTTCATACACAAGGCAACTCAATGTGCTTTACATGATTAAAAGTTCAACATTTAAAAGCATTTAAAAACAAAGAACATTTAAAGACAAAGTACAGAAAAATGATTAAGTACTTACATGTACAGTATGTCTACCAGCATCTGCCTCAGGATGCCCTCTGCTCATTGGGAATTTGAAACCACTATCTATTCCAGAACTTACTGTATATGTAATGCACTTCTGCACCGGGGCGTGGTCTGCAAAAAAGACAAGACAAAACCCTACTGGAGACGTAGAGTGCCAGTTGCCTTTAAGTTTTAAGCAGCAATGGCTCTCAACATACCAGGTCTGATAATGATGGTAGCGTTCTACATGCTTGTATTGGGAATCGGCATCTGGGCATCTGTAAGATCTAAGAGGATGGAGCAAAACACACAAAGTGGACGGGTAGAGTTTTCTTTTTTGGCTAACCGGAGTGTCAGCTTGATCGTTGGGGTCTTTACAATGACGGGTGAGTAGGCAATAAGTGTCTACTGAGTGTTATTTATTATTATATTCTCGAGTCTTTCTTTATGCAGTGAGGTTGATGTACATATTTATGATGATATAGTAAAGAGGTGTCTGATAAAATACAAATTTAAGTATCCATATTCATGTCAAAATAATGTTAATTTATTTTTTATTATTGGGGTATTGTTGCTCACATGTATATTTTTCTCCTGCAGCTACTTGGGTTGGAGGTGGCTTTATCATTGGAATTGCAGAATCGGTTTATGACCCCACCAAGGGTCTAGTCTGGGCTCTTCTGCCTCTTCAAATATCTATTTCCTTCGTCATTGGTAAGTCTCTCTTTAATATATATCTGAATCTCAATGTGATGCTTTGAAATGTGACCTTTTTTCACGAGGTGTGTCTCCAGTGGTGTCGTTAATGTCCTCTGTAACTTTAAAATCTAACATTCTTTTTAACTTTCACAATATCAGATGTATACGTGTCAAGACAGGGACTTGATATCCTTTAAGTAGTGTTCAATAAATAAGACAAACCTGTTCAACAGAGGTGCACTTTACGCACTAAGTAAGCAACTAGTCGTGACATTTGTTCAGGTGCATATAGTGCAAAGTTGGCTTCATTCCAAAACAACATTCTGTCAGTGCTAAGTGCTATATCGTAGGCAACTGGACTTGCTTGCGTTTCTTGAAGACGTTTCGCCTCTCATCCAAGAAGCTTCTTCAGTTCTGGTATGGTCAGTTGGAACTGAAGAAGCTTCTTGGAGGAGAGGCGAAACGTCTTCAAGAAACACTAGTCCAGTTGCCTACAATATAGCACTTAGTATTACCATGACCTGGATGACTGAGAACCTTCACCGACAACATTCTGTTAGTGCTTTGATAGCAAAGACTGTGTAAAATAATGCACATAGCCACCGAGTCCTCACACATTGTTTGTTGGACTCCTGTTTTGAAGCACTCAAGTTTGGCATTGTGGCCATTGCCACATTCGATTTTTGGAGCCAGAAATTATTGACTAAACCTAACACTTGCTGCTTGTTTGGTTCCCACAGTTTATTCACGGCTAAAGTTAACTGTAAAAATGCTAATGCTACTACTTGTAGCTTACTTAAAATAATGAACATAGTTACAGTGAGGTAGCCCATGAGTTTGTGGACTCACATTCTGAAGCTTTGAGTTTGAGTTTTGGCATCCCCAATTTTTGATGGATATTTGGACACGAGGGTGGAGCCAACCCTAACGCTAGCTGCTGGCTTGGTTAGTATAGTGCATTTACAGGTATGGTTAACTGTGATGATGCTAATGCTAATGCTAAAAAAAAAAAGCATTACAATAAAATGCGTTCACTGGAAATAGGGTCTTTTAGTATAGACACTGATCAAGACTTAAGTCACTCTTTGACTATCCCTTTACTTTATGAATATGGGGTTACGCCATGGTTACTTAACCAACCATGTTGTCATGGCAGTGACTTGTCAATCAACAACACCAAGCTGTCACAGTTGTTATGAATGGTAAAATTAGCTTAAGAGACCGATAGGCTTGGGCAGTATCTCTTTTTTTAAACCAAAATTACTCCGACATAATGATGGTTCTACTGTGCGGCATTACTCCTCTACTCTTCACACCCAGACGCCAAGTTGCTACATTCTGCAAATGTGCCATTTTCCCCGTGGTCCCTGCCATTGCTGGCCACCTGTTTGCAGTCCTCTCCACCCATGGGGACTCTACCAATAGAGATCTGGTGCTCAAGTGTCTGTATTTTTGACGGTATTAAAAATCATATTATTGGGATTTCTAAATAACCTGGTATAATGTAATACCATAATACTGCAAATTTAAGTGAGCAAATGCGTGCTTGTGATTAGAGGAGAGTATTATCCATAGAGTCCAGAAGAGCACGTCACTTGTGCTGACAGAACTACGGTTATAACATCGTAACCTTTGTTCTACAGTATGAAGAGTATTGTCTTTTCTCTCTTTTTCATCCATTTAAAGGTGGACTGTTTTTTGCAAAGCCAATGAGGGAGAACAATTACATCAGTATGATGGATCCATTTCAGAGGAAGTACGGAAAAGCACTGACTGCGGTTCTCGCCATTATTCCAGTCATAGCTGAAGTTGTCTGGGTTACTACAACACTGGTGTCCTTGGGTACACATTTACAAGTACACTCATACTGACACATTCACTTTCTGACCCATTCATGTACATTTCCAATCACACTTCTTCATTCTTTGTTCTGTTTTTATGCTACAGGAGCAACCATGAGTGTAGTTTTGGATCTGCCCTTCAGTGTTTGTGTCTGGATCTCTGCTGCAGTGGCGATCATCTACACTGTTCTTGGAGGTCTCTATTCAGTTGCTTACACTGATATCATCCAGATATCACTGGTGTTTCTCAGCTTGGTGAGTTTTACACAAAACTTAATGATGTTGTGTCTCAAATGTATTCTTCTCTGTTTAGATTTTGCTGAGTGATTTCCTCTTTTCACAGTGGCTGTGTGTCCCCTTCGTTATGGCAAGTGGCGTTTATACTGACATCACTAAAACAGCATGGAACCACACATATCAGGCCCCCTGGCTTGGCCACCTTGATTCTGATGGAGTCGGAAGATGGATCGATGATTTTCTAGTGCTGGTAAGATGAATAAATAAATTGTATATGAGTAAAAATGTAACTTTTTGATTGCTGAGTCACATGGCATGGTTACTGTCATATTGTCCAAAATAGCATGTGCCACATTTAGCTTAAATTAGTTGTATTATTATTAATGTTATCTGAAGGCTTACATGGAGCTCATAAAGATGAACATGAAGATGTTTGGCTTTGTCTCACGTTTCGTTTTCTAGACTCTGGGCAATATGGCCGTTCAGGATTTCCATCAAAGGACTCTCTCCTCCAGCTCCAAGTCCACAGCTAGAATGATCTGTTTCATGGCAGCAGCAACCGTGATCATTGCTGGAATCCCATCTGTGCTGATTGGAGCTGTTGCAGCTTCAACAGGTAATCTTGACTTTCATATCAGGGTAGTCAAGGCAGCAATGTTGTGCAAGGTTAAACAATATTGTTAGTGTTGTTAGGGACTGTCCTCAACATAGCAAATGCTGAATCAGCATTCATTATTGCCTGCTCTGACTCCAATATTTCAGACTGGAACTCCACTTCATATGGTTCTCCTTCTCCATATGACAGAGGGGAGGCGGCTATGGTGTTACCCATCACCCTTCAGCATTTAACTCCAAGCTACATTTCTGCTTTTGGAATCGGGGCTGTTGCTGCTGCAGTGATGTCATCCGCTGACTCCTCTCTTCTGTCTGCAACCACCATCTTCACCACCAACATCTACAAGACCATCAGGAGTCAGGTGCAGTACAATGAACAGGAGTGTGGGAGTTTTTTTTTTTTTTTCTTGTTACCAATTCAACACTTTTGCTAAAATATATCGGGATGTGCACATGAACTACAGTACTCTGCACATTTTTCTTCTGTAGATATTGTCTACAGATATTGAATTGAGGTTTAAATACTTAAGTTGTATATGCTCTGCTTTAGGCATCAGATAAAGAGCTGCAGTGGGTGATTCGTCTCTCCATAGTGGTGGCAGGGACTGTGGGAACATCCCTCACCTCCCTCGGCAACAGCGTAACTGTGTTCTGGATCCTGGGCTCAGACCTGACTTACACCATTATATTCCCCCAACTGATCTGCGTCCTCTTCACAGAGGTTTCCAACGGTTACGGGGCCATTGCAGGCTACTTTGTTGCAGTGGTGATGAGACTGTTGTGTGGGGAGCCAATGTTTGGTCTTCCTGTGATCCTGCAGTTCCCAGGTTGCACTTTAGAGGATGGAGTTTACATTCAGCGCTCTCCTGTCAAGACCATTTGCATGCTGTCTGCTCTGGTCTCCATTCTCATGGTTTCATATGTGGTCTCACTCCTGTTTAACAAAGGGATCCTTCCTGAGAGGCTGGATGTGTTCAAGGTGAAGTCCCAGGAAACACCAGCAGATGGTGCCAGAGAGGTTGATGGTGATGAGCCTGAAAAACATGATAAATCTGTCTCTAGACCAATGCTGGATACAAAATGCTGAGGCTTTTTTCTTAACATATTCTTACAGACTTGTTTTTGGTTGTCTCACATTATTATAAGGGATCAAATAATTACATAAAATGCCCACTATTTATTTAGTGGTTAATGATTTTAATAATGCGAAGAATACTTGTTATTATGTATGTGATTGTAAAAGCTAGTGCCCAACCCTACAGTGGCATGCAAAAGTTTAGGCACCCATAGTCAAGATTTTGTTTACTGTGAATAGTTAAGTAAGTAGAAGATTAACTGATCTCCAAAGGGCATGAAGTTTAAGATGACACATTTCTTCAATATTTTAAGCAAGATTACTTTTTAATTTCAATCTTTACAGTTTCATTTAGCAAAAAATTAAAAGGCCCGAAGCAAAAGTTTGGGCACCCCGCATGGTCTTTTGGCAAATAACACAGCTTCTAAACTTGTTTGGAGGATGTTCACCCATTCTTCCTGCAAAAGGCTTCTAGCTCTCTGGATTCTTGGGCCGTCTTGCAATGGTTTCTTCTGATGACTCTTTCATGAAGGTCATATTTGTACAGGTGTGTCTGCACAGTAGAACAGTGCACCGCCACTTTAGAGTCTGATAAATCTTTCTGCAGGTCTTTTGCAGTCAAACAGGGGTTTGTGTGTGGACTGATAAAGTTAAAATAGAACTTTTTGGACTCAAACAAAGGTGTGTTTGGAGAAAAAGGGTGCAGAATTTCATAACTGTTAAACATGGACTGGTTCAATCATGCTTTGGGCTTGTGTCGCAGCCAGTGGCGCGGGGAACATTTCACAGGTAGAGGAAGAATGGATTCAGTTAAATTCTGGAAGCAAACATTACAGCATCTGTAAAAAAAAAAAAAAAAAGCTGAAGATGGAGAGAGGATGGCTTCTACAACAGGACAGTGATCCTGAACACACCTTGAAATCCACAATGGACTACCTTAAGCTAAAGGTTTTGCCATGGCCCTCATAGTCCTCCGACCTAAACATCATGGAAAAACCTGCAGATAGACCTCAAAAGAGAGGTGCATGCAAGACGGCCCAAGAATCTCCCAGAGCTAGAAGCCTTTTTGCAGGAAGAATATGTGAAAATTCCCTAAGCAAGAACTAAAAGACATTTAGGCGGTTACAGAAAGTGTTTAGAAGCTGTGATACTTGCCAAAGGGGGTGCTACTAAGTACTGACCATGCAGGCTGAGTCAAGTTATCAAGCTGTGTATGCAAACAGAATATTGTCTTTGGCAGGTAATATTGCATCGACCCTCCTCACACTTTATTTGAAGACTATCAAGTATTGCAATCAGACAGGCTCAACTGAACAGGCCGAGGAACTCTTATGAGATTATTATATTTAAATGGGAAAAAGGTCTGCTCTCATCTTTCTGAATAAGCTAGATCATTGTTTCAGAATTCTGAGAACTTTTCATGGGGAAAAAATCCTGCTTTTGTTTTTCTGAATTAATGAGATTTATAAAATTACTATGAAAAACAATCTGCTCGTATTTTTCTGAATTAACTAGATTATTGTCTCAGAATTCTGAGAAGTTTTCATGGGGGAAAAAAAGTCAGTTTTTTTCCAAATTAACAAGATGATCATGTCAGAATTCTAAAAAAAAGTTTTAATGGGGAAAAAATCTGCTTATTACATTTTCATGGAAAAAACTGGTCTTACTTTTCTGAGTTAATGAGATTTATTAAATTATTATGGAAAGAAAAAATCTGCTTTTTTTTTTTTTAATTAAGTTTTAATGGGGAGAAAAATCTATTTTTTTCTAAATTAACATTATTAATTCAGATTTTTGAAAAAAAAAAACTGCTTTTTTCTGAGTTAATGAGATTATTAAATTTTCATGAACAAAAATGTAGCTATTTTTCTTTGAAATAACAAGATTGTTGTTTTGGACTTATAAGAAAAATCTTAATGGAAAAAAGTATGTATATTTATTATGTATATTTATAATTTTGTATATGTTTTATATTTAAAAAAAAAAAATTTGTATATTCTGACATGACTTTTGTTAAACAATCAATGTTTGGATCAAAACATAATGTGCTTTCTCAGGGAAGGACATTCTTCCGAAGTCACAGTTTAGTAACACAAAGAGCAGAGCGTCCACCCTGATTTGAATGAAGACAAGGTAACGACTTACAATCATCATTTACAGGAATATGTCAAGGACACTTTTGTTTGTAAGAAATGCCAGTAAGTAATGCACAGTAATGCTTGTCAGTGTAATACTTGTGACTCGTCTGTCTGTTATGTTTGAGTTGTTCTGGTCCTAGTCTTGTTTCTAAATCTAGTCTACATTGTATCCAAACAGCAGCCATGACCTGAACCGCAGCTGCCTGTTACATTTTAGGTGTTTAAAAACACAGTGCATTTCTCTGTTTCGTTGACTCTGCATTCATCCTCTCATTCCTTGATTTTAGCCCGGTGTGTCTTGATAGCTTGCATGTGCTTTTCCCGAGCTTATCACTGCTGGAAAATACTCCACAATGACTGTCCCTTTACCAGGTCTGATAATGATGGTCATCTTCTACCTGCTTGTGTTGGGAATCAGCTTCTGGGCGTCTGTAAAGTCAAAGAAGATGGAGAGAAATACAATCAATGGACAGATGGAAGTGTCTTTTTTGGCTAACCGTAGGGTCAGCTTGGCAGTGGGAGTCTTCACAATGACGGGTGAGTTTTAGTGAAGCAGCAGCATACTTGAACATTCAGACAAGTTATTAAGTGTCTACAACTATCATCATTGACAATACTCATATCCTTCTTAACCTGAAAGATATGACTGTGTTATCTTTGTACATTTATTTCATGCTGCAGCCACGTGGGTCGGAGGTGCTTTTATCATTGGAGTTGCAGAGACGGTTTATGACCCCACAAAGGGACTAGTCTGGGCTCTTATTCCCCTGCAAATGTCAATTTCCTTTATTATTGCTAAGAACCCCTTAAGATGATATTCACATCCACAGTACAAGTACTTTTACATTTTATTTTTTAGTGTACCTTGACTTTTTCTTGAGCATCGGCACTTCTCACAAGCTGCTGATTCTCTTCTCTGCCCTACATATTAGGTTCTCCAGCTCTTTCTCATTCCCAGATCATCAAATATCGACAAATTCATACACCTTTTGGCATGTCACGGCAACTCACAGGGCACCCTTTAGCACTTTTTTGACACATTAAACACATTATAACACATCCGATGTTTTGAAATGAGTGCAGTTAGATTTAGGCAACCCAGTCTCCCTCTGAAGTCATTGAAATCTGACACTTGGGCAGTGACTTGCAGCGCCAGACAAGACGAAAAAAGCTGTCCTGTAAGCTGGCATGATGCGCAGCCGATTGCCGTTACAGTTTATCAGTGTCCAGTGGCATCAGGGCGAAATGTGGTGGGACAATAACGAAAGTTAAGGAGAGAAAGTCCAAGTGTGGCAGATGGGAGGGGTGGTAGATAGGTCCAACAAACACCAACTTTTACCAGGGAGAGTGGTGTTTGCATCCCATAAGATTACAAAGCCAAACCCTGTTCACATTGTATCTGGATGTGGAAAGTCCATGACTAAACGTCTATGTGTGTCGAGGTCGGTGTGAGAATGTGTTGGTTCAGGCAACAAAACTACGTGGTGAGGTTTAGAAAGAAGATCATGTTCGTGGTTAAAAGAAGTACATTGATAACATATTATAACTTAGGTCAGTGCGCGAAAACTGTACATAAATTATGTAACTTTACATTAAAACCACAATGACTTTTGGTTTTACACTGGACACGAACTGTGGTCCAATTTGGTCTGACCCATCCACCTCCTTCCTCCAAACCTACGCAGACTTTCTCGCTCTGTACACTACACTGTAATAAATTTTCCTGTAAAAAAACAGTAAAGAACTGGCAGCTGAGTTGCCATTATGTTGCTGTAAAATTTACATATTTTTACTGTCACTCAATTTACAGTTTTGTCCTGTAAATTAAAAATACAGTGTAAACTGATATTTCCTGTAAAATTACTTTCACTGTATTTTACAGTTAAATGACTATTTAGTTTGTATTATTTATACATTTCAATAATCTATTAAAAATATGATTTCACACAGTTAAAAAGGCAATTTTGTAAAGAAAAACATGTTACAAGACTGTCACTGACTTTAGGTATCACAAAATCTCTGTTTGAACCTGGCCACAAGGCAAACCGTAATAAAATTAACCTTTTGATTTTTCAATCCTGTGAATAAAATGTAAGAGAAAAAGCAGCTTCTTACTGCACTTTACTTTTATTTGAATGTTAACATGACATGTAAAAAACCTCACATGCAGAACAGTTGCATGTTAAATGAATAATTAGTAAATTGCACTTTACTTTTATTTGAATGTAGATGACAGGTAAAAACTTCACATGCAGAACAATTGTATCTTAAACAAATAGGCTAAATGGTAAATTGCACCTTACTTTTATTTGAATGTAAAGATGGCATGTAAAAACTTCACATGCTGAACAAATTGCATGTTAAAAACAGTATTACATGTAAAAATTACATGTTAAAAACAGTACTACGAACATATAAAAGTAACAGTATTATGAACATACAGTACTGTTTGTGTGGAAGTCCAAGAACATCGGCAATAGAGCTACAGCTCACTCGAAGACACCAGGTTTCTCATCCAGCCTGTAAGTAGCCATGTGTGCGTGTGTGTGTGTGTGTGTGTGTGCCTGTGCGCTTGTGTGTGTTTGTCTGTGTGTGCCTGTTTGTGCCTCTGTGTGTGGGTGTGACTGTGTGTGTGTGAAAGAGAGAGAGAAAGAGAGACAGAGGGAGGGAGAGAGGGAGAGAGAGAGAGAGAAGGGGGGATCAGCTCCAAAATAACTTGTACTCACAACTTCTTCCATACAAAATTAACATTGCTGCCCCTCATTCCCCCCTATCTTAAAATGTCCCAAGCCATGAACTAACACCTCAGCAAAACATAACATTCCAACCTTTAACATCCAAATAGATCATATAGTTTCAGAAACAGAACACAACACATAAAGAATGACAAAACAAATACAAGGTGTAAGACAGAGATGTCATGAGTGAATGACTGAGAGAATAGAAAATATCAGAGAAAGAGACAAGAAAAGAAGGGTTCAGACAGGGGAAAGATGAAGGATGAACATGGTAACAATAAGAGGGAAAGAAAATTAGAAGATTGAGACAAATTGCTATCTTGACAAATACGGGATTGAGTAGCTAATATCACCTTCATCTCAAATGAAGTCCCACTCAAAATTCATTAGTCTCTTTAGCAGAGTGGACACGTGGGTTGACAGTTGTGCTCTTCTTGGTTGTAACTTTGCCCGTTTTCTTGGATACCACTTTGCCTCGGCCAGTCTTGCTGCCTCTCTCAGGGTTGATTCCAACGAAACGTCTGAAAAATGATAGTGTTTAAGTGTGTAAAATCAAGTTATTGAACTCAATCTGATAAATACCACAATAAAAGGCAGACAATCTATAGATGATTGAACACACAAGAAAAATTCAGGTAAGTATCTAACCTCTGGATGAACTCGAGGCTGCATGCTAAAAATTTAGCTACAGTAGCTGCTAACCAAAATCATCGTAGCATGTGCATATGCTGTAAGTTAGGCTAATCATCATCAATGCGAACAAAACTAATCAAATCAAATGCAACAATAATATAATATGTAATATAAAACAATCAAATACAGTTTCTACTCACCAAATAATTAGTAAGATGGAGATGGATCAGGAATGGCAGGTAACAAGCTTCACATGTGCAGCTCAGGCAATTTTTTCCCAGAATGCCAAAAATATTGCATGATACTGTTATCTATGACACTTTAACAGTAAAGTGCTGTATAATAGGAATACATTAGAGTTCAGTTAAAAAAAAACAGTAAATGAGCTGTAATTTCACAGATTTTCTGTAATATTAACAGTAACAGCACTGTTTATTGAAAAAACACCTTAATACTGTTGAAATTCTGCTGTAAATTTACAGAAATTATACGTTAGTTGCTCTTAGTGTCAAGCATTGCCGTGAATGGGTGTACACCGAAGTACGTTAAAAAGCCTGGAGTGTCCGTTATATGCAACTGAGGCACTTTGTGCGAGAAAACATCCCACACTTTGAGTCAAACTGTTAGTTAAATTTGTAAGATATTTTTCAGAAGACTCACTATCTGTTGACAGTATTAAGAAAGCTTGGGAAAGAGAAACTGTTGTGTTTTCTGATCAACTGTGGAAGACTGCTCTTTCCCGTATCCATAGTTGTTCAATAAATAGCAGACATAGGTTGATACAGTTTAAAGTAATTCACCGTTTTTATTATTCTAAAGACAAGCTTCATAAGTTTTACCCCTCTGTCTCTCTTAAATGTGATAAATGTAAAGTCAGTGATGGTACAATGTTGCATTTATTCTGGGACTGTCCGTTAATTTACCAGTTCTGGGTCAGAATGTTTGTCTTTTTCTCTGAAGTTTATAAGAGGAAGCTCCCTCCTGATAGGGAATTTGCTCTTTTTGGAGCTTCAGAGGACTCATTAGTGCTCCCTGCACACATACAAGCAGCTCTCCTAATGGGCATGGTGTTAGCAAAAAAAATTATTCTAAAAAATTGGAAAACACCAACTCCACCATGCTTCAAAAACTGGTTGCATGAATTGGTTTCAGTCATTCACTTAGAAAAACTGCGAAACAGTAATCTTAAATTCCATCTCAAAACATGGGGTCCCCTTCTGCAACATTTGGAATCATCCTAATCACATTTGTTTTCATTGTTATTTGTCTTCTATTGCTCGCTGTTATTCTTTGTACAAAGATGTTTAAGGATTACCATGGAAGGTTTAATGTATATTTGCTGTGCCCTTTGTTAAGAGTCATTATGAATTGAATTCCTCTTTTTTTTTTTTTTAAATTTGTATCCTTCATCAGTCAGAAGTGTGTGTGTGTGTGTGTGTGTGTGTGTGTGTGTGTGTGTGTGTGTGTGTGTGTGTGTGTGTGTGTGTGTATTGGTGACTGTTTTTTTTTTTGTTTGTTTTGTTTTGTTTTTTGTTGTTGTTGTTGTTGTTGTTTTTTTTTTGTTTTTTTTGGTTTTGTTTTCTTGTAGGGGGGGTGAGGGGGGATTGAGAATGGGGTTGGAGATATTGTTTTCCTTCTTGTTACCACAAACTTGTTAATAAAAATAATATTGAAAAAAAAAAAGCCTGGAGTGTCTCATAAAGATGCTAAAGGGTGTCTTTGGCATTAATATTACACTAAGGGGTGTGACAAAGCAACACATGCTCACTCCGACCTCGTCACATATTGACATTTAGTCTTGGACTTTCCACGTCAAGATACGACGTGAAAGGTACCCTGGGTGCATTGGTTGTTGCCGTTCTGGGACGTCGTGTCAAGTTCTGTCTGTTACATACAGTCTCTTTCAAAATAAATGTACTTCATCAGTACAACAATGCAATTTTATTTTTTCTTCAACTAATTATGGTTGGTTTTAGCAATAAAGAACAGGGTTTGGCTTTAGAGTGCCGTTAAACTATAACTGCGACTGGCCACCTATCACACCGATGTTAAAAGACTGCTTTTTTGTCAGTGTAATGTAGCATCAGCAAAACTAACTGGGGCAGCAACCACCCCTAAAAAGCAAGATATTCTGGTTCTCAACCCTGACAAGTGAATTGTAAAGTCCCACACTGCTATGCTTGCTGTCTCTCTTTAAAGGTGGACTGTTCTTTGTGAAGCCAATGCGGGACCAAAACTACATCACTATGATGGATCCATTTCAGAGGAAGTATGGGAAGACACTGACGGCGTTTCTTGCCATTGTTCCATTCATCAGTCAGCTGATGTGGGTTCCTGTCACGCTGATTTCTCTGGGTAATATAAAGACATGAGCACTTTGTCACATTTGTCTTCAGAGGTTTTAAAACTAACGTTGATAAAGATAAACTTGCTGTGTTTTGTATATCTCCAACAGGGGTCACTGTTAGCGTCTTTTCCGATCTGCCTTGAAGTCTTTGCATCTGGATCTCTGCTGCTGTGGCGATAGCCTACACTGTTCTTGGAGGTCTCTTCTCAGTTGCTTTCACCAATGTTGTTAGGCTGTCGGTGTTTTGTAGCTTGGTGAGTTTCACACTAATAAGGCAGTTTTTCCATCATATATATTTCTGGATTTTTCTGAAAGACTTTACTGCATGATTTCCTCTCTTTATAGTGGCTGTGTGCTCCCTTTGTTCTGGCCAGTGACATTGTTACTGACATCACTGAAACAGCAAATGACCAAAATGACCAAAAACCAAAATGAGGGTGACACCCCTGGTTTAAAAAGTAACTAAACCCCAGGATTTTGACATAACCCTAACCCTAACAAAAGATAACTAATTGCATTGAGTTTGATCCTTTTTAAGATTAGGCTTTTGTTATGTAAGAAAAAAATTGGGGAAAAAAAAAAAATTGGACGTATGGCTTATTTTGTTTTCTCAGAGTATTGGCAAATTGGCATTTCAAGATTTCCATCAAAGGACTCTGTCGTCTAGCTCCACATCTACTGCCAGAATAACCTGCTTCATAGCTGCAGGGGTCGTCCTCGTTCTCGGAATCCCACCTGTGCTCATCGGTGCTGTCGCCGCTTCGACAGGTATATCTGACAGACTGGACAGCATCAGGGCGGTACAGTCCTCCAAGACATTTAACATTAGTTAGAATAATGTCATTTTTTTATGGTTTTGAATGACATACTATACTATGACTTTTTTCATGATTTTGGAAGACATGCTGTACTATGTCATTTTTTTTGTAATTGAAATCTTTTCCTTTAAATGTAAATTGCTAAATTATTCTTGATTTTTTTTATTCTTATTTTTTATTAAGTGTGCTATTTCCAGATGGATGTTTCAGAAATTCATAACTACACTAATGTTTTAATCACTTAATTTAAACATTAAATCGTGGTAAAACGGAGCTAAACTGAACCATCTCAGGTGCATGTTAGCTGAGTAACATCCAGCAGCGTCCTTTTATGTTTCAGATTGGAATTTGACCTCATACGGGTCACCCTCTCCGTATGAACGAGGAGAGGCAGCCATGGTATTACCCATCATCCTTCTGCATCTTAACCCCACTGCCGTTTTCATTGTCGGCATGGGAGCAATCGCTGGCGCTGCAGTGTCATCGACTGACTCTTGCCTGCTGGCAGCAACCTCCACCTTCACCACCAACATTTACAAGATCATCAGACACCAGGAAAGACGAAAAGGTGTTGAGGAAGGTATGGTCACTTTGACATTTTAACTGAAACACTATTTGCTGTTTTCTCTAGGCATCAGATAAAGAGCTGCAGTGGGTGATTCGCTTCTCCATAGTGGCTGTAGGGATTGTGGGAACATGTCTCACCTACCTGGACAGCAGCATCTTAGCATTCTGGATCCTGAGCTCCGACTTGACCTACACCATAATGCTTCCACAACTGATCTGCGTCCTCTTCGTCAAGGTCTCCAATGGCTATGGGGCAGTTGCAGGCTACCTTGTTGCTTTTGTGATGAGAGTTTTGTGCGGAGAGCCGATGTTCAATCTTCCTGTGATCCTTAAATTCCCAGGTTGCACTTTAGAGGATGGTGTTTACATTCAGCGCTCTCCCGTCAAGACCATTTGCATGCTCTCTAGTCTGATCTCTCTTCTCATGGTTTCATATGTGGCCTCACTCCTGTTTAACAAAGGGATCCTTCCTGAGAGGTGGGATGTGTTCAAGGTGAAGTCCCAGGAAACACCAGCAGATGATGCCAGAGAAGGTGATGGTGAAAATGCTGATGCTGGAAATGAGAATGAACTAATGCTTGAAACACATTTCTAATTCAGCTTCTGTTGACTTTGTTTGATTAAAGTTTTGTAACATGGCCGTTGGTGCCGATGATGTTCCCGGATTTCTGTGGTGACCCATTATTACCCATGCAACATTTGTATGTGGGGCTCACGTGGGTAGTGAATGAGCTGGGCCCTTAATGGGATTGTCCAAGGGTTCCATAATGGCGCCATGCCAATTGCCCACATGGGTGGGTTTGCTCAAGTGGGCCTAAAATAAGATGCCCTCTACCTACTTGGTGCCCAGGTACCTGTAGCATAACCCATGTGGGCAACGGGCATAGGACCATAATCCCATATAGGGCCCATTTTTTAAGCATGGGGGCCACACACTAATGTTGACTGGGTAGCCAAAGAATCCGTGTCTTTTACTCTATTTCTATCCCTTCAGCACCTCTGCTTCCACATGTGATTAACATGATATATGCACATTGATTCTAATACACATCAGGAATGCCAGTGTGTTTGATTAGGGTCCAGGCTGCTAAGCAGCCAAGGACCCTATTGTAATCAGAAGAATTCTTTCTTTCTTTCTTTCTCGGATTTTTGATTTATCAAAAATTGAGCCTGCAGTGCATGAAAACGTTTGATTGTAAACACTACTGTAAACATATACCATCCAATTCTTGCTAAATACATTTTCAATCTAACTGAAAAAAATCGACAATATTTTGGAGTCATGGTTGATGAAGTTTGGCAAATATCAGAATTTTATCTCCAAAACTGAATTTTCTAGAACATTTTGAATTCTGCTCTCATGGGAACAACTGGAGTCAATGTAAAAGTGACATTTTTAAACATCACATTTTCTCTTGTGAAGTAAAACACTTATCATTAAAAACAAATCACCAACATGTCCATGCTGTCTAGATGCAATTTATGTATTGTCAGGTTTTTGTTTAGATAATAGAATTTGTGACATTTTGACTATTTTTGAAATCTGCCACAACAACTGCAGCCCGGTCGGTGACTTCCTGAGTCTATTTGAGAAGCCACACACCAGGTGTCACTTCCAGACAATTAGCTCAGTGAGTTAGGAGCTGGATCACAATGCCAAGGACTCTGGGTTCAAGAGCCAACAAGGGGGATGAGTATGACACATCAAAACTACAAAGAGTCTTTGAGAAACAAATGTTCCACTGATACAAAAGTGTACTTTGCAGATTTATTCCAATATTCAACCACTTTTACTTTTCAATTGCTGCAATACAATTTCCAGATGATGCAACCTGCAAAATGACTCAGCTGATGCTAAATGCAGATTGTAATATCAGCTTCCTTGATGTCTTCCTATTCTTCTGCTTGTTGCGCAGCAGCTATAATTTGCAAATTGTTTTTATTGTTTTATCATGTTTGATGAAATACAAATGTCAGATCTATTTACTTGTACTTGTCTTTAGTTTGTTTTTGTTACAAAATGTGCCTTAATCACAAAATAGAACACCCAGTTTTGTAAAATACTGCATAAAAAGATTAAACGCATTATTCAAAAAGCTGAATTTTCTTTAGTTTTTAACCACAATAACTTAATAAATGTATGTAAACTGACAAAAGAATCACTCTACGAACACTACAAATGGTTCCATCCTGCTCCTTTGGTTTATTGAACAAGGTAAGTGTGATCTTATCGAAGTAATTATCACCCTGTTGTGGCATTTTGTGTTGGAGTTACATTATATTTCCTTTTTTTTTCTTTTTTTTTGGCTAAAATAAGTCTGATAAAGGTGAAGAGCTTGATGTCACTTGGTGTCAGCTGCATGTTGCAAGCACGCACGCAAGTGTGACTTGCTAGCAGCTGGTGAGTGGACACAATGGCCACAGAATTACATCTAATCAATCAAATCGGTGAAGCTGAGTTTGCTAGCTTGGAGGAGTAAAACAATGTATTGATTTGTGCACTTAGGTTAACTGCATCGTATTGTAATTGTTAGATTTAAATGACAGATTTGAGGTACCTTGGAAAAGGGAACTTTTTAATGATGAGATGTATAAACTTTGTTGTAAATGAGTAAAACAGTCACTGCAATAAATTCTTTGTCATCACCAGAAACCAGTAATCTTATTAAAAACACACAGAAACAAGATTTTCAAAAAAGATATGCAAAATCTAGCATCTTGTATCAAGCATTGGTGCAGAGGCCACTGTGTCTTCTTCATTTTTAAAGTCAACCTCTCTGGCACCGTCTGCTGGTGTTTCCTGGGACTTCACCTTGAACACATCCAGCCTCTCAGGAAGGATCCCTTTGTTAAACAGGAGTGAGGCCACATATGAAACCATGAGAATGGAGACCAGAGCAGACAGCATGCAAATGGTCTTGACAGGAGAACGCTGAATGTAAACACCATCCTCTAAAGTGCAACCTGGGAACTGCAGGATCACTGGGAGGCCTAACAATGGTTCTCCACACAACAGTCTCATCACCACTGCAACAAGGTAGCCTGCAATGGCCCCGTAACCATTGGAAACCTCTGTGAAGAGGACACAGATCAGTTGGGGGAATATAATGGTGTAAGTCAGGTCTGAGCCCAGGATCCAGAACACCAAGATGCCGCCGTCCAGGTAGGTGAGAGATGTTCCCACAAGTCCTGCGACCACTATGGAGAGACGAATCACCCACTGCAGCTCTTTATCTGATGCCTAAAAAAGAGAGCAATACTTAGCTTGATAATAACACCTCCAATATTAGGTTAAAAATTGCTACCTCCACGCTCTTGTTTTTGATACCTGACTCCTGATGGTCTGGTAGATGTTGGTGGTGAAGATGGTGGTTGCAGATAAGAGAAAAGAGTCAGCGGATGACATCACTGCAGCAGCAACAGCTCCAACCCCAATAGCAGAAATGTAGCCTGGGGTTAAATGCTGAAGGATGATGGGTAACACCATAGCCGCCTCCCCTCTGTCATATGGAGAAGGAGAACCATAGGAGGTGGAGTTCCAGTCTTGAAACAAAAGCAGACAAAAGTTATAGTTGCATTTACCAACACGGAAAGTTAAAGATGCTACAAGCTCGTAAATTTACCCGTTGAAGCTGCAACACCGGCGATCAACACCGACGGAAGTCCAGCAATGATGACTCCACCTGCTGCTATGAAACAGATGATTCTGGCTGTGGACGTGGAGGTGGAGGAGAGAATCCTTTGATGGAAATCCTGAATGGCCATATTGCCCACAGTCTGGATGATCAAAGACATTAAACCAGTTGAAACAACATTCTTTGAAATATGTGGACGATGCACTTTTTTTTACAAACTGATATGCTTGTAGAGACACAATCCAATATATTAGTATTCATCTTACCATCAATAGGAAATCATCAATCCATCTTCCGACGTCATGAGACTCAAGGTGGCCAAGCCAGGGGGCCTGATATGTGTGGTTCCATGCTGTTTTAGTGATGTCAGTATAAACGCCACTTGTCATAACGAAGGGGACACACAGCCACTGTGAGCGGATGAGTTTGGTTTTATTTTAGAAGATTTCAAAACAGCCCATTCATTGTGTGAGAAAGCTGTTTACATCATGTAAAACTCACCAAGCTAAAAAGCACCAGTGACAGCTGGATGACATCAGTGTAAGCAACTGAGTAGAGACCTCCAAGAACGGTGTAGATGATCGCCACTGCAGCAGAAATCCAGACGCAAACACTGAAGGGCAGATCCAAGATGACAGTCATGGTCGCCGCTGTAACAAACACATAAACGAATATAAAGGATAAATTGGATGAATAGTTTCGTTCTCATCTTGGATTCGTCTACATTTTTACCCAGTCTTGTCTTGGTCTCAGACAAGAGGACTCTGGATTTTATTTCAAGACTAGTTAAGATCACAAATGCAGGGTTATCACTGTGCAGAAAAAAAGGGAGTACTGATTAATGATGGACTTGCACTGGTCTGGTCTTGGTCTTGACTCGGTCTTAACCCTTCAAAGTCTTAGTCTTGTCTCTGTCTTGATACACTTTGTTCTTGGTCTTGACTAGGTGTCAACTGTTAAAGGTCTTGGTCTTGTCTTGGTGTCTATACATTCTGGTCTTGGTAATAACTTGATCTTGCACTGCCTTGGTCTCTGTCATGACTCTGTCTTGGTCTTGACTTGGTCTTTACACCTCAAAGTCTTGTTCTTGTCTTGGTCTTAATATATTCTGGTCTCGGTCTGGACTTGGTCTCAACCCCTGAAAGTCTTGGTCTTGTTTCAGTCTCAATACACTCTGGTCTTTATCTTGACTTGGTCTCAACCATTCAAAGTCTTGGTCTTGTGTCTATCTCAGTACACTCTGGTCTTGGTCTTAAATTGGTCTTGCCCTGTTTTGCTGTTGGTCTTGACTAGGTCTCAACCCCCTTAAAGTATTGGCCATGACTCAGTCTTGCCCTGCCTTGGTCTTTGACTTGACTTGGTCTCAAACCCACAAAGTATTGGTTTTGTCTTGGTCTCAATACACTCTGGTCTTGGTCTCTCAGTCTCAGTCTCTGTGTAGGTGGTCTAGACTTAAACACTGAGCGTAATTGTGTATTCAAGTGTGTCTTCACATGTTTACCCAAAGAAATCAGTAATCCAGGAACCCAGATGATTTCAGCTATGACTGGAACAACGGCGAGAGCCGCAGTCAGTGGTTTTCCATACTTCCTCTGAAAGGGATCCATCATGCTGATGTAATTCTTCTCCCTCATTGGCTTTGCAAAGAACAATCCACCTTTAAATGAAAAAGAAAGAGAAGGTGAGGAAAAACCCTGAGTTTGGATATTGAATTTTTCTCATAAAAAGTTACAGAAAGTCTTACCAATGATAAAGGACAGAGAGACCTGCAGAGGAACGAGAGCCCAGATCAGACCTTTAGTGGGGTTGTACACCGACTCTGCAACACCAAGGATAAAGGCACCTCCAACCCAAGTAGCTGCCGCAGGAAATAAACATACACACAGATGCAATAATCAATGCTGTAAATGGTCTTCAAAGGAAACCTAAAATATCAAAGTATCATGGACTTGTAGTTCTCCTCAACTCACCTGTCATCGTAAATACTCCCAGAAGCAAGCTGACCCTGCGGTTAGCCAAGAAGGAAACTTCTACACGACTACTGAGTGTGCTTCTCTCCATCATTTTTGATTTCAAGGACGCCCAGATGCCGGTTCCCAACACCAGCACGTAGAACGCTACCATCATTATCATCCCAGGTATGTTGAGAGCCATCGTGGATTGTGAACACTCCTAGGTTTCCTGATAACTCAGCCTAAGTGAGCCCAAGCCTTTTAGCTTCTCGCATTAAATGCAGATAGTTTGGTTTGTGGGCAAATGAACAGTTATGGAAATAATTAGAACATGGAAATGGATGCAAGAGGACACATCAGAACATATGGAAATCAAACATTTGCATTTGTATTACTCCTGTGGAGCTGTATGCTTTTCATGACCTTGATCGGGTAAGAACAGGAAGGTTATTTTGGGTGAAACGTCCATCCAAATGGCACAAAGAAAGCAGTGATGACATCAGAATCACATTTGGGACCTCCCTTTGTACCGGTGGCCTTTCATCTGCAGCATCACTGGTAGTTATTATGACATTTGCCTTAAAATGTCATAGTATAGTATGACAGTTTAAAGTGATACAAGTACACTGATGTTATAGGAATACTTAACCCCGCCAAAATGACTCACCCCGTGTTACGCTGAATTAGTGAAGAACAGCCAGCAGCTCCCATTTGTTTATTTTTTTTAATGCTTTGTCTAAAGGAGCAAGAGAAAATCTTCGCGGAGGCTTCGTCAAGTGTCTCCAGCTGGTTAGCTCAGGGAGTTAGAGCACCAGTCTGAAGCTCAGAGGATCAGGGTTCAACTCTCAGGTCAACAGGTGTCTGTTTTACACACTGATGTCTGAAGGAGAAAGTTCAAAGTTGGAAGGAACACAGACAAAGTGTCTCTGGCCTGGTAGCTCAGGCTGTTAGAGGACTGCTTGGAAGTCTTCAGCTTCTAAGTTCCATCCTTGTTGAGGCTCAGTGAATTTTAAAGTCTACTGTCCAGAGGAGAGAGTCAAAGGCTCCGTGAAACACTGTGGAAGTGTGAGGGGGAATAGCTCAGGCTGTTAAAGAGTAGGTTAGAGATACTAAGGTTGAAGGTTCAATCCTTATCCAGGACAGGTGAATTTTAAAGGCTGCTGTCCAGAGGAGAGAGTCAAAGGCTCTGTGAAACACATCATAAGTGTGAGGAGGAATAGCTCAGGCTGTTAGAGAGCTGCTTGGGGATCCTAAGGTTGGAGGTTCAATCCTTATCCAGGACAGGTGAATTTTAAAGTCTGCTGTCCAGAGGAGAGAGTCAAAGGCTCCGTGAAACGCTGTGGGAGTGTGAGGAGGAATAGCTCAGGCTGTTAAAGAGCTGGTTAGAGATCCTAAGGTTGAAGGTTCGATCCTTATCCAGGACAGGTGAATTTTAAAGGCTGCTGTCCAGAGGAGAGAGTCAAAGGCTCCGTGAAACGCTGTGGGAGTGTGAGGAGGAATAGCTCAGGCTGTTAGAGAGCTGCTTGGATGATCCTAAGGTTGAAGGTTCGATCCTTATCCAGGACAGGTGAATTTTAAAGGCTGATATCTGTAAATCTATCTATAGAGACACACATAGGCAGATGAACAAGTGTAGCGGCAGGATAACTCAGTGGTTAAGGTTACTGACTCTGGGTCAGTAGACTGGGGTTCAAATCCCAGTCAGGGCAGGTTACACATCCATTGCTGCTATCCTTACTGTGAACATGCTACGGCAAGGGGGAGCCAGGACGCCAGGCCAAAGTGGGGATGTCATCATCATCCCCACATTAGTTTAACTATTAAAGCACATTAACTATTAACAGTAATGTACAACACTAGTCACTAGTCATCAACTATAGGACTAACAACACAGTGGCCAATAGAAACATAACAATACTGGGTCCTAGTGTGTCTCCTGAGCTGGGCTGTCACAGGGGAGGTAGCATGGGAGCTAGGGCCAGGTGGTAGGTTAGAGGTAGGAATAAATTAAATTAGTCTAAAAGTATGTAAATTAATCAATAAATGTAAAAAAAAAAAAAATTATATAGTGTAGATACTTACTAAACTTACTAATAAGGCAATAATAAGTAAAGTAAAAATATATATATATATATATATATATATATATATATATATATATATATATATATATATTTAATTTCCATTACTTGTGAAGAAGTGTAAAACAGTGGTGTACAACAAGTACAGGTTAGAAGATTAAGAATGCCCAAGTAACAAGGTGAAGTTTGGTGACTGATACCCAGCAAATCTGTAAAATCTATAGATATCTAAGACACTATAGAAGGAAAATCTATAGATCGTCTAAAACGTCTATAGATAGTTAAACTATAGATAGTTTATAGATAGAAGACACTTAAACTATCTATAGACAGTTAAACTAGCTATAGACAGTTTAAGTGTAAGATAAGTCTATAGATAGTTTAAGTGTCTTAGACGTCTTCGACGTCTAAGACACTTAAACTATCTATAGACTTTAAGACACTTAAACTATTTTAAACTACTTATAGAGTGTTTAAGTGTCTTATAGATGTCTTAGACATCTATAAGACACTTAAACTATTTTAAACTACTTATAGAGTGTTTAAGTGTCTTATAGATGTCTTAGACATCTATAAGACAGTTTAAGTGTCTTATAGATAGATGTCTATCGATCTATAAGACAGTTTAAGTGTCTTATAGATAGATGTCTATCGATAGACTATAGACCACCAGGCTGTAATTAAAATACTTATTAGTTAATATATTAAGTTTCTACTGAAGCCACATCATTGAATCTTCTTATGTACTATTAGTAAGTATCTACTTATCGACTTACATACTTTTAGACTATATGACATTATATTATTCCTCTAACCTACATCTATTATTATTATTATTATTCCTCTAACCTACATCTCAGGTATTAGTTATTGTATCTATGCTATTAAAACTATTTTTTTTTTTAACTTTTATTAATTAACCTACATTTAGACTAATTTAATTTATTTATTGTAATTATTCCTTCCTCTAACCTACCACCTGGCCCTAGCTCCTATGCCACCTCCCCCTGTGACAGCCCAGCTCAGGAGACACACTAGGACCCAGTATTGTTATGTATCTATTGGCCACTGTGTTGTTAGTCCTATAGTTGATGACTAGTGACTAGTGTTGTACATTACTGTTAATAGTTAATGTGCTTTAATAGTTAAACTAATGTGGGGATGATGATGACATCCCCACTTTGGCCTGGCGTCCTGGCTCCCCCTTGCCGTAGCATGTTCACAGTAAGGATAGCAGCAATGGATGTGTAACCTGCCCTGACTGGGATTTGAACCCCAGTCTACTGACCCAGAGTCAGTAACCTTAACCACTGAGTTATCCTGCCGCTACACTTGTTCATCTGCCTATGTGTGTCTCTATAGATAGATTTACAGATATCAGCCTTTAAAATTCACCTGTCCTGGATAAGGATCGAACCTTCAACCTTAGGATCATCCAAGCAGCTCTCTAACAGCCTGAGCTATTCCTCCTCACACTCCCACAACGTTTCACGGAGCCTTTGACTCTCCTCTGGACAGCAGCCTTTAAAATTCACCTGTCCTGGATAAGGATCGAACCTTCAACCTTAGGATCATCCAAGCAGCTCTCTAACAGCCTGAGCTATTCCTCCTCACACTTATGATGTGTTTCACAGAGCCTGTGACTCTCTCCTCTGGACAGCAGCCTTTAAAATTCACCTGTCCTGGATAAGGATTGAACCTTCAACCTTAGGATCATCCAAGCAGCTCTCTAACAGCCTGAGCTATTCCACCTCACACTCCCACAGTGTTTCACGGAGCATTTCACTCTCTCCTCTGGACAGCAGACTTTAAAATTCACCTGTCCTGGATAAGGATCGAACCTTCAACCTTAGGATCATCCAAGCAGCTCTCTAACAGCCTGAGCTATTCCTCCTCACACTCCCACAACGTTTCACGGAGCCTTTGACTCTCTCCTCTGGACAGCAGCCTTTAAAATTCACCTGTCCTGGATAAGGATCGAACCTTCAACCTTAGGATCATCCAAGCAGCTCTCTAACAGCCTGAGCTATTCCTCCTCACACTTATGATGTGTTTCACAGAGACTTTGACTCTCTCCTCTGGACAGCAGCCTTTAAAATTCACCTGTCCTGGATAAGGATTGAACCTTCAACCTTAGGATCATCCAAGCAGCTCTCTAACAGCCTGAGCTATTCCACCTCACACTCCCACAGTGTTTCACGGAGCATTTCACTCTCTCCTCTGGACAGCAGACTTTAAAATTCACCTGTCCTGGATAAGGATTGAACCTTCAACCTTCAGGATCTCTAACCAACTCTTTAACAGCCTGAGCTATTCCACCTCACACTCACACCTCACACTCACACGAGCGCTTTCACACTCTCTCTTTGTGGCAGCAGAACTTTCTCCTTCAGACATCAGCATGTAAAACACACTGACTGTTCACGCAAGAATTGAACCCTGAATCCCTACACGACTAAGACTAAACCTGTACCTCCACGACTAAGACTTTTCAGAGCATGCTATACTATATTTTTTTGACATACCATACTATGACTTGTTTTGGATAGTATCTCGTAATTATTATGAGATAAGGTGTCAGTGTTTTTATGCTGTTGTGGCAATTAGTACTGGAAATCTGTCATTAATTTATAAACAGTGTTCGCTTACTGCATGTTTGTTTTCTTAGAAATATAGCCAAGCATAATTCGTTTCTAGGATGCTTGTTTGTCGGTAGGACTGGGACATACAACACTGTGACTTTTTTTTGACATACTACACTGACTTTTTTGACATACTGTGACAAGCTGCAATCACTGGTGATCACCAGTACACACCCCCCAAACTCATCAACAGGTCATACCTCACTTAAACTTCACTGATATTAACTCACTCAGTCTGTGGAGGAGGAGAGAGCAGTCAGGTGTGTTGCTCGGAGCTAACGCTCACAGGCGCAGAAGACACCAAGACACAAGTCAGGTCGTTAAATCCCTTGTACCCTGTCTTCATCTCCTGTTTCAACCACCCTTTCCACCCGCTACAGCTGTACTCTTCCAGATCGCTTTAATCCCACTCCGCCACTCAGTCAAACACGGAAGCCTTGGGGCAAGCAGTGCAGCAGCTGAA
This sequence comes from Cephalopholis sonnerati, assembly GCA_019142605.1. Classification (NCBI taxonomy): domain Eukaryota; kingdom Metazoa; phylum Chordata; class Actinopteri; order Perciformes; family Serranidae; genus Cephalopholis; species Cephalopholis sonnerati. The sequence goes on from JAGQAX010000024.1 coordinate 7,049,334, forward strand.
AAGCCGCAGTGGAGCCGAGCCTGACTGGACTGACTGACACCGTGACATGACCTTATGAGTGACGGAACTGTTTGTATTGTTTGTGAGAGTGTTTATATTTAAAGTGGGGCAGAATTGACCACGTATTGTGTTAAAACTGAACTGACAATATGTTAAAAGATCACTAAGCCAAATTTATGTTCTTTTTTAGGGATTCCTTTCATGAGCAGAAAACTAAGAAAACTGTGAAAAGGAAAAACCTGCAGAGGAATTTTCACTATGACTTTTTTTGATAGTATCTCATAATTATGAGATATCTCGTAATTATGAGATATCTCGTAATGACTGAGATAATATCTCGTAATTATGAGATACGGTGTCAATGTTTTTATGCTGTTGTGGCAATTGTGCTGGAAATCTGTCATTAATTTATAAACAACGTTAGCTTTCTGATGTGTTTGTTTTCTTAGAAATGTAGCCAAGTTAATTGTTCCAGGATGCTTGTTTGTCAGTAGGACTGGGAGTCAGCAACAGGTGGCAGTGATTCGACTTCCATCGTCCTATCCTTTGGTACTGTTGTGTGACATGACTGTACGACTTTAACTCAGCCTTTCACTCTCTCCCCTGATCCTCTAACCTTCAAACAGGTCTTCTGTCTCATATATACTGGTATGTAAGTGTGTATCTATAGAGAGATAAACAGATATTTTACAGCGTACTATACCTGCCTTTTTTTAAAAATATAAAGCAGCATCTCATAATTTATAATTCATTTATTTAATTTTATTTATTTATTTAATTCTGTATTTGTGTGTGTAGATGTACAGACAGTGTTTACAAACTCTTTACCAAAAATAATATATTGTATTGATACATATTTTTTTCAGTAACTTTAACAGATTATAATTACATTTTATAGTTTTATCATGTAACAGACTTAACTACTGTGTATAACTAAAATAAATAAATAAAATTGTTAATGTAGAAGAATGCGCGCATGAATAAATACGATTTTTTTAATAAGACATTCATGATTTATTTACAGCGTCAATGTACTTTTTATTCAATTACATATTGATTTAAATATATTTTACGTTTTTATTTGTATTTTATCAATCGAAATATTTAAGTATTAATTAATATATTATTTTATATATATTATTTTCAGCATGCATTGCATTGGCTACATTGCAGCCTGTTTCGCTGCAGCCTTCTTGCTCAGTACTGCGACCTGTAAGTTTACTGTGACTCTGAATGATTTCTCCGATGCACTGGTAAGCCTCTTAAAAAACAAAACGACTCCTTGTATTCACCCAGACAGGTTTAATTACATACTCACAGTTTCAGCTACACAGATGTTCAAAAATTTATAATTATACTCCACGGGACAGTACCATACGTTTTTTTTCCAGTGCAATTCTCACATTTCTCAAAAGGTACAATTGGAATGAAATACTGCTTCAAGTATGATGCTATTTTTACACAAGATGTTCAAACGCTGCTAAAAAATCTAAGTATGTTTGAAGCTTTAAGCATCCCATGAACCCTACTGGGCGTGGCAGTCTGAAAAAGGAATGTTTGGGAAATTGGAACAGTAAAAAGTTAACATTTTGACCTTGGTTGATGCCTTGTTAGTGTCATTTTTGCGTTACAAGACCAGTTTTAAGTAATAAAAGTGAACTGTTGTGAAAGGAATACTTCACCCCCTCCAAAATGACCACTTGTAAAGAACTAATGAAGAACACTTTGTGTTTCTCGCATGCTTCCAAGATGAACGAAGAATCCAAAAACAGAAAATTCTCGATGAATTGAAGTCAAACAGCAGAATTTAGGGATGCATGCTGATATCAGGTCGTCATTGGTCTCCATCTGCTGGTGGGCCGTCATAAGAGTATCCATGCATAATGTGATGTTTATTCCACTACAGAAGAGACTTGATGTTCACTGAAATTAGGTCGAGAAAATAGTCGATATATCAATATTGGTATTGGTTATGGGTCAAATGAGTTCTCATATATCAGCAAAATATCCTATACTGAGCATCTCTAGTAAAATAACATCAAAACTCTTAAGGTAGAATGTTTACTTGTAATGTTACTAAATGCATGAATTGACATGAATCCATCGGCACACCTTAAATTTCACTGTGACAACTTTGACCAGTACTTAAGTTTTTATTGTCTCTCTTGGATGACATACACTGTTAGTAATGAGTGGATCTTCAAGGGTTTAAGAATATAGAAGAATTTTGAACATACATTTATGTTAATCCTCACTTGGAGAAAAGAAAGCGCCGTGGAGCGTTGTTCCTGTGGGCTACAGCAACACTAAACCCTTGAGGACTAAATGCAGAGACCTGCTATTTTTAAATATCCCATGGAGAGAGATTTTGTTCTGAAAATTGTGGTGTGCAACCCCACCCACATTCGTTTTCGGTGGATACGTAAACGGACCTCGGGTCTAGGTACCATGTCTGAAGGGTTACTTTTCGTTCCAAGGGTACTGTACCAAAGTGTTTGGTAAAAATGGGGCTTTACGTGTTTTAACAGTTTAGTTTACACGAGTTGTGTGAGAGTTTGTAAACAGATGTTTTGATATAACTTTGCTGTTGTTAAACATGGACCCCTATCACTTCAATTCATCAAGAATTTTCTCAGTTTTTGGATTCTTCGTTCACTATGAAGGCATGCGAGAAAAAACAGGTTTTCTTGGCAATTATAACATAACACTAATAATCATTTAGGGGGTGACGTCTTCCTTTAATGGCCGGCAGTAACATAAAGCTAATGTGTGTTCTCTAACTCTGTGCATTGGGCTTAATGCGTCCGTCCTCTCCAAGCCTGACCGTGCCGCTGGCCACCAACTCCAGAGCAGCGGGGAAGGCTCGGTGCTCGGCCTCCCTGATTCTGTCGGACAGGCTCTCCTCTGTGTCGCTGCCCAGCACTGGCACTGCCTCCTGAACGATGATAGCTCCTGCATCAACCTCTTCCTAAACAAAGATGAAGAGAACAATAGCTGTGTGTCTACTTCAGGTATTCTTGCTTTAACGTCTGGTGTTCCCACAGTATGTCATACTTACTGCAACAAAGTGGACCGTGCAGCCACTGACCCGCACCCCAGCCTGCAGAGCCTGCTTTTGGGCGTTCACCCCCTTGAATGAGGGCAGCAGGGATGGATGGATGTTCAGCAGCTTTCCTGTAACAGACACTCAGTGTTAAAGTCCTTCATGTAACCTGACTCGTCAGCACTACCTTGTGTAAATGTAAGAAATGTATTCAACGTCACACCGTTCCATTTCTTGACAAACGTTCCCGTGAGGATCCTCATGAATCCGGCCAAACACACCAGCTCCACCCCAAATTCTTCCAGCACGCGGTCAATGGTGCCATCGAACTCTGCTCGGCTCCCGTACAGTTTGTGGTCCACCACCTAAGTTTCCATCAGAAACATAAACTGCATCAGCAGAATTACACTAATTGGTGGAACACACACTTGCAGTGTTCCACACTTTATTTCATTTCTACAAGCTTCACTTGGTTTGTGTTTTGATCATTTGGAAAATGGAGCAAAAGAAGAGAAGCTGCAAGAAGTGGACGGACGACGAGGTCCAGGCTCTTTGGAGCGTATTTGCCAAGGAAGACATTCAGCGGGACTTTGAGTCGGCGACTTGAAACAATTGAGTCTATGGAGGAATAGCCGACAAGCTGGCGGAGCTAAATATAGGGCACATGTCCTCCATGCTGACGTATTGTGTCACACAAATGATGATGCGGGCTTGTTGGTCGCCGTTTATGGCATCATCGTGCTCGTTTGGAAAAGGAGCTATGGGTTTTGAGAAGTTTTGTACAAATAAAGTCATTGTGAATATTTTTACCCGTGTCTGGATCCCAGCCAGCGACGCTCTCTTCAGGCCCTGAACTCCAGGCCTGTTGGAGATGACCACCACAATCTCTGCAGAGCTGGAAGGACGCTTGGCCTGCTCGATCAGCGCCTGCAGGTTGGTGCCTGGGACAAACATAACACGGGACTACATGCATTTTCCCCAAAATGTTGACAAACTCTTGCTATTACAGCTAAACAGGGCACTAAAATATGTTTCTAAAACCATTTTAGCTGAGAAATAGGTGATGCAGGATCGTGGGTCCTCTGACCATTTCCAGCCCTAGTAAAAGTACACACTGAGTTGCATATTCTTTCAGTGTGTCTTGGGGCTTTTTGTACATTATTTCGAGGTTCAGTGAGTTAGGATAGCAACATCATTAAATATTTTTCATATCTAAACATCATAATAAGTCTGTAGCTGTTCTGGGCCAAGATCTGCTCAGGACCAAAGGAAGTGTAGTGCCGAGTGAAAAGTTGTTTGTGTGAGCTGTTCTCAAGAGAGGCATGAACAGGCATGTTTGAACGGACAGCCAGTTCTTATTTCAAGATCAATCGGTAACATTAATGGTCTGGAGCAGTTTTTAAGGGATCAAGTCTGCACAGAGCCAGCTCGCTCCTTTCAGGGTCTAGGGGCGACCCAAACTCTGACACATCAGGAGAAATAAAAAAACATAATCCACCTGCAATCATCATCATCATCATAATAATAATAATAATAATAATAATAATAATAATAATAGTAACAAAAATAAATAAGTTATTATTAATAATAATAATTATTATTATTATTTATTTTTATTAGATTTTTTTCTTTTTTCTTATTCTTTAGTTTTATTATTTGATCTGTTGTTTATTATTTTATTTTTTATTTTATTATTTATATTTTATTATTGCTTTTTAAAATAAAATTAAGTCTATTAAAATTAAATTAAATTTATTAAAATTAAAATTAAATTAAATAATTAAATCTAATTTAATTAATTTGATTAAAAAAGAAATAAAAAAAATTCTTCTCTTCCCTCACCCTTTCACCTGTCAAGTATAGACACACACACACACACACAGCCAACATAACCTCGTCCCCATATCCCCAGACAACAATTAATTTACCAGCCTGTATTCACTGTCTTTGTTATGTTTTGTCCCGTCTTGCAATTTAAAAAAAGATCAATAAGAAAACACACCTGTGCCAGAGATGAGCACACCCACTCTGGTCCTCTTGTGTGGCGTGCTGCCGTCACCACGGCAACCACCGTTCTGCTTGACATCTAGCTCCTTGCTGGCAGCCGGTCCCGCATTCAGCAGGCTGTGTTTCAGGTTGCGGACCACCACCTGTTCTGCCCCTGCAGAAACAAACACAATTTCACAACTTTATATCCAGTCTATAAACAACAACAAGCTGTTTATTTCCTGTCTTTGCATCTGAAGCTGTGCTGCATTCCACTACAGTATTTCAGCGTCTCACCCTGCTGCTTGTGCGCCAGTGATCCCACGATCCAGGCCTCTTCGTGTGCTTCGAGCTGGCGTAGGACCCTCTGAGCGTCCAGGGGGGACACCACCAGCACCGCCCCCAGGCCACAGTTGAAGGTGCGGGCCATCTCCTCCTCGCTCACACCCCCCTCTTTATGCAGCCAGGAGAACACGGGTGGGACGCTCCACCGGGAGGCATCTGAGTCATGTGTAAACACCGAGTGTAAATATTAATGAGACACACACACAGCAACCTCTGCATTTTTAGAGAGGAAAATGATCCCAGGACGACTACAACTGTGCTGCATGTGAAGACACGGCTGTATATTCATGTTTACATTTGCATTGACTTCAGTGTGCACAGGGGTCACCTCACCATGAATATGTTGATACGGTAAACACTCTGCATTCCTGTTTTTACTGCTGACGTCAACACTTCACATGCTTCATTTGAAGATGAGGTGTCTGCGTGTGCTTTCATCTCACCTAAATCGACCGCCAGCTCCTGGGGCAGCACCCGAGGGATGTTCTCAAGAAGCCCACCCCCTGTGATGTGAGCGTAGGCTTTGACGGCGCCGCTGCGGAGGACTGGCAGCAGCAGACGACTGTAGATCTTTGTCGGCGTCAGCAGAACCTCGCCTGGAAGCAGAGTTGCAGTCAAACAGTGGGCATCAAGGGCTAAAGTTGTGCCGACATATTTTAGGGCTGCGGCTGCATATTTTCATTATCGATTAATCTGTTGAATACGTTTTTTGACTAAACCTTTTGGTCGTTTGGGCAAACCGAAGCCCAGGATGACGTCCATTTTGACGTCAGTCTGACCTGACCTGACAGAATAAGTACAGAAAAGACTAAGAGTCTGTATTTGTAAGACTCAAATACATTCAGAGTGCACCTGTGTGACCTGAAGGCGACTTACCGACTGTCTGTCCCGACTTGCCAAAAGGAGCAGGGGAGCTGTAGCTGAGGTTGGCCCTCTCCAGGACTTTGCGCACCAGGCTGAAGCCGTTGCTGTGGACCCCAGAGGACGCCACTCCGATCAGCATGTCCCCCTCGGCGATGTCCCCCAGCCTGGGCAGCAGGGCCCCACGCTCCACCGCCCCGACACAAAACCCGGCCAGGTCGTACTCTCCTGGGGCATAGACGCCTGGCATCTCTGCTGTCTCTCCACCTGGACGCAAAAAGATGGAGATGAAGATGGAGGTGGAGGTGGAGGGAAGTCAAGACACACTCGGCTCTACCTCCACGGCGGTTAGTTTGGAAGACAGAGACGGATCCTCTCTTACCGAGCAGAGCGCAGCCGGCCATCTCGCAGGCCTTAGCGATGCCGCCAACCACTGACGCGGCGACGTCCACATCCAGGCTGCCGCAGGAGAAGTAGTCGAGGAAGAAGAGCGGCTCGGCGCCTTGAGCCAGCACGTCGTTTACACACATGGCCACCAGGTCCTGACCCAGGCCGCCATGCTGGCCGCAGGCCTGGGCAATCTGATGATAAAAAGTGTTTTTATTCCAAGAAAATGCAAACAAAACTTAATTAGTGACTATTAAAGGAACAGTTCGAACCCTTTGAAGTGGGTTTGTAGGTGGTAGTCAGGTGGTTGTCCCCACAAATACAACATGCTAATGTTTGTAGCACAAGCCTATGGCATTTTACATTGTATTAATTAGCCTAGCAGCTAGCAGAGATTTCCTCTGCTCATATGAAGCCAGGATAAATCACACACAAGATTTAAAATGCTATTTTTGTGGAGGCTTTATTGTCTTCACATTTTATTGTTTCTTATCTGTGAAATTAAAGTAAATAAAAGCTTTGTTTCCACTGAGGGAAATGGTTTCAGCTTACAGAAACAGACAGAAGGTCTGCGTCGCCATGACATGTAGTTACATTTCTGGAAAGGTGCACATCTGGCTGCGGCGTAGGTATGGTATCGATTCGATACAGAAGTATAAATCCGACAGGTGGCAGTAGACAAACAGCTCCTGAGTCTAGTGAGCTAAAATTATTGTTTTTGTAAATGGAGTCTGGTGGCTTCAACAAGAGCTTTAACGGGAAACTAAACAGCTTCCACATCAGAACGGGCTGTTAGCGGCAAGGTAAAGCGGTGAAAATATTCTACATATAGCGTACTCTTAAACTGTTACAGATTTTTTTGGGTTGCTTAAATCCGTCTTGCTGCTGGCCCCCATTCACAGCAGTATTTTGCTTAGCTTCCATGCCGGACTCCTGCCTGTTTCTCCAAACTGAGGGTGTGCCGACTGACGTCTACTGTCGGTGATACACTGACTATGGATGAGTGCTTCATACAACCCAACTTTCAAAAATCCAAACTGTCCCTTTAAGATGGACTGTTGCAGTCCTGTTTATTAATGTATTTGACACAAGTATTTTCTCACACAGCTTTAATGACAGTTTTCTGGAGATTTAAATTTCAGGTTTGGTCACTTGTGGGAGATTTTGGCACCTTGACGGATTAAAATTCAGAGCAGAACTGGAAAAACAACTCCATCAATGAGCTGAACCTGCTCCAAGAGTCCATGAAATAATCTTGGATCTTTCAAACTTTAAATTAATGAAGGTTTTTAAGATTTTTTTTTTTAGAAGCCTTTGAATCCGTCGACAGATAAGCACATCTCCCCTGCTGCTCCGTTACTTCTGAGCCAAATTTGGATCCAATTTTAAATGGTTATTTCTCAGCATGTACCTGCCAAACTCAAGCGAGTCGAGGCTTTTAGTACTTTTATTTGAGTCATTTGTTCCATGACTTTGGACGTTAAAACTTTGGACATTATCTTCCATATTCTCCTCTAAAATAGGGGACGAAAGAAGTGAAGTCCCACCTTGAGTTTGGTCCCCACTCCATCTGTCCCTGACACCAGGATCGGGTCGACGAAACCCGCCGCCTTCAGGTCAAACAGCCCAGCAAAGCCTCCCAGTTCTGCGTTACACCCTGACGAAAACAAAACACCCAATTACATCTTTATTTGTTCTTTTTAATTTGACTGTGTTTGTATTAAAGCTGCTGAACTTGTCTCAGCAAACACGCAGTTTGTCTCCTAATGAGAAAACCGTCTCACTCAGCTGCTTAAAATAATGAAACAAGCTATAAAGTTACAGGCGTTTTATCATTATCTAGATGTGCTACAGTTTTTGTTTTGCTCAGTTTTTGTTACCAGGACGGGACGTCGCCTTGGCCAGAGGCTTGATCATGTCCACCAGCTTGTTACCGGCGGCGATGTCCACTCCGCTGTCCTTATAGGTCAGCCCTCTGTCAGAGACACAGTGAAACACCACTCACTTAACTCATGTCTGCAGCTGAAGCTACGATACGTTGCCAAGGACGACGCTTTAAAGGGTTAAAATCAGTTTCTGGTTGTGGACTTTAAAGAAATACGAGGACACAGGTACATCGGAAGCAAAATTTATTATTCAAGAAGTTCTCCAAACTAGAAAAATCGTCTGTACAAACACAAAGCAGAAAGGGAATGTTTCACACGTTCACACACACCTGTGTTGCTTCAGGTGAGCGATGGCCCGGTGCCCGATGTCGCGGCGGTACACAGCCCCCGGGAAGCCTACGGCAGCCACGCCCCCATTGGCCGCCTGCAGGGCCGCCTCCAAAGAGGGCCTGACCGCAGTGACGGTGAGGACGCGCCCGCCACTGGAGACCACGCCTCCGTCTTTCAGAGCGGTGCCAGCATGGAAAACCTGCAGCCCCGAGTCCTGAACCTGGGACAAGCCTGAGGGGGAGCACAGGTGTCACTTAAGAGTTTTTTTTAAAGACAGCTGCAGCAAACATCTCAAACTGATTCCCTGGGAATTTAAAAGAAAACCTGAACAATTTATTTACGTTATGAGACTTTATATGTTGATAACAACTTATAAAAATGTCAAACACTTCCTGGTTTCAGCTTTTAAAATGTAACAATTGCTGCTTTTCTTTGTTTTCTATGATAATAAACTGAATATTTTTAGATTTCTGACCACTGATTTGACAAAATAAACAATGTAAATATATCAGTTTGTGCTTTGAGAAAATAATTTTAGACAAAACACTGCTAAATTTTGAATGCTAAATTATCAATTAATTAAATAAACTGCAGGGAAATTGTATTAATAGATTCAAAGTTTGGTTCTACTTTTTCCCTGACGAGGAAAAAAAGATTTCATTTGTGGAATCTGAACTGGCAGACTGAATAAAATGCTGTGTCCCTCCTCCTCTGCTGTGCTGCAGAGTCACACACACCTGTGATCTCCACTCCTTTCTTATAGGAGCCGGGGTAACCAGCGCTGGCCATGACCACAGTGACTGCAGAGCTGTCCTGGTGCCACACGGGGGCGCTGGAGACCAGTTTGCCGTTCAGTGTGTTCAAGATCACTTCATACAGGTCGCTCTTCAGGAGGGGCAGCAGCACCTGAGACAGCAACGGCACATATTTGATGTTTAACTCATGAGAGGATTCAGTGACAGGTGAGTGCAGGCAAAGGAACCCACCTGACACTCGGGGTCTCCGAAGCGACAGTTAAACTCGAGGACTTTTGGCCCCTGCTTGGTCAGCATCAGCCCTGCGTACAGCACACCTGGACCATAGGAAGAGAATATTAAATAAGACGCAGGCCATGTTTCATTGATCAAACATGAAGACAGATGCAGCGAGCACTTGCCCACATACGGAGTTCCCTCCTCCCTCATCCCGTCCACCGTCTTCTGAAGGACCGTGTCTCTGATCTGCTGCAGCAGCTCCTGGCTCACCTGCACGGGGTCGACAGGAAGCAGCGTTAAAGATGGCTGCACACATGTGGACTGCTACTATAATCCCGCAAAGAAGACGACTGAAACTTGAGGAGAACCAGGATGAGAGGAAGAGAGGGTGTGTACCTGAGGGGTTGGGCAGTAGGCCCCCATGCCGCCGGTGTTTGGCCCCAGATCGCCGTCCTCCAGCCGTTTGTGATCCTGTGCTGGAGGCATTGGGGATACCGTGCTGCCGTCAGTGAAGCAAAGACACTGCAAAACAAGGTGGAGAGGGAAGAGCAGTTTTTGAAATCAGTGACCAGGCTGAAACATGACCTCTCGAGGCATGTTTGCACTGTCAATTTACGCCCACTATAAGTGTGTTTGGCACTGACAGGCTCAGATTGTTATTATAAGTGTCTGACACGACTATAGAAAGGATCCCTACAGAGATAGACCTTTTTGTTATAGAGTAAGATCCTTTTTATTTAACCAGAAACAGCCCTGAAATCACCATCGCCAAACCCACCAGACTCCATTTAAAAAAACAGTAATTTTGCCATCATATAAAAACACTTTATTCAAAGTTGACAGACACAAAATAAAACTCACAAAAACAATCTTGGTTCATCTTTCCACTGTTCCAACAATCACCAACTCTGGTTTGGTTGAAATTAACCCTTTACTCACTCAGTTGAATGTGAAAATATGCCACCGCTATACACGCTAAAATCACTGTTTTTTTAAATGGAGTCTGGTGGGTTTGGAGATGGCAACTTTGGGGCAGTTTCTGATTAAACAAAAAGGATCTTACTCTTTAACTAAACGGTGTTAGACTATTTAAACACTGGTAAAATGTCTGGTGTCTCCATGGAGTTCTTAAGATGTTGAAAAGCATGATTCATCTTTAACTTACAGACACTTCCTCTCCTTCGAGAAGCTCTTCGACCACCACAGTGTCCCCTGCAGCTCCAAAGGCTCGGTCCTGTGATGCACAGATTTACCTTTAAACATGAGGAAACTGGAAGACGTAATTACCTTCCTAAAAATCCTCAAAAGAAGCTTCACACGAACAAAACATGCATCAACTTTTAGAGCAATTAATTGCTGGCTAGAAAAATCTAGTGTGTCTAAACTGCAGCCGACAAAAGAATCCACAGACTGTCCGTCCACTGCATTTAATCCAGTGTTGCTGCAGAGGGACTGATCTGTGGTCAGCTGCCAGATCTCAATGTGTGCCTGCCTGATAGACAAGGTGGGCTCAGCTACACTCGTTTTACATTTAACATTTAGCTAAATGTTGCATTTCCTTCTCTTCACTGCTGCATGCTGATGGATGAGTGACCGCACAGAGAAATGTCTCGTACCTTCATGATGTCCATCACAGCCTGACAGGCCTCGTCCTGGTCTCTAGCCACAATGACTCCCTTCCCCGCTGCCAGCCCGCTGGCCTTCACCACCAGCGCCGGGAAGTCGGCCCTGGAGACCCCCCCGAGACAACAACATCAGCTCAGTAATGCGCAGTAAGAATCAACATCTTCTCACGGAAAACACATCTGGGACAGATGCTGCGTCGCTGATATGGACCATGAAATGTTTGTGTGTGTGTGGATCATTTAACATTTGCAGTGCATGATGCTGTCTGCGAATGTGAATTTGGGATCCATATAGATGAAGGCTGTCAGAATATGGCAGCTGTTGTTCTGCCCAGGATGGTTTATATGACCAAAGAAATGACTTTGGCTGAGTATAAAGCTGTGTCTGTAAAACTCTGTTTGAGGGTGCTCTCATGTGAAAGGCAATCATCACATCTTAGATCATTAACTCATGAAACCATCTGAGAAACACAACTTCAGTGGAGGAATCATTTTCTATTACCCTGAAAATTTTGTGTTTAATGGCTCTGAAAACAAAACTTTGCTGCTGGAAATCAAACTGACAAAAAATGATGTTATTGTTTGACCATAAACAGTGACAACGACGCAGTTAGCAACTTTTCCTTCTGCTAATTACTCCATCTATTAATTAGCTAATGTTTCTCCAGAGATCTAAACTTTGTGTCTGTCTACTGTACTGACGTGCGGATGTAGTTGCAGGCCTGCTGGGAGTCGGTGAAGGAGCCGTAGCGGGCTGTGGGGATGCCGTGACGCTCCATGAAGGCCTTGGAAAAGCTTTTGCTGGCCTCCAGCTGAGCTGCTTTGGCAGACGGGCCAAAACAGGGAACTCCTGCAGCCGTCAGGTCGTCCACAATACCTGGAAGAGACGTTAAAGCTGAAGGGTGAGTTTGGTGTTTTCACACGTGGATCTTATTTTCCCACGTTTTTGTGTCCAGTTGAATTATGGGAACAATAACAACTGGTCTAGTATTGAACTGGAGTCATGTACCGTCAGTGCATGTCCAGTAAAGTGCTTCAGCTATATGCAGAGCCTACGCACGTGACCTACGCCTTAGTGAGCGTATATACTTGTACGGTGGTGTGTCTGTGTCACTCTGCAGTTACACCTCCAAAACACTAGTTGGCAGCAGGGTTTCTGTGAAGTGCTGTAAAGTTTGGTTGATTCAAAACACACACTAAACCTCTGAATCCTGAGCGAATGGGTTTAATTTTCTTCAAACAAGGAAAAAAGGTAATAAGCGACTTGGATGACATGTCCCACAAACTGCAAGAAAATAGATAATTTAGAAAATAATAATCATATAAATGATGAAAATACTAATTTAAAAAACAAGCTAAAGGAAAACTATTATTTTTAAAGGTAGTTTTCTTGTACTTTTTTTTTGCTATTCTTTATGTAAATTTCTTGCACTTCTTACATTTTTGCTATTTTTAAAAAGGTATTTTTCTTGTACTTTACTTTTTTTGCTAATTTTCAGGTAATATTCTTGTATTTTTTACTAATTTTTTTGCCAATTTAAGTATTTTTCTTGTATTTTTTTGCCAATTTTCAGAAATTTTTCTTGTACGTTTTTGCCAATTTTCTAGTATTTTTGTTGGGGTTATTTTTGCCAATTTTTAGGATATTTTCTTGTAATTTGTACTACTTTTTTTGCCAATTTTCAAGTAATTTTCTTGTACTTTTTACCAATTTCTTCTCAAGTTGCTCACTGACTTCTTCCCATGTATGAATTTACATGGTTTCCCCTTTGAAACCTGGAGCGACATCCCTTTTACTGTGCTGCTTCGAGATGCCATTCGCAAGTATTTAAGCCTTTGAACCTTGAGGAAATTGGTGCGATTTATTTCAAAAACATTGGAAAAAGGCAAGTAGCAACTTGGTAATAAATGTCCTACAAACTGCAAAAAAAAAAAATACAGAAAATTATTATTTTTTTAAAACCACGAGAAAAAAGCAAGGAAAATCTGTATTTATAAATTTTATTATTACATATTTGAAATTGTGCAAAATTATCATAATTTTAAGCAATTTTTCGTGGTAACTTTCTCATGTTTGTTTTTAGCTTTTTTTTCCTGAACAATTTGTCTTGTTTTTAATTTTCTCTTTTTACGAATTTCTTTCTTTTGTTGCTCACTGCCTTCTTCCCATGTTTTTGAAAGAAATCAAGCCAATTTGTTCAGGTTTCTAAGGGTTAATAGAGACAGTTTCAAACAGTAGTACACAAATCAGCTTCACTATAACTGGCAGCATTCACAGACAAACACTTGTCTTTATCTGGACACATTTTCCCCACAAATACAACATGCTAATGTTTTTAGCACAAGCCTATGGCATTTTACATTGTATAAATTAGCCTAGCGACAAGCAGAGATTTCCTCTGCTCATATGAAGCCAGGACAAATCACACACAAGACTTAAAATGCTATTTTCGTGGAGGCTTTATTGTCTTCACAATTTATTGTTTCTTATCTGTGAAATTAAAGTAAATAAAAGCTTTGTTTCCACTGAGGGAAATGGTTTCAGCTCACAGAAACAGACAGGAGGTCTGCGTTGCTGCGATGTCTAATTACATTTCTGGGAGGTGCACTTCAGGTACGGTGTTAACTCGATGTACAAGTATAAATTCTGATTAAGAGTGTTTGTTTTTGCCGCTGACAGGCTCGACGATACTGACGATACTTTCTGTGCGATTCCACCTCCCTGATCCCCATTTTACCATGTTTGAAACACCTCTGACATATGGTACAATTTGCTTTGTTCACATTTCCGGGCACTGGCTTTAATCACCACGAGTAATCCTTGTTATTCTTTCAAGTGTTTTGTCCTTTAACTTACATTTTCCCAATTGTCATAGCTTGAAATGTCCTAGTTTAACAAAGCAGACTCATTATGTGCAATGAGGGGGAACTTACATGTATTGTGTCGAAGTCTAATGTAGCATCCATGTTGTTTTCACATTATGACTCAAAGCTCATGAAGTCGAAAGAACAACAGACACAAAAACGTGCGTATAGTGGGTCCAGGATGAAAAATACTAAAGCCACCCTTTAAGTTAAAGAGACTACAGACAAAAGGACCACAATTAATACGATGTCGCTCACTTACCTGCTGCCAGAGGCACCTCCGGTCCAACCACAACCAGCCCCACATGATGATCCTTACAGAACTGAGCCAAGATGGCGTGGTTACTCACCGACACCTCTGCATGGAGAAAGTTTAACATTCATTTGCACTCTTCAGCAGCGTGATGCTGAAATCACTGTGGCATATTTAATACGTCATATTAAGCTAATTAAGTTGTTAACTCAATCAGTGCATTAATTAACACGTGTTGTTGTGTGAACGTGCTTCACTTCACCTCACACACGGGTGGTGTCAATTTAGCACTACATTTATTAAAAGGCTAAACAGACACAGCAGTTATGTTGATGGGAAATACAAAATCAAAGCTTCCTCTTTATGGAGAGAACCTGAGGTGTAAAGAAGTTTGAAGTCACAAAACTAATAAAGGATAAAAACTAAATGTGTTTGGTCACAGTTTAGTCTGTGACAAAAACTGAAGCTTTTTCATAAAAACTGCAACATAACCACTCTGGGAATGTTCGCATCGTCAATTTACGTCCACTGACAGGCTCAGGTTGTTATTCTACATATCTGACAACATTATTGACAGGATCCCTACAGAGATAGACATTTTTGTTTCAGAGTAAGATGCTTTTTATTTGACCAGAAACAGCCTTGAAATCGCCATCACCAATGTCCACCAGACTCCATTTAAAAAAACAGTGATTTTAGCGTGTATAGAGGCAGCATGTTTTCGCATCTAACTGGGTGAATTAAGGGTTAATTTCAACCAAAGCAGAGCTGGTGATTGTTGGAACAGCGAAAAGACGAACCAAGACACATTCAGTGAGTTTTATTTTGTTTCTGTCAACACTGAATAAAGTGTGACTTTAAATTATTAAATTCCTGTTTTTTTAAATGGAGTCTGGTGGGTTTGGCGATAAGTGTTTTCAGGGCTGTTTCTGGTTGAACAAAAAGGATCTTACTCTTTCACAAAAATGTCCCTAAGTGTCGGGATCCTTACCATAATGTTGTCAGACAGTTATAATAACAATCTGAGCCTGTCAGTGGCATATATGTGTAGTGAGCGTACGAGAACTACAGGTCCGACAATCACCATCACCAAACCCACCAGACTCCATTTAAAAAAACAGTGATTTTAGCATGCATAGAGTCAGCATATTTTCACATCTAACTGGGTGAATTAAGGGTTAATTGCACTAAAACCAGAGTTGGTGATTGTTGGGACTTTGGAAAGATGCACAAAGATGACGTTTGTGAGTTTCATTTTGTTTCTGTCAACACTGAATAAAGTGTTTTTTAAGACGATAAAATTACTGTTTTTTTAAATGGAGTTTGGTGGGTTTGGCAATAGTGATTTCAGGGCTGTTTCTGGTTAAACAAAAAGGTCTATCTGTGTAGGGATCCTTTCCATAATGTTGTCACACACTTAGAATAACAATCTGAGCCTGTCAGTGACAAAACAAGTGTTTCTAGTGAGCGTACACTGACGGTGAGTGGTTACATTTCACATGTATTTTTGGACGGAGTAAGCTAAATTAAAGAGCCTTGGTGTTTGTATTTACCGGAGTTGCTGATCTTCCCACAGTTGGCCGTGCCTGCATTACCCGGGGCCACCAGGACCTGCTGGATCTGCGGCGACTGGGCCAGCTTCCAGGCCAGCGCGTGCTCCCGTCCACCACTGCCGACCACCAGCACCTTCTCTGCCATGGTCCCTGCGTGACAACAACAATCCCGAAAGAGACCTCAGTGTGTAGTTTGAATATGAAACCATTCAGGGATACTCTGCAGAGCAGCCCGCACTCCTAACTCGCCTTTAAGCATCCGTAAAGTGCCCATTTAATTGCATGCAAAGATTGACCTATAACAAAAGGAGTTCCCTGAGCTGTGAGGAAGCGCTGACCTTTCCTCAGGCCCGGGGTCTTACATTATCTTGTAACGCCACACTTACACAGATCCAATCAGCTAGAACGCAAACACAAGTCAACAATTAAATGGCATGGTCACCAGGCAAGGCCAAATCACCACCAAGCGGGCCTCATTTGCATGGAGAAACAAAGCCATTATAGGGTTGATATACAGCAAACTGCTCGCCTCAGCCTCAGTTTGGCACTGCAGTTATTCTGCTGTGACTCTGTGAGGGTTTTATTTCCCAAACATTATGGCTGGGTCACATTTTAGCTTCTGAAGCAAACCAGTGTTCTGTAAAACAAGTATTTCTTCTTGTATTTGCACTCTTAAAGGACAGAAGATGCTGATATTAGAAATATACAGAGCCATGCAAAGACACTGTTTTTATTTCTGATGAGTTTTGTGACAACCTGAAGTGTCTGTGACTGAACAAGGAGCGATATCTGAGAGACGTTATCTCAGTCACACAATGTAAATCCACTCAGCAGACACCAGTGTCCCTCGGGACACATTGGGATCAATATTTCTCATCACTGTTTGAAAAACCTGACGTTGTTGTCCTGAATTTCCTTAACCAGGAAAAAAAGACTCACAATGTTGACTTTTACTGCAAACTGTAGTTACAGAAAAAACAATTCCAACATTTAACATTACAAGGGTACAAAATTTGTGTACAAACACACAGAAATACCCTTAAATATAATATATAATATATATAAATATGCCAAAAAAAATCAATTATTATGAAACTTCAGGAATAAAAAAAAAAATGGAAATAAATAAATGTAAAAACAAATCCAGGAATAAATAAGAAAATGTAAAAATTCTGAAATAAATAAATGAATCTTTAAAATAAATCCATAAATAAATAAATATGAAAAAAAAATCTATTAATATGAAACTAAATCCAGGAATGAATAAATAAATGTATAACTATGGCAATAAATAAATAAATGTACAACTAAATAAACGAAAAACAAAATAAATACAGAAGTAAATAAATAAATAAATAAATAAGTCAATAAATCCAGGAATAAATATAGAAATATGGAAATAGATAAATGGATGTATAAATAAATACAAAAATAAGTAAATAAATGGAAAAAATTAAACATGGAAAAAAATAAATAAATACAGAATTAAATTAAAAATGGCAAAACATAAATAAGGAAATAAATAAAAGATAAATATAAATAAATGTATAATTAAATAAATATAAAAATAGATGAATAGACAGAAAAAATTAATATGAAAATAAATAAATATATGTATGTATAAATATAGTAATAAATGGAAAACAAATATGGAAATAAATTCATAAATAAATGTGTAAAAAAATACAAGAATAAATATATACCTAAATAAATAAATTAATTAATAATATAGTTTATAATTACATATATATATAGTTTAATATATAGTATAAATATATAGTTTATAATTAATAATAAATAAATTTCTGAAATAAATAAAAAAACTAAATAAATGCTAAAATGAAGAAATAAATAAAGATCAAGTGAATACACAGATGTTAAAATAAATAAATAAACACATAAACAAATAATAAATAAACAGGATGTTATTAAATAAATATCCTACATTTATTTCTACATTTCTGAATAACATTTATGTATTTATGTGTCTGCATTTATTCACTTACTCCAGCATTTATCTATTTATTTATACATCCTCCGTACTTTAACCCATCAGCTCAAACAGACCCAGGTCAGAGGTCAAACCATCCCGATCTGCACTGATTTAAGGATTGAGCAACTGCACAGTTTACTATAGTAAAGATCACTGTGTCTAATCTGCAGTCTGGGAGCAGACACAGCACAAAGGGGTGTGTGTGTGTGTTGCACATTGGGTGCACATGTTACACAATTAGTCAAATCACTGGCTTTGATTGAAGTCACTCTGCTCATGTGACTCACATGTCAGGGAGCAAATCAAATGCATGAGTCCAGCAATGCACAATATCACAGTGGGACTCTTTAAGCAACAACTTAAAATCATTTTACTGCGGTTTAGCTGTGCACATAAGTTAATATAAGCAGTTCCCTTGCAGCATGCATCATCAAAATGGCTGCACATGCAGAAACACACTGTACATGCACTTATTCTGCAGTTTAACAGGATGGATGGTGCTGTCTACACCCTGAAGCATCTATTCCATTACCTCCAAACTGCAGCTAACCTCAGCTCTGCCTGTAAACGCTACTAAAGCACATATAAGAAGCATTTAAAGAGCTTTTTAAAGTTCATTATAACTTCAGCAGCAGCATGAGCTCACACACCGCTGATGAAACCAACTGTGTGAACACTCACCTCTGTGTTTCTCTCTATGTGAAGCAGGAATTAGCCGGAGCCCAGTTCAGCTCAGGACAGCAGCTAGATGTGTCCCCTCTGCTCTCAGCCTGCTGACTGACCGCGGATGCAAAGACAGTTACCACACACACACATTACACACACATTACACACACATTACACACACCACGTGGATCCAAGATAACACCAACATGTACGTAACGGCGCTAAACACAAACACACGCAGTTAGCGCAAAGTTAAAGCGCTAAATAACATCAAAATAAACTTAAAGTCGTGTTTTTTTATTGTTTTGTTGACGTGTCTCACCTTTATCTGCTGCACAGGCTGCTGCTTTCTCACAAGTTTTTTAATTTGTTCAACTTCCGCGGGGTGTAACTCTCCGGTGCATCATGGGAAATGCAGTCAATTAGCAACAGCGCGTACAGAAGAATCAGAAAAGTGTTATTAACTTGATATTATTTACAGAAAAATGTGTACAAAACCGGTCAAAAGTTCTATAAAAGCCTTTTTTTTTTTCATTTTTTAATCGAAATTCAAGCAATTTAAGTTCAATGAATAGCTTGAAATGGTACAAAGGTAAGTGGTCATTTCAGAATTATACAAAAAGGCCCAAAGCTGTTCTGCAGCTACGGAGGATGATCAAGCCTTAAAAAGTTGCTGCTACCAATTCCTACAGGTGTCCCAACTTTGCTTTGCAAGAGGCTTGCCTGGGCCAGGAAACACCACCAATGGACTACAGCAGCCTGGAAGAAGATGTTATGGACTAAAGAATCAAAATTGGAAATCTTTGGTTCACTGTGTGACATGGACTGTCAAACATGGAGGAGGAGGCGTGGTGGCCTGGAGCTGCTGGTGACTTGTACACAGTGAAAGGCACCCTGAGCCAAAATGGCTACCACAGCGTTCTGCAGCGCTGTGCAGCACCCTCTGGTATGCGCCTAGTTGGTCAAGGGTTCATCCTGCAGCATGGTAATGACCCAAAACATGAGTCCAAGCTTTGACAGAAGTACCTTCAAGTGTCACACAGTCATGGGAATGTCTGCAACAGAGTTGGGAAGAACTTTCTGAAGAATATTTGACTTCCATTGGAGGAAGAAAGCCACGAGCTTGTTCGGCTGTTATATCTGCCAAAGATGGCTACTTTGATGAGTAAAAGTTAAGAATACATTTTGGTTTATAAATTGACTCCATGATTTCTTTTTAACTTCAATTGTTTATTTTTTTCTATGCGTTTTATTTCAGAGTACAATGAGACATTTAACTGCATCATTTTCTAAAACTTTTGATCTGTAGTGTACATAAAATGTGTTAACCTAAGAGACTACCCTCCATTTATATTTTTACAGATAGCGATTTAAAACATTCTTCGTTATTGAAAATGTATAACTCAAAAATCAGAAATTAGCAAAAACACTTAGATTATTTATCGTTCAGCAGATCCCAGAGGTTTTTGTTTTTATTTTCCCTTAATTTTATTCAACTATTTGCTGTCATTTATTCATTTTTTAATTTATTTTCATCATCAAATATTTTTTAAAACTCCTTGTAATGAATGTATTTAATAATGTTATTTATTAAAAAAATAATTCACTGGATTATTATTTCAGGAAAAAAAAACCGATCCAAAAAACCGATCCATAAAACCATTAAGCATAAAAGACAACTCTCCTATTATATTTTTAAACATATATATTTTAAGCTTATTATTCTATTGATAATTTAAAACTCCAAAATTCCAAATTAGCAAAAAAATCTAGATTATTTGTTTTGCAGTCGCCGTTTTTTTCTTTATTTTTTCCAAAATTTTATTTATTTTTTAATTTTTTTTTAAATATTGACATATATTTTCTACAGCTTTGTAACATATATACTCCATGTAATAAATATTAATAAAATATTCAATAAAGCTAAATGTACTCTTTAAAAAGAGCAGTTTTTAATGTTACTCATGTGGCACAAATTATTTTAAATTTATATCAAAATATTTTAATTATTTCATTAATCAATAATTTACATTTTCTAACAAAAAAATGGTTTCCTAATTGTTTCATTGTGCAATTTGGGGCATAGAAATATTTAGCATTTAAATAAGGATGCTTTAACTCTATTCTATTCTTTTTTGCATTTATTTACATCACTACGCAGATTATATGCTACACCTAACATGTTCTTACAAAATGTTAATGCAGGTTAGCTGTCATTACGCCAAATAAAAGCTGCTTACACCTAAATATATTGTTAATCCTCCAGTAATAAAAATATATGAGCAAATAACAGCAGCGTTCAGCTCCATGAGAACTTTTAATTTGTTATTGTACAGATGTAGTAGTAGTGCTTGATGATAATAATTAAGATTTGGAAGACATGCATGGCTATATTTACTTAAATACATGCTCTAAATACGTCCTCCACTGGCCAACAGCCACTGTTCAAACCTCCATATCACCCTATAATTTATTATGATCACAGGTGCAGATTTCAGCAGGGGGAGGGGACCAGGGGACAAGGGGACAAGTCCTCCTCAGTATTTAGAACATGTGCATGTTTGTCTCCCATTTACACCGTAAATTAATGCATTCTCAATCCATGTGTCGCCCTCTGTGGTGAAACGTGACCCTCGACAAGCAGCAAATTTGTCCTACAACATTTAACATAAATACAGAACTGACTCTGAGTGTGGAAAAGTGAGCTGCCTCTGAGGATAAACAGATGGATATCATTCTTTAATCGTGCCAGTATCTAAGTACTCCGGCTGTAATGACTGCACCACTGTCAGAGCTTAATGTGGCCTTTGGAGCAATCACAGGACTTTAGTGTGGCGATATAAGCTTCTGACCATCAGGACGTTAACAGCTCTGAAATACAAGCTGGAGCTGCGCCATTTATTGCTCTGAAAGAGATCAATACGTTCTGAAAGTCAATCCTAAAGTTAACTGGGAGACAGCCTAAAGTGGCCAAATAGGGACTGATGGCATCGGATTTTTTTTTTTTGTTAGCTCTATAGTTGAGAGTGCATGCAACGAGGAGCAGATGAGGGGGAGCTCTGGCACAATGAGTTACACTGCAGGAGAACATGATGGCATAGATGGAGGAGAAAGACATGAAGACGCAAAAATGACCAAAAAAATACAGAAAAATGACCATTAAAGATCCAAAAACAATCAAAATGACACAAAATGACCACAAAGAGACACAAAGTGACCTCCAAGACACACAAAAACAACCAATACAAACACAAAAATGACCATAATTGACCAAAAAAGACCAAACAAAGACACAAAGTGACCTCAAAGAGACATAAAAATGACCGAAAGACACAAAAATGACAAAAAGGACACAAAAACTTCCAATAAAAATACAAAAATGACCAATAAAAACATAAAATCTCCTCAAAAAGACTTAAAGGACACATATTAGTGACCAAAAGACACAAAATGTCCAAAAAAAGACACAAAAACGACCAATAGACACAAAAATGATCTCAAAAAGACACAACCAAAAAAAAAACCCAACACAAAATTACGAAAAAAGACGCAAGATGTCTAATAAAGACACAAAATGTCCTCAAAAAGACACAAAATGACCAATAAAGACACAAAATGTCCTCAAAAAGACACAAAATGACCAATAAAGACACAAAATGTCCTCAAAAAGACACAAAAATGACCAATAACAATGCAACACCAAAAAAACGACAAATAAAGGCACAAAAATGACCAAAAAAAGAAAAAAAACAACAACCTAGAGACACAAAATGACCAAGAAACAAAAAACTTCCAATAAAAACAGAAAAATGACCTCAAAGACACAAAAATGACCAAAAAGGACAAAGACTTCCAATAAAAATACAAAAATGACCAAGAAAGACATAAAATTACCTCAAAAGACCTAAAAGACACATATAAGCGACCAAAAGACACAAAATGTCCAATAAAGACACAAAAATGATCTCAAAAACATACAAACAACCAAAAAAGACACCACAAAATTACCAGAAAAGACGCAAGATGTCAAATAAAGACACAAAATGTCCTCAAAAAGACACAAAAATGACCAATAAAAACAAAAAACAACAACCTAGAGACACAAAATGATCAAGAAACAAAAAGCATCCAATAAAAACAGAAAAAAGACCTCAGAGAGACACAAGATGCTCTCACAGAGACAAAAACTACCAAGAAGACACCAAAACCACCATAAAAGCTACAAACTGACCTCAATAAGACACAAACACGTGCCTAATATTTGAAAGATATTTTATTCAAGTCATCACCTGACATGAAGCCGTTAATAATGTCTGGGCATCAGAGACAGAAGTGTCCATGGATGATGATGGTGAGGTGTTTCAGATATCTGCAGCTGCTGAGTGACAGACAGCAGCTGGCTAATGAAGCTCCACATGACGACACTTGATACCAGAGATGGATTAACATCGGATTTTTGGGGTTACTGTTTCCTGTGAATGCACGGCTTCATCGTCCCTTCACACATCTGTAATATCTTCACTTCCTGTTTCTGTGGTTCATCTGCATCATCAGTGTTTTACTTGTGATCACAATAAATAAATCTTATAGTCCATGAGTTCGGTCACAGCAGAGGAAGCTCTGGAGCTTTGAGGAGCTCTCGTCCTAACTCTGACTCTCGCAGAGCGAAGAGCGTGACGCCTGAGCTGTACGCCGCGGGGATCGTGATGTGCGTTAACTTGGGCCGATCTTGTTCCTGTTCCTCTTCCAGGGCCATCTGCCTCACTTGACCTGATGGGAGGAAAACAGGGATGAAAACACTCAGAGCGGAAGAGAAATCTGCATAAATCTGCATAAATCAAAGCCTAATTAACGGCGCCTACCCTCCACATCCAGGGCTCTCCACCGCGGGTCAGACTGGCTGTCTGATAAGCTGGACAGACAGCAATCTGGAGTCAGTCTCTGCAGGACGTCTTCTCGACGAATCAGCAGCACAGACTCACTGCAGAGCCTCTGGTGCACCTCTGCCTCACTTCCTGAAGAAGGAATGTAATTAAAATGCAGCAGGAGACGTGGTTCTCCTGAAATGTGTTTGCTTTTCTGCCTGTACTCACCTACATCTAAAGGATTGGTCATGAACACAGCATTGGGAGCAACGCCAAATATGAGCTGATGGTGCCAGGCGTCAGGCACCTCCTCTCCCTCGGGCACAGCCAGCTGCATGTTCATGGTCGCCACGGGAACGGCACCTTTTCGGATCCAGCGTGCGAGCCAGGGGACCAGTCTGACCAGCCGGCGAGGGTGAAAGTGGAAGAAGTGACCTACGACCTTCCCCTTACTGGCCTCCTGTGCTCCTTGGATGAGCTGAGCGTGAGTTGCACCTGGAGGAAGAAATTATCCTCATTTTAGCTTTCTTTCATCATCGATGATGTAATACATACGCCGAATTTACAAGAGGGGACAAATAATTAAGAAATTGTTGTAGACGGTGTTTCACAAAGTTTAGAAAGTCTCCCCTGACTCAACAACTCGAAAAATTCTGTGATTTCTTAAGGTAGTCTGGTGCTTTCTCCCCAGATTTAAATAATTGATTTTAATTCGTGTTTGTTAACTTGACTTTAATCTTGGTATTCTTGGATTTCATCTTTGTCCAAAAAAGACACAAAAACGACCAATAAAGATACAAGAGTGACAAAAAATAAAATAAAATGACCTGAAAGAGACACAAAAATATCCAAAAAGAGACACAAAACTACCAAGAGACACAAAAAAGACCAAGAAAAAGACAAAAAAAACTCCTAGAGACAGAAAATGACCCAAAAAGACACAAAGTGACCTCAAAGACACAAAAAATATAAAAGAAATACACAAAATGACCAAAAAAAACACAAAATGTCCTCAAAAAGACACAAAGACAACCAATAAAAAGATAAAAATTACCAATGAAGGCAGAAAAATGATCAAAAAGACACACAGTGACCTTTAATAAACACAAAAATGACGTAAAGACACAAAAACAACGAATACATACAGAAAAATAACCAAAATAGACAAAAAACATCCAATAAAAACACAATGTTTTTGTGGTCAAAGAAGACACAACAACGGCTGATAGACACAAAAATGGTCTCAAAGACGCAAACAACCAAAAAAGACACAAAACGACCAATAAAGACAAAAAATGTCCTCAAAAAGACACAAAAATTATCAATAAAAACTCAAACAACACAAAAAAGACATAAAACTACTAATAAAGACACAAAACTGACCAAAAAGACACAAAGTGACCTCGAAGACACACAAAAAAGAACAAAAAAACAACCAAGAAATACATGAAATGACCTCAAAAAGACACAAAAACTATCAATAAAAACACCAACAAGACCAAAAAAGACACAAAATTACCAATAAGGATACAAAGTGACCTCGAGGAGACAGAAAACAACCAATGCAAACACAAAAATGGCCAAAATGTCTAACAGACACCAAATGTTCTCAAAAAGACACAAAAATTACCAATTGAAACGCCAAAAAGACCAGAAAAAGACAAAAAAAAAACAACTTAGAGACACAAAATAATAAATAAGTGACCTCCAACAAAAGACACAAAAACATCAAATAAAAACCCCAAAAGAACAAAAAAGACACAAAACAACCAAAAATGACACAAAATATCCTCAAAAAGATGCAAAAAATATCAATAAAAACATCAACAAGACCAAAAAAAACGACAAAAAAACAACAACCTAGAGACACAAAAATGACCAAAAGACACAAAAACAACCCCAAAAAATACATAAAATAACCTCAAAAAGACACAAAATGTCCTCAAAGAGAGACAAAAACTACCAAAAGACACGAAATAACATCAACGGCACGAAAACAACCAATTAAGACAAAAAAATACTATAAAGGGCACATGTCCTCAAAAAGACACAAAAATGACCAATAGAAACAGAGTGACACAGACACAAATGCTCACAACAGCATAGACAAAGTGCGTAGGGTCTGTGCACACCTATAGATCCCACCTAAGGTACCAGAATGCACACAGAGCATCAACACAGAGCCTTGTTAAGGACTCCCCCAGACCCTTCTCAGAGATCAAACCCTGGAGCAGCCAGACATACAGGAAGTCATTATGTTTTACTTGTGGTGTCTGAGATCAGTGATTACAAGTGTGTTTCCCTTCCACTCAGAAGCTTGCGTTGCGATGACAGCTTGAGCTAAACGCCTGAAATGTCGATGCAAAAATTGTGTAACAGAGCTGAAAAAGTCAATTACAGTGTCTCCTCGGAGAGACATAAAACTCTTTGTCTAATTCAAGAGGGTACTTTTGAATTTGCCTGGTTGGCAGTGCAGCCAGCTGTCACGCTGGCAGGGAGAGCGCACTTATGGGTTCAAGGCGTTGCGGAGCCTCATTCAGCGGGGAAGTTATCGTCTCGGCGAGCATCTGTGACACCTGAAATATGACTGTCTGCAGAGCCTGCTCAAGATATGATACCTCTGCAAAGTCCTGCTTTATGTCTTCAGATTTCATTAGCTGAAATGTCACAGAACAGTTTAGGGAGCTCAGGTGTGTGTGGTGTAATACCTGCCACTTTAGTCAAGTCAAACAGTGTCATCAGGGCTGGAGAGTAACTAAGTACATTTACTCGAGTACTGCACTTCAATACAGATTTAAGGTACTGGTACTTCACCTGAATATTTGTATTCTTTGTAGCCTTATACCTCTACTTTCCCACAGCTCAGAGACAACAATTAAACTTCATATTTCATTTATCTGACAGCTGCAGTTACACATCACACTTTCCATCCACTTCCTGTCCAGTGGAAACCACATATCTCCAGATGTGCTCATGTTAAGTGACATTATCCCAAATGTTTCCAACAATATTTAAACCCAGAGTAATGTGTAATTTCAGTCAAGGACATCAGGGCCTGAATCAACACTGGCTTCCTCCTGCAGGAAGCCCAGTACTACCAATGTCTTTAATTTGTGCATCTCCTGTTTTTTCTTGGCGCCCCCCTCAAGTCTTCTTGACTCTAATTTAATTTTTGCTTCTTTCACTTTAACAGGCAACATTACTTTCATTCCTCTTTTTTTTAATTTTTCATTTACTTATTTTTTAAATATTTAATTTTTTTTTTCATTTAATTTTTATCTTATCTTCTTTTTAAAATTTTGTTTTATTGTACTTAAACAGGCTTTATTTGTCCAAGAACAGTTTATGCAATTATGTATTTACTTATTTTTTAATGTATTTAAAATTATTTTAAATTCTATTTACTTTTTATTTTCATTTTTTAAGTATTTTTTAAATGATTTTTTTTTTTTACTTAAACATGCTTCATTGTTCTTCATTTTATTTATTTGTTTTCTTATTATTATGTTTTATCATATTTAAATGGGCAGCATTGGTGTCATTGCTCTAAAACGTTTATTCAATTATTCATTTACTTATTCTTACTTTATTCAAAATTATTCTGTTTTTTTTTAATTAAATGATTTTATTTTGTTTTATTTTACTTAAACATACTTCATTCCTCTAAGAACATTTTATTTAATTATTTATATACTTATTTTTCATATATTTAAAATTGTTTTTATCATTTAATTTTTTATTTTATTTTCT
The DNA here is from genome assembly GCA_019142605.1 of Cephalopholis sonnerati. NCBI lineage: Eukaryota > Metazoa > Chordata > Actinopteri > Perciformes > Serranidae > Cephalopholis > Cephalopholis sonnerati. The sequence continues at coordinate 7,076,716 of JAGQAX010000024.1, forward strand.
ATTATACTTTTTATGATTTTTATTTTGTTTTATTTCACTTAAACATTTCATGCAATTATTTATTTACTTGTTTTTAATTTATTTTTTATTTTAATTTTTTTAAAGTAGTTTTTAAATTACTGTATTTTATTTTTTTCACTTAAACAGGCTTCATTGTTCTTCCTTTGTATTTATTTGTATTTTATTATTATATTTTATCATATTTAAATGGGCAGCATTGGCTTCATTTATTTACTTACTTATTTTTAATTTATTTAGAATGATTTTACATTTTTATTATAATTTTATTTTCATTATTTAAAATTTTTTATATATATATTTTATCTTACTTAAATGGGCAACATTGGCTTCATTTCTTCAAGAACATTTTATTCAATTATTTATTTACTTTTTTATTTATCTAAAATTATTTTAATTTGTATTAACATTTTATTTAAATTTTTTTTATATTTTAATTACTTTTTTTATTTCACTTAAACAGACTTCATTCTTCTAAGAACATTGTATTTATTTATTTATGTTTTATTTCACTTAAATGGGCAACACTGGCCTCATTCCTCCAGGAACATCTGATCCTGTGTTTTCTCGGTGCTTCCTGCCAGAAACAGTTGAGCAAAGTATCAAAATAAAAGTCACTGTCTTACTATTGCATCTATCTACAGCTATGCATCATATTCAATAAGATCATCATGTGTTTGCAGTGTTGCTGTCATGTGAGATCCACAAGTCTCTAAAATGTCATGTTGGAAGATGGAGGAGAATTTTCTTGGCACATAAAGACACACTTGATCCTTCAGTTTATCACAAAGGTGGAACATGGGCACATGTGGAGACACATGGTTTGAGAGACACAGATCTAGGGGCCCAGTACAGCACATCAGGACATTCACCAGCTTCACTGCGGGACAGCAGGTAGTCAGGCAGCGGTGACTCGTTCCTCCTCAGGTGTGTCTGCACGGAGCGGTCTGCCTCCTCAGGGGCCACATCCACCCCGAGGGCCTTCAGCACGTCCACCACAGCCGTGGCCCCGCAGGCTGATGCTCCTATCTGCAGGGTCTGCCTCTCCAGAGCCTCCTGGATGGACCACAGCATGGCTTCATCTGCTCCTGCCTCCTCCTGACCATCACCATCATCATCATCACCTCCATGGAGCTGCTCACACACTGCCTCCATGAGACAGGCTCAGCTGAGGACAGGTTGAAGAGCAGAGTAACTACACTATAGTTACACAACTGATACACACAGTGTCAGGATACATGTTAACACTGTCCTGTGTGTGTGACGTGCATCAACACAGGAAGTGTGGCGTCACGTTCAAGTACAAAAACATTTCAATTACACACCTCTATGAAGCTAACTCTGGCTAGCCTCTCTTAAAACATGCCGGTTGCTAATGCTAACAATGCTAAGTGAGCTGCCAAACCTCGCTTCATTGTTTTAAACAGAGTACGCGGTTAAATTCACTCGCATGTTTATATTTACAGAGTTTATCTGAATCATTTCTCACCATCTCCCTCAGTGTCAGACCAGAGCCGAAGGCGACAACAACAAATGAGCACTGCGCATGCGCACACCACACTGGTTCTACTCTCGGTGCTTTGTTTACAAGTTGGACAAGAAGGCAAAGTGACGACTGGCGCCTCTGGTGGCCGCGTTCAGCCATGACTACAGAGAACAGCACCGAGGATACATCATGCACTCAAACATGAAATAAAATATAATAATGTAAAATAAAATAAAATACTGTAAAATAAAATAATGTAAAATAAAATATAATAATGTAAAATAAAATAAAATAGAATACTGTAAAATAATGTAAAATAAAATAAAATAGAATAATGTAAAATAAAATAAAATATAATAATGTAAAATAATGTAAAATAAAATAGAATAATGTAAAATAAAATAAAATATAATAACGTAAAATAAAATAAAATACAATAAAATAGAATAATGTAAATTATGCAAAATAAAATGAAATAAAATAAAATATAATAATGTAAAATAATGTAAAATAAAATAAAATATAATAATGTAAAATAAAATAAAATATAATAATGTAAAATAAAATAAAATAAAATAGAATACTGTAAAATAATGTAAAATAAAATAAAATAGAATAATGTAAAATAAAATAAAATATAATAATGTAAAATAATGTAAAATAAAATAAAATAGAATAATGTAAAATAAAATAAAATATAATAACGTAAAATAAAATAAAATACAATAAAATAGAATAATGTAAAATTATGCAAAATAAAATGAAATAAAATAAAATATAATAATGTAAAATAATGTAAAATAAAATAAAATATAATAATGTAAAATAAAATAAAATATAATAACGTAAAATAAAATAAAATAGAATAATGTAAAATTATGCAAAATAAAATGAAATAAAATAAAATAGAATAATGTAAAATAAAATAAAATATAATAATGTAAAATAAAATAAAATATAATAATGTAAAATAAAATAAAACACAATAAAATAGAATAATGTAAAATTATGTAAAATAAAATGAAATAAAATAAAATATAACATAATAATGTAAAATAAAATAAAATATAATAATGTAAAATAAAATAAAACACAATAAAATAGAATAATGTAAAATTATGTAAAATAAAATGAAATAAAATAAAGTATAATAATGTAAAATAAAATAATAGAATAATGTAAAATTATGTAAAATAAAATAAAATAATATAAAATAAAATAGAATAATGTAAAATAATGTAAAATGAAATAAAATATAATGTAAAATAAAATAAAATATAATAATGTAAAATAAAATGAAATAAAATATAATAATGTAAAATAAAATAAAATACAAAAAATAGAATAATGTAAAATTATGTAAAATAAAATGAAATAAAATAAAATAGAATAATGTAAAATAATGTCAAATAAAATAAAATAAAATAGAATAATGTAAGATAATGAAAAATAAAAATAAATAAAATAAAATATAATAATGTGAAATAAGGTAAAATGAAATAAAATATAATAATGTAAAATAATGTAAAATAAAATATAATAATGTAAAATAAAATAAAATGAAATAAAATATAATAATGTAAAATAATGCAAAATAAAATACAATAAAATAGAATAATGTAAAATTATGTAAAATAAAATGAAATGAAATAAAATAGAATAATGTAAAATAAAAATAAAATAAGGTAGAATAAGATAAGATGAGATGAAATGAAGTGAAGTGAAGTGAAATAAATACATAGATTTAAAATATGGGTCTATTTTTTTCATGTATTTTAGTTACATATAAAAATATATAATTTATGGAATTAACTCAAATAAAACAAGATAAACAGACCATGATAATTCATGTAAATAACTTACAGAATTTTCCTTACTTACTTTGATAAAGTTTATGTAATCACCATCAATAAATTCTATGTACTTCAGATCGACATGTTTTAATTACTGACATGTAAAGTACTTTGTAACTCTGATTTAAAAATGCTTTTATGAATAGAGACTATTTACAAAATAAGAAATAAAAAAATAAACCATGACGCAGATGGGTTTGCCTTTTTTTTAAAGACATATACACCAAATGGCACTATTTTAAATCAGAAACATCCTTTTTTTTTATCATTCTTCCATGACCGTGTTCAAGGTGACAAACATCACTTGTAAGGGCCCACTCTTTCTACGGGCCCCAATGTCAGTGCCACGCCCCTGAATGAAATGAGCAAACCTTGCAATCAAAAATTTCTTTGAGTGCAGAAACACATGTGTACAAGTTTAGTATTTAAAACAAATAAAGTTAGATGGTCAAATACATTACAAATATCAACAGGAATAACCAACAATTCTCAAAATTAGGTTAAAATTAAATTGCTTTAAGTTGTTCTAGAGTGTTGGATAAGATGTTGCATCTCAGAAATATGCTTTAATCATTACAAATGCACATGTTCACTGAACAACAATATGTGGTAACAGCAGACAGTTGTGTCCAGAGATAAAACAAAACCATCCACTTCACAGCAGAGCAGTTTAACTCAAAGGAAACAGAGAGCTGTGATTTGTTGAGTCCTGTGACCTCATCAGTCCAATAGATGTCAGTGTTGCTACACTGAAAGGCAGCAGAGCAGCAGATACTGTATGTGTTGTCACCACGGCTGACGCCTGGTCAAACAGCCTGAGGCGTGTTGCTGACGGCCGCCTCCTTCTCTGTGTCGTGCCAGGGCGTCACATGAGGAGGGGGCAGCAGCAGCAGCAGGTACCTGCACACACCTGGAGTCACTGCCTCTCCTGAGGCACAAACGCTCTTCCTCTTTCCCACACCAATTTCAGTTTGTGTTTGTGAGCTCTCAAGAAAATTGAGTATATTTGTGTTTAAAAAATAGTTTAGTTTTTTTATTTTAGGAGTCTAAATAAATGTAAATTTGGGCCAGAATAGTTTAGTGCAGCACAAATTAAATACACTGGACTTCTTAGCTCCACATCATCCAACTCTTAACAAGGCCTCCCAATTATTTTTGACATAAATTGTACAAACAGGGAACACTGGCTCCTCCTTCAAGAACATTTTATTGATTTATTTATTATTTTATATTGGTTTATTTAACTTAAACAGGTGAAATTTGCTTTATTCCTCCAAGAAAAAAAATCTTAATTATTTATTTACTTATTTTGTATTTATTTTAACTTATTTCTTTTTTTTTTTAATTATTATTTTTTTAATTATATTTAATCATTTTTATTTATGTAATTATTTTCAAGTACTTAATTTTATTTCTTTTTATTTTATTTTACTTGAACAGGCAACTTTGCTTCATTGATCCATAAACATCTTATTTAAATATTTATTTACTTATTTCTTTTTTTTATCTAACTTATCTTTTTTTTTTTTTGGTCTCATTATTTTATTTTATTTTGCTTTATTTTACTCAAACAGACAACCTTGGCTTCATTTTTCTGAGAACATATTAATTATTATTATTATTATTATTTTTGATATATGTTTGTTTTGTTATGTTTTTTTTATTTGTTTATTTTTATTATTTAATTGTAATTAATTATTTTTTAATTTTTGTTATTATTTTAATTTTAATTTAATTTTGTTTTATTTTATTTTAAACATATTTTAATATATATATATATATATTTTTTTACCATTGTCTACCATTTTTATTTCTGTAAGGCACTTTGTAACTTTGTTTTTAAAAGAACTAAATAAAAAAATGTGTATTATTATTATTAATATTATTATTATGAGGAGAGCCCAAGCAGGCTGAATTATTCAGTTCAGTGCACGACACCATCTGGTGGTGAAAACAGGACATAGAGACACAGACTTTAAGACTTCTGGTTGATTTAGAAAGTCATATTTTATGCTCTTGACCACCTCGCTTTGATCTTCCTCTCTGTAACTTTATCAGCACAGGATCCAGGATCAGTCGTCAGCACGTGTAATCATGAACTTGGTATTCGTCTCGCCTCCTCTTCTCTCCTGGTTCTCCACAGCTGCAGCGATGGCCGCTGGAAGCACTACAAGCAGAGTGTGATTAAAACTGACTGGGCTCTCTCTCCTGAACGTGATCCGGCAGCCGATATGAAGCACGTCAGCGGAGAGATGAGGTAGGAGGGGAAAGTCTTCACACACACACACACTCACACACACACACAAACACGTCTGGGATGTAAGATAGAAACAGAGAAGCTGCCTCGGCTTCTCACAGGCAGCCTTCACCTCGGCGTCACCCTCTGCTTTCTGCAGACGTGGAGAAGCACTGTAGTGGGAATTTTCTTACTATGAAGTCATCAGCTATTAGTCATCATACTTGTCAACAAAAATACAGATCAATACTCCTCCGTAAAGGCGTATGAATAATGTGAATACCGTGGGCACGAGCTTAAAATGTGGCTTTGTTAATCATCCTGGCAGACACAAGCGAGTGGAGGTAAAGCAGCCGCCGCTCCTGTCTGCACAGTGCCACTAAACACATACAAGTCTAAAGGCCTCAAACATTTAAGGCTGGCTCCAAATCAATGCCACAATTACCAAAACACAAACAAACCAGACTGGCGGAGAGGTCTGATTGAACTGTTTTGACACAGCGGTTAAAAGGATGCTGAACCTTCCCATCAGAGCTCGCCGGCCGGCTGGCAGCGGCTCAAGAACGAGCAGAGAATGAGACAATCTCATTACAAACATCTTTAACACCAAATCCTCAAATCTATGCGTGCTGAGTCATCAGATGAGTCGGAATGGCTGCAGGTGGATGGCTGCTGAGCTATTAACCTTTTAAACGGGGAAAATGTGTTCAAACCAGCAGAAGACATTTATGTGTATCTACTCTTAAAGTGCCGGGTCTATTTTGGAGCAGTTTAAATCCACTTATGAGGGAACATAAAAGCCAACGTGTATTGACAATCAACATGATATTAATATTTACTGATGTATGTGTCACACGGCGGACGTGCTTGTTTTATTGTGTGTTATCTTTAAGGTGTGCTTTTATATGTTGCTGTGCTATTATATGTCCCACTTCATTAGTGCCAACTAACCTGCATGTGGCAGAAAAGTCCTTCACAGATGGACAATGCTGCCACCCAACCAGACAAGACTGGGTTGGATAACAACCAATGACATGGCAGAAAGGAGGGCTTCAGCGACGAAGGTGCGGACATAAAGAGGCCAAGGTGTGTCGGATCAAGGAGGGCGGCCAGCGGGAATAGTCGAGAAGATGGCTTGAGGGAAGCACTGAGACCGGAGAAGAGGAAGCGCAAAGGAGGCAGCACCACCACGCCACTGCTTAGGACCTAAGGATGGTACGTTTTGAACGGGCACTGCACTTCTTCACAAAATATGCAGACACAGAATAAAGATGAGATGCTATAACTGCTCCCACACTGATCATAAATGAGTGCAAATGTGTTTTCAAAAATGCACGAACGTCACCAAATGTTGGCAAAACCAATCTTCTGCTGGCGTATGAAGACATAAATGAGGAATTCATTTTACTTTTGTTGCCATCTGAATGTTACATCGAACACAGTGACTAGTATGGTGAATCATCTGAATTTATTTTGTCACATGAGATAACATATTCCACATCCTATGTTGCACGCGCAGCGACATACAGTTTCTAATATCTCCATGTCTGGCTGGAGGCCCTTTGAGATTGTTTTTCCTCCCATTACATAGTGTCCATATTCCAAATACATATTTATTTTGCCGTCCTCTATTCAGAAGCTTTTTTCTTGCGAGCCTCCAGGTTGTGACAGCTTGTTTGCTTCCCAGACATGAAAAAACAATCAAGAGGTGTCGTTATGTAAAAAACACAACGTCTTAGTTGATCCTGTGATCTTTACCTCGCTGCCACTTAGCAGATATGCAGCAAAAAGGGAGAAAATAGTGAACCTGTGAGCTGTGTACAGGCCTGTAGTCGTCCCCCTGGAATAATAAGGGAGGCAGAGTCTATTTAAACACTATCTCCATGACCTCTTGGCGCACAGCAGCTGTGCAGGGATCTACAGGATTAACCGGCGCCTCTCAGGTAAGCTGATTCATAATAAATAGCAGCAACGCTTTGAAAATACCCATAACAGCACATTAGCATTGAAATGAGGTAGCACTTTTGTCAGAAGGTAGTTCTGGGTCACAGAGACAAACATTGAATACTGCCGCAGGGACTTCAGCACACACTTGGCTGTCCCCTCCTCGGCCCCGTACGCCTACATCGCTAATGTCAATAGTGTTAACATCCCGGCTCGTTTGCAGAGGAGCAGGGGATGAATTTCTTTAGAGAGCTGGAAGCCATCCATTTTGGAAAGAATTCACCTGAACCTCGCTGCACATTATGCGCTACATCCATGGCAGACTTTTCGACATAAAATTTAATACAAAGCCACGAGGTGTGTGAGATTCCATTCTTCACCTCAACCGGCTGTAAAACATTTCTTACCTTTATATAGGCCATTACAGCAGGCAACCTGTCCAGCATCGCTTCCTGCCGTAAAAGTTCTCGAATTTCAAAAGGCAAGTGCATAAATAATAAGAACATTCAGTCTCTGCGAGGACAGCGTTTTTGTCTTTTGTCAAACATGTAATGTCAATTCTGCACTCCAGGAAACATCTAAGTGGCTGCTGGATGGGGCTGCGCTCAAGTCACATAAGAGCAAAATCACGTTCTGCCGGTAATTAAAATTATAGAGGGAAACAGAGCTGGATGTGAGGCACAGTTCTATACCTGCCAAGCTCAGATGTCAAAAACTGAGTTTTTATGGTTTATTCAAAATCCCATCAATGGTCTGTTCTCTCAAGTGAGTACCGCACAGCACAGATTGTTCTTTCAACGGCAAACAGAAGCTTTCCTGCCTCTTTCTGTTCTTTTATTTAGGAGCCTATTACACTGTGTTCAGTCAGATGGAGCATCTGGAGTCAACATGCTGGGTGTCGGCGTCTTTTCAGAGAAATTTCGAATCTAGTTTAATCACTCAAGGTAAATAACACCTTCAGACGTTTAGTGCAGATGAGTTATGTGCATATGTGCGACATAATCACAATCAAAAATGTTGGCATTAAACATTTCTGCAAACTGCGGATACCTTAAATTTGCACGTTGTTATTTAATAAGTTGAATTTTTATGTTTCAACAACACTGAGGTTAATGGTTGGTCAGGTTTAGGCAAAGAAGCTTGAAAAACTTGGTTATGGTTTGAAAAATATCACGTTTTGGATTAAAATACTCAGTTTGGCAGCATAATCCTGGCAGGAAAAGCAGCTTTGTCTCACAGGTAAAAGATAAAAAAAGAAGCTTTTCGTGGCACTATCCCCACAGCTACAAACCACCCATGTTTGGAGCCTTAACACCACTGGAAAAAACACAGATGGGGTGCTACAAAACATCCACATTAGTGCCAAAAAGCCGATGGAAACATAACAACAAGTTGCCACAAAACACCTACATTTGGAGCCCAAAGGCCGATTTGAACACACTAACAGATCACTACAAAACACCCACATTTTGAGCTTAAAAGCAAGTGTAAACATACCGATGGTTCACTGCAAAACACCAACATTTGGAGCCCAAAAAGCTGCTGGAAAAACACAGATGAGTCACTGCAAAGCACCTACATTTGGCGTCTAAAAGCCTGTGGAAACACTGACAGTTTGCTGCAATATACCCACTTTTTGAGCCTAAATGCCGCCGGACAAACACAGATGGATCATCACAAAACACCCACATTTAGTGCCTAAAAGCTGCTCAAAATACACCAATAGGCCGCTACAAAAAACACCCACATTTAGAGCCAAAAAGCCAATGGAAACATGCCGACAGGTTGTCACAAAACACCTATATTTGGAGCCCAAGAATCGATGTAAACACACTAACAGATCACAACAAAACACATGTTTTTAGCCTTAAAGCTGATGGAAACACGCCAACTGGTCGCTAAAAAACACCCATGTTTTGAGCCTAAACGCTGCTGGAAAAACACAGTTGGGTTGCTACAAAACACCCACATTTAGAGCCTAAAAGCTGATGGAAACATGCCAACAGGTCGCTGACAAACACCTACATTTGGAGCCTAAAAAACAGATGTAATCACACGTAAAAGGCCATGGAAACATGCTGACAGGTTGCTACAAAACACCCACGTTTGCAGCCGAAAAACCTGCTGGAAACACACCTACAGGTTGCTACAAAACACCTATGTTTGGAGCCTTAAAGCAGATGGAAACATGCTGACAGGTTGTTACAACACACCGATAGGCTACTAAAAAGCACCCACAGTTGGAACCTAAAAAGTAATGGAAACACAGCAATGGGTCATTGCAAAACATCCACATTTTGAGGCTAAAAGCTGATGGAAACATGCTGACAGGTTGCTACAAAACACCCAAACTGGGAGCCTAAAAAGCTGCTGGAAATAAACTAACGGGTCACTACAAAACACCCACATTTTGAGCCTAAATGCAGCTGGAAACATATTAACAGCTTGCTACAAAACACTAACATTTAGACTTCTAAAAACCAATGGAAACACGCCGACAGGTTGCTACAACACATCAGCATTTGGAGCCCAAAACCAGATGGAGACAGGCCAACAAGTCACTGAAAAACACCCACGTTTGGAGACTAAAAGCCAACGTAAACACAGCAATGGGTCACTGCAAAACACCCACACTTGGAGCCTAAAAAGCTGCTGGAAACACACCAACAGGTTGCTACAAAACACCCAAATTTGGAACTTAAAAAAAGATGGAGACACACCAACACGTCGCTGAAAAACACCTATGTTTGGAGCCTAAACGCCCATGTTGGGAGTCTAAAAAGTCACTGAAAACACAGACAGGTTGCCTAAAAGCACCCACCAACTGGAACCTAAAAAGTGATGGACACAAAATGACAGGTTGCTACAAAACATCTGTGTTTGGAGCCTAAACAGTGATGGAAAAAAACCCAGAAGGGTTGCTACAAAACACCCATGTTTAGAGCCTAAAAAGCTTATCGAAACACACTGACAGGTTGCTACAACACACCAACAAGTGGAACCTAAAGAGCAATGGAAACACAGAGACAAGTTACTACAATACACCTGTGTTTGGAGCCTGAAAAGCTGCTGAAAACAAAGCAATGGCTTTCTGAAACAAAACTGGTTTTGTTGTGTGGCAGGTGTCTCGTCTAGGTGACACGGCATCCACCATCTCCTCCACCTCTGAGTGACAAAGTCAGCTCATATGCCACGTCTTTTTAGAAGCACTAGTAATGTAACATATTCATATATTTGCAGCATTGTCCTCTGGCTGCTGGGCTGATTTGTGTCGACCGAAAGAAGAATTAAAGCAAATAAAAATCCACCCTGCTGAAGAGAATATTTTTCCAGCAGTGCTTCATTCCTGTCCACTTTTTGGCTAATGTCCACATAATAATATGATTATTTGTACCCACTGGGAAAATAAAAGGATTACAGTTTCAATTAATAATCCAACATGGCTCCTCAAAGCTCCAAACACTTAAACGTCCCATGAACAAGAATTCTAACAGCTGCGTGGCTCGTTCATGAATACAAATCAAATCGGATGCCACTTTCAATTAGGTCCTCAAGAAACACGGTGACACGTTTCATTACTGTCAAATACTATGTTATGTATCCCATACATTACATGACTGAGACCAGTGTTAAGTCATTATTAATAAATGCTGCATGGAGCTGAGGTGGAGCTGCTGTTTTGGTGGATTGTTGCAGAAATGCTTTATTGGCCATTATCGCGTCAAATCAGGATTAGAGTCAGCTCCCACCTTGACAACTGAAGAAAGACTTGTATAAGCTAGCTGTGAGGTGCTATACATCACCACTTTACTGCAAAAACAAACTGTCCTTGGCAGATAATGTTCCATACAGTTGCTTGAGCTGGCTGATTTTCCTCTCCGCGAGACATTTGTCAGGTTTCTCTGACACCGGGACAATTTCTGCTCCTTGCTCGTATATCACAAAAGGTGATGAGTTCTTTTCTGAAGACGTCAGCCTAAAATAGTCGCACTGACATTCTAAATCACACATGACATTCACAAAGTGAGGAGAAAACTTTCCATCTGTTAACTTGCTGCCCCACTCTGACATGGCCGCGCGAGATGCAGCTACGGCGGCGGCGGCGCACATGCCGATATGGCAGATGTGACTGAAAGGTGCTCTTTAGGTTCAGACACCTGCATCAGGCAGCCTGGCATTAGCTCATGATGCCCGCTGTGGTAGCTGTCACTATAGCTGAGCGTCTCTGCAACAGAATGCCATTTTCCCCGCTTCGTTTCTTCAGACCCCTGCTGCTCCGTCCACAGTTTAGCTATCAACCTCTGACATTTATCAGCTTTCCTCCAACCCTGGCTCCTCCAAAACACCTTTACACCACGGTTTGGGGAAAGTGGCTCATGCTCGCTCTTGTCTGTCGTGCACCAAGGCGAAGGCTCTCCTCACCAGAAAAACTACAACACTGATTGTTCATGTGCCTGAACAACCTATGTTTATGTCTTTTAGGGGCTGTGCAAATTGCAGGCTCAGTTTCCTGTTAAAAGCAAAGTAACATGACATTGGAAGACCTCTGAAACCCCCCTGAAATTAAAGTTAGAGCATCGTTAGCTTCAGTGCTATGACGTATTTCCCGGTGAAACTGAATATTTGAGCGGCGTAGAGCTACAACAGGGATTTAAATCAAATCCTTCGCATTAGATTGGACCACTAAAACGTCAGCAGGCTTAGAGTTCAGGGAGATACAGAGCTACAGTGGACTGTAAGCTCCATGTACACCTCTCTCATCATTAAATCAGGAGGACGATGACAGAGAGATGAATGAATTAGACCTCTGCCACAATGTTTTGGAACTGAAAACAAAGGTTTTACCCACTGACACCAAAACACACATTTCTTCCTAACTCCCTCCATACTGCTCTGTTAGCTGCGACAACCCACAAACAATGGTTTAATATGACCTGTGTGGCTCGTCTCATTTGATTAAATGAACTTTTGTAAACACACCCAAGAGCAAGATGAGTCATCAAACATTTAAAACCGTTTTACATTGTTACAGGAAGAGAAAAGATCAGGATTCTGATGTAAAAATACTCTGAAACAGATTTTTTGACATGTATTCGGAGTAAAACAAGAGGAAAATGTTCAGTTAACTCTTGAAACATGGAGCAACATCACTTTTCTTTTAGACACGTTTTGCAAGTATTTAAACTTTCAAAAATTCACATTTCAAATGTTGCTATCGCAAATTGGTGCAATTTTTTTCAAATATGTGGGAAAAAAGTTAATGACCAACTTGGTAATGTCTCACAAATTCCAAAAAATTAATAGATGTAAATTATATATATAAAAAAATAGGGAAAAACAAACAAACAAAAAAGCTAGGGAAGAAATATATTTATAATTATTATGATTACATATTTAAAATCATGGTATGGAATTATCAGAATTTTTTAAAAACCTTTCCAAATTATTACCCTGCATGTTTGTTTTAATTTTTCTTTTTTTTCTCCTTTTTTTTTTACTATTTTCTTGTTTTTATTTTTCCCTCTTTACTAATTTCTTACTTATTTTAATTTCCTTTTAAACTGCTAAATGCCTTCTTCCCATGATTTTGAAAGAAGTCAAGTCCATTTGCTCAGGTTTCAAAGGGTTAATAGAGTGAAACAGGATTAAATCTTGTAAAGTGTGTTTCTCGTTCACTGCGTCTTTAAGGTAGAAGTTACTTTGAATATGGTTATTATAGTTAACTAAACCCAATTAAAAACTAAAACAAGGTGTGAAAAAACATTTTAGGTGACTGAAATAAAAATAAAAACTAATCTTTAAAGAGAAACGGACTAAAACAATATTGCGGACTTACAAATCTAAAATAACAATAAAGGAAATGTCTTTAGTTTTGCTTTTTGTCAATTTGGTCTAATATGTCAACAAAAGGAGCACGAGGAGCCACTGGCTCATATGTTTGTTAAGACTGGGATGTCAACATGACTGTGAGTCAACTGCCTACACAATACTATTGTACTAACTGAAACAAACTGAATTGAAAAACAAAATACAAATAAAAACCAATAAAAAATACAAAGCTATAATAACTCTAGAGGCGCCCACTCACAGTTTAACCATTCATCAAACCTTGCTGTTTCATTCTTCTCCTGATCACATGCAGAGACTTTTGTTTAGGAAGAAGCTGCCAAGAGAAAGGTGGAAATTCTCCCAGGTCGGACACGGAATAAAAAAAACAACCCTGCTGAAACCATCAACCATTCAGCCACACTTACAAGACTCACTCAATAAAAAGGGATTCAAATTGAATAAAATATAAGTCTCATGCATGAGTGTTGGCAACATTTACATTGTACAGCTCTTTGTATTTTTACATTCAACTTACTGTATGTAACTACAGGTATTAACACAGGATCAGCCAGGCCTCTTGACCAGTGTGTTGTTTCACTCAGTCTTGCTGTATGGTTGGATGTGCATTCAACAGTCGGTATAGTTTTCTTTAAACCACAGCTTGAATTATTTCTAATATTAAAGGGTAACTCTGGTATTTTTCAACCTGGGTCCTATGTTCCCATTAATTTGTGTCTTCAGTGACCAACGAATATCACAGTTTTTCGACTGGTCAGGTGTTGAGGAGACAGGCTGCAGTGTAACCACTCAGGGCGTGTTCGCACCGTCAAACCATTTAGTATGGTTTATTGCATGTGATCGATTAAAGGTTTGGATGAAAGGATGAAGAAATGAGGATCAAGGGATGAATGGATGAGGGATGAAGGTCGAATGGATGAGACATAAAGGGATGAGGGTCAAGGAGTTGAGGAATAAAGGGATGAGGATATAGAGATGAACGGATGAGTAATGAAGGGATGAGGATCAAGGGTCAAATTAATGAGGGATGAAGGGATAAGGGGCAAATGGATGAGGGATGAGGGGATAAAAGTTGAGGGGTTGAGGGATGAATGGTTAAGGGTCAAGGGTTGAATGGATGAGGGATGAAGGAATGAGGGTCTAGGGGTTAAGGGATAAAGGGTTAAGGGTCAAGGTCGTCCTGACCATGTCTACATGCTTGAATGCACTGAGTTGCTGCCATGTGATTAGCTGATTAGCTATTTGCATCAATGAGCAGTTGAACAGGTGTACCTAATATAGTGGCCGGTAAAAAGGCAGTATGAGGCTAACTTTAGTTGGATTTGTTGCTAAAGCCACAAGTGCCATCCCTCTCTCCCTCCTCTGCTCAGTCCACCTCCTCTATTTACTCTCCAAGAAAGCAGCAGTGACAAGGATATTTGCTGTTAAAGGCTGATAAACTCTGAGGACCTTCTTATATAATCAAAATATGAATATGAAACAACTGGGAATGGAGTTTGGAGGACCAAAGGCATGTAAATTACAGATATCTTAAAAGAGAATGCCGTACTGAGAATTTCTGCATGTTAAATCCTCTCTGGTTGCCACTCACCCTTTTGGTAAACATGAAGGATCGTCCTCAGATCTATTTCTCATCATGTCCTCCCCTCTGACTTCCTTGAGGAGCGCTCCATGTTCCAAAGTGATTGGGCCTTAAAGGAACAGACTGTCTATATGACTGTGTGTGTGCGTCTGACACAGAAAGAGAGGAGGAAGGAGAGCGAGTTTTTGAGGGCCCATCTCCCAATCTAGAAGCAATTTCTATGCAAATGCTACGACCTGATTTGAGAAGCTACCATTGTTCGGCACGGGCAGGCAGGGTTGGCTTAAGGTGTCGTAACGCTCAGCGGCCGAGCCGAGCAGGCCGACACATAAAGAACCGCATATGCTCATATTTCCTGAACTGACAAACTCGCCGTGTGATGCATTTTAGTGCGGCGGCATGCGACTGGAGGGCGATGCTTCACGCGGCTGTGACAAACAGCTGTAGGCGAGAATCACACCTCGCAGGGGACGGGGGGGGAGAGGCCGGCAAACTAATCGTGGGACTGCGGGGAAATGTTCCTCTTAGCCAATGGGGCAGAAACGTGGATGCTCATATTTCTTGGCCACTACACCGAAGCCCTGAAGCATCATTCAGGTAACGAATATCACCGTCTGCCGGCTGCAGTGTTTCAGCACCTTTCATCAAGTGCTGCAGGGGACGCAGCACACAACCATGTGTGCCATTGCTGTTAATGGTTGTTGGCCGTGATGGTTAGCTGTTGTTGTCGGCCATAAAAATAGTATAGAGCAGTTGGGTGAGCAGAATTGCAGCGGCGCTACATTTCTAGGCTGCATCAAGCATGAAAGCGGAAGAGAGAGGAGCTCTAGGATTTTCAAAAGAATATATAAATAGACTGCAAAGGATTTGCTCAGAGATTTGCTGCCTCGCATTTTCATTCACTCGCCGTCCTTCACACACTCGTGCCCACACACACACACACACACACAGGGAAGTTTGTGTGACTACAGAGGAGTGTGATGACCCCTATTTCACTTATGTGTTCCTGGATGAGTTCAGACACTGAAGGGAGCGTAAGCAATCTCGCCTGCAGCACCGGCAATGCGCTGCCCTGCATTCGTTATGTGTGATTCTGATTTAAGCAGAGTCTACCTACCATCCTCTGTGGGTGAGGCCATATCACACACCTCCAATAAAATATTACTTATCGCTATGCAAACATGCACTGAAGGAAAAGTTCTGTACTCTTGCCATGGCGGCGAGTGAGAGGAGCCAACTCCTCCAGTTAATTACGTGCTCAGATGGTCTCGCTGACACATGGTACTGCAGATCAGTGGTACTCAGAGGCCCGTTCAGGGGCCACTTCCAGCCCATGAAAGACTTCTGAGTGGCCCTTGAACACTTTCCAGCATGAAACATATTCTTGTCCTGGGCTGCTGAACTACCTCGATGTTCATGTAGATGACAGGATCCATAATGAATGTTTCATAACTTCATCTAGAGCTCGAGTGTTTTTCATTACCATTTATTCTTGAAACAGCTCTCCTGATGGAGGGTCACTTTTCGGGCAACAATCTCTGCATTATTATTTTAGCAAATGTAAATTTTGCCAACTGACATGACACCTTATAGAACTGATCTCCAAATGTTTTAGCAAACATTTACTTGGAGGCATTATTTTGGATGTATGACGAATGTAAGTCCAGTATTCGCAGACGTTTCCAGTCGCCTCTCTTCCAGCTCAGGAAAAAAGGGTGAAACATTTATGCCCATGTTTATTTGACCACAACATTTCTGTCCGTTCCGTCAGTCACTATGTCAGATTAGGTGATTCTGGAGTCATAAAATCTTGCTGTGACTTGGCCGACATGCATGACAGACTACACGATGGTCCAAGACCAATCACCCCTGGTCATCTTTCACAATGGCCCTAAATTCTTAGTCGGGGGCAGCTCTAGAAATCACAAAAGGTTTGTAGCCTAGCTTGACATGTCGTGACTGTCAAGCCCCAATTGGGAAGCGAACGTGGGTGTCTGTGTCATCGCTTTTAAAGGTCTTTGTTTCAGGGGTGATCTCTAGCTTACCTTGTAGTACTGCACCCCACGTAGGCTGAGTCCTTGGCAGCGTCCAGGGTTTGATTCCAACCTGCGGGCCTTTGCTGCACGTCATTCCCCTCCTCCGTGCCCCCTTTGTTGTCACTCTTCAGCTGCTCTGTATAAAAAATAAGAAGTAGTTTGCGTTTCTTTCAAGGGGTTCAAAAACCCTGAAGCAGTCTGGATGCTATGCGTAAAAGTAGTAATGGTGTTTTACAACAAAAATGTATAGACTTAGCCTAAAATGTTCTGTAGAGCTGACAGGGACTGCACAGTCAGGTGATAACTCTCCATCATATGACACCTTTCATGTACACATAGTCATTTGATCAATTGTTAAAATATAAATAAAGACTATAGCAGCTTTAAAGAGTAAAAAACATAACCTAAACATTTGTTCAGACTAATAAATGGTTTCATGGCAGAATCGATGCAGTAAAGGATCTTTGGCACCAAAGCTATCACCAAAATAAAAACAAATGAACAACAACAATCAAATATCAGAATCTGAAATATAGTCCATACTCTAATATCGGATAAAACCAAACAGTGACACATATGAGTCACCAAATTATAGGACTCCATTTCTACCTCCCAGATAAAAATCAAAGAAGGATGAAATGATTGAAGCAATAATTTGTGCTGTGTTAGTGGCACGCCTGGATGAGCAAATTTCCACTTAATGTCATGCATTAAGAAACATAAAACAAATAACCAAGAAGCATTAGAGCATAAGAATGAAGCATGAAACATAGTCTGACACTTTGAATATAAATTTTGCACAAAAACCCCTGACTCGTCCATGACAAGCAGATTGGATTAACAGAGACAATTATAGAGAGGAGGATGAGAAGCACATTAAAGGGGAACAACCCGGGTGACATATTTCATAAACTATATATAATGTAGAATAAATATTTTGAATGGAGGAAAACAGTTGTCAATGAGCACAGCATCAGACCTATTTAAATGGCTGAATATAACAGAGGTGTACGCTGTGCATCTTAAATCAGGCTTGGAGGTCACCCAGTTGTCACAAAGTCATGAGTGCTTCAGGACTTCTCATTTATATCAGTTTAAAAGTTGAGATTTAAAATTGATTCTTCACCTCAGACGCAGCAGATGGAGCTCATGTGATAGGATCAAAAGCTACAAAAACAGCTGATAAATGGACCCTGAGGTGAGATTGTATTTTCGACTAGCTTGATATGGAACAAACTACATACACCGCAATTGCCAGAATAAAACATTGACATTGCATGTTTGTACAAACCACGGATTTGTTTCATTTCTAAGTTATTATATAGCAGATATTTTGAGACTTAATATTCCTTTGCTTTAAAATAAAACATTGACATTGCATGTTTGTACAAACCACGGATTTGTTTCATTTCTAAGTTACTATATAGCAGATATTTTGAGACTTAATTTTCCTTTGCTTTCCAACAAAGTTGTGGTAAATGTGTGGAAATGTTCAAGCATATAAACTACTTAGTTATGGTTAGGAAAACATTATGTTTGGCTTAAAATACCCTCTTTCAGAGGTACAATTGCCACTAGAAATACAGCTGGACATACCACCAATGTCTTGCTAAAAATACCCGCTTTTGTTGGCCCAATTACAGCTGGAAATACCATCAATGCCACTGAAAAACATCCGCCTTTGGTGGCTTTAATAGCTGGAAATGCGAAAGATGTCTTGCTAAGAAACACCCACTTTTAGTGGTTTAATCATGTCTGGAAAAGCCACCAATGTCTGGCTTAAAAACATCCAAACCTTGGTGGTTTTAATGGCTGGAAATGCGGCTGCCGTATTTTTCAAAAGCACCCAACTTTGGTGGCACAATCACGGCTGGAAATGCAGAAGATGTCTCGCTAAAAACACCCACTTTTAGTGGCTTAGTCATGTCTGGCAATGTCACCAATGTCTTGCTTAAACAACCAACTTTGGTGGTGCAATCACAGCTGGACATACCGCTGATGTCTCGTCAAAAACACCCACTTTGGGTTGCCCAATTATAGCTGGAAATGCTACTGATGTCTTGCTGAAAAAAAACAGCCTCTGGTGGCTTCAGTAACTGGAAATGCGGAAGATGTCTCACTAAAAATACACACTTTTAGTGGCTTAATCATGTCTAGAATACCACCGATGTCTTACTTACAAATACCTGAATTTGGATAACCAAATAACAGCTGGAAAGGACACAGATGTCTTGCTTAAAAACATCTGCTTTTGGTGGCACAATAATGGCAGGCAATGCAGAAGATGTCTTGCTAAAAACACCCACTTGTTGTGGTACAATCATGTCTGGTAATGTCACCGATGTCTTACATAAAAAGACCTGACTTTGGTGAAGGTGTTTTACTTAAAACACCCACTTTTAGTGGCTTAATCATGTCCAGAAATGCCACTGATGTCTTACTCAAAACACCCACTATGCTGGCAAATTAACTGCTGGAAATACCACTGATGTCTTGCTTAAAAATACCTGACTTTGGTGGATTTAACACCTGAAAATGTGAAAGATGTCTCATCAAAAACACCCACTTTTTGTGGCCTAATCATGTCTGGAAATGCCACCAATGTCTTACTTAACACACAACTTTGGGTGGCCCAACCACAGCTGGAAATACCACTGATGTCTTACTAAAACCACACGACTTTGAGTGACCCGAATCACAGCTGGAAATGATATCGATGTCTTGTTGAAAAACACCCGCTTTTGGTGGCAATCCCAACTTTGGGATTTTACAGCTGGAAATGTGAAAGATGTCTCGTTAAAAATACCCACTTTTAGTAGCTTAATTATCTCTTATTTTAAAACATCTAGCTTTGGTGGCACAATATCCACCGGGAATGTGAAAGACGTCTTACTAAAAACACCCACTTTTAAATGCCACAGATGTCTTGCTTAAAAACACACAACTTTGGGTAAGCCAATCACAGCTGGAAAGGACACAGATGCCTCACTTAAAACACCTGCTTCTGGTGGCACCAAACAGCTGGAAAGGCCATCAATGTTGTGCTTGAACACACCCACTTTCGTATTTGTTGGTCTCAAACAATGGTCTGCAGCTTTGCAGCTGTTCGCTCATATACATCACAACATTTATATGATATGTATGAAACACACAAATGTGACATATCTGTTTTCAGAAATGTGCGATACCAACATTTTCTCCTGGTGACTGAGCTGCTACATGAGTAAATACAATGCTACAAGTATCTCTGAAATACAAGAGGAGGCTGTACAGCTACATCTTTTAATCTGCTGCTGTCAGTCTCTCCTGTCACTTTTTCTTTAACAAATCACAGATATCTTGCTTCTTAAGTCTTCTCTGATTTTGTCACAATCTTAAAAACTCAAGAGTCTCTTCTATCCGCGGATCAAAATCACACCACATCGCTGATGGCTGTTTCTGAGCCACTCAGCGCCGTTAACCTCATTTCATTCTCGGGATTAATAAGCATGAGAAGAGTGAAGCCTCTCAGGGTGCTGCTGAGATCTTTGGCTCAGTGGAAGATTGCTGTGCGCTGTCTCTCTCTCCCCGCTGCCTCCCTTTCTACTCACCGGGTGTCTCATTACAGCCGTGCAGGAGCAGGTGAGGGATGAGTCTGCTGGAATACTCACCTATGGACATTTCAAAACTCTCTCCACACAGAGTCTCATTTATAATCCATGACTTTTATTGGCCTCCATCTAGACATTGCATCATAAGACTGCTAAATAATCAACACAGACAGATAAGGGACGACTATAAAAGATGTGATTGATCACAAATCGTGCATGTAGAGCTCAAATGTCGTCAGTTAAAATGTCCTGCAAGTACCAGTGAGTGAGAGAATGAGTCACCAGAATACCCACAGATAGGGACTGTCTGATCATTTCAAAGAGTGGCAGTTTTTTTTCTCCCTCCAAGAACAGAGTACGAGCGGGAAAAGTAAGTCCTCAAGGTCGAAGTTATCACAGTGTCTTTAATGATGATCCAGAGTGAAAGGAGTACTAAATTATCCTTCTCAAAGTACTGGTTTATGACAGATAGGGCCTCTTTTTTATGGTCTTCGCCATCATTTCCATTGGTTATGGTAACATTTTGTGCCGCCCAGTGTAGCAAGATTTACACCCAGAGTGCCGAGCATATAGCAAAGTGGAAAGAAATGGTGCGTTACATTTGCAATGGGAAGTCAGAATGTCCAGGTTTCAAGTGAGAAATTTCTTGGAGAAAGTTGGAAGAGCCCAACCTCAAAATCCAAGATGGCTGCCCAGCACAACATTAGTAAAAGCTGTGGTAACATTCTGTTTATTAGCACTTCTGTCATATTGGTGTCTCATGAAATGAGCTGTATACACAGCACTATCAAGCTTCTATCTGTGGACATGTTGCTAAGCGTCTGTATGCACAAAATGCAGTTCTTGATATCAGCTGGTATTGTTAACAAAATCTTTGTTTTCGGCTTGTTGTGTTTGAAAGCGGTCAACTTGGGTGTGACATCATTCCCGTTCTGACCCCCAGCTCCTGAGGTAAATGGGACCTGGCGTAATAGTATAGAGGTCAAAATGGTGGATTGACGTTGCCTGGGTCTAGACCTTTGAATCCGCCCACTCCTCCGAGTTAACCGATTCGTCTAGCTAATTTTGTTTTTCAAAATTCTTCTGGCATCGTGACATGAAACACTGGTTTCTAGGTTTGACAATCGATCCAATAGGCGCTGCGGGAGACAAATGATTAGCCCATCAGCCACATGGGCGGGACTAACACAACTGTTGAGAGATGTCAACCAGTAACAACAACAACTTCAAGCACTATAAACAAGATAGATGCTTTTATAGAGTGCTGTTAGAAACTGGCATGTCCTCTCAATATCACTCAGCACTGCAGTTTGTTTTACTCCGCCCCACCCCACTCTTAAAACCCAAGAAAAACAGGTATGCTGGCACGGCTATGCATCAGCGTGGACTTGAAATGCTGTTAGAGTCAGACAGATCCGTTGGTCTCTAGTGACTGGTTAAGGAAATCTAATCCTCCTGCCCCATGGAAATCGGTTAGAGCAAAGACAATGTCAAACTAAGACAGAAACAAAGTGGAACAAGTTCATTCTGTCTGATATCAGGCAACGATGGAAGCATACCTGGTTGCAGATCTGGAATCCAACATTTTTGGCTCTTCTTTTTTTAACTGTAACCACAATCTTCCTAAACCATAACCACAGTTTATTCCCAATAACCATAATCTCTCTCTCACCATCAGTGGTGGATGGGCCAACGGCAGGTTTGCGCTCTTGAGGACAGGCTTCATTATGATATGATATACTGCCTCGTCATATTTCTGAGTTCAATTTGGTAAAAGTAATGCAAAAAAGTAATGTATTACTCTCAAATAAGGGTAACTAGTGATATCTATTGTATTACATTTTGAGGGTAACAGCCCAAGAATGACTGGATTTGACCATTTTCAAGGTTTACAAGTCAGACTCAAATGTTTAGAGAAGCTTATTCCAAATGTTTTTTTTTAATTAAAAGTAAAAGGTCATCACCTTCGACTGTAAACGGGTTAACATGTTAATTTCATAATTTACTTATACTCTATAAGGCTTATGATATTTGATAGCCACCCCAGCAATTAAGACAATTTGTTAAATCCTTACTCCACAGGTGAACACTGTTCTGAACAAAAAAGGAAGAGGACGAAGGAGGAGGGAGCAGAAACCAGCACAGATCCAAGTGCAGGTGCACTATTGAACGTGATATTGTGTGACTGTGAAGTTAATTAGAGATACAAACTGAGGAGGCAGGTGTCAGGTGGAAGATGGAAGGTGGCAAGTGTCATCAGGTTCTCTTTGTCCCACAAAAACTGTGTAAGTGTTAAATTACTGCTAAAAAAAGGCGTCTACATCTTAATGTCCTGCACTGAATTTCAGTCCTAGTCTGCTCCTGGTTGCCATGCACAGATATTGTAGAAAGTGAGAGTTCTGAATGTTTGCGCTGGACATAAAGGTTATCTTTGTCAGTGAAATGTCATTATTAGCAAAATTACTGTGTTGCAAACTCCTCCAGTTGAAGCAGAAAAGTAGCTCTGACAGTGCTAAGTTACATATGGTCACAGTAGAAGGGTCAGTGTACTTATGTTGAAGTAGTGTGCACTCCAAAAATACAAGTACACGAAACAAGCACTTAATTAACATGAAGAGAGCACTTGGAATTAGTTATTTTCTACTACTGGTAATTAACAACGATCCTATCGAGCCCAGACAGACAGTCACTCTGCCTAAAGTCACCCCTCCTATTTGTGCCGAGATCATGGTCAGATTCCGTGTTAAAATCCCACATTACCTCAATTTGACATGCTCACGCACTGCAAATGTAACACTCCCGTGTTCTTGACCTTGGTTCTTGTCTATAAAAAAGAAATGAGGTGGCCGGGTGGCCTAGTGGGTACAGAGACCTTCCTTTATCGGAAAGGTCACAGGTTCTATCCCAGCCGACAGCCAGTGTGTATCCATCAAAAGCCGTTTATCCTCTCCAAATGTCCTTCAGCAAGACACTGAACCGCTTCCTGCTCACCCACTGTCACTTCGACAGACAGCTACATACCTTGAAGGTAAAAACATTTCAGCGTCGGCCTGTGAGTGAACAGGTTACCTGGATGACATGATTTGAATCTAAATAACATCAATTGGTACTGATGTCTGTGCCGAGTCATGCCGCAGTTATTCTTTAATATATTTATTAAAGGGGACTTTATGATGCTTTTCATTATCTCCTGTCTTATATGTAATGTTACAGTGTCGGATGTTCATAATCAACATGGCCAAAACTTTAAATAATGAGGTAAACGTATGTAAAAGTAATCCCAAAAAACAAAAACCTACTTTTGAGTCAGGCTGACAATCGGATTATTAATGATTTCTTTACATGGTCATCTGCTCCAGGCATGCCACTGCTGCTTACATTACATACACTGCTACATGTAGCCACATGCTAACATCAGGGAAACATGTAACCTTGGTTGCAGATGCAAATTTCTCCCAATTTCAGATTATATTCCTGCTGGAACATGCCCAGTTGTGTTTAAAAGCTTTTATAGTTGATTTTTCAAGGTAGAAAATGTCGCTATATTCTGTTATTCCCCAACTGCAACTGCACTGCTACATGTAGCTACATGCTAACACCAGGGAAGTCATGTAATTTTGGTTGCTGATTTTTATTTCTTTCCAATTTCAGATCTAATTCCTGCTGTAACACGTCCAGATGTATTTAGAAGATTTAATTGTTGGCTGCAAGTACACTGCTACATGTAGCTACATGCTAACATCAAGGAAACATGTATTTGTTCATTTTTCCCCAATTTTGATTATTATTTCTACTAGAACATGCCTGGTTGAGTTTTGAAGCTTCTATTATTGATTTCCAATGGGAGTAAGTGCCACAATACACAGTTATTTCCCAGCTGCAAATACAGTGCTACATGTAGCTACATGCTAACATCAGGGAAACATGTAACCTTTTGACAGTATTGTTAATTCTTCTCCAATTTTGGCTCATATTCCTGATTTTTTAATAATGTGAAGTGTCACTTTTCTCCGTTAGAGTCATCCACTGGCTGCAATAACTTTGCAGAAATACCGAGATATTTACAACCTGAAAATGCTGACCAATCAGAGCAGTCTGGGCGTTTTCACGAGAGGGGCTTTAAGCGACAGCCGCTAAAGCAAAGCGTCTCAGACAGAGAATGAATACAGGTGTTCCAGCACAAACAGTGTGAGAAAAATAAAGTGTTTTTTGATCATTACAGCATGTAAACATGTTCTAGTAGAACCCAAAATACAAATATGAACCTGATTATGAGCATAAAAGGTCCCCTTTGAGGATCCACATTCACTAAGGCTTTACGGCATCAGCAAATCCTCAACAACATGTGTACAAAGCGTGAGTCTGGACACATCAAACCAGAATCCAGTTCAATCGACTTGTTTGATGGGGGTATCCATCAAATGTCAGCCTCTTTTTACAAAGTATAATCAGTCCCACTGTGAATAATGTAGGAAGACAAATTCCAATATCTCTCCCAAAGCTATTGGTCGATGTTGTATCAACTGACCCATTTTTACATGGCTGCTGTGGTGATTAATTTACTTCAAAGTGGGAAAACCACAGTGGGAAATAACTTCAGAAGGCCGAAACCTTAAGAGTTTAGAATTATTTTGTGTTTTTCCTCATGAAAACACCAAGCGCCCAAACT
This sequence comes from Cephalopholis sonnerati, assembly GCA_019142605.1. Taxonomy (NCBI): domain Eukaryota; kingdom Metazoa; phylum Chordata; class Actinopteri; order Perciformes; family Serranidae; genus Cephalopholis; species Cephalopholis sonnerati. The sequence goes on from JAGQAX010000024.1 coordinate 7,101,977, forward strand.
CAGAGCTCCAATACGAGACATTTATTATGACATGAAAATGATCAGTGTGCTAAGCATTTACATCCGACTGAAACCCTGCTGTCCAAAGAGCGCGGGTGTTGCTCCTGTAAGCTACTTAGCCAAGTTGTCAGAATGAAATCAGTAATTCATTTTTCTCAGCCGGACTCCCCTGAGACTCGTACAGTTAAGGGTGTGTGTGTGTGTGTGTGTGGGGAGAAAGAGAAAGAAATGGCGCCAGAGCAGAGCAAAGGGGATAAAAATTGTTTATGCCTCCCTTTGTGCGAGGTCACATTTTTAATTAGCTCCCAGCTCGGGAGGATTTGAGTCAAGGTCCCCAGTTGTGTGTAAATTGTTTTATTTGGAGTCTCAGCAAGAACGTGCTCTTTCCTCATTCATTTTTTTTCTCTCCAGCTGTTGACATTCTTTAAAAGGACGCTGCATTGGAGACCTGAGCGACCCCTTTCCCTGAATGCAGTGCAGCACAGCGGCGCAGTGCGAGCCAGGCTGGACACTCGCCATGCTTCAGATTAAACACCATAATTATTAATCCTGAAGCCTCTAATAGAATAGAATAATGTGCCAGTTGCCAAGAGACTGGGCTGTGTTTTATATGTGGAGAGGCTTCCTGAGACAGAGAAGAATAGGGTTTATCCACCATGAGCGCTGAAGCGAGGAAATACAGGGGGATGTCTGAGGGGGTTTGTTCCGTACCCATTTCTTAGTGAAATCTTACCCTTATCACCAATTATCATGATTCTCTTTACAGGAAATGCTTCTTTTTTTTTTGCTGAGCATTAGATGAAAAGATGGATATCATTTCAGTGCATGTAAATATGTACACAGCTTGCTTGGTTGTAACCAGCAGATACAAAATCCTCCTACCAGCTAATTAAGACTGTATCTCACTAATGCAATCTGGCTGCTGGCAGTAGCTTCATATTTGCCATACAGTATTATTGTGACAGATAAAAACTCCTCCTTTATCAGGCTGCTCTGATGCACTGTTTTTATGTCTTCCTATAAAAAGTAATGCACCACAAATCCATCGGAAAAGGCTGCAATCACGTGACCAGCGTGCTAACGGGAGCAAAGAAGAAAGCAGTATGAAGGCTGAGGAGGGTTGGGGTGGTGGATGGGTCAAACATACACAGGACTTTCCCACAGGAAACTGGTGTATGTGTCCTGTGTGAAACCAAGTAAACAAGATGCACTGTCACCACGTTTCGTTTCCTTACCCCAACCAAATTAACTTCACTTGCCTAACCTAACCTAGGAAACTTACCATTAGGTAGGCTACACAACTTCGCATTAAGTAAGTAATGTCATTCGATATATGAACCAATGTTCGAACCATGTGCGTTGCCCATATTAAAAGGAGCTGTATACGTCATTTATGATTCACAGTCTGAGTCAGGTTGTCTGCACATGGTTCTTAACATGGAGGTGGCTAAGCTGGCATCTAGCAGCACATGGTGCTAGCAGTGCTAACAATGCTAACACCCTGGGTGGTTGTTCACCATGGGTGGAGATTTGGCTTTGGCACGCCAAACACAAAAGACAACATTGTAAAAAGCAGACAAAAAATTTGTAAGACAAGCATGTAAAGTCATTACAAAACACCTAAAGACATAAAATCAGCTCATTCATTGTCTGTGGTTTAAAACTCATCAGTCACTTTGTTGAGTTCAGGGTGCTGATGGCACTTAGGATGAAGGACTTCTTAAATACATTTTTAAGAATACCAGAGGGTCTCTGTAGTGCTTCCCAGAGCTCAAGAGTTCAAAGTGGCAAAAGAGAGGATGGGAGCTATCTGCCAAGATACTCCTCGCTTTCTTCCTCGTCCTCTCTGTAAAGAGTTGGGTCAAGGGCTTTTGTGGCTTGCCAACTATTTTATTAATTAATTCATGCCCAGGGACTCACATGTGCTGACATGCATGCACCACTGGACCATCCACCACAGGGACACTCAACTGGCTTTGCTCAGGTGCCACTTTTGCAAAATGACAGGCCAGGGGCCAGTTAATAAACAAACATTTATAGTATTGAAATATATAATAAAGGAAGTGAATTGCCTGTTTTCAATCTATTTATATTTGCTGTTGCATCTTTATCAGGAGGCAAATCCAGTCGCAGCCTATACAGATCAGTTGTAAGCAGGGGTGTTTCTAAAATTTGAGGACATTCAGGGCTTAGCCTAGACCTCTGTCGAGGGGTCCAGAGGATCCTCACTTGGAAGTTTTTCTGAATAACAAGCTCAATTTTTATGTTTTTTCTATGCACTGTGGTACCTTTTTTACATTTGGAGTACAAAAATAATTCCAAATGTAATTGTGAATTAGAAAATGATTGGCAGGCCACCTGGCACGTTACCTGGCCCCTGATTATTACTGGTCTAACACAACAAAAAACAGAGCAGCTCGGAGTTAGATGTTTTTCCCTGTTTCTAGTCTGCATGCTAAGCTAAACTAACTAGCTGTTGGTGGTAGCTTCATATTTACCATACAGTGTTTTTGTTATGTTGTGCTCACACTAAACAAGATGCGAATTTTCACTACATGTTACTAGGGCAAGTTTGAATGCTAGAATATTTTTGTGTTAACTTCATAGGTGCCAATAACTTGTGTCATACGCTTGTGAAATTGCTGAATCAATGAATGAACTTCCATCGGTATGTCCTCAGCGTCATACGTCCCAGGAGGATCTCAACGCTGACTAACTATCACTGGTCAACTGGTCGCTGAAATTTTCACCTCTCATGAATGAGTGTATGACGCCAAATGTCACTACTCGCTTCATTCACATCACATAATTTGCGTCGCATCCAATGTGTCACCATGCGAAAATTTGTGTCTAATCATGTCTTTATATTGACTTCACGTGTGATTTACTTGTGCAAATTGTTTTATTTGCGCCTGGTGTGAACACAGCATTACAGCTAATGACTTGTGTGTACACGGTTCTCAACAAAAAGGTGGCTGACCTGGTGGCTAGCAGCTAACGATGCTAACAACAGCAACAGTGCTGACAAAGCTAACAGTTATCAGGTTTCCATCCGAATGTCTCAAAATTTTTGAGTGAATTTAGTGAAAATGTGCAAAAAGAAAATGCAACTTTATGCCCGTTTCCATTTGTTATTATTTTGCGATTATTGAGAGGACAGTGCGCCATGAGATGACGTCATCAGAGAGCGTCTCTCTGCCACAAAACAAACAACACACTTGGCTGACAGTCAACAACTGATCATGGACAGATTCCTGATCGACCTGTTGGCGTTTGGAAGAACTCTGGTCACCATTTTGTCAGCATTCACCGCGTACCGAGCCATCCTGAAGAAGAGACGACAAGGAAGAATTTTAATGTTAAGAGTACTGTCAGAAATAGCTGGAAGGAGACCACCGCGTACCACCAACGTATACGGGTGACGTGGTATCCGGTCCAGTCATCGTTTATCCGCAAAACCTGTTTCCATAGCAAAAAGTCGTACTTTCCTTTTATTGATACGCAGACAAATCCACCCCCTCCAAGCGTAAAAACTTTTTTGCAAATTTTTGGCCTTTTTTTGCCGAATTTCTAGCGTTTCCATTAATGTTTATTTTTGCTATTTTTGAAAATTCGAATATGAATAGGTGGATGGAAACCCTATTAGTGTTAACGTGGAAAAACTGCAAAAGGTGGGCGCTACGCTTCTGCAACGACACCATGATATCAGTGGTAACATGAGTGTAGTGCAGAGCGGTGGCGATAGCTAGCCACTGGGATACACACATGCACTATCTGGACCGTCTACCAGAATAAAGTAGAGAAGCTTGGATAACAGCAGATACAGAGGTAGCATGGCTTCACTCTATGCTCAGGACACCATTACTATATTTTTACATAGAAAATTGTCATTCACTGCTTTAATCATGGCAGCGAACAAAAATAGTCATTTGCTGTTCTGAATGCTGAATGGAGCTCCTTTAAACCTAATTTTTATACAAGCATGTTTAAGCTTCAGTCGCCAACACATGATCCAATTGGCACAAAGATGTGAGGAATGGGATGTTAAAAGACAGCTGTGTAAAGAGAGTATTATTGGTGCAGAATCAGCTGCACAGTATACTGTATATAGCTGCTGTATTATAATGTAATTCTGAAAATAGCTGTGGGAATTGGTGGATGGTTGGTTGATGGGACATGGTTTGTTCGTTATATGGACTCTAATGGGATTAAATGTGCATTTCACACTGAAAGATCACTCTTTAAAGCGGCCATTAACAAGCGGCACAGATGTTCCAGCAATGATGGAGATTTTAGATCAAAGTGCTTAATGAAGACACTCACATAAGGGCTGCGTTTAATATTCCTTTTTTAGGGTTTTTAGAGCCCGAACACACCTATCAGTCTCCTTTTCATCAGCGACAGGCCCTTCCCCACACACACACACGGCTTGATTAACGCATCACAGCATGGCCTTTGGTTTTGATCAGCACGCCTTGCCAAACAACAATAAATCTTTTCAATCAGCCCGCTTCGCTGCTTCCGCGCCGACACGCCCTCTGGAAAGACTCCAATCAGTTTTGCATGATTTTGAAATTGGGGATTGTTTTGCGAGATGACAGTAACAGATTCACACGTAAATCACAGATTGCCGTGACTCTCCTCAATGTGAGGAAGTTTTGCAATCACAGAGATACCCCTTCAGAACACCAAGCACATCACCGCAGCCATGAAAGAGATACGGAGCTGCTTCGAAAACAACAGAACAACCTTTGACATTGTCATACTCTCAAACAGCCATTTGATTCTCTCCACAGTTTCTAACTTCGAGAGTGCACACAGAGCGAGGTGCAGACCAGTGGAAGCTTCAATTCAAGTCCATCAAGACTAAAACACAACTCCTCGGCAGTGCACCACACTTTATGGAAATGAATTATTCAGTCTCTTCGCTTAAATACACAGGAATTCAAAAGGTATGTTTGACAACGAGGAGCGGATTTAGAGGAGTTCGAGGCTGCAACTAATACCTACCATACACTGGAAGACTTTGAAAACACATTTAAAAAACTAGAGTGTGACACTCTCTCACGTCTAAAGACAATATGAGTTTTTAGTCACACACTGTAAGAGTTTGCAAAGACTGGGGATCTGGCAGGGTCACCATTTGCAAGACTACAACTAGATTCCTTCGCAGATAATTTCTCATCGCGCTCCTGTTGGAAAATATCACACCAAACTTTTAGAGATGTGACATTTTACCCATTATTTATGAGTTAGCAAAAAGCAACAGTGAAGACACAGGTATCATATTAAACTACAGAACCTAACCCATCCATTGGTACCAATCATATCATGCTACCTTGTCGGACAGGGGGCCGAATAATGCCCCAAAGTTACACAAAATTTTGGCGAGGGCAAAAGACACATTGCCTTTTTCCCAAACTGTATTGAACCATTTCTTCATACAGGGGTCCATAAACTGTGTTATTACATAAGTTGGGTATGACTGGAAAAATGAAAGTTGACGGCCATTATTCCAGTTCTACACACAATTTGACCAATATTTAATTAACATAGCCTCAAGATTGAATGGATAAAAGGATACGGTCTACCTGGTTTGCTGCTTCCTGTTTCCTTCCTAGTGCTGGAAAGGGCGCACCTATTGGTTGTTGATGTTCATGCCACTGAACTTCAGCATTTTATGACCATCTTACACCAAATGATTGAGATCACAGGAGCGCACCAACGCTGATTCTATTTATACATTGGAAATTTGTCTACAATAGTGAAATCGCTTGAAAAGTTGTTTAGTGTGAGGCCAGCATAACTATAATTTTCATTGATTAATACCTACTTTTTTCTTGTTTTAATATAATTTTACTGTAATGCAGCCTTTAAAAGAAGAAAGACAACACTATAGGACAGTACTGCCATCTAGTGTCATATCATGGTATCGATATAGTTTGGATGTACTGCGCAGCACTGTTGTCTTCCTGATTAAACTTCACAGGAAATAAGGCTTATTATATTCAATTGACTACACATGCATAGACCTGCTATGAAGACAGAAACTGAAATGATTGCTGAACACATCATGGGCACTTCCTTTCTACAAGTAAGGATGCTTTCACACCTGCCCTGTTTTGTTCGGTTCAGTCCAACTCAAGTTGGTTTGCCCTCTAAGTGCAGTTCGTTTTGGCAGGTGTAAACACAGCAATTGCACTGTGGTGTGCACCAAAACAACCAGACCAGACCTTCTTGAAGAGGTGGTCTCGGTCCAATACAAACAAACTCTGGTGTGGTTAGTTTGTGGTGAGAACGTGTTCCGACCTGAACCAACTGCAGTCACATGACACATTGTTTGGGTCAAACATGAGCATTTATCTCGCAAGTGTACTCTTCTTCAACGTTTTCTTTACTTCCTGGATTTTCCCACATGGAAATTCTGACCAATCAAGAGCAGCCATAGTCCTTCTAAGGCAAGTCGTAACACTCCGACGCCATCTTTGAAATGCACCAGCGCAGCTATTTGGACTTAACTCCCTTCGCCCATTCAAAATGAATGGGTGAGGGTCTGGTTCTCTACTTCCAGAGCTCGCTGGGACATAAAAACTATATGAATGGCATCAGCAAAAAAGACTGATCTAAATCGATGAGAAGACTTGCCAATTATGTTCCTTAATAAGGTTTAAAACCACTTTTTTTCTTCCTCAGGTTATTCAACTGCGCACGCGCGAAGCTTCACGACACCGTTTCAAAATACGACTCCAACAACGTAAGACGTCACCGGTGCGTGAGCTTTGTTCTGAGGGGTGAGGAACCCTGGAGCGCAGCGTATTTAATAATCATGAGGAAGCAAGCGAGCGCACACCCAGATACCTGTGGCTTCTACAGGTGGTGCAAAGGATCTTTGCAGCGGAGCGGTCGAGATGACATGTAAACAGAGGAAAACAACTTATATTTTCAACGGTGTCTGTTTGTAATTTCATCCCGACTGTAACCAAGAACGTTTGTTGTCTGGAATAAATAAAGTCGATGGATTAAGTCTGTTCTCTTATTATCTCTGGTCACAGACTGAGAGGCATGCAAATTCACAGGCGGAGCGAGGCGTAGCTTTCCAAACACACTTTCCCCGTGACCCTCCCTACTACTGTCAATGGTCCCTCCCTCCAGAGTCCTCTGTGCAGCAACTTGACCAAACTGTCGTTAAGGTGGTTAGGCAGGCTTACGTCACTACAACATGATTGACAAAAAAAATCACCAAACAATTGGCTTTGTGAGTGGCGGAAGAGGCGGGACGTGTGTGTACGACCGTTATACTGCCGTTGCAACCTACCCCCATTCATTTATACGGAAGTGTTCAGTCTCCTCATAAGAAAGCCTCGGGAGCAGCTTACTCATGCAGGCATTTGATCTGGTCCGATAGTAAATGATGCCAACTCTAACGAACTCTAGGCAATTATACAAGTTTGTCACAAAATTAGTCCCTGATTCGGACAAAAGCAAGACAACTCTAGGTCTGAAAGCACCCTGAGTGAATGTACAATCAGTTGAGGAATAATTACCTTTTACACGGTTTACCTTTGTTACCCTTTTGATCTCAAATAGCATATACATAAGGTCTGATCACAATCTAAAATGTGAGGGCCCTCATCACCACAGTGGTACTTTACATCCCTCTTGTAGATCTCCGTCTCCACTGAGAGTAAATGTAGTATTTTGTTGGTATATCTGGTGTTATGTTTTTACTCTCTGATGCCACAGCTCTAAATAAACCTCTATATAAAATGTAGCCTCACTGGAGGTCTTTTGTTTACAGCACAACAGCTCCATCATTGCAGATTACACCGGGGTGGAGTACCACAGCGCGACTCTAAGTAAAACACATCTCAGCTGGGATGCCCCGAGTTATTCACCCCTGCACAAAGCATGAAGAGGTTGTTGACACTGCAGCGCTCCAACGATCCAACACGGGGGCAGCCCACGCTCTGCGAGGCGCCGGGGTCTCGGAGCGCCGACGGAGAGCGAGGACAGGGGGGGGACGGAGGGAGGGGGGGGGGGGTACTCACAGTTTCATTGTTGACCCATGACTCACACCCAGGGACAGTATAAAAACATACAGCTAAAGAGATTGGCTCGGAGGCAAAGTTGCCCCATTGGGAGTAGGTGATAGCGAACTCTATTACAGTGAGTGCAGATTGAAATGGGAAAGGAGCAAGGAGGCGCGGGGTTTGAATGGGGATGAGAGGCTTAACCTGATAGGGAGCATTATGGAAGTGATATGCTGTCTATAAGAGTGTATGAAGTGGCTGGGGGAAGGGGGAAAGGAGTGGCACATACACATGTATCCATGTCTTTGGCCTGATCAGTTGTTGCCTAGAGACAATTACCAAACACAAAAAATCTGCAAACAAGAAACACATTCAATTCACTTCAAACTGTGAAACACCTCATTCATTCTGCAGGGGCTGAACAGGGCCCACATTTCACTCTCTAAGCACGGCAGATAATAAAAGGAAACTACTTAATTGCCATACTTTAATCACATTGCCGTCATCCCCCCCCCCCGAGGTACCTTACATTTCTAATTTTGGATTTTTATCACACGATCCTTGTCAGAGAAATTAGTTTTTTTCCCCCCATAAAGACGAATGCACCGTAAACCAGAATTAACATACGATAAGTACATTTCTCAAATGGAAACAATATAATTGGATACAGATTATGATTCAATATCTCTAAATTACTGAGTCCCCAGTCGTCTCATTAAGCAATAAAACAGATAAAAAAGTATCCAGATTTGTTGTGACTTTGTGTTATTAATCATTGTGGAACAACAGTGAATGCCTCTTTGTTTCTTCTTCTGCTTTTTACACGTGTGTTTAAAGAGATAGCTTGTGCCAAAATCAGAAATACATATTATTCCTCGTACCTGTGGTGCTGTTTATCAGTCTAGATTGTTGTGGTGTGAGTGGCCAAGCACTGGAGATATCAGCCGAGGGGCCTTCTCTCCAATATAATGGAACTAGATGGCACATGTGGTGTCAACACAAGACAGGTTTCCATCCGAATGTCTCAAAATTTTTGAGTGAATTTAGTGAAAATGCGCAAAAAGAAAATGTGACTTTATGCCTGTTTCCATTTGTTATTATTTTGCAATTATTGAGAGGAGAGTGCACCATGAGATGAACCACTGGTTGAAGGTAATGTTCCGCCCCTAGCATAGTATGCTTCACATACTAGAACACTATGTTATGAAAATACCTTGACTGACTTTTGGTTTCACATGGGGAATGGGTCCAAGGACAACATCTGGAGTTTTCTTGACCTATCTACCTTCACTCCCTCCCACAAGCTCTATGCAGACCTTCCCGCTCTTTATACTACTTTAGTTACCCAGAGTGTCAAAAATGCTGCCACCCCACTCATATCACTGCAAATATATGCCTCTATGTGTCTTTGTGTGACGCCAAGGGCCACGGACCAAACGTTGATATTTGACGAGTTGGGTGTTGAGAAAACACCAAAGCAATGTCTGTTTCTTGAAACCACAACCTGGTTGCGCAAGATAATCCATGGATCTTACTTGAATGTACTAATGAACCTTCATTAATATAGGCCTATATTTTATCTACAAGTGCACGTCACACACTGAGCGAGCCGCCTGTTAATGACGCTGTGGGCTAATGGGCATGTAGCTACTTCCATGTTTCACATGATACGTCATGTTTGTAGTGGACCAATGAAGATGAGTTTACATATCACCTTGGGTTGGTCCTTCACCTTCTCAAAATGATCCCACACTTTGGATTTCCTGCCTGACATGTTATTAACTAGCCTGTGGAATAACCGCAGGTACCAGCCCTGGAGATTAACCTGGTGCAGCTCCTTTGTTTTCTGCGATTAAGCGACCAATGAAATCTTGTCGACTTTCTGGTCGACGAACGTTTGGTTGACTATTGGTTGACGGGGCAGCCCGTGCCACAGGCGACAAAGGACTAATAATGCTCGTGACTGGATATGTGGTGGATGAAGAGTGGTGTATCTCCACAATTGACTTCCTGTCCTTTAGACAGATCTTTGAGTAAATACCGCGGCCACAGGCAACAGAAGACCCCTAGGTAGAGGATCATTTGCAAGCTATTTAGCTGCATTTACCAGTGATTACTCACACAGTCACCCAGAGGGGCACATGCAAAGTCTGTTTTGAAGAGAAAGGACCAAATTACTAATTTTGTGGTGTAACAGAAAAGTAATAGTAGGAGTAGTGTAATGAATTTCAGTTGGCAGGGAGTAATAAAATGTCTTTAACACATGGTAACTGACACTAAAACACTGAACAGCATTACAGGTAAGAGGGTTGAACTGTCCCTTTAATATGTCTTGTTTGTTACTTGTTGGAAATAGAAAAAAATCCATCTATATGGGTATAGAATTGCATTTTGGAGGCATCGATTCAGCACACACGCTGCGTCATTTGCTACATAAATGTGTCCACAACCTTCAAGATGTTCTTCTTCTGCTATGATTATAGGTACTTATGTGCTGCTGACTGCACTTGGCTAACCACCGCCAAACAGTACCTGTAATTACAGCAGACACAGCCTTTAGGTGTTGTTTTGCTTCACTGCAGGATGCCGGTAAAGAATCTTGTGGTTGTTAAAGGTGAAAATTGTCACAAAGTACTGTGCAGCTGCAAAATAAGAAAACATATTTTCCTCTGTGGGGATTCAGCTGGATTTTAGGATTAAATGTTCATGTAGCTCTCTGTGCTGTGCATATCGAATTTTAATTTGACTTCATATCAAACTAAGAGATGTAAATAAATAAAAATTTAATAAATGTCTTAAAAAATGTGGCTTTTTGATTGATACTACTCTCAAGTCTATATGGTAAACCAACACATTCTAACTCCAACTTCACCACACATCGACATTTGGTCATGAAATTTCCACATTGAGATAAGACATGCAAGGTACCCTGGGTGTGTTAGTTGTTGATGTTCTGGGACGCCATGTCAAGTTCTGCCTGTTACATGCATTGTCTTAAAATAAAAATTTTAAAATACGCCTCAGTTTTCAAAGAAGATGGACAGTTTGCATACAGTCTCTTTAAAAATAAATGCACTACATCAGTACAACACTGCAAATTTATGTTTTTCTAGTTGTTTGGTTTAGCAAAAAAAACAGGGTTTGGCTTTACTATTTTACAATAAGCAAACACCGGCCTCCAGGGTGAAGGTCAGTGGTTGTAGAACCCATCCACCAGCCCTCCCGCTTGCCATACTTGGACTTCTGCAGCCTTAGCTTTCATTGTTATTCCCTGACACTGCTGGAGACCATCCGCGTATCATGCCATGGTGAAAAGACAGCTTTTTTTGTTGATGTTGATGTTGTGACACCAAAAGCCACAGTACAAGTGTTGGATTTTGACGACTTCAGAGTGAGACCAGAACGTCTCGAAGCCAAACCTAACATAAAGACTTGAAACAGTGAAAAACATCTAGCCTGATTTCGTCTAAAGGTATCAGAACTTTTGGCTCTGGCTCCGTAGAAAGGACAAGGCTTGAGGGAGAGACGGATCCTCGGGCTGGATGCAGGGGGTTTTCCGGGATTAAAGGAGCGAAACATTTGAGAACGGTGGCTCCCGGCCGATGACCCTGCAGCCGGACCAAAAGGCACTGGCGGAAGTGTATCAGGCAGAAATGCCTTGCAGGTGGCCTCACCTGTGCTTACAACTAATTTCTTTTTAAGTCATCAACCCCTCCCATTAATCATGAATTGCCTTGACACAAGCACTAATTAAATAATTAGTTTAATATATATGGGTATTTTGATGATTTTGATTTGGCATGACGACATGTTAACCCTCTTGGTGGTGCTAGTAAAGATAGCGGTATCATGTGAAACTAGACAACCTAATGCATCCATTGGTACCAACCATTTAATGCTAGCTTGTTGGGACGGAGACTAAATGATGCTTCAGGCTAAATTTTGGCAATGCAAAAACTGGCATGGCTGGATGCTGACATTTTCAGAACAAAGTAGAACAGGCTGCAGTGAGAGTCTCTCTCCATGGGATATCTAAAAATAGCGCATTTGTGCACTTGGTCCTTCACAGGCAAGCTCAGGGGCTTAGTGTTGCCATAGCCCACAGGAACAATGCTCCACGATGCTTGTTTTTTTCTCCAAGTGACGATTAGAACACCTTAAGATACCTTAAGATATCTGTATGAAATTGGCTTCTGTAGGTACCCACCAGTCTTCCCTTTACAGACATGCCCACTGTATGCTAGTCCCGTGCAGTTCCTCACAAAATGAGTGCCTTTTTTTTTTTTTGCATGCAATGTAAATGTGTCATTTTTGCCTATTGTATTGACATATTCCTGCGTACTGGGGTCCCTGAAAAGTCATGCAATTGCATCAGTTGGGTATGACTGGAAAGCTTAGACCTGTAATGATTCAGTAGACCCAACTGAACCCTCACAGAAGCGATTTCACTCAATAAAATTAGCAATCTGAGCAATTTCTGAAACAGAAGTGCTCGCCATCCATTCGCCTTAAATGCTATTCTTCCAGAAATCTCCAAATTTGAAAGGTTTTTGAAACCAAATCACAACAAGGGTTTTTCTGTGGTGTTCCTCAAGGTCTTGCTGTCTTAATTTTGGTATTTTAAAAGGACTTTTGAGCAATTTTATCAATGCACGAGTGATAAAAAAAAATGCTTAAATTTAGCACCAAATATGTGTAACAAATGCTGTCAACCCGAACAACTGCTGCAACAACTTATGAGACATAAATAAGCTTGGCGGTCATGTACTTGCATCATTCTATGCCCCTACACACTGTTAACTTTCAAAGTTTGAATAGGTGCCAAACTAAAACAAAACGTGTAACAGCCTCCAGATTTTTAATTAGAAAAACTTGACCCACAGGGGTAAGGTGCATCTCAAATTAACCTTCAGGTTCCCAGCTTTCAGATGATGTATACCACTTCTATGTGGCATATTTCGCTGACCTGCTATCTCCCCCTAAAGATCCCCCGTCCCCCCTAGAGTAGATAAAAATAGGCCTGTGGTGTGCCTCAGAGGGTTAAAGTCAACACAAGCAAGAACAAAGAGTACAGCAATAAATCATAATCTAGATAATAATTAGAATAAAGAGCCAATTACACAAATAAATTAATAAGTAGCGGAGGGAAAAAGCAATATACAAATGTTAAAACTGGCATGTCCAGCAGCTGACATTGTTTAAATGTAGCAGCATGCACAGACTGGAATCTAATTTCCTATCATTAAATACACAGGATGAAAAGAGCCTCTAAAAATATAATTCAAGGGCCTGGTGTGGTTAGGGATGTTAGAGGTTGCAGACATCGAGGTCAGAACATTGTACATTAATTAATTTCCCCCCGCATGCAGAAATTATCTTATTAATCTCTATTAACCGTGGACAAAACTGACTATGGTGCTGTAATTACTCTACCACACCCTCGAAATGACAGACTGCGTGTTGAAATCTCCACCATTGTGCCGTTTCACAAAGACATAAATGAGTACAGAAGATTGCAGAGTGTTTTGATGTCCGAATGCATATACTGTCAAATGACTATTACGGCTATTTTTGCTTTTGTGTGACAGTAAGGACCTTTTATTTTGAAGCAGTGCTGAATGGATGAAATGGTTTGAGGGCCAGAGAGGCGTATTTCTGTATGTCGCACAAAATACATAGGCGAGATTTCAGATCAGTAAAAAGATATATAATCTCACAGTTATTCAATTGGTGCGTCTTTGTATTCTCCAGCATTACAGTGTGTTTGAACAACAACATCTCTCACAACAATCACTGTTTCTCAGGAATCTGTGTCCCTCGGTGAGTGCGCAGTCGTGGCTGTTAAACTAATGGTGTGATGAGGATGACCGATTGCCGTGTGGGGAAGAGCATTTGCCAAATGTCATTTTTCAAAAGACCAGCGTCCCGTGGTTTTTGTCAGTACTGTGCAATCAGTTTAAAAGACTGTCAGGCTGATCCAGATACAGTTTGATGGACGGGAAACAAGATGAAAAACTGAAAATAATTATTACCATGCAGGCAGGATTATAATTATAAACCACCTTTCTTAGTCTGAAAATAAGAATCATTGTGTTTCCATTACCTTAATGAGCTGTTTATATCTACACAGGAAGATCGCTATGCTCTACCGCCATGTTTCTACAGCAGCCTAGAAAGGACAAACAAACACTGGCTTCAGATAGGGCCAATTACATTTTCATGTTGGCCACTGTCGTTAGCATTGGAAAAAACAAATATTTTTTAACAAGAAACTACTTTATTCAGTGTTTTTACCGGTTTAAATCACCTACTTTGTTTTGGACAGGAAGAGACTGCTGATAACCTCCTGAACACTGAACATTAAAGGAATCCTAACCGGGAGAAGTTCAGCTAGTTGCAACCTGCAATCCTCACCACTAGATGTCACTAAATCTCCCTAAATCTCACACTGTTCCTTTACTGCGAAGTTTCCTTTCATATGACTGTATAACCTATATTTCTTTGAGCTACAGTATTTCTCTGAAACAATCGTGCACAGTAAAGCCCCGTTTCCACCAAACACTTTCGGTATAGTACCTTCGGAACCAAAGTAACCCTTCAGACATGGTACCTAGACCCTATGTCTGTTCAGTACTTGCTGTATTTCCTCATTACCAGTGACACAGATGGAAGTCTGCACCTCGTTTATCGTCCACAGAACGAGGCTGGAAGCTGACATATTCAGAACAAAGTAGAACAGGCTGCAGTGAGAGTCTCTCTCCATGGGATATTTAAAAATAGCAAATTTGTGCATTTAGTCCTTCTCAGGCAAGCTCAGGGGTTTAGTGTTGCTGTAGCCCACAGGAACAACACTCCACGATGCTTGTTTTTTTTCTCCAAGTGACAATTAGAACATATGCAGTTCACATGACCCGGCCGAAATCAGCAAACATGACCAGCAGACCTCACTACAAGTCAATTGGCTGTTGAAACAAGTGCCGTGCTTAACATTCTAAAATCAGCCACTGGTGATTTGACCAGCTGGGCTGCAGGTGACATCATCAGCCGACTTGAGTTGAGCTCATACGGCCAGTTCACACCGCTGCAACTTTTCTCTGTAAAGTTCTAAAACAGTTTTGCCTCGTTGCGAGTCTTTGGTCTGAACTGGGCATCAGGAGGAAGTGAAACCTATGATCAGAATGGTCACTCCTGTCACTCTTAATCACTTTTGGTTCACTACTACCGTGATGTAAATAGTGAAAATAATTTTTCCCTGGAACTGGTCCTGCGACCCCTAGTTGAGAGCCAATGCACTCAAAGTGTGGCGGTGTATTTATCCCCTGCATTTAATTCATATTTGGCTGTGCTTGGGACAATCCTGGACAAAGTGCGCAGGTGAGGTCGGAGCTTTAAAAAAAGGTACCAGACCATAATATGCATCCAAGACGAAGCCATTAAAATGGCGCACAAAGCACCAAAAAACCCACCCAAAAACATATATATATCAAGACGAAAGGTCCAGTGGACATAGCTGTTTGGCTTTCACTCTCTGGCGATACTCTTCACAAACAGTAACGGCATTGGGGTCCAGACTTGGATCAGAGTCCGTGTACTGGATGTGCGCTATGTCATGGAAGTAGTAAGTAGAAGTGAAACGGAAAAAGGAAGTTCTAAGCTGACATGGGGGAACAATGCAATACCAGACCACCTTTCATTTCTCCTGACTTTGAAAAATGAGCCAAACCATTATTATAGAAAAAAAAGACCAAATGCAAATTCTTAAAAACGTTATAATACATTAAGAAAAAAAAATTCTTAAATGTATGCAGGACAAACCATGAATGACCCTGAGCTCTCTCAGGTGAGCGATCATATACTTCCAGTGATCATATTACGCTGCATTCATTTTGCATTTTGTCCAAAGTGACTTACAGTAAGTGCATACAGAACAATAGGTGTAAACAAACAGCTGCTGACTTGTTACTGCCTTTCATAATGTAATGTGTTTTTAATGTAGCACCGAGTTAGGTAGCGACTGCACGTACTACTTGCATTAATCCATTCAAAATGAAGTGAAAAAAAATGTCAATGGAACGACTTAAAAGCTTTTTATTAACTCCAATAATGGATGCAGCCATTGTCCAAAACATTTATGAGACGAATATTGCTGCAGTCATTAAAGGAAATAATCAAATAAAAGTTGTGCCTGACTGGAAAGCTTTGAAAGGCTGAAGCAAACTTCTCGTCTATTGAGTCACAGAGAGAAACACGCACAATTAGACACAGAGGAAATGATAATGACGGTGCTGCTCTATCAAAATGGCAGGAAGAATGCAAAGCATTGTTAGGACTTGTTTGTATTGTGGGATTCAGCCTAACAGGGCTTTCACAAAAGTTCAACATTGTGCAGAGCGTGGTCATTATTTCTAATTTCTATTATTTCCAGTTTGGGCAGCTGCATGGGCTGCAGGGCTGATTTAATGCCAGGTTTCTGACCTCCGCGTGTGTACAAAGGGATTTTTGGCAAGTTATGGTGACAAAAATTTAACTGTAGAGAATGAGGCAAAAATTACATTTTGACCCACTCAAAAAAACAGCTCTGTAGCACTACTAGAAGTCAAAAACTACACAGCAAAGGACTGTTAGGAACAGGAGTGGATCACAGGGTGACATGTAGACTTTAAAGGGATAGTTTGGATTTTTTGAAGTGGGGTTATATGGGGTGCTTATCCATAATCAGCGTATTACCTACAGTAGATGTCAGTCAACACGCCTTCAGTTTGGAGAACAAGGCAGGAGCACCGCCATGGAAGCCAAGCAATGTATTGCTGTGGATGGGGTCCAGCAGCAAAACCTATTTTAGCCACCTAAAAAGTTCTATATCAGTTTAAACGTACACTATATTGGGGATATTTTCACCTATTTACCTTTTTGTCAGACGGCTCATTTCAACAGGGAAGCTATCTATGCTCTTCTTAAAGTCACCAGACTCCATTGAGAAAAACAGTAATTTTACAATACTGAACATGGGAGCATCTGGTCTACCCCTGCCTTGATTTTTAGTTTGTTTGTGTTGTTGTGTGACTTTGGTGAATCCAAACTAACCCTTTAAAACACCAAAGTTGCACAATTACACAAACAAACTGACTCATTGAGGCAGTGGTAGACCAGCAGCTCCTGTGTTCAGCGAGGTAAAATCACTGATTTTCTTAATGGAGTCTGGTTTTGAAGAGAGCAATATGATACCTCCGTTTTCCTGTCGGAAATCACAATTTGACAGTAAAGTAAAGCAGTCATAATATTCAAAATATAGCATACACTTAAACTGACAGAGGTTTTTAAGGTGGCTAAAATATGTTTTGTCACGGCCCCCCTCCATAGTAGTCAATGCTGAGCTTCAGCATTGGATTCCTGTCTGCTTCTCCAAATTGGGGGCTTGCCGACTGACATTTACTGTTGGTAATACACACAATATTTGAGCCATTAACACTCATCAGATACCCTGCTGGTATCGGTATAATAAGCTGGCCACAGGAGGAGATAGAGGCCACTGATATCAAAACAGGGAAGCTTCTCACAATGCATAAAGGGTTTTACCCTTTAAGTCCAGCACCCTGAGACTGAACACTGGGGCCGAGGACTGGTGAGCATCAGAGCCACTGTTCAGGACGAAACAATCTAGATCCAGGAATACATGAGGAAGATGGCCC
This sequence comes from Cephalopholis sonnerati, assembly GCA_019142605.1. Lineage (NCBI taxonomy): Eukaryota > Metazoa > Chordata > Actinopteri > Perciformes > Serranidae > Cephalopholis > Cephalopholis sonnerati. Next base: position 7,119,696 of record JAGQAX010000024.1, read on the forward strand.
CAAAGATGAGCTGCTAAGCCAAATATAAGTCCATCACTTTGCTAACAATGTGGCCAGGACTATTTTTAATAACTGAAATTGACTATAGAGACATACATATAAAGGCGATACTCACCAGTTGTGTCACTTATACACAGTGAAGCCACACATTTAGTGTTTGCCAATGATCCAAGATACCCAGTGTTTGTCCAGCGACGCTGATTAAACAGCAAAAGAGCTTCAGTTTGAAATTGTAAAAGTGCAATCTATCAAGTCAGCTTTGAAAGTCACTGCACTGAAGAATCTGTGTCTTTTTGTTTGGGGCTTGGAGCGAGTATTTTCAGTGCCTTTTTTACTGGGTGCTTTGGTGTGTTGGAGTTGCAGGACTGATCTAAAACTTGGACATGTTTGTCAGCAGAATGAGCACTTTTAGAGATGTTGGTAGCTGCAGGCAATCAAGAGACATTCATGAGCACCAGTGAATATTTGGGTCAGGTTTAATCCATCCCTCGCACAATCAAACACCAGTTACTATTACTAATCAAAACACGCTTCAACAAAACAACCTGCCACTCTCCATCTGCAGCCATTCTGTATTTCCACCAGTGGAAGCTGGCAAGCCTAAATACATTTAGCAGGGAAAAAGCAGTAGTTGTGTGCGGCTGGGACCAGGAGCGGGGATGGCTGCATAGAAAGGTGCCAGGGCCAGGAGAAAACAGAGCTGCAGCCCGCTGCAGGGACAGCTAGCGGCTGCTGGGTGAAACCAGTCCTTTACAAAACCCTGTGTCCTCTCTCAGCTCCTGGCACCACATGGTGGCAACGCTGTTTGTTTCTTATTCCAAGGTTCCAGCACATTCTCATTTCAAAATTCCATAATTTTCCACACTCAGATTCTAGCTCGTTGGTAGATTTTTCCGATCATATTTGAGATCTGAGAACAAACAGCTAGATATTTCTCCTGTAAATAAATGTTTTTACAATCTGTTAACATGTATGTTAGATTCTGACTGTGTATGCTTTTTTGTTGCCAAGTAATTTCCAGAAGTTTCTAGGTAGGTACAGTAGCTCAAACAAATCAATGAACACCAGAGCTAGACAAGTTCAATGCACAGCAGGGGATGCTGTAACAACACAACAGGGCTCTTACCCTTACATATGCCTCTGTCTATCCAACACTGGGACAGACAGAAGCAGGGAGCATCATTTCCAACTGCATTCACTCGCACTGAGACATCACAATTGCCACTGTAGATTTCCAACACCTGTTCAACTGCTCGTTAACACAAATAGCTACTTAGCCAATCATGTGGCAGCAACTCAAAACATTTAGGCATGTAGACATGGTCAAGACGACCACCATCACCACCATGAACCACCATCTCTAGGGTTTACAGAGGATGGTCTGAAATAGAGAAAATATCCAGTGAGCAGCAGTTCTCTGGGTGAAAATGCCTTGTTGATGCCAGAGGTCAGAGGTCAGAGGAGAATGGCCACACTGGTTCAAGATGATAGAAAGGCAACAGTAACTCAAATAACCACTGGTTACAACCAAGGTCTGCAGAAGACCATCTCTGGACCAGCAACACGTCCAACCTTGAAGCAGATGGGCTACAGCAGCAGAAGACCACACCAGGTGCCACTCCTGTCAGCTAACAACAGGAAACTGAGGCTGCAATTCACACAGGCTCACCAAAACTGGACAATAGAAGATTGGAGAAACCACATTCAGATGGCAGGCTCAGAATTTGGCGTCATGGATCCATCCTGCCTTGTATCAACGCTTCAGGCTGCTGCTGCTGGTGTCATGGTGTGGGGGAGATTTTCTTAGTACCAACTGAGCATGGTTTAAACACCACAGCCTACCTGAGTATTGTTGCTGACCATGTCCATCCCTTTATGACCACAGTGTACCCATCTTCTGATGGCTACTTCCTGCAGGATAACGCACCATGTCACAAAGCTCAGATCATCTCAAACATGACGATGAGTTCACTGTACTCCAATGGCCTCCACAGTCACCAGATCTCAGTCCAATAGAGCACCTTTGCAATGTGGTGGAACGGGAGATTCCTGTGGATTGGAATTGGAATCGGTTGTCATTGGTGTGCATCTGTCACCCTAATCTGTGTCTCTCAATGTTGGTACTAGTCGGCCCTTGTTGCCCCTTGTCAGCAGTTTTTCGGCTGATACAGCACGTTGAATTCTCAAAAGCCCGTCGGTGAGTGAAATCACTCTGATGGACAATTCAGCTCAAGGCACGAGAAGAGAAACAGAAGTGAGGAAAGTAAACAAATAGTCAGGAGGAAGTGACATCAAAACCAACTTGTTATATTAGTTAAGATCCTGTTTTTAACCATTGAACTCTAACACAAGTGGTTCGTAATCTTTTGTGTTGTTCAGTATTGCTTTCAACATTGAGTTGTGTTGTTGATATGCTAACTGGCTATCTAGCGGTCTTCCAGTTTCCCTTTTTGGATGATGAATACAGACTATTTCCTCTTACACAGGCACAAAATGTATATGTTAGTTGGCTGTTGGCTGTCGTCTCTGTGGTGTGTTCAAATGCAACATTTGGCTGAGACACAGACGACGTGAGGCGACGCAACAGTCAGCCTTCGTCGCCAACCAGCTCTTTGATGTCAGTTTAGTATGTCTGGGCCTTTATTACTGTTTCGACTTCAAACAACCTCGCTCAATCTATCCACTCATGTGCATTTAGTCTGAAGTCCCCACTGACATGATCTGAAGAACACTATAACTCACATGCCTCGTGTAGCTGTTTTAAATCCTGCTAGCAGACAGGAAACAAAGATAGAAGTCTGATCTTCACTGATAATATTGATGCAAAAGCTCCCTTTTAAGCACATAGGAATACTTTTATTGGTGCAGCCCTTGGTAAGTGTAACTGTAGTTATTTTTGGCACCTGATCAAAAAAAGTGTTGCTCAGCTTTGCAGGAAAAGAAACTTGATCATATTGCCTGCAGCATGAATGCATGATTAGTACCTGCAGACGCATCACAAGTGAAGCTTCTGTTGTACCAACATTTATAAAAGAAAGACTTAATACTGCTGTGGAAAGTTGAATGTGTGTTTTTGGTGTGTTATAGAAAAGTAAACAAGCTGAACTAGTCACTTTTATTTACTCCCCCTCTCCCTCGACTCTGATCTGATTACCAATATGGAGCTAATGTAGCATTGGCTCTGTCAGTCATTTGTCATACGCTGGTCGCAGGTCTGGTTTCCTGTCTCTGTGTTGGACGTGCAGGGGCTGAGTCCGTACATCAGCTCCACGTCTATACATCAACTCCCGGCGCCTCATCTTGTTTGGAAATGAAAGTCTTTATTATTGATTTTGGCTCAGACTGTACATCCGTCTCCAATTTGTACCCCATCCCTCCTTGTCTAAAGCACACTATATTAAGCCAACTATCCATCTCCAGGCCTCGCTCACCGTCTGTGCATGTGCGTGAATTTATAAGTGTGACTGTGAGTGTGTGGCTGAGTGGGTGCAATGTATGGTTTTTGTTTATCTTACCTGCTTAAGCCTTCATGATATCATTTAGGGGTCATTCATGACCTGGGGTTAGTGTAAAAATGTGTGTTTTTGTCGCATCCAGGGGCGGCTGTGATCATAAGATTTAAACAGGTTGTAAAAATAGCAGGTTGTAAAGCAAGCAAACACATATACATACATAAAACACTTAAACGTCTTCTTTTATTTTTAAATCTTTGCTCTCCTCTGCAAATTTATTCCCATCCGTCCATTACGACTTGTTAGCGGTTGACCCTTTGCCAGAATACTTCATCACCCTGTGTGACTGGATGGTTGTCAGTTATATTTTACGGACTACCAGGGAAAATCTGAGTCGAGAAAGTGAATAGAAAATGCTTTATTCCCTTAGCAACATCACTACTGAAGGTCAGCACGCAGAAAATGTTTCCTTTCAAACCTCTTCACTCATCTAAAAGCCTGTATTGTTGAAATTATATATAATATTCTGCTCTGAGAATAAAGTACCAGCCAGTTAGGGCGCAGTGGTCTCTTAAATGTTCTCTCCTCTCACACTACGCATTGTCAAAGTGACCTCAAGGCAGTTTACATCTGAGTTTATACCTGAGAAAAACAAGACATGTGATTGATTTATTGACTGATGAAAAAGAAACACTTTATACAGAGCCGAGGTCAGGTTTCTGCTCTCTGTGTTAAACACAAAGGAAAGCAAACACGCGTTATCTGAAACAAATTGTGCTGGTTAAGGCTGGGAATGTCTGATATTAAAGACCCTGAATGCATCGTGGATACTGGGCTAAATCAGGCACAGTGCCAGGCTTTTAATTTTGGCTGGGCCTTTTTTATTACAGAAGTTAATACTGTAAACCTTCCTCTGATGGTTTCCAAAACAGAAATGACTGATATCATGCTGTGGAAGGCGACTAGCATGTCTGGTTGACCAAGACACTTTTAAAATATGCTTACAGGCATATTATTTACACCTAGGTCAGGGGTCAGCAACCTTTACTACAAAAATTTGTCTGGAGCAGCAATGCATATTTGTGCTTTTGGATATCCATTCATATCAAACACTTTCTATTGAAGGACATACCATCTCGTTTGGACAACCTGGTCTCACAGAAATATGTAAAATGACCACAACCTTGCTGTTAATTTTGGGCAGTCCCAGAAAGAATCTTGTTGATACTTATGGACGTGGCTCTAAAATGGCGGTTCAACACTGCGCAGTGAGAGAGGTTCAAGGATGGCTGTTGTCACGGTCTTACAATTGAAGACAGTCTGGGATAAAATTCTGACAATGTCAGAAACTTCGGATGACCATCTCAAAGTGCGGCTACTGTTACATCCTACGTTTTCTAACCAAACAACAGAAATGCAGCATGAAATGATGCACTCATTACCTACCAGTAATGAACGGGTTTATTGACAGTGAGTCGAGTCGAGCTGTTTTGGTGCTGGTGTATACTCGGTAGGACCATTAGCCAGTTCGGTGTCAGATGTTAGCTGCTGCTGCTGTGTTGGCTTGTGCTAACTGTGTCGACGTTAAACTGACCTGGCAGCAGCTCTGAGACGGTCCTTCAGTGCTGCGTCCAACCAATGTAACATAGGGTTAACAGTAGTGATAGAGAGATGGCTGATTTTTGTCATGTCAACTTTGAATTTGTGGTTAAATAAGATGACTGAACTCTGGTTGTTCAATATATAGCACTTGTTTTCCATTGCTGGCTAATTTACATTCCTATTCTAATGCCAGACTTTAGTACTCAAGTACTCTATCATGATTTAATGCAAGTACTCAAATATGGAAGTGACTTAAAATGTCCACCCCTAACCACAACAACGCTCCAGGACTAAATAAGTATAATTCAGTCAGGACCACTTTAGTCCATTTAGTATTATATTTGGCGGTATGGCTCTGTTCTGGGGCTTCTCTGCCCTTCCACGTGCAAACAAGGAAAGACTGAGACAGAAAGAGCACACCTCCCTGCCCTTCCATACGCCTACATGGGAAGCCTAAGGCAGGAAGAGTAGCAACAAAGACCTCTCGGGAATAGAACAGAGCAACATCAGTGACAAAAAAATGACACTGATGTGTCTGATACAACGTGAAAAGGAGGAGCTGGCGTGGAGGCAGGTTACAAAGCGACTTGCAGAGGAAGCAGCAACAGTAGGCAGGCCAGAGCAGTTTAAATAGGGCGCCCTGAATGAGCACTCCCTTCCATCAATCAGCTGCTCCATCAGTTGATTGGGCTGTGTGAGATCAACTGATGTAGCTGGGACATGAGCTGAGCTTGACATCGTGTCCTGCCTGAACTAATGCCATCTACCACCCCTTCCACCTCTCGATAGCAAAGTCAGCTCATATACATGGAATCAGAACTACGTCACTTTAGAAACATGGATTTGAGATGTATAAAACATACACGTGTAATCTCTGTCGGTCACAATGGTGCTACTTTTATAAACAGGCCACCGAGTTACATCTCTGTCCTGCCCATTGTCAACAATAACTCATCTCACGGTTAATTAGCAGCCACCCACACAGGTGATTCCACTTATTTTGGCTGGTTAGACCTTTTCTCAGGACTGTGTGGGTGTGACATCATCCTCACTTGCCTATTAGCTTTGTTGGGCCTGCTGGGATGGAACAAATGGGCCTTTCTGACAGCAGACATTTTGACATGTTGCAGTCCCAGTATATTAAATTCAATATATAGTTTTCCACTCTTTAACTCTTCATTCAGTCAAAATTCTTATCCAGTCAGTCAGTTAACAGCTTGTTATTAACACCCCTAAATATAACTAACCCTGCAGAAAGTGTGTAATTATTCTGATGTTACAATTTAGTTTATCGACAAGGCAGGAATGCTCGTCTCTACTGAAACTTTCATGTGGGATTTAAGTTGATATTCCAGGTGTATGTTTCACAGGGAATACTTAAATATCAACACAGAGAGTGAGTGAACATGAAGGCATCCTCTCAAGTGTAACACTACTGGGAACTGTCACTGTGTGCGGGCGCACGGTATGCAAGTGTGCATCTATGGGCGCTCGCTTAAAAACCTTGACGGTAATTTGTCAAGAGAGTCTCATTAGTGTCGAAAACAATTTGGTCATTATTGGTTCTGTTGTTCAATCAACTTATTTTTCGCTCCTCCTTTGAACACTTCCGTGCTTTAAGCTCACCATAATTACTTCCCGTGTGGCCGTCGCTTTACACTTCACCATCTTGTGGGGGAATTTCAACGGCGCCAAGGGCATCGAGACAAAGGCAGAGGAGGAGGAGGGAGCAGGGGTTAAAACACAGCCTTTCTGCGATAGCATCCCTTTCAAAACATCTCCAGACAAATGGCTTTGAGGGATTAACCTCATCTAACATTTCCTCCAAACAACTGAATGGCACCATCTCTTATTTGTTTATGAATGCGCCTCGCTTTTCTTTTCTTTTTTTCCTCTCTCTTTATTTAACGCAGTGGGAGTTAATGGAATTGTTGTGATGGTGATGTATGGGGGATTGTGTGAGGAGACAGATGGGGAAATGTAATTACGGATGTTTCAGGGCTTCGGGGAGAAGAAGAAAAAAAACTTGTCAGAAAGGAGAGTTCAAGAAACAAAGACAGCGCCATTCGTCATGTGAGACAATAGTCAGAAAAAATTAAATCAAGGGATTTTTACATAAACCACTTTCTCTTAAAATTGTGTTTCACCACCAGCACAAGGGAGGAGTATTTTGTCATTATGTTGCTGGCAGTTACGTAATTTTGCAGAGGCCTTTGTTGTTGCTTGGTTTGAATTTTGGAAAATAATGAAACAGCCATTAAAGTTGCCTCAAAACAAGACGACTATTATGCTGAAATTGTATAGATGAAGGAATGTAAGCTTGAAATAGATTTTATTAAACTTTGTAGTGTCAGCTCTGATCAGTTTGACAGATCAGGGGTTCAGATTCTTTACTTGAGGAAGAACAACATTTGCATGCATGTGAAAAGTAAACATATACAACTTTGTTTGTTTAAGGAAACTGCTAACATACAGTTACATCACGTGTACTGCATATAGTTATGGATGAAATTAAGGGATGTTTGTGGTTTGATGTGCTGGAAAGATGGTCTATTTGTAAAGCTGGGTTGTCTATAAAGAAGAAAGATGCAAATACTTTTGAAATTGGTGCAACGTGACCCAAGAAAACTGGCTTTTGCTCAAGAGGTGGAAAAACTACAACTACCAGAACGCACTGTGCCACAGTAATGAATAACCTCTCCCCCTGGTGGGTGACATAATGCGGCTTGCATGTCCGAAAACAATATGGTGGCCGGTTGGTAACAAACAACACTGTATTACAGCCAAACAGTGCACTAAAATATGTTTCTGAAAACATTCTTGGCAAGAAATAGGCAACCCAATAACAGAATCTTGTTTAAATTTGATCAGCATTGCTTAGTTTTACTGTTTTTACAATACAGAAAACAGTATGGTGCCCACTTTCTGTTTACACATTCTTGAATTACAGCCAAACAGTGCGCTAAAATATGTTTCCGAAAAAATTTTTGGCAAGAAATAGGCAACCCTATAACAGAATCTTTATTTAAATTTGATCAGCATTGCTTAGTTTTACTGTTTTTACAATACAGAAAACAGCATGGTTCTGTTTACACATTCTCATATTACAGCCAAACAGTGCACTAAAGTATGTTTCAGAAAATATTTGACATGAGAAATAAGCAATATAGTAACAGAATTTTGGTTTAAATATTTCAGAGTGTGGTGTGATTTTGAAAGACAGAGACGGATGCTTCTCTCAATCCACCTCCATATTTTTTGTGTCCCAGTGCACAAGTACAATCTATAGTTCGAGCAACAGCTTTAGAGCCAGTGAAAATGTGAGCTAGGAGATGAGCAGAGAGATCTGGGCCCTGGCAAGATGGAAGGAAGTTGATCAAAGTTTATTTACACATACTACAAACCTTGATATGAAACAAGGCTGGTTAAAATTGGTAAAGTCGCTTTAAGTAAGCCAGAATCATGATGAATATTTAATCAGTGCTGCCTAGTTTTACAGTTTGATCTGAATTTAGTCAGAGTTTAGTCCAGTTTAAGAGACACAGAGACAGAGTGGTGTTTCTCTCTTGATCTGCTTTTAATGCAAAAGTACAATCTGTAATTTGAGCAACAGCCCTGAGCTGAGAAATGAGTAGGAAGATCTGGGTGCTGGTTGGATGGAGGAAAGTTTACCACAGTTCATTTACACATATTATCAACATTGTTATGATACAAAGCTGGTTGAAAATTGGTAAGGAGCACTCTCTCTCGATCCGCTTCTCTGCTGTTTGTGTCCTAATGTGGAAGTAAACTCTGTGGGTGAGAAATAGACAATGCCGCTCCGAAATCTTTGTTTATATTTGATCAGAAATGTTTAGATTAACAGTTTAATCTGAATTTGGTCTGAGTTTGAGAGACAGAATGAAAGAGAGGGATAGCTCTCTCTCAATCCACTTCTGTACTCTCTGTGTTTTAATTCAGAGGCACAATCTGTAGTTTGAGCAACAGCCCTAGGTCCAGCGAAACTGCAAGCTGGACTCTGGTAAGATGAAGTAGAGTGTACTGTAGTACACTGTAGTTTGTTACCAGGCGGCCACCATATTGTTTTCAGATTTAGTTGGTAAACCTCATTTATTGTTCCAGTGTGGGCACAGTGCATTCTGGTAGTTGTAGGTTTTCTACTTGAGCAAAAGAAAATGCCACAGGCCTTTTTCTCTGTTTTCTCTGGTCATACCTCCACATTTTATGAGAACACCATCTTTCCAGCAGTGAAATATGTCTTTAATAAACCACAAACATCCCCCAGATTTCATTTGCTGAAGAGGTAGAAAACCTTGTGTCTTTTGAACGCGAAGACGATTGAAACGTATTTGCATCTTTTAACTGCATAGACAGCCTCGTTTTATGAAAAGACCATCTTTCAAGCGGAGAAATGCTTCTTTCACAAAGATGAAGATCTCGAGTCTTAAAAATATCATTACCCTGTAAAACTGCCATGTTTAATGTGTTGGATGTAATGTGTAAAATCCCAACAGTTCCAGTAAAAGTATTGACGACATAACCTTGGTTTCCTCACTGCTACTGTAGCTGTGGCCCAGCTCTGCAGACTTTCTTCCATATTTGATGTAGCTCTTTTCTTCTATTGATTTATGCCTTTTGGTGATTCAGTTTGAAAAGACTGTGTTTTTATCTCAATTCATTTATTTTGTAGAATTGAATACAATATCAGTGAGAGAAAAGACGGCTATTTATGAATCATGGCTGATGAAATCTTATAAATTGCACCCTTAGTGTCTTACATTTGAAAAAAAAAACTGATGGTACATGTCGTACCTTGCACACATCAAGCATATCAAAAAATACACTGTACATGACGTATTTATGACATGACTCAGCTATACAGAAAGCTGCTGGATAGGCATAAAGGCTGCCTATGAAAAATATGAGATATGACTGGACCACAGATGGACAGAGCACAGGCCAGCTCTGAAGGGCAGAAGATAGACCAGGTCATGACACCGACACTCCTGTGGGGCTATCAGCGAGCTCCCTCCAGACCAATGAGACACCCACACGAAACCATAAAATCGAAAAATTTCCGCTTCCCTCCCTCACAAAGACAGTCCGTCAATCTCCCTGCCCTCTCTTTTTAACCTTTCATCGGACATGTTTCATGGTGCGAGCAAAGTGGCCGTCAGAGCTGCGGGGAGGAACGGGTCGCGGAGGGGGCTGGCAGGTTATTTCGAGGGCATGATGGCTGTTTGAGGTGGCATTTTACTTGACGCCAGCAATAGTCATGCCTCCAGCTGTCGTATCCCATCGCCGCGTCCTTACACTCTCATTATATCACGCTAGGATTGACATTGACACACAGCAGAGATTAAGGGTGTAGATGAAGAGAGTGACGGGGATAAGAGGGGTAAAAACACACACTACGGGCGACACTGAAGTACGCTCTGATCAGCTGCGCCTAAATTACCATCAATACCATATATTTTTGTCGTAGTGGTGTAATTTAACCCTATATTTTATCTGTGTTGGGCTGCCATGATTGTAAACATGTAAATTTTATGCTGCAGGGAAACAGTCTGCCACAGATACAGTAAGGACGTCAGTCAAGCAAGGGACTCCACTAAGGTCTCCAGTCGGCATCTTAACCCAATCGCCAGGCATTGCACACCACTGTAAACCACGGATACGTTATATTTGGATGATATTATGCAGCATTTCCACAATGCTGTGGTTCGGTTTAGGCACAAACCACTTTGTTATGGACTTTGTTTTGGCTGTTTTTGGGGACACAATCCCAGCAGGAAATGGAGCAATGTCTTGGTAAACAACGACTGCTTTTTGTAGCATTATCCTTCCAGGAAATGGAGCAAAGTCTTGGTTAAAAACAACCGTATTTGTTCCATTATCCCTGAAGAAAACGTAGCAATGTCTCGGCAACAAACAACTGTGATTTGTGGCGGTACTCCTGCTGGAAAGCAGCAATGTCTTGGTAAAAAATAACCGCTTCTTGTAGCACTTTTCCAGCAGTAAATGCAGTGGTGTCTCAGTCAAAAACAACCGTGACATGTGGGACTATCCTGGCTAATTACGCAGGAATGTCTCGGTAAAAAAATGGCTGTGATTCGTGGGCTGAAAACGCAATGTCTTGGTAAAAAACAACCGCTTTTTGTGCCACTATCTTTGTGGTAAACACAATGAGTACATTTTCATGCACAGTTAAGTCGAGCTGCAGTTACAATACAGCTCGATTTAAGGACTACTGTCTTTGTCCCAGTATTCAAACACAGGAGGGGAATCAATTCACTGACCAAAATACGTCTGACTCTGCTATGATAGGTAGATTTCAGCTTGTTAATATTGGACAAACACAGACAAACAAGTTAGCTATGGTTAGCTAACGGCAAACTGGTACCATGGTGGACAACTCTACAGCTCCGTACATTTTGTTCGTCCAAAACACGCACGATTCTGGATGTAGATTTTGCCATGTTGTTACTGGCTTCTTCCTTTGTTACACATTTAATGCTTTTCACTTCTAGATCAAAGCCCAGGGCGGAAACTGTGGAGCATGTGCAGAGCACCTTGGCCAGTTTGGGTCTGATTGACTGTATACATGCAGGGGGAATTTGACTCCCAATTATCTGGTTGTGTTAGTCTGACTTAGTTGGACTAACATGTCAACATGTCTGGTTTAAGCCGGACTAACACAATAAATTGATTTTCTCATATTCATGTAAAGATACTGATGGATGTCTCGGTAAACAACAACCACTTTTCGTGGCACTATTCCCAATGGAAACACATCAAAGCTTGTCAGGCATCTCACTTAAATGACACGCCATCCATCATTCCTTCCACCTCCTGATGACAAAGTCAGCTCATCACTTTATAACCATTGATAAGACACATATGAAATGTACAAACCTAGAAAGCAGCAGAAAACGCAGCAATGACATCTTACATCACAACCGGTTCTGTTGTTTATCAGTCTCAAACAGTAGTCTGCCAGCAGCCATCCCCTCGCCTCCTGATGACAATGTCAGCTTATTAATTACGTCACTTTAGAAACATTCATACGTATGAAACCTACACATGTAACATTCGTGGTTTGCAGAAATGCACAATACCAACATTTTCCTCTGGTGCCTGAGCTGCACATCAATAACAAAATCAAGTTTTAACATTGTTTCCAAGTATATTTCCAATATGATATTCATGTGACATTAGTGGAAGAGAGCAGGTATCTAGAGGATTTAATGCATCTCTTTTTTCCTTGTGTGTGAAAATCTGTTTTATACATTATGGATATTCCAGCCGACAGCTTCTTCAAGGTATGAAATATAGAAGTGCTTTTTCAGGACAATATTTTGACATGCTCATGAAGAATTTATAGTGAATGCTCTGAATTTGGTGAATAGTAAATAGTGCAGCAGCGTGGTGGCTCGGTGAGAGCAGAGACTGTCCCTTTACTTTGGGGAGCAAGCATCCTGCTGAAGTGTCCCTGAGCAAGACACTCAATCTTCCCCGCTGACCTCAATGCCCTGCCAATTAAATCCGAAATGAAAAAGTACAAAGACATTAAGAACGGATGGTTTTCTGCATCCTCACGTTCCACTGGGTGGTTTTTGTCTTCGTCCAGTGAGCCGCCTCTTGATGTATCAGTATTTAACTCCGCCCGACTCTGTATGTTTTCACAAAGCATGAGTAAAGAGGAATCAATGAGGCCCTTCATGCAGATGGCTCATTGGCCAGTTGAAGTAATGGAGCGTAGACAGCCGCCACACCATTGGCTGCTGCGTGTGATGTCTTGAAAGATTGATGGAGAACAAAATCACTCGCTGTCATTCCAACTCTATCATTCTCAGCTCTTGGTCACTTTGCCAGGAAGACTAGCGCTACGTGACTCCACCTGCTAAGCAGCTCTAAACCCTCCCTGTACACACCGTCGGAACAAAGCAAGACGAGTAAAGCCAAGAGTCAGTGAACTTTTAGGGGGGAAAAAAATACCGCTCGGAGCTCCTTCTGTCCGTAAAGGAAGAGATGCATTACAGCCGAGATAAAACAAGCCAGCTCTTTGAGTTTTATTCTTATCTCGTATCTCCTAAAGACACCAGGTGATCCTGTGGAGAGTTAGCGAGGCCGTCAGATGAAACTGTGATTTGTAACTTTCACCTCACAGCCACAGAAAGGGGATGTGAGATTGTAAATTCTGCCCAGAGGCACCAAAGAAGAAGAAGAAGAGAACTGCCTGGCAGTCTGAGAGTCAAGACGAGATTCTCATTGGTATTCAGTGCATTAGCATGGGACCTGGCCCAGTCATGCTGCATATATTTATGAATAGCAGTTCTTCTGAGGTGTGAAGAGGGAAACGGGGCAGCGGTGAGAACAGGGTGCAATTAACTGTGTGGGTGCTCTGCCCTCTTTCTTGAACTGTCCCGGCGCTGCCAGGTTCAGAACCGTGCCAAGCGCAGCTGTTGCAATGCAAATGAACAAGACGACTCGCTCTTATGTCGAGCTAATTCATACAATACTCATACAAGTTCACATGAGAATAACCACTTCTGCTTGTAAGGTGTTTTTTTTCTTTCCTTCCTTGTGTACTGCCACGTTGCACACGAGTGCTTGGTGATGCAGTTCAGCTCGAGTCTCCTTGCTCAGCAGAGAGGTAGAGAGGAGCATTAATTCTTAACCCTGTGGGAGGAGCGGCCGGGAGCGAGGCGGACGACTGCGAAATCCATCTCTGTCTCGTCCCCCTTGAGAGCCGAAAGGTCACTCAGCTGTCAGGAAGTAAAATTCAATACCTCAACCTTTCAAGCATGTCTCTATCCTCTGTGTCCCCGTCAGAGCTACACAATCCCTCTCTGATGCATCTCTGACAGTCAGGCTGCTCGCTGTACGGACGATTCATGCTCACAGAATCCACATCCTCCCTGATGCCGACAGTCGCTGCTGACAGCCTCACTGACGCCATGATATCCACAACGAAGTAATGAGTCACAGTGGAGTACATCCTAACCTGGCCTGATGGCCTGAATTTCTGAATCCTTACCTAACTGCTTACTTGGTAATTGAAGGCTAAGTTTGGTATTTTTTAACCTGGGCTTTATTTTCCCATGCTTTTGGGTCTAAACAATTTATGAAAATGGTCCAGTGTTGACCGAGAGCAAAACTGCTATATGACCACTTGGTGAATGATCGGATCGTCAATTTACATCCTCTAAAAGTGCTTGGTTTTGCCACTGACAGGCTCAGGTTGCTATGCAGCAAATATAATTATCATCAAACTGTTTATATGTGTATACTGGCTTAATAGGTGTACTGGAGGTAAAGGAAGGACCCCCAAAATTTAGACAAGAACAGTAACTGTACAGTAAACTACAAAGAGTGGGTGACCTCATTCTGAGAGGAGGTGTTTCTACAAAGGAACAGTCCATGGAAACAATGCAGAACCACAGCTCTCCAGTCTTTAGTTATAAACCAAGTGGCACCAATATGGAAAGCTGCAGTTCCTCTAACGGCCACAAGATGACAGCTCCAAGACAGATGTCCACACTCAGACTGAGAAAACATCTTCATGAAAGACAGAATCATGACATTTTTTGCAGATTGTGATCTACGCCTTTGGAAATATTACTGCCAATTAATTATGACATTTTTATGCTAAATAATGATGCGTCATTCCTCCAGCAGTTTCAAACATGTTAACAGTGGATGTTTTGTGGCATCCGGAGGCCCAATGCCCTGTTAAGAGCATGGATGAATTACAAGACAGGTCTATGGGGCACAGCCCCAGTGGCCAAAATTAAGAGGGGCTCCCATGGTAACCTGCAAAATGTCACTCAAATTAACATGAACTGGCCTCAAAGAGACACATAACAACTACAAAGAGACACAAACATGCCTTAAAGAAATACAAAATAACCTCAAAGAGACACAAAATGACTACAAAGTGATGCAAAGAGAGATAAACATACCTCAAAGAGGCACAAATAACTACAAAAAAAGTAAAAGGTGACCAAATAGGCACAAATATACATCCAAGAGATGCAAAAATGACTTCAAGGTGGCACAAAACAACCAAAAAAATTCACAAACATACCACAGAGACACAAGATGATTTCAAAGAGATGCCAAGGAACAACAAAGAGACACAAAATGACTTCAAAGAGACACAAAACAACTACAAATTGAAACAAATATACCTCAAAGAGAAACAAACAACCACAAAAAGATGCAAAGAAACTACAAAAAAAGCAAAAATTGACCAAGTAGGTACAAGTAACCATCAGCGAGACACAAACTTGTCTTCAAAGAGACAAATAACAGCTACAAAGAGATGCAAAGGAACGACATCGAGACAATGAATGACCAAAAAGGCACAAATATACATCAGAGACATAAAATGACTTCAGAGAGACACAAACGATTACAAAGAAACTCAAAACAACCAAACAAGACACAAATAAACCTCAAAAAGATGAAGTGACTTCAAAGAGGTACAGAGGAATGTCAAAGAGACACAAAACGACTACAAAGAGGCACAAATATACCACAAAGAGACCAAAACTACTACAAAGAGATGCAAAGGAACAAGAAAGAGACACAGAACAACAACAAAGAGGCACAAATTTACCTCACAGAGACACATACAACCACAAAGAGATGCAAAGGAACTACAAAGAATCAAAAAAGTGACGAAACATGCACAAATATACATCAAAGAGACACAAAGCGACTACAAAGAAACACAAACATACCACAAAGAGACATAAACTCACAAAAAGAAGATGCAAAACAAACTAAAAAAGAAGCAAAAACACCACAAAGTCAGTGTGTCTTGCTCCTATGTAGGAGAGTTAGTGAGGCCTTTTGCATCTGTGCCCAGGGGCTTGTTGTCTCTTAATCCGTCCAGAGGTAAGAGGCCTTTGTTCGAGGCCGACCTGAGCCTTTGATTGCATCTCTCTCCTTCATTTCCTTTTACACATATAAACAAATGTGCCTCAAGTTCATGATTAACAATTCATCAAAACATTGTTCAGCAACTAAAAGACCATTCAGCTGCCAGGAAGTAAGTGTGATACTGTATGTTTTTATTCTCTGACAAAATGAGCGCAGGTTCTTTTGAATGACTGTGATCTTTGGATCAATTATGTCAGCTCAAACTTTTTGACACGCCTGCATCAAAACCCTGAGACAAGGCCGAGATCTCCCAAGCCGAACCGCGTAAAGCCGTGCTCATCAAGAGTGGCCGTTGAGTTTTGAAGGTCTCTGTTGTTTTGTTGTTTAAAAGAGCGAAAATGACAGCGGCACAACAGAGAGCCTGCGCTTTGGTTGTTGCGCTTTGATCGTCAGGTGTGACGGGTGCCTTTTATGCCACTTTGAAGAGAAAGGTTGGGGAGAGAAATACAGAGTGTTAAGTAGAAAAAAAAAAACCCACACACAGACACATAAACAACATCAATACAAACGCAGACCCCATCTGCTGTTAGAAGAAATGTCACTGTGCAGACAGGACTTGAAATGTATTTGCAGTCAATACTATATATAGACAGTCATGGGCAGGCTGTGGTATTATATGGGGCCTTGAGAAGAAGTAAACATCCACAGGTAGAGTTAGGAGGTATTCTCCATGATATTGAAACATAGATGCGTCATTGGCTGCTGGATCGTATGTCAGTGTCTACATCATATCGGAGAGGGAAGACTTGCTTGTGAATAAATGCAATTAACAGGAGGACTGCAGTTTTACTGGATAAACAGCATGATATTATTTATATTCTCAACCGGCTGCAATGAGTTGTTTCAACGGTTTATGATCTTTGTGTAGTAAAACTTTTTTTTTTATTGTCTTCAGTTAACTATAGCCCCTTTTACACTGCCAGATTTTCCCCGAATGTTCGGCCGTTTTGCCGGCAAGCTGCGAGCGTTTAGACACACAGAGCCAGATTGCCGAGTTGATCCGAGGTGCCCAATTTTCCGCCTCGTAGGGTAGTCATATTGGCGGAATGGTTTTGGTCTAAACAGAGCAAGCCGGCTTTCCGCCTCGGGAGGGTCTGTTGATGACTTGTGGGAGGGGCTGTTGATGACGCTGCACATTTGACCCACTGGCGTGGATTTCAAACCAGGAAACAGCTGATAGCAGGAATGAGTATCTAGCAGCACTAAGGAGACGCAAAGCAGAGGATGAGCAACTGGGGAGATAAAGAATTGCTCGCCCTCCTTGCTCTCGCTAACGAGGAGGCCATTAACCGTCAGATGACGGGAACCGTGAAGGACGGGCTGATGTACGAGAGAATTGCAGAAGGACTGACCAGCCGTGGCTTTCCTCGGTACGTCACTGTTTACGTCACATGCTGAGCTACTATACGCTGCCCCGAAAAAGGCACATTCTGTATAAACAAAAGTAGGCAGGCGGCATTTTGCAGCACTCCCCGATTTTGTTTTTATACTGCCAATGCTGAAAGAAGATGGATTGGGCTTTCATTTACTGAGAAATATAAGCGTGATAGTGCTTTGTATCCAGAAAAACAATGTTGACATGAATTAGTTTACAGGCAAATCTTGCAGCCTCCAATATGGTGGTGACACTGACATAGAGTCTGTGGTATTTACAGCTAATTGTGGCACTGTAACATTAAAAGAAGAAACAAAAACAGGTCTGAATTTATCTAAAAATGAAATTTAGATGCTTCCCTAGCACCACTAAGGTTGTGGTAGTGGGAAGACTTGTTTGCCCTACCTCTTCTTACCCTAACTTTCACCTCCTCTTCCCTGTCTAGTAAGAGCAACATTACAAATGCATGCCGCGTGCCCAGCGTTCTTTGATACTGCACAGAACTTGATTTTAGATTCAGGTCGAGATCGCAAAGTTTCAGCAGATACCAAGTATGTCTGGCTGAATTACAGGGGAATGTTTTTGAAATGATGCACAAAACATCAAGAGTCCTTTTTTCTTTCTCTGTAAAAACACGATTAGTTGGATTTTAAATATTGGACGCAGTTGTACTGCATGATCAGTACCTTGTACGCAGCAGTGCAGACAATATTAAATCAACCACAGTTGGACGGGTATAAGGTCCAATCATGTACTGTACACCAGCCTCCCAAACATTCATGTACCTTCAAAGCAAGGACTAGAAGGACCATTTTCAGTGTTTGCCAGTGCTTCTTTAAATAAAAATTAAAATGCCTCTTTTCTATATTACCAACCATCGGGAACAGCGACATTTAAATTGGCAAGCAGAGGAGCTATTTCTATGCAGTATTTCAAAATGTTTGCCACCAGGTCAGCAGCAAATGGGTTGGCACTCGCAGTGGGAGTCTCTCAAAATAAATTTAAATGATAGAGCAGCCAAAGCTGTGATTCATACACTGCTGGAGTTGTATAAACAGTCCTTAAACTTGTTCAAACTTATTTGTGTCTTTTCACTGTCCTCATGCTGTATATCACATCTCATTACCAAACAGATTGCAGACAGCTGCATACAAATGCCTGCTGAAGGCTCAGATGTAAGTAAAGAGAGATCTCTGGTGGTGGAACATTTGCACAAGGGGCTGCCAAATCAACCAAAATTCAAAAGCCTTAGCCTTACCTTAACATTTAAGAGGGAACATTTGGAAATGCTTTATGTCTAGGTCTGTGGTTTTCTCATCATATCCTTGGAAGTTTCCTTGAAACGGTGTATTTTGTACTAATTAGACTTAAATAGAGACAGCATGTAATTGATCCATTGCTAAGCCCCGCCCCTCTGTGGTTAGCTGCTCCTGCCTCGTCAAGCTTTTCCCAGATGATTCCTTAATTTTAAGTATTTTTTAAAAGGGAAGCAGACAGAGGGGTCTACAATATGCCTTTAAAGGATATAAATATGATGTCACTCAGCAGTAAATATGTTACGATAAAATATATTGCGATTTATTACCCTTTTTCAACTTCACTTCATCTCACCTAAAGGAGAAGTCCAGTATTTTGCACTTTGAGCCCCATTCCTGGTTGTTTATGATGAAATAGAGTGGTTAAGACCAAAATCTTGACGATTGCTCCTTCTCTGACAATTTGAGAGAATTTGTCTTTCCCCTGCCTGGCTTAACAATGCTGCAAGTCATTTTTTTGCAGCAGCAGCAGCAAAATCTATCTAGTAAACTGAAAAAGCAATTGAACATATTCTATCAGGCAGCCTAAACTTATTTAAATATTAATAATGTATATAATAAAACCATTGACACTTGGCACTGTGTGTTGATACAATATTGCCACACAAAAATATAGCAATGCTATGCTGTATCAATTTTCTTTCCCAACCCCTACTACCTGCTAAGTTAGTTTAAGAGAAAGAATCAAGGCTGGTTGGTGACATGACAATGTGATGTTAAGTACAATTCAAATGTTAACCTGGGTTGAAATTGAGATTTTTTGGCAGCACATTATGTAGTTCTTTCCAAGACAAGGCATACGAGAGAATAAGGAAAAAATGTAGGCAATGCAAATGTCACAGGACAACATATCCTAATACAACAATTAGTATGATAGCTAATGAAAAGTTATACGGATGAATCATGTGATATCTTGCAAATTAGCGCCCCTTTAGCTAGGTTAGTACAAGAGAACGAATAATGGTTGGGTGGTAGCATGGCGGTGTGACATTGCGTACAACTTTAAATAACTAATGTACTAATTTTAACCCAAAATATGATCTTTATCGTAACCTAACCAAGTAGTTCTGTTGCCTAAACCTCACCCCGACTGTTTATAACATTACCCACATGTTACCATGTATTTTAGCTGTGCGTCACATAAATACACTGTAGGTTGCTACAAGATGCCAAGCGGCATGACAAAGTGTTGGTATCTGACAACCTGAGAATCCGAAGTTGAAAGAACTCAATGCCTAACTGTTCTGTTGTGTTAAGTGTTTCGTAAACTGTCCACCACCCTGACCACCTCCTTACACGGACTTTGTTGCTCCTTTTACTATGTCGCCTGACTTCCTTCTATGCTCCTGTCAAATGACATACATATAACATATGAATTATAGTGCTTTTTTTAAAGGTATAAGTATGAACAGTGAATACCAACAGCGTGTGCCACATTACAATACTGGGCAGTATTTCAACATATCTAAAAACATCCAGAATAGAGTAAATTAACAATATCAAAATGGAAATAATTGGGAGACAGAGTGGTTAGAACATTAGCAGGGAAGTAGGGGAAGATTTTACTCATGGCTGAGGTTAGAAAATCACTGCACTGCCTGTTGTTGTCAGTCTCTTGTGTCAGAGTCAATGGCTTTGCTGATTCAAACAACCACCTGGGCCTCCTCCCATAGAGCTGCATGCTGCTTCCACCTTTGCTACAAAGGCAGGACAGCATTACTCTTACAGCTGCAAGAGATAAGTCCTCAGAAAAGTGTAAACACGAGCTGTTTTATCATTTTTGTGGTGAGGAAATTGTCTGTTTCTGAAATTTCATGTGAGAATGTTATCTCCGCTTCTTGTTGCCACCACATAATCACGTCGTGCTGGAGGACCAAAATCTCCACATTACTCATGTCCACATGAATAATTCGGCATTCAGGGTTCGACTTGATTTCATCAAATTTTTGCGAGGCGGTGTTGCTTTCCTTCGCCGTCATTGCCATAACCATCCTTTTAGTTCCACTTCTATTTTTGCCAGCGTGGTCTCAAATACTTAATTACAGCTCTGCCTCTCACCCGCCGCCCACATCTCTTTCATCCATTACCACGGTGGAGCCGTGACACTGACAGCCAGGCACGCTTAGTCCAGCCAAGCCCCACAGACATCCAGTCAAAACCCTTCGCCATCTTTTTATGGACACGGCACTGGGAGGACTGGTGGGATAAGCCTATTGGAAATCAAGTCTCTTCCTACAGTCGCCGGGACAATGGGAAGGGCTGTGGATCGGTCAGAGCAGCTTAAGAACCACTCAGGGCTCTGTGTGTGTTTACATCAATATCCGGCTCCTTCGGGAGGAAAAAGAAAGGACAGAGAAGGGAAAGCGGAGCTGGAGGGAGAAAGGTCAGGAGCGAGGTGGGGTCGACATAACAGGAAGTAAGACGAAGGTGCATAGGGAGATAGGATGAAGTAGGGAAGGTAATAAGCAGAGATGGGAGGATTGATCTGGCGAAATGGGAGTTCAATGCTAAAGACGGGGGAGGGAGGGAGATCGAGCGGCATTAGCAGCAGAGAGGAGAGAGGAAGTGAGTTTGGAGATGAAAGGGATTGAAAAGAAGAGGATGTGGGTGGCACTGGGAAAGAAGAAAAAGGGGGAAGAGAAAATTCCTCCGGGAAGCGAGCCAGTTCGGTTGAACAATGGGAGTGCATAGCAGTGCTGATTAGGGTGGCGAGGTGGGAGATGACAATATGCTTACTGCTGTTCTTTATCCGGACTCGAGTTCTGCCAGTGCAGAAGGCACTCCACACTCAGCAAGACACTTTCTCTCCAACCAGCACCGTGGGCAATTAACCCAACCACCTGCTGCTCGCCAACAAATTGCCTCTCGTCATTGCCAATCCGGCTCCACTGAAGACGAAAGGCGACCTAGTCAAAACATCAAGAAGCTGCTCAAAACACTGACTTTGTTTTTCCCCCAAACACATAGATTCATTCTAAGAAGTGAGAAATAAAGCCTACGTCTGTGTGTGTGTGTGTGTGTGTGTGTGTGTCCCATCGATCGTTTTATTACATGTGGTATGGAATGTACCATATCTCAAAGGGTTCAAGGAAAGTGAATTCATCCATCTTAAAGGCAGGATCTGGACCAGACCATCCGCTGTGATCGATGAGGGCAGATATGGTGTTGTGGGGCGGGGGAGATCAGAAACATTCAAGATTGCAGGACTAAATTGAAAAATTGGTCGCTATTGAATCAGACGGCAATAAATTCAAACCCTGTGCTTTCTTCAAGTCTTTAAATCTAATGTCCACAAAGAAAGATAATAGAGAGAGTTTGAGAGATTCAGAGTTCATTTGCATGTTAAAAAAAAAATAGAGGCAGCACTTGTTAATGTATGAATTTATGAATAAAATACCCATTGTGTTAATTATTTTCAGGATTGTAAAGATTTATAGATCTTCTGATCACAACATGTGAGCTACTTTCCAAAGCATTCTCACATTCATTAACTGCTCTTCTCTTTTCATAATTAATCCCATGCTGAGACTCTTCCATTGAGATTTCAAAGCAGTAAACACATTTGATCTCACACCCCTGAACACGTGAGCAACTAATTGGTTGACACACAAACAGACGGGTGGCATATTAAAGGAAAAGCCAACATAAAGCGTCTTTGTAAGGTGTTGTGGCTACAAAACAGTTTCAATGCACCCTGGCATTGATTCTACAAGTCTCTGAAACTCAAAAGAAATCTTTCATTTTGTGTTTTAATGATGGTGGTGGAAAATGCTGTCTGACACATCGAAAACGTTGAGAATCTCAATTAAATAAAGACAGAATTAACTGGACCTGCTCAGCATTTTTATGCATGCCACAGAGCATTGGATGATTGGATGTAAATTGCTTAACTGCATCATGCCATGCACCATGTTGGGAAGCATTTGTTATGTTTCCCCACTCATTAATTCAGGTTTTTCCTCCATTAATTTGTCACTCGTCTGTACATGGACGGTGGCCGACAAGGGTAAATGTGCTTTGACAGCCCGAAACATTCCAATTAAGAGAAACGTGGTGACACTTCAGAGACAACGGCAGTTCAAAAAACACATAGGCAGGTTTATAAATTTATATATATCTATATGTATATATATATATATATATATATATATATCTACACACACACACAATCTGCATAGACAGCCAAAACAAATACATAAACAGGAAACATGCAATCACAGGCCACTAGGGGGATCTAGCTACGAGGAACACCTTATTCGCTTTCAAACATTGGCTATCTTGTGAGAAACCTCGCCCATGTTATCTTCGTAAGCCAAAGTTCTCTTTTAAACATTTGCTTGGTATCTGACTGTGGGCGTACCCAATAGTGAAATACCTCATTCATGTTATTAGAGAACTGGGGTTACCTTTGTAACCTAAAGATTTACGAACAGAGAAAGACCAGACAAGAGAACGTCTTTGTAATTTTAAATCAGAAAGAAAATTGCGGCCGAGAAGATAACGTTTACAATATCATAAAAAAGGACAAGATTTATGTAGCTAGCTCCCCCTAGAGGCCTGGAGAACTTCTGTTGTGTCGACTGGACATGCAGCATTTGTTTTTGTGGTTTGTGTGTTTTTGACTTTGCACCATTTCTGTAGTTACAGTGTGTTTGCTGATTATGTATTTCGGGTTTCCTACAGTTTAAGGCTCGGTTTAGGACTTTTTAATGCCAATCAAAATGCACTTTAAGTCCAACTTTACAAAAACCACAACAACTGACATGAGTTATTCAGGGCTGGGGACTATTTTGTCCAAATGTTGCATGGCAGAGCCCAGAGTAGAACACAACAAGTAGATACCTGGTGTTTGTTGGAGGGTTTTCTCTGCAATTTTGTGGTTTTTTTGTCTGCATGACTAATTTAACTGACCTGATTTCCATTGTGTGATTTCCATCACGCCTTTTACACCTTCATTGCCTGGTACCAATATCAGCCATGCTGCAAAATCTAGGTTTAATAGCCAATTTGGTTGAATATCTACTTCTCCTTTTCATCTGGAAAAAGTCAATACAGCATAGTATCATGATATTTTTGTGTGGCAACATTTTATCGTTACATGGACCTCAAGTATTGATTTTTTTAATACATAAATTATTAATATTACAAATACAAATTAAACTTTCAGTAGCCTACTAGAATAATATAATCAGTTACATTTTGCTGCATTAAAAATTACTTAAAGGACATCAACAGACTAACTACTTTATTTTATTTGAGAAAATGCTGACAGAGTTTTCCTCTGGAGACATAATTTGCCGCTGAAAAAAGGTAACAAATCGCAATATATCACAAAATTTATTGCAATACTCAGCATGTGTACACTCTACATTAAAAAAATCACACTAATATTGTCGCATGACTTATGTATCATGGTAATATCATATCATGGGGCCTCTGGTGAGTCCCACCCCTACCACTGATGTGAGAGGCATTTATTAAATTATTAAAAAAAAATAGATGTTACCAATTTTTGAGATTTTACAATGCAATGACAGAAAATATCATTAATAAAATACTATTTTTCATATCTCATAATTTGTAACACTTCTGAAAGATTGTTTGGCGATATATTGGCAGACATAGAATACATGTGATTAGTTTTTTTTTTGTATACAGCTACAAAAATAAAAATAAAATACGAACTTTTATGTTTTCCTCACCTTAGAATGAGCTGTTTATATCTGCATGGGGAGCAGGTTCTTGTTTACGGAGATCTCCATGTTCACTGCCATGGTTCAACAGTAGCCCACAATGGACAAACCAAACACTGGCTCTAGATAGTGCCATCCGTTTTCAGTGTTTTGTGTCAGTCACAGTCACACCAAACCTTTAAGAATACCAATTAAGACATAACTTTTTGATTGATGAATTCAATGCCTGATAAGCACTCTTAAAGAGGACCTCTTATACTCATTTTCGGGTCTTTGTATTTGATTGTTGGACTCCTATAGAGCAGCTACACACGATTACCCGCACCGAAAGCTTTGTAGATCTTTGTAGAGTCCCACCTCCTTATTTTGCCGGTGCGGAAGTTGAGAGAATTTCACTTTTGAAAATGTCAACTTTTGAAATACAGCCGTATGTGTTGGATCCCGAATCCGATCCGGAGGTAGAGACTGGACAGCCTGAAGTTTCTCAAGTACAGAGGTTACTGCAAGACGTCTCTGAATGGTAAGTAATGTTAGCCGTTAGCCGTTAGCAGTAGCTTGTTGTTGTCATTACCTGCTTACCTCTGCGGCATATACCTGGGCATGCCCATATAAGTAAGTCTGGCACGCATTGACGTTAATGGGACTACTCTGTTAAAAAAAGACGGTAAAACACAGCGTGCAGAGCCACCCAAAAAAGCTTGCAGGGCTCACGTCCAAATGCATAAACCTCATTATTTGACGCTTTGGCATCGTCTAACACGAGTATCTCCCATTGTAACAACATTTATAGGTCAGAAAAGAGGAAAAGCAGAATAGTTCCCCTTTAAAGATCCACAAAAAAATCCTGTATTTTTTTGGCTTTGTGCAGCACGTTTTTCCATCTGTAGCACATTTCGGTTGTTGTATTTGTCTTGGATTTTCAAATGTGAATTGGCATAGTTTCTGAAAGTGCAGCATGTTTCTCCTTATTGAAATGTTTTGGGCTGCTGTAACATGTTTGCCCTTGTTGACCACTGTGAACATACCCAAAGATAGTCAGGCATATTTGGGTCTGAGGATATCTTGGGAATTCTCTGTAAAATTTTGGCATTACACAGAGGTACGAGAAATTCATCTGTTTGTTTGACGAGTCCTCGCTCCCTGCGAACGGGTCAACACATCATGCCTGCATCACACACCAAGTGTTGACAATCTCTTTTCAGCTTTCGAGTGACGCTCTTTCATAGCCTTTCTGATGGCCTTTCAACACACACCCCCCCTCCACTGTCCATACAGTGATGAAATATGACCTGATCTCTGCCTCTGCTGCACTCTCTGTCACACCTCTCTCACCTCACTGTCTCAAACTCTGCCACTCCAATTTTCTTTCTGTTTCATACCTCCACATCTTCTCTGACTTTTCTCCCTCCTCCCTTTGCACTCGTGTTGCCCCAGAATCTCTTATTCAACCCCAAACAAGGAAAGCCGCTCACCCTGGAAAGAGATTGCTCAGCTCTCTGTACCTCTGCCGTGTCAGAGGCTAAGCCTCTCAGTCTCTTCCTCTCTGAAATGCAATCTTTGTCATTTTCTGTGTGGATCTCTGGAAAGCAACTCATGCAGCACCGCAATCCACGCTAGACTCTCACAGCCATGTGCTCGGCATTCCAAGCTGATACGGACACTAAATCTTATCTCGCCAGATCACACAATATATCAAGAAAATATCTGCATCTCTACTTTAACATGTAGTGCATCTATGTTGCGCTCCCCTGCTGGGTCTCCATCTGCTCACATTGCCTCGGAGCTACATAGCAGCAGACATATGTAGACCTGTGATCACTAAGCGACCATGACATTTTACATATCCTGTTTGGAAGGTCTGATACTAGAATCTGATTTTGGCATGCAGGCCTGTCACTTCTCCTGGGCATGAAAGGATGATAACAGCCATATTTAAACGATAAGTGAAACCTGCACTAAGTCTTTGAAGAAATGTGAGAGCGAAGATGTTGACAGAGTGTAAATGTTCAAAAGCATGTAAAGGCAAATCACACACTGGAAAAGTGAAGGCTAAAGGAAATTTGTGAGAGTGTAGATGTGCCCTGATCTACTCAAAAAACAACAACTCACATAAAGATACTTAAGTACATACACAGAAACATGCTGGTCCCTCAGCTGTTCTTTGGCGTACATTGAGGTGATATATGTCCCCTCAGCCCCTGTATGGTTCGTCAGAGGTTCTCTGATAGTTTTTCAGTTTAGTTGAGTTCAGTTTAGCTGCATTATAATTGCCTAAAAACTGTGTAATTCTAGAGAGCAGCACATCAAAAGCAGTGTCTCTCAACCTTTTTGCCCCCATGCATAGGTGCAGATGGGTTGCAGTGGGCACTCCCCCCTCAATATTTAGAAAGAGTCCGCTTGTCCCCCCCATCGAAAACATGATAGTTGTAGAGGACTTTTAGTTCTGACAAAATTAAAAGAAAATCACTACATAAATTAACACAGAAAAACTAATTAATGTGGGACATGTCTGTACAACACATTTTCACTTCGAACTCGTCACATATCGACATTTGGTCATGGACTTTCCACGTCCAGATACGACGTGCAAGGTACCCTGGGTGCATTGGTTGTTGATGTTGTAGGACACCGTATCAAGTTCTGCCTGTTACATGCATTGTTAACTTTCAAAATACACTTCTGTTTTAACAGGAAATGTACAGTTTGCATACAGTCCTTTTCAAAATAAAAGCATTATGTCACTTAAACACTGCAAATTGACATTTTTTGTCTTCAAACAACGTGGTTAGATTTAGGAAAAAATAACAGGGTTTGGCTTTATAATCTGATGGGACGCAAACACTGCTGTCCTGGGTGAAAGATGCCCAGGAGAGCATCACTCATCTGCCCTACGCTGCCTTTACTTTCGTTCTTATCCTGCCGCATTTCCCCCCTGATGCCGCTAGCACGACCGGCCACGTATCATGCCAACGTTAAAAAGATGGCTTTTTTTGTCTGTAATAGGGTTTCCATCCACCTATCCTTATTCGAATTTTCAAAAATAGCGAAAATAAACATTAATGGAAATGCTAGAAATTCAAAAAAAGGCGAAAAATTCGCAAAAAAGTTTTTACGCTTGGAGGGGGTGGATTTGTCTGCGTATCGATCAAAGGAAAGTACGACTTTTTGCTATGGAAACAGGTTTTGCAGATAAACGATGACTGGACCGGATATCACGTCACACGTGTACGTTGGTGGTACGCGGTGGTCTCCTTCCAGCTATTTCCGACAGTACTCTTAACATTAAAATTCTTCCTTGTCGCCTCTTCCTCAGGATGGCTCGGTACACGGTGAATGCTGACAAAATGGTGACTAGAGTTCTTCCAAACGCCAACAGGTCGATCAGGAATCTGTCCATGATCAGTTGTTGCCGAGTGTGTTGTTTGTTTTGTGGCAGAGAGACGCTCTCTGATGACGTCATCTCATGGGGCACTCTCCTCTCAGTAATCGCAAAATAATAACAAATGGAAACGGGCATAAAGTTGCATTTTCTTTTTGCGCATTTTCACTAAATTCGCTAAAAAAAAATTCGAGACATTCGGATGGAAATGTGACTTGTGTCTGACACCGGAAGTCACTGCCCAAGCGCTGGATTTTGGCGAGTGACACCAGGTTGTTTTGCACCAAAACAGTTATGTAATTGATAACCATGCTGAGAGTCTACCACATATAGGTGTCATTCATGGGTCTTCATTATTGCTTCCCACACTGTCAACAAATGAAGTTTCATAACTAAGGTCGGGAAGAAACACTGCGCCTCGATGTCATCCATTTCCACACTAAAAGTATTTAAGCACACCTTACAGTATCTGTTTCCCTCGCCTTTGACTCTGTTCTTCTTCATCCCTTCATCCCACATCCCTCGATCCCCTTCCCCATCATTCATCACATGTAATGAACTAATTGCAACCTATTACATCTCTGATCACCAGAGGGAACGTACTGACATGCTGAGGCTGTGGTGACGAGTTGTTCCATAAATTGAAATAATTTTGCTCCAAATGTTGCTCTGGCCTCTTCTTTAAGTTTGCATTCAACATATTATCATAAAAAACATCTACCAGTCCTTAATTTTGGACACTGTTCCCACGTATATGGAAATATTCCAAGTTTGAAAAGGTAGCATATGGCGTTTCTCAGGAAATTTGGTTTGATTCAGAATCTTTCGAGTTGACATTTCATTTAAAACGATAAATAATCATTCATATTCTAAGTAAAAGGGTCATGCAGAAGCATTCATGGTAATATCTGGTATAATCAAATGCCCCCAGGCTAAACAAAACAATCAAGTGCTATACGGCATCTCTAATGGTTCTATATAGCATTATACTATGGTCTGGGTGAGTACATGACCCTGATTGGCTGCAGGTTTACTATTAAACCTGACAATGGACGCCCACTGAGTAGTTCCAGTGACATTGTCTGTTCACCGTTGGCTACACTGTATAAGCCTGTATCTAACATTAGTTACCACAGCAACAGGGACGCAGCCAGGGCCTATGTTTACAGTTTATTTACAATACTGAGTGTAGTCTTCAGTGCCTCATTTTCTGAACTCCACAGGATGAAGACTGCAACACACAAACAGCAAGAAGAACTCTGCCCCTCTGAAATCAAAGATATTCTGTACAACATCAGCAATCATCCCACATCCCACTCGCTGTTCAACTCTCTACCTCAGGCCATGGCCGACAGTATTGTTTCACATGGCATATGGTTTGTTTGTGAAAATCTTGGTATTGATTTTAGGGCAATGACATGGCTAATTAGCTAGCAAGTCTTGTTGTTAAACATACTTTCACATTATATTTACTCTTATTAACTCTACACAACTTTATTGACCTTAAATTTTTCTGGCACAACGATGCCTTTCTGGCTCATACTGTAGCTGTGCCAAAGGGTTTGCGTCGAATCTATAGCTCGTCATATTTACTGGCATGTACAATGTTTCCATTGCATTAGATCCTTATTGGATAGTAATGATTGTTTCGCTATTCGTCAAACCCTCAGGTGTTACCAGGGAAACTGAGCCATGGCTTATAAGAAACTTTTAGATTTTCATTGCAAAACTGCCCTTCCATGTGTCCATAATCACAAATTGATGGCCTTCATGGAGCCAACCATCTTCTGCTACATGTTGGACGGTTCAAAACAGAAAATTTGTGTCGCATAAAGTGTCCAAGATTTTAGCAATCTTATACATTTTGTCCAAGCTACATTGCGCGACATGGATCTAGTAAACTTAGGTACGATATCACGTTGGATATATGCAGACTGTACGATGACAGGATTTGACGTATATCCATTGACATTGCTACACTGATATCATCAGTGGGCGTCATCCATCTACGCTGCTATAGTGGTTAGATAAAAACGAAAACAAATAAAAATTGAACCCTTACTGTAGTGGCATTTATGTGTGTCAAAAGAAGTCGTAAGAGGAGAAGGAGAATGTGGCTTAAAGTAAGTATTTATTAGCATCTACCAGCATCTAGCATTCACTTGTTGGTAACAGCAGTCAGGCTGTGAGATGGTCATCCCAAAATTCTGAACCAGAATTTTATCCAAGGCTGTCTTTAATCGTAAGACCATGACAACAGCCATCCTTACACCTCTGTCACTGTGCGACCACTGTTTTAGAGCCACGATAACGAGCCAAGATATCGCCACGTTTCTTTTGTCTTGGTCATTTTGCGTCTGGGTCAGCCCCAAATCGCAGTGTATACTGGGCTGAAAACCAAAACAATGAACTGAAAGATGCAAAAATACCCAACCTGGTCTCACTCCCAAGTCCTCGAAATCCAGTACTTGGGCAGTGACTTGCGGCGCCAGACACCGATGAAAAAAGCCGCCCTTTGACGTCGGCATGATACGCGACCTGTTGCCGTTGTAGTTTAACGTCAGGGGGAAAGGCAGCAGGACAAGAATGAAAATATAGGCGGCAAAAGTCTGAGTGGAGCAGGCGGGAGGGGTGGTGGATGGGTCCAACAAGCAGCAACTTTCACCCGGAAGAGAGGTGTTCACGTCCCAAGAGATTATAAAGCCAAACCCTGTCCTAAGCATGTCCTTTAATTGCCAAAACCCAACCACATCCGTTGGTTGTTGAAGGAAAAAACATCAATTGGGGGTGTTGTACCGATGCAGTGCTTTTATTTTGAAAGAGATTGTATGTAAACTGTACATTTCCTGTGAACAGAAGTGTATCTTGAAAGAAGACAATGCATGTAACAGGCAGAACTTGACACGGTGTCCCAGAGCGTCAACAACCAACGCACCTGTGGTACCTTACACATTGTATCTGGACGTGGAAAGTGGAAAGAATGTCCAAACTTCAATATGTGACGAGATCGGAGTGAGAATGTGTTGAAATCCCAGGTAGAGTTGGGTGATAAGTGTCTCTGTGTTCATCACTCCGAACCACACCTCTTATTTTACAGGGTCATTTCATCCATCCTGAATATAAACGTATTCATTATTGCAGCTTTAAGCTGTTGTCTAAGAGGACTTTCCTCTACAGCAGTAGCTCAGCCTCCAACTGAGTCTTCATTATCCTCACAACTTGCAAAGAACTGCAAAATTGAGTCGTTTGTCTTTTGAAATTAACACAAGACCAGTTTTGAGGTTGAGCAGTGCAGAAGAAGCTTTTGGTAATGAAACTGGTTATGACAATATGAACACTTGTTGAAAACCTATTACCGGATCCATCATCTGCTATTAGATGGCCCATCACCACGGTTGTTAATTTTCGGTAATGACTCATTATCTGAACTTCACACTGCTATGGCCCTTTGACTCCCCGGCTGTATAATTGACGCTGCTCTTTCACAGGAATCTGAGCGGCTGCGAATGAGCTCGCTGACCTCTGATTGCTCATGGAAAAAACTGCCGGTACTGTCCTTTAGAGAACCGGCTCGAATGTGGCGTGTCTACGCCTGAGGCACACACACATACATCCCTACATCTCGCTTGCTATTACATTACTTATCCACCACTTTGCTTGATGCATGTAAACAGGTAAAGGCTGAAAGAGGCACAATATCACCAACAGGTTGTCCATCAACAAACTGAGTTCTTATGCCCTCGTGAAAATGTTGTTCTGCTGTGCTGAATTGCCTCGCCGTCGCACTGAAGAAGATATGTCAAAATTGCTCGCCTCTTTTTCTCTGCCGCTCTCTATCTCTATTGTGCAGTATGGCGAAGCATCCCTGACAGACCTCATCCACACCTTAGGCTATACATGAGTGGACAGCAGAAGAAAAGGGGGAGTTTTTAATCCAATATTACCAGCACGGTGGCATTGCAGTGGAAAATTACCGGGTTTTTTGCATGAGGGAGATCAAAGTCATTGGCCTTATTCTGCCTTTGGTGCTCGGGATTAAAGTTACACACTTTCCATGGACTCCCGATCGCCTGGCAACATCAAAGCAAATAGCACAAGCATCTGATTCATCAGAGAAAACATTTGTCAACAACTCACTTAACCAGGCGAGTGTTATAAAAAGGAAACAGGGAGAAAAATCAGGAATCGGTGAAATAAACGGTAAGATATAAATAAAAACTTTCAGCAACTTGGCAGGAGCTGCCGTTCAGTCGGCTTAGCAAAGATCCAGTTGGCAGCAGACTGTCTCTGCAGAGCACAGATGGATTAGAAACCGACAGTCCAGACCATGCTAGCGGACGTCAGAATGACAGATGTGTCGCTAAGGCCCAACACATGCTTTATGAAGGTCTTGGATTAGCCAGAACTCTCCGGCATAGTGGGAGTTGTGTGCGTGCTTCAGAGGACGCCATGTGAATGGTGATGCCATCTCACAGTTTAGCTCAGTGTGGAAGTGTCTGGAATGCAGAAAAGTGTGCAAACACGGGCTTAACGCCTCGTTCTCCGCTCAGCTAAAAATGAATTCCTCATTTATCCACCTTGGAGTCGACAGGGATCTCGGGCTGGATGCATTCGCGCGTACATTTACAGGCAATTTAATGTAATACTTACATCAACTTTACTGTTTTCCATAAAAAAAAAGTAATACACAGCCCAAAGAAAAAGTGCTGTGTTGGCCTTTAAAAGGGAAAAGCCATTTAATTCTGATGTTGTGTGTGAGAGGTGAAATGAGTTTTTCTATCCTGTCAAATGAAGCTGCTCGACTGCGCCGGAGAAGAGTTTTGGTGAAAAAATAATGATTGTAAATGGACCTAAACTCCGAAAATAGCAAACAGCGACGATTTAAAGCCACAAACTGACAGAAATGTGACAGAATCTGACAAAAACACAAAGCAGCCGTGGGAGAAAAATGAAACAAGACAAACAATGAATAAATAAATTATTAACTAAATAGCCTGGGCTCGGTATAATTTCTGTATAATTCCAGAGGCAGACAGACACAAGCCAGCATGATCAAAAGCAGCACATGTGGCACTGCCAACTGTGACCCATTGGATTTAGCATCACTCATTAGCGGCGTCCGCTCTCATTAACCGACATCTGTATCTTAATTAAGCAAAAGAAGACAGGAATAGATGCAGGTGGCTGTCCAGGCCGGTCACTTAAGCATCCAGGCAGCGTTGCCTCTCACCTTTATTGGGATTTTAACAACTTTTATAAGGTACACGGGGCAGTGAGCAGCAGTCTGTTTGGATTGCTAATAAGGCTCGGAAGATACTGCTGCTCCAGTATAGCAGCGCTTTTACGGGAAGGTGACTTGAAAGGAAAACAGCAGAGTCTTCAGTTTGGCTCAAAGCTTTAACCCTAAAGACCCTGCAGTCTTTTAAATCTTTGACCTAAACCACATGTACCTGATTCAAGTCCTCCAGTGAAATCTACCTTCAACCTTATAAACACTTAGATCTGAGTCAGAGCTGAAGCAGACAGCATGAACAGCTCAGATTTAAACCTCCACTCCTGTATATATTATTTAATGTTACACAAATTATTGATCAAAAGGCTTGTTCATGCAGCAAATTCAAGACGTTAAGGGTCTCAACATTTCATAAATGTTTTAGATGTTTATTTCCTGTTTTTATGTCTTAAGAGAATGTTGTCTTTAACCTTTCCGTCAGTCTGTAGATACCTGTACACAGACCTGCTCTTTTTTATGCAATCAGTACAGTTTCTTCATCATTCACATGGACTGAAGATTAAACATATATGGAAGCCCATTAGTGCCAAACAAAAGATCATTTCTAAGTCCTTACAATGACAGACTTTTTCCAAATAATGAGTAAGCATCTCAAAATAACAAGAAACCTTCTCAAAATAATGAATGAATCATGACAAAATCATGACTTGGTATCTCAAAATAATAAGCAACAATCTTAAATTGATCACTTGAAAATACTGACTTACTTTTTAAAAATACCTTAATATCTCAATTCAATGAGAAGCTTTTTTTTATTATTATTAATGACCTAATATCTCAATTTAATGACTTAATATCTCAAAATGGAGTTTGATCTTAGGCCAAAGTCGTTGAAATCTGGTGCTTGGGCAGTGACTTATGGTGTTAGATACATCATCGGCATGATACATGGCCAGTTGCCATTATAGTTTAACGGCACCCAAAGGCATCAGGGGGAAATGTGGTGGGATAAGAACAAACATTAAGGTGGTGAAAGTCCCAGTGGGGTGGGCAGGACGGGTGGTGGATGAATCCAACAAACATCGACTTTCACCCAAGACAGGGGAGTTCACATCCCATAAAATTCTAAAGCCAAACCCTGATCTTTTTTCCTAAACCCAAGCACTTGCACTTGCATTTATTTGTAAAGAGTCTGTATCTAAACGTTAAATTTCCTGTGAAAACAGAAGTGTATTTTGAAAGAAGATAATGCACGTTACAGACAGAACTTGACACAGCGTCCCAGAACGTCAAGAACCAACGCACCCAGGGTACCTTGCACGTCGCATCTGGACATGGAAGGTCCATGACCAAACGTCGATATGTGATGAGGTTGGAGTGAGAATGTGTTGCAAAATAATTAGAAACAACACTGAGTCATTATTTTGAAAAAGTTGTAATTGTTTTGAGACACTAAGCTGTTATTTTGAGATAAGTAAGTCATTACTTTGCAATAGGTAAATTACTATTTTTGGAGTTTTTCATTATTTTGTTTTAGGTTTACCATAATTATGAGACGCTAAGTCATTATAATAGGATGGGTAAGTCATTATAATAGTCGCCCAACCGTTAGTCAACCAGAAAGGTCATTAGTAGGCAAGATTTCACTGGTTGCTTAGTTGCAAAAAAAAACAAAACATGAAATTTTATTAAAAATATTCAGTCCGATAAAAACAGAAAAGTTGATCATGTTAGTGCAGGGCTACCCAGAGCTTTACATCTGTCCCACGGCTGATCGGCCTACACACTTATAAACACAGCCCCTAATTTCCAGGGCTGGTACCTGTGGTTATTCCACAGGCTAGTTAATAACATGTTGGGCAGGAAATCCAAAGTGTGGGATCATTTTGAGAAGGTGAAGGACCAACCCAAGGTGATATGTAAACTCATCTTCATTGGTCCACTACAAACATGACGTATCATGTGAAACATGGAAGTAGCTACATGCCCATTAGCCCACAGCGTCATCAACAGGCGGCTCGCTCAGTGTGTGACGTGCACTTGTAGATAAAATATAGGCCTATATTAATGAAGGTTCATTAGTACGGTTTGTATTTCTCTGTAATGTAGCACAGTGTTAACAATGTTACTGAGACTATTCTTTCTCACACCTTCAACTCAAACCACCAAAATATATCATTTCATCATTACCATTAATATCATAAACATGCAGGCGACTAGTCGACTAATGGCCCTAAATGATGACTAATGGTCGACGAGGAAAATTCTTAGTCGGGGGCAGCTCCACATTATTTTGAGACACCAAGTATTTTTTTTTTTTTAGATTAATTTGAGATATCTAGTCATTAATTTGAGAAAGTTTCTTATTATTTTGAGATTCAAAGTCATTATGTTGAAATAAGCAAGTCATTATTCTAAGAAAGCGTCTCATTATTTTGAGTCTTTAATTAAAAAAAGAAATAATAATACTTTTAAAAGGGTTACTTATGATAATGACTTTTTCTTTCTTTTTTTTCCTTTCATTACACTCGCCGATGTCATAAATAAGAGACTGTCTGCACAAATAACATAAAAAATATACCTATATTTAACAGACAAGCAGACAATCACATTTAAAAATACAGTTTCCCGTGTTAATGTGACATGACAGGTGCTCTGTATTCTTAGTATCCACAGTCCCTTTTCCTGACAGATAAATGTGAGAAACTGCTGAAGGCCTTCTCACTGCTAATTATCATTTTACCATTATTATCCATTATGTATTAGCAATTACTATTATTAATCAATTATGCAAGCAGTTGGAGATATGGCGAGGGAAAGCAGGTTGTGGCGATGTCGGGGAGTGTAATTGGAATTTTAACATCTTCTCCCTGGGTGTTTCTCCGAACGGACAAGCAAATTGGTTTTTATGACATTTACATTGGACAGAGGAATTTACAGAAGACAGACGCAGAAGTCAGATACACCACAGGTGTGTGAGTGTTAATTGGTGACAAATCTAAAAGCCTGCAGCACAGTTTGTGTTGGAGCAGATGGGAGGACCATACCTCAGGTTTACAGGCTTTTACAGCACAGAGGTACAAATATGATTTATCATTGCAATAATTCTAATGGGCAGCCATTTATTATTCGGCTTACTAGCTTATGTTGTTCATGTTGTCATATTAAATTAATATTATAATGTCATATTTCAACTGTACAGACACAGAAAACAAATTAACCAATTAAGTGGTACCTCAAACGAGACACAGCTTTATGGATGTGTTGCAGGTTAAGTGACAGCCATAATCACGGCCGGTTTTTGCCTTTTTGGGCCCTTTGAGAGTTTTTGTGAGGGGGTTCCCTCCCCTTTCTCCAGGGTGTATATTTTGTTCCTGTCATGATTTTCACAGTGCCTGTATCTTTATAGACATTACGTCAAACTAAAAGAGATCACAATAGTTCAGAACCATAACAATTGGCTACTATTGTAACCACGAAGACGAAGGTCCCTTTACCTTCATAAAGTAGATACACATGTTGCCAACACATTCTCACTGCAGCCTCTTCACATACCGACATTTTGTCATGGACAAAATGTCGGTATGGAAAGTACGACTTTTTGCTATGGAAACAGGTTTTGCGGATAAACGATGACTGGACTGGATACCACGTCACACGTATACGTTGGTGGTACGCGGTGGTCTCCTTCCAGCTATTTCCGACAGTACTCTTAACATTAAAATTCTTCCTTGTCGTCTCTTCTTCAGGATGGCTCGGTACGCGGTGAATGCTGACAAAATGGTGACCAGAGTTCTTCCAAACGCCGACAGGTCGATCAGGAATCTGTCCATGATCAGTTGTTGACTGTCAGCCGAGTGTGTTGTTTGTTTTGTGGCAGAGAGACGCTCTCTGATGACATCATCTCATGGCGCACTCTCCTCTCAATAATCGCAAAATAATAACAAATGGAAACGGGCATAAAGTCGCATTTTCTTTTTGGGCATTTTTACTAAATTCGCTCAAAAATTTCGAGACATTCGGATGGAAACCTGACTGCTGTCTTCTTCTAAAATACACTTCCGTTTTCACAGGAAATTAACAGTTTACACACAGTCTCTTTTAATATAAATGCACTACATAGGTACAGCACTGCAAGTTGACATTTTTTTCCCTTCAACAACTATCGTACATGGTTGTGTTTGAGCAACAAAAGTACGTGGTTGCGTTTTGGGAAAAAAGAACAGAGTTTGGTGTCAGTGTTTGTTGGACCCATCCACCACCCCTTATGCCTTCCCCGCTTAGACTTTCAACACCTTTACTTTCATTCTTGTCCTGCCACATTTCTCCCTGATGCTGTCAAGCACCATTGAATTATCATGGCGACCGGTCGTGTATCAAGACAGTGTTCAAAGACTGCTTTGTTCGTCAGTGTCTGACGCCACAAGTCACTTCCCAAGCACTGGATTTCGACGGCTTCGAGACAGGGGTTGATTTTGCCTTTAATTTAAGGGGACTTGTGGGGTGTTTGGGCTTGAATGCATTTTTTGACTTTATGAAAGAGGTGTGCTCAAGGTAAAATGTAATGTAAGTTGCTCTTTAACGTTAGGGAAAGCTCGTAGATATAAACAATAAACTATAGTCAAGGTAAGGCAACTAAAACAGTAAAGGTACCTTGTGAAGTTTTTGACAATGAGTAATGCTGTGGACCAATGTTTTTGTGAGTGGGCCCCTATAGGGCTATCTGCAGGTTCCACATTGGCCCTATGCCAACTGCCCACATGGGTGGGTTTACCGAAGTGGGCCCCAAATAAGACGCCCATTTTGCTCCCATACCTGCTTCGTACCCAGGTAACCCTAGCGTAACCGATGTGGGGCCCACTTAATTAAACCCATGATGTGGGCAACTGCCTTCGGGCCATTATGGAATCTGTGGACAATACCATATAGGGCCCATTTTTATCCCATTTACTGCTCACATGGGCCCCAAATATTGGTTTTTGTTTGTGTTGTGTACATGCAGGAAAATGCACACGCATGGGCAAGGTCAACAAATGTAGCACCGTTCCAAAAACAGCAGTGAAGAAGAGGATTACTAGCTGGCAAATATGGATTTTAACAATGCAGGATTTAAAACGTCTTTAAAAACAGCTTTGAAAATGTTTTATAAGGAAGAATATGCATGTTTTTACACTGCAAGGTGACATTCTTTGTGAAATAAAATTGCGCATCATCTGCAAATGCCATCTACCCCGTCTCAACGTCCGATTCACAAAAGGTATTACACTTAGGATATCACAGCACAACCCAGTGCCAGCTGCGGCATAGGCA
Organism: Cephalopholis sonnerati; assembly: GCA_019142605.1. Lineage (NCBI taxonomy): Eukaryota > Metazoa > Chordata > Actinopteri > Perciformes > Serranidae > Cephalopholis > Cephalopholis sonnerati. The sequence continues at coordinate 7,158,006 of JAGQAX010000024.1, forward strand.
GCACAGGCGAACGTTAAGGGTGCCATAGTCCATAGTGGGTGCCACAAATGGGGAAGAAAAAAAATCACAAATGTTTATCTGTTACTATTTTTTTACTGATACTACTATTATTTTGAAATATTACACGAGGCCACAACAACATAACTACGTAGCAAAGCCTAACACAAAATAGACGGGCCTTTTTTTCTGTGTTCTGGGCACCAGGGGGGAGGCTCTCCTAGGTCACCAAATATGCTAGGGCCACCACTGGTGCAACCCATAAAGTTTCGCAAGCGGTTGCAATTTGCTCTTTGCTGCGTCTGATTGCTATTATCCTTGTGGCTATTATAGCCCTGACCTTTGTGATATTGCATAGAAAGGGGCCAATTTTGCACCAAAAGTATGCACAGGACAACCAAAATGTTGCTTGGCAGCGCAGTTAGGGGTGCATTAAGAATTACACAGTTTCTTGTTGTGTTTTTTGTGCAGGTTTAGTGGCCACAAAAGCTGTGCAATCCTTTTGTGAATTCAAATGTGTTTTTGTGAGGAAAACTGAATGTGAACACAACATTTCATTGTTTACAAGAAAACTCCACAAAGCAGCCTGGAAGAAGTCATGAAAGTTGAATGTGCTACACATGCACCCACCACTGGGACCTTAACACACTCACCTCCTGCCTTACTAGATATCCTGAAGGTCACCCAACTTCCTGCATTGTGAGGAGTGGAAATCATCCATTGTGAGTGTAATTCTTAGAGAAGCTGGGCGGCATATTCCTGAGCATTTTAAGTCAGGATGTGTGAGAAATCACCAACTGTAGAGCTGAAATGGTAACTTGGGAGGAAAAAGCTACACAAAGTTCTTGATCATTAACCATCAAGCCACGCAAGCAACACTGCTGCATTCTCTGAAGCAGAGATGAGGGCAGCTGATGAACTTGAGAGCCCGAGAGCTGAAATCATATTCCAATAAACCAAAAATTAATTAGGTCGATATGTCATCACTAAGAAATATGCTGTGGGACTGAACACAGGCTGTACTTGTTTAATTAGGCACCATGAATATCTGATAACCTTGTCTGTTAAAGATGGACTCTTCTCGGCGTCTGTTGCACAGCCGCCCTCGAATGCACCGTGGGGGGCTGTTGTCATGCGTTACACATCTTCCAGTAGACCATCTGTTGGTTCCATATAGCATCGGTGGATAAAGTATGACACTATCTCCGCCAGGGTTATTGGTGCCACCTTAATACATGCAGCCATGATATTGTTATGGATAAAATCATCCATCAGGTGGAAAAATGAGCATCTATTTATGTATTTCGCAAAGTCTCTGTGTGTCCTATATCTTACACACACACATAAGCTTGCTGTTGAGTGATACTCATCACATCTAGATGAGATTCTGTCTGTCTCAAAGTCATCACTCCTGGCAGGATCTGCATCCCCCCCTCCTCTACCTTCACTTCCTTTCTCCCTGCTGTACCCGCTCTATCGACATTCAGTCATCCTGACAGATGTTTCAGTCACCTGGGATTAAAAACGAGGCAGAGGTGATAGATCGCCTCCATTGTGAAGGATACAATTTTTAAAATGGCCCTACATATTGTAAATGGCAAGCAAACCACAATAAAATATACTGTAAATTGAGAGCAGCTGAGGAGATTTAATGTTAAGTCAGCTTTTAGAAAGAGTTCCACTGTTTGAGAACTTATTAATTTGACTTATGGGATATTACTTGAGGCCATTACACATTTCACAGAGACATACACATAGACAGAGAAACATGGAGACATTTCTTTAAAAGGGTAATGTCTGGACAGCCCGGTCAACTACCATGTAAAAGCAGTTTGCTGACTTTAAAACCAGCCTGGACCTTTATTGCTTGTTACTTTCCCTCTTTTCAGCTTCTTTTTACTGTGAACTGTCTAATAAAGCAAAAGTGCCATGAAAAAAAAGTCTTTACAAAGACATTTACACTGAAATGCTCCAGGGCATGATGTTCCCTGTGGGAGAACTTGTTGAAAATCTGCTTTTTAAAAAATGACTTTCTGGCGAGTTTTTGGCACATGAGGGTGTACGTACCCTTTCAAGGGAATAAATGCCACATTCTTCCATTTCGACTTTTCACTCTCTGAGTGAATCTCAACTCTAAATTACAGGAATAAATGAAAATGCATTATGAAGTGTTGGCCCTTGTTTTCGGTCTTTATGCAGCCTGGATAAAAGAAGGAATTGAGAGTCTTTTACACAGAGAGTACAAAATAAAATTCATCTTTCACTGAGAATTGAACCTTTCAAATAACCTCGCTCACATTATAGTTAATGGAAATATTGTGCCATAAAGGCCAAATAAATCAGTTTAGTTACTGTACGTGTTATTTTCATGCCTGCAGCATGAACAGATGGATTTATGGCTGTACGTAAACACTATGCACAGCCAAACACACCTGAAACACACATACGACATGGCATCAAAAGAAGTACAAACTTAGGAGCTAGTGGACTTTTCCTCTACTCATATGAATTTGGAAACAACTGCCACGTTCAACAAAGATAAAGCTGCAAAATTTGGCCTTATTATAACTCAGAGGGGTCACCAACAAAACAATTGCTCGGCACGTGTTCCACATATACAACATGCTAACATAATTAGCATGTTGTATAGCAAGTTCTCAGACAGAAATTTCAACTGGAACACCCCTAAATTCAGGTTTCTGAAAATGGGAGGAACCAAATTAACCCCAACCTCAAAATCCAAGATGGCTGCTCTGTCCATGAACAGCAGTGAAAGCTGTAGTATCATATACTGTTTATCAGCTCTTTTGTCTTATTTGTGTGTCAGTAAATCAGTCGTACACACAGATTTTGTAAGTGCAAGTGCAGCGTAATATGTTTTTATCAACTGGTATTGCCAATGATGGTTAACAATGGCTAACCTGGCTCGGACTGGTACGTCTTAGCTTTTTGATATGCTATTCTGGGACACGGTGGGACATCATTCTCAGCCCTGACTTGTGAGGTAAATAAAACAGGAATGAAACACAAGATTTAAAATGCTATTTTGTGGAGGATTTATTGCCTTCACAAATGATTGTTTCTTATCCGTGAAATAAAATTCAACAACAGCGTTGTTTCTACTGAGGGAAATTGTTTTCAATTAACAAAAAAAATAAAAAATAACATAGGAGTTCTGTACGCATCTATGAAGAGCCTACAACATACTGTACCTAGGGTAGGGATGGGCAAGATTACTTGGGTACTCAAGAACTCAAATTGGACGTCAATATTCGTTTAACCAATCAACACATTCTCACGCTGACCTTGTTACATATCGACATTTGGTCATGGACACATCCAGATACGACATGTAAGATACTTTGGGTGCATTGGTTGTTGATATTCTGGGACGTTTCACCAAGTTCTGCCTGTTACATGCATTGTCTTTTTTTCAAAATACAACAGTATTTGCATACAGTCTCTTTCAAAATAAACGCACTACGTCGGTACAACATAGTGAATTGATGGTTGTGTCCTTCAACAACAAACGCACATGGTTATGTTTTGTCAAGACACAAGAAGTTGGGTTTAGGCAACAAAAGCACATGGTTGGGTTTAGGAAAAAAGAACAGGGTTTGGCTTTACAATCTTACAGGAAGTTAAAACTGGCCTCCCAGGAAGTGAGTGGTTGTTTGACTCATCCACCATCCCTTCTGCCCGCCCTGTTGGGACTTTAACTGCCTTAAATTTTGTTCTTGTCCTGCTGTGTTTCCCCCTGATGTGGCTAGGCGCTGTTAAACTATAATAGTAACTGCCCGTGTATAATGCCGACCTTAAAGGATAGCTTGTTTTGTTGGTGTCTGACGCTGGAGGTCACTGCCCAAGCGCCAAATTTCGTCGACTCCGGAGTGAGACCAGGTTAGTTTGGCGTATAGAGTAACTGTCTTCAGTCCATCAGTGTTGCGTCTCACCAATGTAAAGGCAGCAACAGAAAGTTGCTGTTTTTACTAATGTTAACTTAGTTTTAATTGTTGGCCAGCTTCTATTCTTACGTTCCTTTTTTTTCCTTTGTGAGTACTAATGATAATTTATAATGGAAGTTATTTAAAATGTCCATCTCTAAGCTATAGGCACATAAACAGGGATGTACAGTGACACCTTTTAAAATCTTATCTATGTCACATGTGGGTCTACAAACTGTGAAGCTCTTGTTTTGGATTGATGAAGTGATTTCTCACACAGCACGTGTAGGAGGCTTTTATAAATTTGTGGAAACAAGCTCGCAGCTCTTTAGGGAGACTCCCATCATAAAGGCAAACTTGTGATGGGCAGATTTCTGGCACCAGCAACATGTGCCTCTGTTTACAGACATGAGTGTAATAGACCACTATGTCATTAACCAGTCCATTGAACTGGCTAATAATATGACTTACATGAGGGAGGCCAAACCATTGAGTGCCAGTTAGGTTCTCCGCTGCTATCAATTTCACAGTGTGCGTTGTCAGCCGCTGTCATTTCTCCCCAAAGCAGACCTGGGATATAGGTAATATTTGCAGCACAAATTAGTTTTTTTTTCCACGAAAAGAAAACTCATTGGACTTGATTCAAATACAAGATGGGGATGTTTGCTTCCAGAAAGGCTGCGCGTTGATTGGCAGGCAGCTGGATGTAAATCGACAGCAACGAGCGCACACGACGGGAAACTCAATTTAAAGAATTATTCAAATTATACCTATATTCCATGATTGTTTGATTAACATTTGCAACAATCTTTGCCAAAAAAAACAAAACAAAACAAACTTCTGTCTTTGCTGCTCCTTTGACAGTCGAGGAATTTGCAGGCTTATACCTGCAGCTTTTGATTCTACATTAACACCGCAGAGGCTCAGCCAGGAAATGCTCTCACATCCCCTAAAAAACGTCATCCTGCTTAGTATCAAAGTCTTCTCTCCCAGTTTTTCTAATTGATTCCCTGTGGAGTTGCGCTGCACACTGGCATGACATCAGAGATTAGGAGGAGGGACGCTGTCTGCTCCGGTGGTTCCAACAATAAACATCCGCTCATGTCGACGGAAAGGAAACAAAAAAAAAGGGTAACCAAGGAAAGGAGCACTGCTGAAAAGGTATATTTAGCAAGATTCAAATCTGCAATGCTGATTTGGGACTTTGATATTGGGTCATTCGTTATTGCAGGACACCCAGTAATCACAGAGCGAGGAGGGCAACAGACAAGGTTGACTGCTATCACAACAATCCAGTCCCCACATGCAACACACACACAGAGGTTTTCGGGTAATTGCAGAAGAAATCCAGAAGAATGAACAGGCCCTGCCAGCCTGATGGCGCGATAAGAAATTACAGAAGTAATAAGAAAAGATGAGATGAAGAGCTCGCTGAAATAAACACCGCATCTTTTTCTTACAAGTTTGCTTAAGGATTACAACACCTTAGTGTGATTATGAAAATACTAATAATTAAATCATGACGCTAAAGCACCTTCTATCTATAATTTATAGGCGCCGGAGGAGTTTGAAACTGAATAAACAAGGCTCCATTCCCTCGTGAGAAAGATTCACAGCCATTATCTTTGATTAAAGATTTTCTAAGCCTTTTCTTTCCAGCCTGTAAAGATGGTTCCTCAAAAACTCTCACACTGGATCAAATCAGAGTGCAAAGCACACTAGAGCGTCTGATTAGAAAATGCTATTTTTTTTGCTTGTATTGGAGTATAATCACAGCTTATTTTTTTTAAATCAATATATTAATTAGAACTCCAAGCTAAATTAATTTAATCCTTATCAAACCTCGTGGCCCGGCTTGTGTTCTGAAGCTGCCAGATTTGATATCATTAACTTCACATTTCATTTTCCTGTTTCACATGTAATTTAGCATGCCATCTGGTACTGTAAGGAGGGCGATCCAGGGAATCACTTGGCACCCCGTCATGTTTGAAAATATACTATATCTGGCTTTGAAGAGAATTAAGATGCTTAACACTTTTAGGTCAGCCATCACTCCCCACAGTGCTACAATGTGGTCTGTTCAGTGGTGGGAGAAATCCCAAATCCTTTACTTAGGGGTAAAAATGCCAGTATAGTACACATGAAAACATGCATAAATACTCCAGTGAAAGTCCTACATTCAAATTCCTACTAAAGTAAAAGTACAGTAAACCAAAGTATTATTGGCAACATATACTCAGTATTTACCTGCCAGGATCTCCTAATATAGAAGGATTGGCAAAATATTCCTGAAGGGCACAACATTTCCATCATGGTTTTGAGAGATCCGTGTTGCACTGACAACACCTGGCCAGTGGGTGGCAGTGTATGGCATGACACGTTAGGGTCCATTGTAGGGACTTAAAGGGGAATTCCAGTGTGAAATGGATTTGGAATATATTGTACATGATCGTGAGGTCAAATCTTGTGTTGGGTACAAAACCGCGCTGATGCGATGCATTCTAAACTAGGCTGTTTTTAGCCGATTCCTCCAAAAGGCTAATGCAGCTAGCTCTCAGGGCATGTCTCCAGGTGAAACGAAATAGCTGCCATTAAACCACTTACAAGGGTCAAAGTAGCCCCACACTTTGTTGGTAGTATAACCAGGGTCCTACCATTTAAAACGAGGCATTCACAACTTTGTAAGTGCACAAATAGTTTATTAAAAATGACTGTGAACAAAGACAGAACATTGAGGTAGTTTTCCAGTCGCCGCCATTTTAGATTTAAGTCAAAACAAGTCAATTGCTGACCATGGGCTGTACACGTGAACAATTGGTGACCGGGATGTGTGTAGTGCACAAACTTGGACGATAGCTTTTGAGGAGAGGAGAAAAAATAAACTCAAAGTTAGATTGTTTATTCGTATTTTGGCCATAGACACGCAATATTTTGACTGTTGAGCTGCAGCAAATTACGTTTTTTTATGGTGGGCGTTGTCTCGCATAGAGCACCAAATGTGCCAGGGCTGCCACTGCACAGTGGATTTATTTAGTTAACATTTACATTTATAGGATACATAATAGAATGCAGCTATACTCGCAAAATAACATAATTGTGGCAGCTTTTGTCAACAATAGGAACATTTTCTTATTGTGAAATTCGATACACTCTTACATCTCTTGTGACAATTTTCCTATTGTGTTTTAATAAAAGAAATAAATAATAAAATAGAACAATCACCACATAAAGACACTGTTAAACACACAATTATCCTGCAGCTTTCCAGGCTCATACATCCTCCACTGATACAGCAGTCAGAAACAACGACTGTTAGAGCAGTAATGGAAACATTTGTCACTGTAGCTCAAACAAATGCTGATAAATCTCAGCCGCCAACAGTGTGTGATGCCCAGAAGACCTAAAATTAGACTGTGTGGTGAAATCTACTCAGTTTACAGCTTCTCACAGAGAATGGGAGCTCGTCGTCTCACGCCTCAGTGCTGGAAAAAATGTTGATTATTGCAATGGTGCCAAAATGTTCCTCTTTAGCAAAGAAATGTCACACTTTATCTAATTAGGAGCAAAAAGCGAGCTGTGCCTTTGTCTTTAAAAACTTAAAATGGAGGCTAAATTCACTTTTGAGCACAACAAAAGAAATGCAATTAATTAATTATTTATTTATTGCACCTAAAGCAGCAGTTCCCTTTTTCTCTACAACTGTTCCTCTGATTTTGGGGTGAACTGTCCCTTTAAAGTGCTACAGTAAATGTACTCTCCACCTTTGGTTCTGTATATGTGTTATATCATAGCAGCTAACTGGTCTCCAATTTTTTATTCACATCACATAAGCTGAGTGTCCAAAAATTCCCATCATATCTGCTGTGTGTTCTGCACACTGCACCACTGCGGCTCAAAGAAATGACTATTGGACTGGATCTGCTGTTGGGAAATGGACTCCAGAAGGTCAGTGGGCAATGCCTGTGCCAGAGGAGACATAGGGGTGGATGGGATATCCCCCCGCGTCCTGTCTGGCCCCGGCGAGATTACGAGCGATGTAATAGGATCGTCCATTTTCTGTAATAGAGCACGGAAAGGCTAAGCCCTGGCTTGGGTCTTACTCGCGGGCCAGATCACCACCAAGGCAACAAAAAAAAAAAAAATATATATATATAACCGGTCTCTCCTTGCTTGGAGGAAAGGAAGCTTAGCTGTCTTTAGACGTGAGCAAAGATACACAGCGGCAGAATGGGGCAACGCTTCCAAGCCACAAAAATCCCCGCTGAGCTGTAATGAGAAGTGAATAGACTGCGATACCAAAAAGGCTTTGGCTGGATTTGTTTGTACAACAGCATAGTGCATTTCATGTTGTTTAATTGGCTCATTTGCAAACTGATAATACACATTCAGAGATAATGGAGTGCCTGTATTGAAATGCATGACACGACTGCACTCAGTGAAAGGCTGCAACTGCTACAAATGATGTCTCCGTTTTATTGACAAGTCAAACATTACGCTCCCAATCAGCCTCCTATGTCTGACATATTGAGGATAAATACTTTTTTAGTTTGCGTGAAAAGATTAAAAGAGTGACGCATTCATTATTTTGATAATGCCACGCTCGTAGGTCTACGGCAATGTCGGGAGGCAGAACCCTTAATTTGGTCTCTTGTGGTGTTCCTCTTCCATCCTCAGCAAGTAATTCCTTTTCAGAGTTGCCCCCTTGAGTATATCTGAGAAAAGCCTTCAAAGGCTGTGAATTTGTATTGTCAATAGATGTTTTGTTTCAGCAGGGGAGTGTTTTTCAGAGGCAATTCCATCTGAAAAGATTTATTGATTGAATCATCCAGCTAAAGGGTGGCCCTCAGAAGCCGAAACCAACCCACTGTTGGTGAGAATCTGATAGTCCCGCTCTCTTCTTCTCCTCTTTTCTCTTTACAGAGGCTACTCCAGGTTAAACCGACTTTGGCCGACTGTCACCCGTCTGCCGGGGTTGCTATAGCAACTGCATTTCATTCTTCAAACAACATGCAAAGAAGTCAGGGAGTCAAATTCTCAGAGCCTCCAGAGGCGTCACCGGAGGACGGAGCATCGGGAAAAATAAGATTCATGTGATTTCAATTCAGCGAGTCGGTTATCAAAACAGATAAACACCATCGTCTGTTCTCTTTCCCGAGGCCCGGCATAGTAACCATCTGCTCTGACAACTCCTTAATGAATGCTCAGACACTGCAACTATAATCTGCCACTGTGGTGCTATGGTCTGGGGATGTTAATGAAACCTGAGGAGGGTGCAGGAGGATAAAAAAAGTCAGAAGTTGACAGCTACATTAGCCACATCTAATCCATTCAATTCCCATTATTTCAAACAATGGGAGGCATAAACAATGCACCCGCATCCTGCAAGTGTTTCCCGCAGCTAAAGCTATTAGATGCCAAACGTCTGGAGGGGGAGAGTGACCGCGGGGGACGCCAGAGGTAAGGTAATGAATACAGACTGCATACTGCTGGTGACGAAAGAGAGGCTCTTTAGAGGAGGAGGGGAACTCTTTGAAAGCGACGCCGTAATGTGTGTTTATCTGCGAGCAAGGCCAGATCTCTGAAGGAGCCCTGATTAGTGGCACAGTCAGCCGCTGTCACCTGGCAACCATGCGTCTTGATGTTTGCATTTTTTTCCACCGCCCTCTTTCTGATAATTATCTTATTGTGACATCAAGCACTCTCCACAGCGACATGCGTATGGATACATTTAAAAATAACACGCTTCCTTCTGGCTTCAAGGCCCCGCGGCGGGGCACAAAGGGAAGAGTGGATTATTCTGAGAAAATAAATTTTTTCATGCTTGAAAAATACAGAGTTGTGCATTATGCATCAGAAAATCGAATCTCCCACTCCGAGTCAGACAGCAGCTCTTCAGTGTCCGGCCCCGGTGACCCCCCCCGCGCCCACTCAGGCCGAGCTCTCTTTCGCCTTTGCACCCCGACAATTGGCCTCTGTAATTAAAAAAGGAGCAACTGTCAATTATTGCTGTACTGTATATTCTGTGCGGGTTATATGAGGTCGCTGCTGCATACATTCACAAATGAGATGTCCAACTTTTAAACAAGGTTGTTAAGGAAGGAACATTGTTGAGCGACTCATTCATTTGTTTTCTTTTAATTTGGGCCAAACTATGCAGGGTAGCACTTTATTTAGACACTCTGCCCACAGAGAGGTAAAAGAGTATTGGAAACATTTCAAAAGCTTATTAGCCGAGAGTCAACAGTTCAACTGTTTTGCATTGTTCATAGTTGTGCATCAATAGAGTTTCTAGAAAATCCACAACATATTCTGAGAGTAATTAAGTTTACCTTAAACTGTTCACTCAAGGTTGAATGAAGAGTTCAACTTCATCAAATTAAGCTGAGAATTTGTGGGTATGTTCATGAATTGTCACATGTACTCAGTTAATACTCTGTTTAACATCTACATAATAAAGTGAAACAATTGAATCTCAACTAACAAATACTCTAATTATGAATTAAATTATTTGTGGACAAACAAAGCGTTACCCTATTCTGTACTAGGGATGTCATGAGAACTTGTATTTCTCCAGTACTGTTTGTATTAGTGATGCAATTGTTCAGGGCAAAAGTCCATGCAAAAGTCTGGGCACCCCTGGTCACAATTTAATTTACTGTGAATAGTTAAGTGAGCAAAAGATGAACTGATCTCCAAAAGGAATAAAGTTAAAGATGAAAAATCCTCAGTGTATTATTTTGTTTTGTACAACTGTAGAGTGAAAAGAAGAAAGGGAGCGCTCTGCAAAAGTTTGGGCACCCCAGGACATTTGAGCTCTCAGACAACTTTTACCACACTCTCAGACCTTAATTAGTTTGTTATGGCTCTGGTTTGTTCACAATCATTGTTAGGAAAGGTCAGGTGATGAAAATGTTAAAGCTTCATAAATACTCTGACTCCTGAAACCTTGTCCCAACAATCAACAGCCACAGGCTCCTCTAAACAGCTGCCTAAAACTCTGAAAACTAAAATAACCGATCCCCATAAAGCAAGAGAAGACAATAAGAATATAGCAAAGTGTTTTCAGGTCGCTTTTTCCTCAGTTTGTAGTTAACAGGAACTGTGGAGGTCAAGTTGAGGTCTGAAAAACCAAGAAAACTTTCCCAGAGAGATGCTCATATGCTTGTCAGAAAGGCAAATCAAAACCTCTGTTGACTGCAAAAGACCTGCAGAATGATTGATCAGACTCTGGAGTGGAGGTGCACTGTTCTACTGTGCAGCGACACCTGGACAAGTATTCATGGAAGAGTCATCGAAAGAAAACCTCTCCTGTGTCCTCACCACAAAATTCAGCGTCAGAAGTTTCGGGGCTGGATCGATAAACAAAATTTTGACCATGGGTGCCCAAAGTTTTGCATGCCACTGTACACCTACAAGTTCTAGTCTGCTGTTTAAATGCCAAAGGAAGATTGATTGATTTGATTTTGATTTTGTTTCATCTACACAAACATGTGTCCAACCCTCATGAGTTTACAAGATACAAATACAATAACATTGCAGTGATCAATCCAAAGTACAAATTATTTTACTGCTCAGTCCCAAAACAAAAAACTCTGCCCTCTATGCCAGGTCTGGCAAAGAAATCCTGCCACCGAAAAGGTTCCCCTTCTTAAACACAACTCAAATTGTTCACGGTCATTCAACTAAGAGAAATCAACATAAATAAAGGTAATTTTACTCAGAAGTACATCCTTTATGTCTTTGTATACAAAACCATAAAAAATAAAATGAACCTCATTCTCAATTTCGCCTGTATTACACAACAAACAAATTCTGTCCTCCTCTGGGGTGGCATTAAACCTCCAAGTCTCTAAGGCTAATAGTAATGTTTCTGAGCACCACTGTGCACTGAGAGATCTTTGTCTTCTCTTTGAATCATACTTCACATAAGGTTCCACACTGTAGATTTCCTTTATGAGACAATAAGTTCGTAATTTTGCTTTATACCATATATCAACAGACCACTTAACTCTAACATGAGAAACATTTTACTCCTACTCTCCCGATTATCACAAAGTAACCTGTTATAAATGAGCAAATAACAAGTTGTGTCTCCAGCACGGAAGTACAACAACAAGACGTGGAAGACGGAAGATGCAGCTGGAGTGACAGCTCCACCTTGACTCGTCAAAAATAAAAGCATTTTTTCCTGAGCTCAGTGTATTTTTCCAATTCTTTGCTATGGGAGAAGCCTCAGCTGCTGGCATTAAATATATATACAGCATCTAGTTTGTGATGAGTGCTGGACTTCAGGCATTGCTTTGTGGTCGCCAAGACTGAGAAATGTTCAGCTTTGGGTAAGGCTTGGTCCACATGGACATGGGTATTTTAGTAAATGGCGTTTTCCCTCCTCCGTTCTCAAAACAATCCCCATCCACATGCACTGTAATAAAAAATGATCTCTGCCCTAAGAAAACACAAAACTATGATTGAGCTGCTGTCAACAGCATGCCAAACCAACAGGCGGCGATATAACCCCAACCCATCAGCCATGCAACGAAGACAAATAAGAGGATGCTGGCCAATCAGAGGCCTAGCAAAAGGTTTTACCAAAAGGTAAGCAGTAGCAGTGACCACTGAGCACACTGTGGCACCTCTGCTCCTCAGCATATGGGAAGACACACTGTATAATTGCGTGTAAAAAGTCTAGCTAGGTCAGAGTCAGCACTATTTTGGCCATGTTCTCCATTCCACAAAATGCTGCCTCATTTGTGACGCCTCACAAAGGAGATAATGGTGCACACCCTGACATTACAAGCCAAAAAACTCTTTTCTAGTGACCTAAAATGCAGTTTGAGTGTTTACAAAAGTGTGGTCTGTGTGGACAAGGCTTTCACTGTGACTTTTTTTCCCAACTGTCCAATCACAGTGGAGGAGGGGCAGGACAAATAGCCTGCCACAAAGACCGACCATCACATCTCACATGTACAAGTCCTGAACAACACTGTACTACATATATTAACATACGTTTCCACCACTGACAAACAATAAATTCTCCTGAGACCCTGTGTCCTCATATGAGGACATCACATTTTGGGTTTACTCGACCTTATACTTCATTCTGCTTAACTTAGACCTGTTGTCCTCATCGGTGGACACTTTTTTGCGCCATCTAGTGGCAGTAAGAGCACAATACACCAATTCATCCAAAGTGGACAAGGTCCAAAATGTTATGGTTGAAACTTGTTTATTTATGATTAATATTGTTTGTAGTTTGATATGGCTACAAATTTGACCAATTTTAGCAAGAGTAACAAGCTAAGACACTGTTAATTAGGAAGTACTCGTTTGAAGACCTTTGGACTTTATGATCGTCTGGTTTGAGGAACTTGGGGCTTAATTATTGTTGACAATGTTTAGTTTTTTATACTTATTGGGTCCTACTGATCCCAAATAGCTCAGAGAAATCAAAAATGCAACCTAAACAAAAGTTTGGGTTTCTGGAAGATATGGCAGTGCAGTGGTATAAATGAAATGGGGCAGATTGTGAAGGATGGGGATATGGTGCCTTTTAATCATCGGATTACCTTAGGAAGGAGCGTAGTTTTGGCTGTGTATGGGTTATTGTGCCTCGCCTCTTCAGACTGCCCAGCTTACATCTAACATCAGTGGGAGAGGTACTTGGGTGTATCCTTGCCCTCAGCCCAGTGAGCGTCTGTACAAAGAAACACAACAATGGTATCCAAATGTGTTCGATACAAACATTTACAAATAAAAGTGGTGCGTAAAGCGAATTTTACTCCATGCAGTTATGTTGGCATGGCTGTGGTGAGGCTAGATCACTCATGCATCTGTCGTGGTATTGCCCCCCCCCCAGTGAGATGTTACTGGGACAAGCTTATATTAAGTTTGTCCTCGATGACGGATGTGAAAATACCTCAGTGTCCATCAGTCTGCTTCTTCGGCACGAGGATAGAAAATACACAGTCGAAGCTTACACACCACATTATTGCTCTGGCTTTTATGTCGATTAAACGTATCATTATGATGAATTGGAAATCACAGAAATCAAATTGTTTTAATATAGATAATTGGTAAAAGACTTTATGTATATATTATCAGTGGAACAGACAGCTTCAGCTATTTTCTTTTATAAGATTATGTCTAGGGAAAATGGCTTATGAATGAACTTTATTGTATTTATTCCTCCACATGGACTAGTTCCTTGTGGTTAAGGCGGATCATCAGAAATAAAAATAGATTTAATGTTATGTTCATGTTTTTCATAAGGGGATGTTGTTAAAGTACATAATATTATTTATTTTATCATGGTATCAAATCGAGAATTGTGGAATTTCACTGGTTTTAGTATCAGCTGAATCTCTGGTATTGTGACATGCCTATTCTTTACTTTTGGGTACTGTGGCTACAGTCAGCACAACATATAACATGGTCAATAATGATGTCTGACCACGCCCATGATCCCTCTCTGCTACATGAAACACATGCATTGAGCAGCTTTCTTTGGTCGCTATGTTACATTTTTTAATGAGAAACTGCAAAGTTCAATACACCTCTGTCTTGACATGCTTCCTCCCTTCTTTGATTATGGAAAAGCTACTCCAGTGGTGATGCACACACATGTTACCCTGGCTACCAAATGATCTTGCATGAATACGTTCGCTCATAAGGTCACTTCCTTGGCAGCTCACAACAAGCAGATGGGATTTAAGTGTTTAAATTAATAGTTCAGTTTTTGGATTCATGCTGTAATCACAGTTATGCTATCACACCATCCTGAGGTTGGTATGTTTGGCTTTCACACCATCGAACGGCAACAGAGTCCACTTGACAGTTTTCACACCAGCCCACTGTGCAGTAAATGAACCCAGCAAACACACCAAAGTTAGTTTGAACCATGTGTGAAAGCACCCTTTGTCTCCTGCATCAGGTCCGGTCGGTGCATGCATTGTTTCCTGTAAATCCTCTGCAGGTGGATTGGCAAATTGAATCCTTTTTGACAAGAATTTTTGCTTTCAGCTAGATCTCATGGATTGAGTTCGCTCAGTTGTCATGGAGATGGTTGGTTTGTTAACAGTTTGACTCAAAAATGTATCCAGAAATAACCACTCAGGTCAAGTGATAGTTCCAAGGTCAATAGTAAACCATTAGTGCAATTTACACAGCCCTATCAACAGGAAAAAATGGTGGTATGATAGCTTTCTGCAAACTACAGATCTGTTGTATTTGTAAGTTAGGGTGGATAAGGTGAAACCCAATGCTTCTCAACATTTTATCAATGTAGTGGTTAAAGACACAAAAAACACTTTGCTATGGTTAGAAAAAGTGCTTTTTTTCCATTAAAATGGCTGCAATTTTGTTGCACTATGGCGGCAAAAAATGCAGTGATGTCTTTGTAAAAAACAACCGCTTTTTGTTTTACTATCCTGGCAGGAAATGCAATGATGTCTCAGTTAAAAAACAACCGCCTTTTGTGGCATTATCCCGGCAGGAAATGCAGCAATGTCTCACTAAAAAACAACTGCTTTTGGTGCACTATCCTGGCAGGAAAAGCAGCAATGTCTTGGTGAAAGACAACCACGTTTATCCCAGCAGGAAACACAGTGGCGTCTTGGTAAAATCAAACCGCTTTTTGTTGCACTATCCCAGCAGGAAGTGCGGTAATGTCTCTAAAAAACAACCACTTTTTGTTGCATTATCCCTGTAGAAAATGACTGCTTTTGTTGCACTATACTTGCAGGAAACGCACCGATGTCTCAAAACAACCACTTTTGTTGCACTATTCTGGCAGGAAAAGCAGTGGTGTCTAAGTAAAAGCAACCACTTTGTGTTGTACTATTCTGGGTGGAAACACAGTGACATCCCGGTAAAACATGACTGCTTTTGTTGCACTATACTTGCAGGAAAGCAGCAATGTCTCAGTATAAACAACCACTTTTTCTTGCACTATCCCTGCTGGAAATGCAGTGATTTCTTGGTAAAAAATGACCTCTTTTGTTGCACTATCCCAGCAGGAAACGCACCGGTGTCTCAAAACAACCGCATTTGTTGCACTATTCTGGCAGGAAAAGCAGTGGTGTCTAAGTAAAAGCAACCCCTTTTTGTTGTACTATTCTGGGTGGAAATGCAGCAATGTCTCGGTAAAAAACAACAGCTTTTGTTGCACTATCCCAGCAGGAAACGCACCGATGTCTCAAAACAACCACTTTTGTTGCACTATTCTGGCAGGAAAAGCAGTGGTGTCTAAGTAAAAGCAACCACTTTGTGTTGTACTATTCTGGGTGGAAACACAGTGACATCCCGGTAAAACATGACTGCTTTTGTTGCACTATACTTGCAGGAAAGCAGCAATGTCTCAGTATAAACAACCACTTTTTCTTGCACTATCCCTGCTGGAAATGCAGTGATTTCTTGGTAAAAAATGACCTCTTTTGTTGCACTATCCCAGCAGGAAACGCACCGGTGTCTCAAAACAACCGCATTTGTTGCACTATTCTGGCAGGAAAAGCAGTGGTGTCTAAGTAAAAGCAACCCCTTTTTGTTGTACTATTCTGGGTGGAAATGCAGCAATGTCTCGGTAAAAAACAACAGCTTTTCTTGACACTAATCATGGGAGGAAAAACAGCAATGGCTCATTAAAAAACACTCACATTTGTGCGGCTAAAGCCGCTGGAAACACAGTGATGACGTGTCAAAACATCACAGTTTCTTGTAGTTTGAAGTTTAAAGTATGACAAAGTCAGCTCATGATCAGAACTACATCACTTTAGAAAAATTGATATGACACATATAAATCATACAAATGCAACATATCTGTGGTTTGCTAAAATGTAAAATGCAAACATTTCTTCTGGTGACTGGGCTGAATTTAAAGTCTGTGAAGAAAGGTTGAATCCCCCAGTAACAATGAAACTACTGCATAAAGAAGCGTTAACAGAATACAGATACATTGAATGGCTGTTGCTGGAAAAATGCAGACCATAAATAATATTAAATCGAGGTCGATACGAAGAACATCTTAATGATTATAACTTTAAATACATGCAGTAATAAAATTTCAATTCCTTGCAATCCATAGTGTTCCTCTCTATGCTGCTGCAGCACAGTACGCTGCCTAGAAGTTATCAGAAGCCTGAAATAGTGATTGATGTAGTGAAACAAAATTAATTAATTACCAAAAACCTGCTGGGCGCCACTCTACAACAAGCAGACATCCCATCATAGATAAAGTACATACATATATTATGGAGGTGCCTTGTAGAGAAGACAAAAAGGGATCTCTCAGGGGTTGTTACTGACTCAAAGAAAGCCTGTTCCTTCATTTACATACAGTAGTCTCTGTCTAAGCTGCCTCACTGCCCCTATGATAAATGAATCCGATGGTGTGTCAGTTTTCCTCAGCTAATTATGTGCCTTTTGGTTGAATCCTATGAATTAACCATCTAATTAAATACAAATGACTGACTGGTAACCAGAATCTGAGGCTTTAAATATTTTTTGTTTAATAGGCTGGTAAAAAGGCGAGCGAGGAGAGACGAAATCATGTTCGAAGCTTTGGCAAAATGAGCTCGCCACAGGGTGCTCCGTTCTCCAAAACTGGTTGTTGACCTCCATCTTACAGGAAGCAAGTGAGTAACAAGCTCCCAGGAGAAGAGCACCTGAAAGTACTTTTGTTTAATGTTAGTCTTTTATCTTCAGAGCAAAGAAGAGGGGTGGGTTCTGTATCTTTTGTTTTGGTTCTTCATTAATTTGCAACAGTGTGTGCCTTAAAAGAGAAATCAGTTGCTCTTTGACCCGTCTGATATATCCAAAATATGTTCATTATTGCTAACATCTTGTGTTCCCTTGTGTCCACAGAAGCACTACTTAAGTTCTCCCTGTGCACGAGGAGCGCATGCTGCACATATTTGTCAAAATACAGAGTCCATGACTCTTTTAAAAAGCTACTTGTAGTTGCAGGCAGACACATTCAAACATCAGGGGTGCACAGGATGGCTCGTTTTTAGGTGCAAAAGTATCAGCACTACACAATCTGAAAACCTGACATCTCAACAAATCGCTGAGTTATTTGTCATTTTTTAATTGTGGTTAGAAGGTTCTTTCAGGCTTGTTTTTCACCACGTTTGAATAAACTTGATATGATGTGACAAATGCTCCGTTTCCACCAAACACTTTCAGTATGGTACCTTTGGAACCAAAAGTAACCTTGCAGACATGGTACCTAGACCCTAGCGTTTCCACCACAAGTAGTGCTCTTAAATTTGGGCAGGGTTGTTGTCACTCACTGCTCTGTCCACCACTCATTGTATCTCCTCTTCACCGGTGACACAGATGGAAGTCTGCACCTAATTTATCATCAGCAGAACGGGGTGGCACGCTGGCATTTTCAGCACAAAATAGAACAGGCTGCAGTGAGAGTCTGTCTCCATGGGATACTTAAAATAGCAGGTTTGTGCATTTAGTTTTTCCAAAGGCAAGCTCAGGGGTTAAGTGTTGCCAGAGCCCACAGGAACAACGCTCCACGACACTTTTTTTTTCTCCAAATGAGGATTAGTATACATGCAGTTCGGTCAAAATTAATATATATTTTAAAATACCTGAAGATCCACTCATTACTAAAAGTGTCTGTCATATAAAAAATAAAGTGATGGTCACAGTTATCACATGAAATTTAAGGTGTGCTGATTGATTCATGTCGTCAACTCATGCATTGAGTAACATCACAAGTAAACATTCTACCGTAAAAGTCGCCTGCAGGTCGCCCAGTGAATTACCTTGCGTTTTCTCAGACTGCAGCTGCTGAAAGGGGCAGCAACACATCCTTTCATTTTATATTTACAGTCTACTTATTTATATAAAACTCTCCACAGTATGAACAGTGGTTACATGAGCCTCAAAACCAGACACAACTCAGCCCTGAGCAGAGTGACCGTCCTCTACTGACCAATCAGACTGCAGTGTTCACAGCTCCACCTTTTAGTACCAGATCTGTGTGCTAGGTACCCCAACAGAGGGGGGACCAAACATGGGGACGCTAAGGAGCGGTTCCATTGGTACCATCCACAACTTTTCACAGTGGAAACTAAAACGGACTGTACTGCTCTGTGGAAACGGGGCCAAACTGTTTTCCTGGAAGAGGTTCCTGAATTCCTTAAGGGGCAGCCAGTGTGACATAAACTGCTGTAGGTACTGGTGCCAAGCAACATGATACATTTAGATGGCCTTTATTCAGAACCCTTATTATTTTATTACTCTACTGTTTACGCTGCTATTGATTGTTTGACTATAGCCATTATAGGTTTACTACATGTATATGTATTAGTTGTCATGACAGGGTCATGTATTCAATGCTTTGTTTTTCAAATAAACTCCAGCACAGCAATGCTTTCAACTAATTATATACTGTTATAAGACTAAGAATGACAGTGCTTTAGAAATAATAATTGCATAGAACAGTAGAGAGGATACTTCACAAGGCAAAGAAGAGAAACAGTCGGCTAACCCTTTAATGAGGGATGCTAATTCCCTCATGAACTGTTAAAGACGCCAGGCTTCCCATTATGAAACATACTTTGAACTCGATGTCAGATTGCGTCAGATAATACATGACAAACAATTAGGGATAGTCAAGGCACATAGAGCACGGCCAAACGAAAAGATCATCAAGAAAAAGTTAGGATGAACAGTGAATGTTAAGATAAGTGCCCGATGTTGTCATCATTAGGGCATACATGTTTTTACATGGTTGTGTGATGTCGTGAGGCTGAAACTGCAATTAACTATTACATCTCAAACCTTTAGTCACATGTAATTTTGCATAAACCGTTCTTGTCCAAAGCTCCAATACTACTGGGTTACTACTTGGTATTCTTTAAAAGCCATGACCATGACAAGCCAAATGCGATGCTCACTGGACTTTCTAAACATTTCTATTAAAAAATACAAATAAATTGGAATTCAGAGAATTATGCACTTTTGCCTCATCTCTACAAAATCCTTTTCTATGTCAAGGACTCATTTATAACAACAAACAGCTTCTCTAGCTTCTTAAAATATGAATGAGGACAGTGATAGTGAGATACTGGCGACAGCTTCATTTGTAGTAGTGATGAAACGGTGAAAAACAGAAATAAAACAAGCGTCAGATGGAGTTTATTAATAATAAATATACCACAATAACATAAATAAACAGCACTAATTAATTTGTGTGTGTGTGGAGCAGCAGCAGCAGCGATCCACCGCCCGACACCAGCACACAAGGGCTTGGCGGGCAAGCGAACACGCCGTGTGTGGTCATTTTTACTTGACCAGCTGACTTCACTACAAGCTGATTGGCTGTTGAAACAGGGGATGTTCTTTATGTTCTAAAACCAGGTGCCAGTGATTTGGCCAGCGAAGTTGCAGGTTCGAGTCGAGCTCAGAAAGCCAGTTGGAATCGATGCAACGTTTCTCTGCAACGATCTTTAACGGTTTCATCTCGTGTTGCTACCATAGCGACGACCTTGGTTAGGTATGGCGTTTACAGTTTAGGCGTAGCTGTATTTATTTCAATGAGGTTTCAGTCTGTGAAAGTTAATTGTAATCTTTTGGTTGCCTGAAAGTATTTTGACAAGTCTAATAGCTGAAATATTCATATTGAATATCCCTTGAGCACAAAAAAGTGCTGTGAATGCACCAAGCACCAAAGGTCATCCAAAGGGCCAAATTGGACCCCTTAGAAGGTCGGTTCTCGCCAAGTGTTTGACACCCCGGCTCTAAGGAGTTGGATGTTCAGTTTTTCTGATAAGTACATTTGTTTTAATGTTTTAAGCCTGTTTTTGTTAGCAAAAATTAGCATTAGCATAGTCACAGTTTACCAAAGACTGTAAATGCACTGTGCTAACCAAGCTAGCAGCTAGTTTGGGGGTTAGCATCACCGTCTCGTCCGAATCTGGTCACTTCTGGCTCTACAAATCCAAGATGGTGACTGTCACTATGCCAAACCGGAGGCTTCAAAACTGGAGTGCACAAATCACTTGAGGACTGTGTCCATTATTTAATACAGTCTGTGGGTTTAACACCACACTGCTGGTTGTGTCTGGTCAGACAATCCATAAATACATGCTGTCCAAACCACTGATGCTTTCATTTGCTTTGGGAGGACAGTCTAAAGTCTAACACTTCCTGGTTTACAACTTAGGTGGGGTAAGTATTTATCCTACTGAAGAGCTATTTGGCATGTCACTAAATCTCTAACAGCTCCTGGAGTGGTGCTGCAGCATTTACTTTCCTCTAATGTCCCAAATATCCCCTCCCATAATTCTTACTGAGGGCATCCAAAATAGCACAGAAATATAAACCACACAATTTCTAACACCATGTGGATTTCTATTTATTCCAGGACCCAATTAAATGATGTGATAGTTTGATAAATGCATTAGTGATTAGCGTTCAGTGTAATTACAGGGGGTGATTCAGATGAATAACTCACCAAATGATTCAGGCTATTTAAGCTGAATCTATCTATAGGTTAATGACATATTTTAAACCTCATACTGTGCAGCAGACTGCTCCTGACATGGAGCGTGAGCTAAGTGGGCAGCGCAAGAAAAAGGAACTGGAGGAAGATGACCTCCTGCAGCTGAGGTTAGAGTGTATGAAGGAGCACTGTAACGGATCGTAGTAACTTAGACAGCCTCGATGTCTCCTCTAACAATGAGTGGATTGTGAGACAATGGGCCCCTGGGCAAAGATATGCAGGGGCCCCACCACCTCCCCAACATAGGGGCAAGATATATATGCATCTGTGTGTGCTTTTCAGTCTCTTTTTTTAGGTCCTTGTTGATCATTTTGTGTATTTTTGAGGCAATTCAGTGGTAATTTTGCATCTCTGAGATGATTTAGTGTTTTGTTTTGGTCATTTTGTGTCTCTTTGAGGTAATTTTATGTCTTTATGTGTCTCTCTCAAGTCATTTTGTGTCTCCTTGTGGTTGTTTTGTGTCTCCTCTTGGTCATTTTCTGACTCTTTGAGGGCTTTTTGTATCTTGTTGGGGTAATGTGGCATCTCTGAGATGATTTAATGTCTTGTTTTGGTCATTTTGTGTCTCTTTGCAGTCACTTTGTGCCTCTTCGGGATTGTTTGGTGTCTCTTTGTAATTTTCTTGGTGTATCTTTGCAATTAACTTTGTGCCTTTTCGTAGTTCTTTTGTGTCTCTCTCGAGTCATTCTGTGTCTTATTGGGGTAATTTTGAGTCTCAGATAATTTTGTGTATTTTGTGGTCATTTTGTGTCTCTGTAATTTTTGTGCCTTTTTGTGGGGGTTTTTTTTTGTATCAATTTGGGGCAATTTTGTGTCTCTTTGAGGTAATTTTATGTCTTTATGTGTCTCTCTCAAGTCATTTTGTGTCTCCTTGTGGTTGTTTTAAGTCTCCTTGTAGTTGTTGGGTATCTCCTTTTGGCCATTCTCTGACTCTTTGAGGGCTTTTTGTCTCTTGTTGGGGTAATTTTGCATCTCTGAGATGATCTAGTGTCTCGTTTTGGTCATTTTGTGTCTCTTTGCAGTCACTTTGTGCCTTTTCGTAGTTCTTTTGTGTCTCACCCAAGTCATTCTGTGTCTTATTGGGGTAATTTTGAGTCTCAGATAATTTTGTGGTCATTTTGTGTCTCTTTGTAATTATTGTGCTTTTTTGTGGGTTTTTTTTAATAAATTTGGGCAATTTTGTGTCTCTTTGAGGTAATTTTATGTCTTTATGTGTCTCTCTCATGTCATTTTGTGTCTCCTTGTAGTTGTTTTAACTCTCCTTTTGGTCATTTTCTGACTCTTTGAGGGCTTTTTGTATCTTGTTGGGGTAATTTTGTATGTCTAGGATAATTCTGTGTATTTTTCCTTTATTTTGTGTCCCTTGTGGTTGTTTGGATTCTCTTTGTAGTCCATTCATTTTCTGTCTCTCATTATGTGTTTCTTTGTGGTAATGTTGTGTCTTTTGGGCTGTTTTGTATAACTTAATTGTCATTTTGCATCTCTTTGAGGTCATTTTGTGTAATTTTGTGTATTTTTCAGTCATTTTGTGTCCCTTGTGGTTGTTTTGATTTTCTTTGAAGTCCTTTCGTGTCTCCTTTTGAACATTTTGTGTCTCTTTGCGGGCTTTTGGTGTCAACTGGAGGACATTTTGTGTCTCTTTCAGGTAATGTTGTGTCTTTTTGGTTGTTTTGTAATTTTTTAGTAATTTTGTATCACCTTGTGGTTGTTTTGTGTCTCATTGTTGTAATTTTGCATCTTTTTGTAGTCATTTTATGTCTTATTGGGGTAATTTGTGTCTCTGAAATAACTTGTCTTTTGTTGTCTTTTTTTGTCATTTTGTGTCTCCTAGTTGTTGTTTTGCCCATTTTTTGTGTCTTTTTGCAGTTCCTTTGCATGTTTCCATGTTTTTTGTGTCTATTTGTGGTCCATTTCTGTCTCTGTCTGGTCAGAACGGATAGGTGGGCCACAGACACTTTAGGGCCCTGGCCCTGGGCTAAGTAGGCCTGTTCAGTAATCTTCTCTATGCTTCTACCACACGCAGCACAACCCTTTAATGTTAATCTCAATTAATAGATGTGAGAAAAACAGTCTTAGGGGGAGAAATATAGCTGGAACACTGAAAAAATAACCAGTTTTAACCAGATTTTTAACCCACGCATGTGATACTGAGATAAACCACAGCAAGAGTAGATAGCACTGACGGCTGGGCTGCTCATCGATGCATATGTACAGCCATGCTTGTTTATGTGTGGCAGCTCCGAGATAAGTTGCACTGCCTTATCTCCCGTTGCGCTATCAAAGAATTCAAGCACAATTCAACACAGATTTAGAGAAGCATCTGGCTCCCTGTTACACCCGGGCCCTCAGGAAAACCCTCCTTCAGACGGCTTTTAAAAAAGAAAAAATAGCATAAAATAAGACGACATCTGTTCTTTCATCCAAACCACTGCTGTCCAAGGAGGAATCAACAGACATTATATCTCATTTGATTTGTGGTTTCAAATTTGACATGAATAAAGCTCAAAGGATGTGAACTCTTTCATCTGGCGCTGATGAAGCTACCATGTAATGTGTCCTCTATGTGCACATACGAGTTGTCTCACTCCTTAGAGATGTCATCATCGCCGTCCTCGTTGACACCCTTATTTTCTTAACTGACTCTAAATGTGCTTTTGTGTTTAATTATTTCACAGTATTCAAACATCTGCGTTTGTAAAAGCTCATTAATGCAAAACTGCAATTTCCTGCCGCATGCCATTAAGATAAAATATTGGTACAAGTGGCTGATAAACACGTATTATGCATATCATGGGCTTTTAAAGCTTGCACACACCCCGGGCGGTTGATATCTAATACCGTTGCTAACTAACCCCAACCTAATTTAAATGAACTATACCTGGAGTACCATTTAATTTGAAGCAGGAAGTACGATGCTGCAGAGCAGCAGCTGAATCCATGCAGATGCACACTCAAGACACGGCGAGTTCACCGACTACACCGCAGTCGACATTTCCATCCCCATGCATGAGCAAGAGTCTCAGAGGTACTCTGGCATTTCCATATGAAATACATCTGGTTTGTGGAGACTCCTGAGCAACTTGGAGCTCAACATCCCCCTTCTCCTCCTCCTCCTCCTTCTCCTCCTCCTCCTCCTCGGGGCTGTTTGTTGCAAAAGCATTTGAAACAGAAACGTTAGATTAAACCCGAGGGACACAAACACCATCGCAACAGGAGCAAATTGGGAACTGAGTGAAAGAAAAATCAATTATGCCAAAACCCCTTATTAACAATTAGTGCTGGTGAGGGGGCTTTCTCTTGCTTTTGTTGTGGCTGATTGTTTTGAGAGTGGCGTCCTAGGCAGCTGGGGTTGTTTGTCTGACTATTGTCTCCAATACTGATTGTCACCACCCAAAGGGGAACCTTGATAAATATAATTTCTGGGTCTGGAAGTTTTACAGGAGACACACTGTGAGGTCTCAAGGTTGAGACATTACCAGCAAAGCGAGGACGCGCTCGGCTTTAAATAGTGTTTTGTACATGTGACTCATCAGTTTACTCAGACTTTTGGTTCACTTCTGTGCAGTGTGGAGACCTTTAAGTGTGTATCATCTGTAACAGACACTAATTACAGTAAATGTCACGGCACTTGTATTTAAACATGAAACCTTAAGTATAACATTTCAGATGTTTTGGCATGTCAGGCACCATTTTAAAGTTGAAGATAAAGATAATAATTTACTTTATAGTCTCTCACTGTGATGTTTGAAACAATTAAACACATGGTGAGATTAAAAAACTCGACTGGTTAAGAACCAACAGTTGTAAATGCATATAGATCTCAAGGCTAACAATGTGTATTGTTTTGTTTACCCCCAAAATGCAGCCGACCGCACCACAGTTAACTTTGAGCTGGTTTTTAATTGCACACCAATCAGAGTCAATTTACCACTTAGGAAGGTAGCCTATTAGAGTTTAAATTAGAGATTAAATAGGGTAATATATCAGGACTTTAAATCGACCACAAACTCTTCAACCTCAACATCCGACAACTCCAAATGTTAAAGGAGCTGTATGTCACATTAAAAGCGTATCTATGATTCTGAGTCTGAAGCAGGAAGGTCTGCACGTAGTTCTTAGAACAAGCCCTCGAACTCTTACAAACACGAATCAAAAGAATGGCTTGTATGACCGTTAATGTGGGTAAGGCTATAATACGATTACAGTTGCGTCAGATCTATGTGGTTAGGTTTCGGCAACAGAACTCCATGGTTAGAGTAGGTTTAGAAAAAAACATCATGTTTTGGCTTAAAATAAGTGCGTTTTTTTTACATAATACGATGACTTACTAGATTTCATTGTGAAAATATCTCAACATTGATTTTTAGTTTCACACACGAGATGAACCTGCTTGTTTGACCCATCCACCTACCCTCCCTCCCACCATTAGCATCCTTTCTTGCTCTTTATACTGTATCTCCTGACTTCCACCTTTGCTCCTGTGATAACTTCATTCTCAGCTTAGGACTCCATTACTCCACCATATCTTTAGAAGGCTGTTTGCCGCTATCTTGATGCTCCAAATGTCACAAACAGCTCCTGAGAAGAACACCACTTTAAAGTCCGACTAACAAACTTGAAACCTCTGGGATATGTATCCTACGCAACGGTTAGTATGATATCATCCGAATTAGCACCTTTACCTGTTAGGTTAGGCTTAGCAAAAGAAACATGGCTGGATGGTTATAGTTACGGTCTTTTTTCCTTCGACAACTAATGCACATGGTTGGGTTAAGAAAAAAAGGGTTTGGCTTTATAATCTTACTGGACCCGAACACTGCTTTCTAGGGTGAAAGTCCATGTTTGTTGGACCCATCAACCACCTCTCCCATCAGCCCTTCTCAGACTTTCGCCGCCTTAACTTTCATTCTTTTCCTGCCACGTTTCCCCCTGACGCCGACAAGCACCATTAAACTATAACGGCAACTGGCTGCGGATCATGCTGACGTTAAAGGACGACATGATATGTTACTGCCCAAGCGCCAGATTTAGATGACTTGGGACTGAGACTGGGTTGGATACAAAACTAGGTGTCCTGGGTCAAAGTCCTGTGTTTGTTTGACCCATTCACCGACCTGATCTTCCATTCTCCATGGACTTTGTCGCTCTTGATACTTCTTCACCTATCGCCACATGACAAAGGACTTTCGCCGCCTTAACTGTCAGTCTTGCCCTGCCGCATTTCCCCTCGCTGTTGGCTGTTGTAGTTAGGGTTAAAACTGGTTACAATCTCCCTGGACTTTGTTGCTCTTTATACCTCTTCACTTGACTTCCTCCTTTGCTACCGCCATATGACAAACAACAGCCTGCAGCCAAAGCTTGTAATCTGGCTTGCTGGGTCATGATTATGTGGGTTATCTACGAATTATAGCGCACTACTTTCCATAGGTATAAGTGCGAATGGTGAATGAGAACAGCCTGACTGTATGGCGTACTGTATCGTTAAAATAAGTGGCAGAAAAGATGAAGCACTGTACATCTGAGTGCATAAA
Organism: Cephalopholis sonnerati; assembly: GCA_019142605.1. NCBI lineage: Eukaryota > Metazoa > Chordata > Actinopteri > Perciformes > Serranidae > Cephalopholis > Cephalopholis sonnerati. The sequence continues at coordinate 7,184,996 of JAGQAX010000024.1, forward strand.
CTCATTTTAAGGTGAACAGGTTAAAAAATTGAGATAAAACACCCGAAATAAGAAGTCAGAGATACCAGACATCTGCTCTGAAAGCTCATTTGTTCCGCTGTACATTTAAGATTTTATCCATTCATTTTCATGCTGTTTTTCTGCTGCTCGCAGAGAGCTGACCTTTCCTTTTAGTCTCCACTTCTTATCACATCTTGTCTCTCCTCTGATCTACTTTCATGTGCAGAAGACAGATCACACGGATAAAGTTTTTTTCTTTACCTAATAAAATCAACTTCTGATCAGCCGTTTTCAGTACAGCTTCAAAGTCAGGAACACAGTTCAGCTCGCTTATCTGTGTAGAGGACATGTCTGAGCTGGCTGCGCTGCCCCGGGGCCCCTGTGGGCCAAGCTGGGTGACCCCTTACATCCAATCACAGCTGGTGAGAGGCTGGTTGGGCAATGATGAGCAGCTGGCTTTGTCACATTAGCCGTGACCATGTGTGACCCCAGGGTGGCTTGGCAGGCTTCTGGCTTACCAAGAGGCCTGAGAGGGAGCTCGGTGTGGGGCTCAGGGAGGGAAATGAGCCGGAGAGGGCGTCGTCCACGACAGGATGCTGGTGGACTACAAGAAAAGCGTGCATTCGCCTCAGCTCAAACTGGCCGGCAGCCAACCGAAGCAGATGTTATATGCTGATTTGGTGACTCGGACGCTGCAGGGGAGTTATTTATAAAAAGGTCTCATGGTCAAATGTGATTTTAGCAATGTGGTAGGCAGGTAGAAGAAGTGTTTGTTTACAGAGGTTGAAAATGTTAGCTTGAGACGCACATCTCTTGCTTTCCTTGCGGCAGTGTTGGAGTTGATAGAGGTTGTGTGGTGTACAGCTTCCGCATGGCACACTGTGATGTGAAATCAGGAGGAAAACTTAATCCAAAATGGACCTTTTTAGAAGTGGAAGTCATTGCTATGCTTTCCTAAGGCTCACATTACACAACCAGGAATGTTTTTCCAAGTTGAAGGGGAAAGCTAACAAGCAGGGCATTAAAATTAATTTTAATGGGAGTCCTGCGAGCCCACCATTCAGACAAAGCCATAATGTCACGGCGGTAATGCCCAAATGTCAACTAAAGACATAACCTGCTGCAAAAAGAATCAGCTAGAAGGCAATATAATTAAACTTTTATAAGGTATAAAAGCTGTTTCAGACCCTTTTGCTTCAACGGCTACATATCCAGTTTTGCCAGATTTATCCCTTCACTTGGCCCACAGGCCACAAATAGAGGTCAATTATTCTAAAGCAAGCTGGAATCTAATCATTTACAGACAAGATAGTTCTTATTGTTAAAAAAAAAAAGAGCAAGAGCAGTACTCGGTCAAGTCAACCCACACACGATGAGCAGAGAACATGTCAGCGAAACTGGTTTGGAATATTTATAGGACGAGGAGCTGAAGCTTGAAAAATGTACTTGTGATGAAAGCGGAGATCAAATCGAAGTAAAAGCCGCGGGCGGGAGTCCCTGCTGAGAGGAAGGAGGGAAAGGCGGAGGATGTGAAAGGACAGGAAGTGGACAGAGAGCAGAGTAAGTGAGACTGAGGAGTAGCAAACAGAGAGAGAGAGTTATGTGAAAAAAGAGACAAAGATATAGGTAAAAAAAGCAGTGGACATATTAGTGTTTCGCAATTATCTCCTTGTCTCCTTGGTCCATTTCACTTGGAGATTCGTAACCGATATTACAAGTACAGAACGTCCACTATTAGGCATGAATATCCAAAAAATGACATGAGCAGGATTTTGGAGCTCAGCTCATTTACCTGCAGAGTGAATATAGCCTCACATTGCCAAGCAGCATGACTTAAAGATGACTTATCCAGATTCAGTAAGAAGGATGAGCAGCCTAAACTGTAAAGTTAACAAGGTGGATTTAATCATCTACATTATAAAAAGAGTTACCGTGTCTCCAATATTCCTCCTTGGTTTTAAAGTACCCTATCAATCTGTGACTCATCTGCCATTCTTTCTGCAATGCAGGACCATCCAGGGTGCCTCTTTAGTGGGGGAAGTAATGTGCAAGGCCCTCTAGGGTGCCCTTCCTGTGGAGAAAGCACAATGAAGTGCCCTCTCGGGTGCCCTTCTAGTGGAGAAAACACATTGCTGGACCTTCTAGGGTGCAATTCTATTTGTGAAAACATGAAGCAGGACCCTCCAGGGTGCCCTCCTAGTGGAGAAAACATGATAAAGTGCCAACTAGGGTGTCCTTCTAGTGGAGAAAGTGTGATGAGGGGCACTCTACAGTGATCTTCAAGTGGCAAAAACATGATGCAGGACCCTCTAGGATGCCCTTCTAGTGAAGAAAACATGATATAAGGCCCTCTAGGCTAGGGTGCCCTTCTAGCAGAAAAAGCGAGATGAAGTGCCCTCAAGAGTGCCCTTTCAGTGGAGAAAACATGAGGCAGAAGCCATTAGAGTGGCCCTATAGTGGGGAAAATGAAATGTAGGACCCTCAAGGGTGCCCTTCTATTGGAAAAAGTGTGACGAAGGGCCCTCTCGGATGCCTGTTCAGTCGAGAAAACACAATGCAGGGCCCTCAGGGTGCCCTTCTGTTGGAGAAAGCATGATGAGGGGCCCTGTAGGGTGCCATTCAAGTGTGAGAAACAGAATGCAGGACCCTCTGGGGTGCCCCTCCTGTGGAGAAAACGTGATAGAGCCCTCTAGGCTAGGGTGCCCTACTAGTTGGGAAAATGCCATGCAGGGCCATCTAGGGTGCCCTTCTATTGGGGAAAGCCTGATAAAGGGCCCTCTAGGGTGCCTGTCTAGTAGTGAAAACACAATGTTTGACTCCCTAGGGTGCCCTTCTAGTGGAGAAAACATGAAACAGGGCCCTCTAGGGTGCTGCTCTAGTGGAGAAAGATCTATGATGGCAAAGAGCAAATCAAAATGAAAGCCCCAGGCAAACTCCCCGCTAAGAGGAAGGAGAGAGAGAGAGACGCAGGATGTGAACGGACAGGAAGTGGACAGAGAGGAGAGTGAGTGAGACTGAGGGAGTAACAAACAATGAGAATGACTAATGCGAAAGAAAGAGACAAAGATTGGGGTGGAAAGAGCAGCGGACATAATGGCGTTTCTCAATTATTTCCTCGTCTCCTTGGTCGTTCTCACTCTGAGGTTCATTGCGGATATCAGAAGCAGAGTGCGTCCTCTAATAGGCATGAATATCCAAAAAAAAAGAGAGAAGGAATTTGGAGCTGAGCTCATCCACCTGCAGAGTGAATAAAGCCTCACATTTCCACGCAGCACGACTTAAAGATGACTTATATAGATTCAGTGAGGAGGATGAGGAGTCTAAACTGCAAAGTTAACAAGGTGGATTTATTAATCTGCATTATAAAAGGAGCTACTGCTGTCTCCAATATCCCTTCTTGGTTTTAAAGTACGTTATCAGTCTGTGACTCATCGGCCATTATTTCCACTAGATTCTCCGCCACACAGTATATCGTGTCAGAAACGTATTAGAAATGCCATCAGCGTAATTACCTCGAGAGAAATTAAGTGGCGTAAGGTGCAACAGATGTTCCAGAAACATTACTGCTTACATACAGCAGCTCTGGAAAGCACACAGCTCTAATCCTGTCATATCTCTCACCATGTGTGAGTGTGCTGCAAAAGTTTGGGAGACATGTTGTTGTTCAAAACAATTATAATAATCGACCTGATAGGAGCAGTAAAATTAAAACACACTAACTAAAACCACATGAAACTTGATAACAAAAAGACATTTGCTTGATAATAATACTACACTGAGTCCCATCTTGCTATTTCGTGACCGCAGCCCAATCACAAACATTAAATTATAGCCAAAACTGATTGCAATTATAATATTTTTTTGCAATTCCAATGCAATTTGCAACCTTTAAATGTTATTTTGCAATCATTTTTCAAGGAATTGTTTAAAGAACTCACCAATAATCATAATGCAGTATGTAATTATTGTTAGTAAAACTAAAAAGTTCCAGTGCAGAAACTATTTTGCCTTTTAATTTTCCATGCGGTTGTTGATTTGTTTGTGCATATTTAAACAGCAGAGATAAATAAATTTGAAATCCTGTGAAATATGAAGTGAGACTGGCACCATGAGTTAGCTGCACCTGAATGATTCATGTGTATTTAGAGACAAACAGCCATTTTCTGTTTATGTAGTGCATCAGCGATCATTCTCAAATAGCACCTGTCACCTCTTCAGAGGGTGGACATCTCATTTTGAAGCAGGATCCATAAAACATATTAAGTAATGGATGTGTGTGAGTGTGCATGTGCGTGCCTCTGCGCATCGCATGGTCTCTAAAATTAAAGTAAGTTAATTTAGCGGTCTATTGAGTAGTCCATTCTATTTCCCATCACATCCCAAGGTGACAGCATGATACTCTATAATACACTTCCATGTTGTTTTGAAGAGGGAGCAGGAAGGGAGAGGGGAAACGGGGCAGGGGGGGGCTGCTGTGTTTGCTCTGTCCTCTCTTTATAGTGCTTTCTCCCACACAACCTGCTATTACAGCCCCTCTAATCAGATTTGCAGAGCGAGGCCAAATGCAGGGCTCCTAGCTTGACTACCTTAACGCAGCAAAAGGGGGTGAGCCATCCGAACCCCTCTTTGGACAGGCAGCTGAAATAACAGTGATCACTCCTGACAGCAGCGCATGAGTGGAGACTGCACTCACATTTGGCACGGCGCTCAAATGTCATTTCACCTTCGGCGCACACTAAAAGGTGACAGGCTTCATCCTTCTTGCCAGGCGGACGGGTTGGCTGTAGGTGCAGACTGCGGGGGATGTACACAGAAACCAATATGTATTGCAAAGTGACACGACTCCGTGCCCTGATTGACAGACCCCGAAAGGGACAGGTATGTTAATGAAAAATAATAAATGTCACCTGGCCAAGCTTGATACTCGGATGTGCGCTGTGTAATGGGATCATATCTGAGGGCAAATTGTTGAGCTGATGGGATAATGTGGCTGAATCAATAGCAATAACACGTCCAGTAACAGGTCATCTGCATCTAGTTAGTTTCCTATTTGTGAATGTTAGCATGGTTTCAAAGGGATCCAAGTAAAATGTGTGTTTCATATAGAGGGTGGACGCATGGACAGTTTTTATTGCTGCTTGGGAGACTTTAACTACAAGGTTTAGCACCATATGAAAAGAGATTTTTACTCTGAAGCAACCAAACCAGAATTACAGAGCTGGCACCAGTGCCCCCATGACTTAAAAAAAAAAGAAAATGCTGTTAACGTGCATTCTTGGATGCCCTTATGACAGATAAAATGTGATAAAGTGCCCTCTGGTGTGCCTTTCCTGTGGAGAATAGGCAATGCAGGGCCCTTAAGGGTGCCCTTTTAGTGAAGAAAATGTGATGAAATGCCCCGAAGAGTGCCCTACCAGTTGAGAAAACCTGATATAGGAACTAGGCTGAGATATAATGCAGATACCCTAGGTTGCCCCTCTACTAGAGAAACCATGAAAACCACCCTTTAGGGCGCCTTTCTAGTTGGAAAAACACAAATCTAAGCCCTCTGAGGTGCCGTATTAGTGCAGAAAACACATTAAAGTATCCCTTAGGGTGCGCTTCTATTGGAGAATGCACAATACAGTGACCTCTATAGTGCTCTTCAAGTGGAGAAAACACAATCCAGGACCCTAGAGGCCACCCTTTTACTACAGAGAACATGATAATGTGCCCTCTAGGGTGCCCTTTTGTAGTGGAGAAAACATAAGCAAGGCCCTTTAGGGTGCCCATCTTTTGGAGAAAATGCAAGAAGTGCCCTCTAGGGTTTCCTTCTAGTGGAGAAAACACAATGAGATACCCTCTAGGGCCCTATTAGTGCAGAGAACGCAATAAAGTACCCCCTTGGGTGCTCATCTTGTGGAGTGAACAGAAGTAGGGCCCTTTAGGGTGCACTTATAGTGGAGAAAATGCAATGAAGTGACCTCTAGGTTGCACTTTTAGTGGAGAAATCTTGGTGAGGGGCCCTCAAGAGTGTCCTTCCAGTGGAGAAAACACTATCCAGGACCCTGTAGGCTGCCTGCTACTAGAGATAACTTGATGATGTGCCCCCTGGGGTGCCTTTCTAGTGGAGAAAACGCAATGAAGAACCCTCTAGCAGAGTAAGTGCAATCAAGTGATGTCTAGGGTGCCTATTAGTAGAGAAACACAATCAAGCGCTCCCTAGGGTGCTCGTCTGGTAGATAAAATGCAAGCAGGGGCCTTTATGAGGCCCTTCTAGTGGAGAAAATGTGATGAAGTGCCCTCTAGGGATTCCCCCTAGTGGAGAAAACACAATGAGGTACCCTCTAGGGTGCCCTTTCAGTGGGAAAAACATCATGGAAGGCCCTCAGTGGTGCCTTTCCAGATGAGAAAACACAAGTCACTACCCGCCAGGGTGCTCCATTAGTGCATAAAATGCAATTGGGTGCCCCCTAGGCTGCTGTTCTAATGGATCAAATGCAAGCAGGGCCCTCTAGGGTGGCTTTCTAGCGGATAAAATGCGATCAAGTGACCTCTAGGGTGCTCTTCTAGCGGAAAAACCTTGGTGAGGGGCCCTTAAGGCTGTCCTTCCAGTGGAGAGAACACAACCTAGGACCTTCTAGGCCGCCCTTCTACTAGAGAGAACATGATCATGTTCCCTCTAGGGTGCCTTTCTAGTGGAGAAAGTGCAATGAAGTGACGTCTAGGGTGTCCTTCTAGTGGAGAAAACGCAATAAAGAACCCTCTAGAGGGCTCTTATAGTGGGGAAAACGCACCACAGTGCCTGCTAGGGTGCCCTATTAGTGTAGAAAACGCAATGAAGCGCCCCTAGGGTGTCCCTTCTAGTGGAGAAAATGCAATGACGAGCCCTCTAGAGCAGTGGTTTCCAACTGGTTCAGCCACAGGGTCCAGATTTCTCCTTAGTTATTAGTTCAAGGTCCACATAGTTTAATATACTTAGCTTGCGTTTAGCCATGTCGTGGAGCTACTTTGTGGTCTCTGTAAAGACGCTGTCAATTAGTCTCAATGTACTTTAAATTTTTTTATTTTTTTTTTTACAAACATGACACATTCGTGAGTCCATTAGGTCCATTAGGAAAGGACCTGGCAACCACTGTTCTAGAGCGCCCTTCTAATGGAGGGAACACAATGGGGTCCCTGTTAGCGGCCCTCTCCAGTGGAATACGTGTAATAAAGTGACTTCAAGGGTGACCTTTCATTGGGGAAAACACGATGCACGGTCCTCAGTGACCCAGTGGAGAGAGCACTATAATGTGCCCGCCAGGGTGCCCTATTAGTGCAGAAAATGCAATGGAGTGCTATAAAGGCTACCCTAGGTGCTAGAAAGCATTCTGTGTGGTCGAGCCCCACCGCCTGCAGCTGGTGCCCATTTCATTTCTTTGTCCCCCGTTGTCTCACAGTCTAACATTAAAAGCCTAACACTAATGTTAAAAGTTGGTACATTCAAACCACCACTTAAATTCAGGGAAATTCATTTCTTATTCTATTTTTCCAACCTAACCCTGATGTTCATAGTTGTGTTGGTCCTCCCTCCTACTCCCATGCCACTACACAAAGCGATGTTGCTAACTGAACTCTATTGACCAGTATGCAGCAAGAGTGGTTAGACAACTACACACACACACAGACGTCCAATTTATTCTTATTAACTAAACCACAGAAATAAAAACTGAAAGTAGGTGCACTTAAAAAGTCCATTAAAATCATCTATTTCAGAGCCAAGGCCAAATGAACCTTTCCTGCTTTCTACTCATCCTAACTCCTTTGACTGTAATAAAAACACATTTCAATCATGAAATTGTTCAACATTCACTTTTTAAAGGGACTTCTCTGATGTGAGGACTCTTCTCTTCCTGCCTCATGTATTTAAAATGTTCCAAGAACATCCCTGATTGGGTCATTAAAAGGGGGAAGGCACTGAGTTATGGGACCAGCTTTGATGTGTTTTTCCAGTGCATACTTGTGCCATTCATTATATTTGCAGGCAAACGTCACACATATTAAAATCTGTATGATATCAATGTACTTCCAGCTATGGTCTTTATGAAACAAGACAGGACAGCGCTCAAGCCTCACACGTCTCTGACCAATATGTTACAGTGGCACACCTAACCTGGTGGAAGAGTCATTTTGCTTCTTTGTTCTACATCTGGACACTTGTAGAAACAGAAAGAAATGAGGTTTCACGAATAGCAGGATAAAGGGAAAAGCTGTCCACAGCCTCCCTGATCCTCACATCAAAATATCACTGAACCTTCACAGGATGTTGCGGGGCACACGGTGTAGAGCAGATTTCCAATTCCTTCATCTCTCAAAGAACTGGAAGCCCTTTCCCTTTGAAGAAATGATCCAATCTCCCACTCCACACGGCTGAGGAGGACTGACGCTGATCTAAAAGGCAGACCCTATTCTTTCACAAGTAGTATTCATAGATAGTTAGGTATTATATTACCACTGCCCTGTACACTCTGAGACAATTTCTAGAAACTCTGAGGACACTTTGAGCGGATTTGCTAGTCGCGATGGTTTATTTGTGAATCTGCACTTTGATTTATTCCTGCAGACTTGCCTAGGATGTTTTATTGTGGAATAAATATTGCCAGTTGAGCCACCGTGAAGTTAAATCACATGGAAATTGCAGTGGTAAGAAATATGTTTTTGGTTTTGGACACTTTGATGCATATTCCTCTGTTTAACCTCTATCCGACTCAAAGAGCAATGAACATCTTTTCATATTATTTCTTGTAAGTGATTGATACAGCGGAGGAAGGAGACAATGAGATAAGGGGAGCAGTATCAATCATCATTTGCAGAAGGTCATTGGTGTGGACACTGAAACCGTTCTGTCCCTTCGCTTCGGTTTTAAATTTAACGTCCAGTCGGCTTTAAGAGTCTGGACATTACGGTAAGAGATCCCACGATGATGAAGCGGGGACATTAATTAACTTGACCTTCACGATGATGATTTTTCGTTTTACAGGGATCCTGTACGGATGTGGTGCATGTTCCTTAACACAGTCATATTGTATAATCCTATTGATTATGACTACTTAATTAGTTTGACCTACTGGGGTATCACATTAATGTTCAGGCAGGGAATTCAATTAAGACCAATGCTAGATGAAGTGTCTGACAAGCACTGAGAACAACAGTAGCCCCTTGCTCCTAACTAATACTTTTATGCTCTTATCTACCATCTGCTGCACTGACAAGGTGTTGCCTCTTTGTGATAGTTAATTATGGGCTGTACACTGGCAGAAATGCATTAGTGGAAGTGCTGTTCTCTAGTTCAGGCACTGAACTCAACCTTTAATGTCGTTAAACTGATTAAACCTTTGCTCGAAAGTTAGTGAAAGTTGTAGTTCTTTTCTCTGCCATTATGCAGCTCTAACTTCGTCCAACATGGACATGTGACCACCCTATTGTTGCCTAGCAGCAGGAAGGGAGTCTGATCATAACAAAGATCTATTCTCTCCCAAGGTGACAACAGGGAAATGTCTGAAAATGTAATTCCTGTCTTTGGTTCCAACACAATTGGCAGAATAAATGCTGGCATGGTATGATTCTTCAAACCATGGATATGCTACAATTGTACATTTTATATTTAGCTAATGATATAATGAAACTTTCATTTCGATTTTCATTTTTATGTTATAACAACGCAATGCAATCTCATCCTAACTCATTAAATATTGCCACTTTCATGTCTAAATATGACACATTAGGTACCTTCCTGTGTCTGTTAATGTTCTGGGACGTCGTGTCAATTTACCCTTGTTACATGCATTGTCTCTTTTTACAGCAACTTCTGTTTTCACAGGAAATGTCCAGGTTGTGCTTGTTAGATGTCTTTTTTCCCCCTTTAAAATAAACTCAGAACGTTGGTAAAATCAAACCGGTCTCACTCCGAGGTCGTCAAAATCCAGTGCTTGGTCAGTAACATCTGGCGTCAGATACCAATAAAAAAAGCCGTCCCTTCACGTCGGCATGATACTCAGCTGGTCACCGTATATGTTTAAAGGCACCTGGTGGCATCAGGGGGAAACATGGCGGGACAACAAAGAAATTTAAAGGGGAGGAAGTAGGGTGGGTTGGAGTAGATGGGTCCAACAACCACCGACGTTCACCTGGGATGCCGGTGTTCGCTTCCTGTAAGATTGTAAAGCGAAAACTCTGTTCCTTTTTCCTGAACCCAACCACATGGGTGTCTTGTCTTGGTTTGTTCCTGAAGGAGAAAGACATTTAATTTGCTAAGCTAAAAAGCTGTACATTTCCTGTGAAAACAATGTATTCTGAACAAAGACAATGCATGTAACAGGCTAAACTTGGACGTCAACATCCAACGCACCCAGGGTGCCCTACAGGTCATATCTCAATGTGGAACATTCATGAGTACACATCCATATGTGATGAGGTCAGGGTGAGAATGTGTTGGTGAAACATCTCAAATTTAAGTTTATTTCTTTAGGCGACAAAAGCATGTGGTTAGGTTTACAAAGAGGCATCATGGTTTGGCTCAACATTCACACTGGAAGCAAACAGCATGCTCCCCTGTGAAAGTCCTGGGTCTGTTGGACCAATCCACCACCCCTCCCACTTGCCCTATAGCATCCTTTCATCCTTTTACATTATTACATGCAGTGTTTTGAAACTAATATAGTTTCAAAACATGTTGCCTATCATACCACTGTGACACGTGTCGTCAGGCTGACCAGCGGTCAGGTTTTTGCTTCGGTGTCTGACGTCAAAATAACTGACAAAGTGCCAGTATCTGACGACTTCGGAATGAGAATAGACTGAAATGACTTAAATGATTAATAATAGCGACTTAATTTTCTGTCAGTTCAATTTTGACCAATAGTTCCAGCAACACATTGTCACTCCTCATCACATATTGGCACTTGGTCGTGGACATTCTATGCTGACATATGATGTTCAAGGTAGCCTGGGTGCGTCTGTTGTTGAAGCTCTGGGACGCCATGTCGAATTCAGCCTTTTACATGCGTTGTATCTTTCCAAAATACACTTCCGTTTTCACAAGAAATGTAAAGTATGCATATAGTCTCTTTCAAAATAAAGCACTACATCGGTACAACACCAAGAGTTGACGTTTTTTCCCTTAAACAACAAATGCATGTGGTTATATTCAGCCAATAAAAGCATGTGGTTGGGTTAAAGGAAAAAAAGATATGGTTTGGCTTTCCATTTTGACATGAAGCCAACATTGGCTTCCTGGGTGAAAGTTGCTGGTTGTTTGACCCATCCACCACCACTGTCATTGGCCCTACTTGGATTTTTCGCCCCCTTAACTTACACTGCTGTCTTACCACGTTTCCCCCGAAGCTGTTAGATGGCAGCTGCCCACGCATCATACCAACGTGAAAGGACGACTTTTTGTCTGTCTGCCCAAGCACTGCTATTTGATGACCTCCAAATGAGACCAGGTCGGCTGTACATTTTGATGTTTTGTGTGCATAAAACTCATTTATATAGTGGAGTAAAAAGTACAATATCTCCCTTTAAAATGTGGTGGAGTAGAAGAAGAAAGTGGCATTGGAAGAAAAGACTTAAATACAGTATTTGTACTTAAGTAAATGTATTTAGTTTCATTTCGCCACTGAATAAATGTGACACATCAAGTTACTTTCTCACATTAGTGCAGTAATTATCTAAATCCAATATTGCCCAATAAGAAGTCTAAGCAACATTGCTCACAACGGACTTGTACAGTCGAGAGATATTAAAGTGATAGAAACAATATACCAGTAGTCATAACAACGGTCATTAGGATCTCTCACAAGCTTTAGAGACAACAGAGAAAATAATTGCAGGAGTCCTTTAAAGCTGCAGAAGTCCTCTGCTCTTTAGTTTTCTCACCTTGAGCGTCATTTCATGCACGATCTGAAAACAGCTCCACTACACACACACACAACAGCAACTGCAGCGAGAATATTCACAGCCAAAGACTCGTCTCTGCTGCCGTCTTATAGAATTTCAACATTCCTGAAGTATCTCTCCGACCCCAAAGTCAGAGCCACGGAAGTTACAGCGTTCTCCTGCTTGAAGGCAGCGACGTCGTCTCGTCACATGGCAAGTTGTGAAAAATCACTCCAAACATCACACGCTCTGAAATCATGATGCGCTGCTGATTCAGACGACGCGGCAGTAACCCTATCATGGATCTGAATATAGATATTTCATCTTGGCTGGATGCTTTGCCTTTGATAGTCTTATGCATATTCATTAGCCGTGATATCCACCAGAAGGTTATTATCCATAAATGTCACTCTGTAATTAATTAATCCTGTCTGCTGGTTGCTCTCCCTGCCTCATTAATGAGCCAAGTCTAGCTGATTGTATTCATATTCATGTGTCCAAATATACAGCTCTATTTCGGATTCATATGCCAGAATATTTCACTTCATTAGCAGCAGGAATCGCCGGAGGGCCATTTGACAGGCAGGATCTGCGTTCTGATTTTCCTGTCAGCGGAGTGCACAGGATCCCGTTTGTCTGTCGAGGTTGTTACAGTAATGAGGGAACACATGGCTGCTGAGTCAAAAGTGAGGGAACGTCTTGGTCGGTGAGGCAGAGTTTACTCACATTCGAATGAGAATCACCTTCGATGGCTAATGCGGTCCAAGGAGACAATTATGGGGGTAATTTTGTGCTGTTTAGCGAATTGATTTTTAAAGCTACCCCAGAGGCACGACTATTACTGTTGGTTTGAGTTTTAATAAAAATCCAATATGAATTTGCACAAAGCCGAGATGAGTAACTCCGGCACATTAGGCTAATAGAGAAGAATACCACAGCTCACGAATGGCTTGCAAATAGTTTGACATTTACCCTGCCATGCACTCAATTATTGGTGAGAATTTCATCCTTAGGCTCTGCTCACTTATGCATGGTGTTTTCTGCAAATGTAATAATCTATGTAGGCTTTAAGGGACACTGCAGCACATGCTCTGCTGATATGTGGCCAAAATGTGTGCTTAGCAGGATGGCTTAGCGCTACGGGAGATAGCATCATAATTGGAAGCTCACATGTCAAATCCCCCAACATCGGCCGGGTGTGAAGTATTCTTGAGCAAAACACTAAGCCCCCGTCCTCGCACGCTGTCACTTCTGATAGGAACATCAGCAAAATGTATGAAACATGAATGTAAATTGAAGGACTTGAGCCGAGGACTTCTTTTGTGTGCCCAAGGCTTCTGATTTAAATCACTGGCAGTTGGGTTTGCTACATTAAACGACAATCCTCCAGCAGCTTGACACTGCCATCCGGTTAACTGGTATCCTAGCTGGGTAATGTTTGAATGTGATGGGAAAGCTAGGCTACTGATATGAGACACAGACTGTGGAATATAGCCTTTCTTAACGACAGTGATTACAATATATGTATGGATTGAAAAATTATCTTCATTCATGAATCAGTGAATAAAAAGAGTATTATAGTTATGAAGAAAAGCCCACAGGTAGGTAAAACTTCTGTAGTTGGTACTTCTACAGCAGCTCTGTGACACACAGTGGTTTGAGCTAAATGCTAATGTTAGCATCATGGATGTATAAAGAGAACTGGATTCATTGTTCAAGGCTGGGCTCACTTTGTGCCTATGAAAGTTGCTCAGTGGCACATAAAGCCAAGATTAGTCAACTTTGGCACCATCATGCCCATACAGTAAGCACAATAGCGTTTCCTTTAACTCCCCCATACTCTTAGATCGTCTTCTGCAATCAAACTCACATCAACATCAGCCCATTTGACTACCCGCATCTGGAACTCTCTCCCCCACAACATTTACAGTATTGACTCCCTTTTCACTTTATATATTTACAATTATAAATTTTGTCTCGTCATTTTGTTAACTTTTGTTGTATATTACAGAATTATTTTATCTATGGCTACATCGCTGCTTGTTTTTTTGACTGTGTGTTGTAAGGTGTGCTTGAGTGCTCTTATAGGTGCCTATTAATAAATGCATTATTGTTGTAATTATTATTTTTATTAACCCTACCTCCACTGCAAACCAACTCTGGATTCGACTACTACTGAATGTTATACTTTAAGGATATATTGATTTAAATAGGGCTGTTTAAGTGGACATGCTAGGAAGTTGATGTGCCAAGTTTAGGTGTTGGCAACCTCTACTGTCAAATGAGCCATTTTAGATTGAAAATAATAATAATAAAAAAAGTCACAAAACAAATTTGAGCCTTATAGTAAAGGCAACACAGCCTATTAAGTCTACATTAGCCTGTCAATTTTAATTCATTTTTTACATAACCACTTATCCTGTCATTAACAGGTCTAAATAAGCACTTTTGTTCAAATACTAAATGAGAGGGCTTGGAGGCGAGGTAACTGACCTCCTACTGCCAACATCTTGTGAAACTGACGTAAAGTTCCATTGTATACTGAAGTTAAAACTAACAGCTGGCTTCACTGCAGTGTTTTGGACTGGAGTTTTGAACAATTATTTATAAAGCACATTTAAAAACAACTTACACTGACAAAAGTGCTGCACAAAAGGAATATGAAAATACACAAGAGGCCACATAACTGTCAGGTACACAGTTCATACATTTAGAGACACAACACACACAGGCACAAGTCAGAGAAAGCCACATCAAGGACTTAAACACTAATGAATAAAAGCAGGTTTAGATCCTGGACTTACGAGTCAGTGGAGGGGGTGTAACTGATTGGGAGGAGGATGCTGTTCCACAGTTTGGGGGCAGACACACCATCACCCCTGACCTTACGTCTGGAGACAGCCAGGAGCCCCAAGTCAGCTGCCTGAGGGACATGGGGGTAGAATACGAGGTTAGGAGGTCTGCAATGGAGGATGGGGCCAGACCATTAAGAGATTTGTAAGCAAACAGAAGCACCTATGCTATGCGCTAATTCGTTCAACGGATGTCCACATAGTGGTCCATGTGGACAACTGTCAACATGCAGTAAGTATGTATTAGCCCTAAGTGTTTGACGCTCAGATTTTTCTGGCTGGGAACCCCCCTATTTCATATGTGTCCCCCATAATGTTGGCCTATGCCTTTGGTGTCACATGATGGACCTGGAGGGCTGTTCCTGGGCCTTGATTAGCATGCTGACAGTGATGTTCAACTTTATAATCACCACACCTTCATTTTGACATGTCAGCATGCTAACATTTGCTAATTAGCCTTGAAGTACAGTAGATGCTGATGAGAGTGTCATGGGTTTGCAGGTTATTCATCATAAACCAGAATCTTGGACAAGTTTGACAAGCAGATGTAAATTTACGGGATCACTAAAGTAATTATAAGACATCATGAAGGCAACCTAAATATCATCAGCATTTGCAGAAACTGTCCTCGCAATCCATTCGATCAATAGTTGTTGAGACATTTCAAGTCAGAAGGTCACCTAAGTGGTATTATGGATATGAGCTGTTGAGGTATTTTAGCCTAGACCAAACACCCATCCCTGGAGACACGGCACCAGCTTATCTAAAAACAAAGCCGACAGCAGAGTTTTAAATGAACTAAATTACATAAATAGAGGGCGACCGTTCTATTAGTTTTAATTGCTTTGTATTTTCCCAAGATTATTAAGGTTAAAATGGACTAATTAACGGTGAAATATCTGGTGAGAACATCATCAGCCCCCTCTCCCACTCCCACATGAGACTCCAGTTCCTCGTGCTGTAAATCACACTGTAGTACAGAGCGTGGTGAGTCATACCTTTGGGTCCCTGGGTGCAACATGTTGTGGTTTAAAGGGATGAGAGAGTCTCAGCTCAGCTGTCAGGGTTGAGTCTTGTTTGGCTCTGGCTCGGCTTCTCCTGGAAGAAATCTGTCACGTATTAATAATGTCTTTCCTTTTATATCAAATCTGAGCACATAGGATTATCTGGAAAACACTGTCACTAAGCTTAATCGTCAATTATCAAGGCTGTTTTTTATAGTCCCTGATAAAATGACATTTTAGATACACACGGTTTTTACTGCAGAGCAACGTGCTCATTAATCCTAAAAGCACTGAATTAGCATGATTAGCTGATATTAGCTGTCTTTAATCAAGCTTTGTGGCTGATTCACTTTCAAACAACTCTGAAAGGACTTTAGGAATTCAAAGTTGCACAAACCTTACTGACTTTCAAACATAGGACGACTAAGTGTCCAACTGAGCTCCTGTTTCACAGTCAACTGTCTGCAGCACTGCTGTTAGCTAAATGCTGGCTCGTGGATGAATTTAATTTACCTTACAAACAAGCTTTTGAAGTCACACTGGAGCAGCATGTCAGAAGAGGCTTGCTTCCTGGAGTTGAAGTACTTCCTGTGGTTACAGGAAGTCAGGGTCAGGCATATCTAAGCAGTTTTGTTGCTACAGATTTTACTGCTCACTCTACATTGTAGTTATTTGCCCTTTGGAACAAAACAGATCACAGTGAATCTATATAATGCTCTCACATAGTTTCCTGTTGTCATTAAGTGTGTTGAAAGATCAAATTCACCCTTAAACACCTCAACATAACTCAGCAGTCTCAGCACACAGTGGCTCTCAATGGGGGCTTTTCTCCAGGTACTCCAGCTTCCTCCCACAGTCCAAAGACATGCAGGTTAACTGGTGACTCTAAATTGTCCGTAGGTGTGAATGTGAGTGTGAATGGTTGTCTGTCTCTATGTGTCAGCCCTGTGATAGTCTGGTGACCTGTCCAGGGTGAATCCTGCCTCTCGCCCCCAACCCCCAACAAGATATAGATAATAACTGAATGCAGAAAATAAACCCAAAGACACACATTTTGTTTTGTCAGATAATCTTAAAAAATGAACACTTTCATTACTTTTTAGGTCTAAAGTCACATGACTTAACGTCACCACCACACCGGGGCTGTAAAGCCGTGTTCAGCATGACGACGCCCTGTAGTCTCATTTGGTCACTTGTTAGCAACTGCCTTTTTAAGACACATAAAATATGAGTATTCTCATTTTAATTTATTTACACTGGCTTCCCATTAAGTTTAGGGATTAATTTCAAGTACTTATTCTCACACTCAGAGCCCTCCAGGGTCTGGCACCTGAATACATCAGTGATCTCCTCCATCTTTATATCGTCAGTATGTCTCTTAGGTCTTCAGAACAGGGCCTACTAGCTCCAGATTCAAGACAAAAGGTGATTGTGCCTTTGAAGTCGTGGCTCCAATACTATGAAACTCTCTACTATTAAGATAACAGTTTGCGGTCTCTTGAGACATTTTTAAAAAACAATTGAAGACCCATCTTTTCAAAATGGTCATTGTCCCACTCTAAATTGTCTAGTGCTTGTTCCTTGGTGTGTTTCTTTTGGGTCCTCAGTAGCCTGGCTTTGCTCTATGTTTTACTTTCTTTTGGTTGCTTTGTTTTTATTGATTGCATTGTTTTTGTTTGATTGTTTCATTGTACTTTGTGAAGCACTTTGTAAATTTTATTTCTGCATTTTATGTCATAGAACAAAAAGTCTCTTAAGCTTGTATGAACCACAGAAAATAATTCAGGCCAAACCAAAACCAAAAACCCATTCAAATAGCCTGTTGACTGTAAGACAAGGGAACCTGTAGTGCTAAAATACTTACTCATATCCAGGTTTTAAGACTCATTGCTGGGGATATTTATAATGCTCCAATTTAGCCTAAATTTTGGTGTGAAAACAACCGGCATGGCCATTTTTAGAGGGGTCCCTTGAACTCTCACCTTAAGGTATCTGAACGAAAATGGGTTCTAGATAGATACAGAGATCCTTTACTGACATTGCGTGTTGTACAGCAAAACTTTGTCGAGCAATCCAGTAAGCAGCATTCTGTCATGGTGGTGGGCATTGAAGAGGGTGTGTCCAGACACCAAGGTTTGGCAGGGGGGAGTCGATGATCCTCTCAGCTGTCAGAGCTCTGGGTCGCTACCTCTTTCCATGCCGCCATCTTGATTTATGGGTACCCACCTAAATGGGTATCTCACCCAAACTTGTTCTCTGAAAATGTTTTGTTCCTTGCAATCAGTGTACTTCGAATTAAAGCCATATATCTGTGTAGAAAAGGACAACCAGGGGCATCCGGTAGATTAGTGGGTAAGGCAGGCACCCCATATACAGAGGCAAAGTAATTGGCGCAGCAGCCGCAGGCTTGATTCTAGCCTTCAGCTCTTTGCTGCATGTTGTCCAAACTCTCTCCCCCGTTCACACTTGAAACTGTCCTGTCATTAAAGGCAAAAAGCCACAAAAATATCTTAACAGAAAAGGACAACCAGACTACATAGTTTCCATCTGGTCTTAAACAAATTCCTGAAATCCTGAAAAGTTCCACCTCAACATTTCAGTGTCAAATTTCTGGGGGCACCACTGTTGGTGCAAGGATCAATTTAAATGCTTAGTTCTGTTATATTGTTCAAATGTAGATAAAAGTCATATCACTAAATTTTCAGCACGGCTGTTTCTACAAAATCAAAGTAATTACAACATTTGACTGTGAAATAATGCACAAAGCATCACTAATTGATGATGTCTAATTGTGTATGATTATCCGAGGGTGAATTCATACTTTAAACTCTAATACACTCTTAATTTTAGGAAGTAGTATTAATGGTGGCGAAATTTTCTCTTTCTCTGCGGTGAAATTTGAACATACATGACAGGCTGCATTCAAATGCAAAAATAATAGCACAGCATTAACCCATTTGGGTACGTACCTGCTTATTATTCAATTGGTGGCACAAAATCCATTTATTGTGACTTGACTCCACCGAGGAGAGGAATTCAACTGGTGCACTGAAACTTCTCCATTGCACGAGGAGGTGTCCTTTCATCCAGCACAAAAAGGTATTTCACAGCTCAGCTGTATATGCACAGACTCAATTACGTCTCCTGTAGCTCCGAGCTTTATAATGAAAGAGCCCTGAATCACAGCTCAGAGAGATAAAGTGACCAGCGTACGTGACTTCTTTAAGATTTCCGGAGCTAATGTATTTATCGGTGTCTGTGCTGAATATCAAAAGGTCTTTTTCACATGAGCTCAACACACCTCATGTGTTTCTCTTTTGAGGCACTGCATCACTTTGAAAGAGTTACAACCTGAAGTAATTTAGGCCTATTCCCTTGGAAAATCCTCCCGGTGTGTCCTTGAACGCTGAGCCTGCGGTGCGAACAGCCATAAAGCTCTCATTTGTCATCTGGATTGTGTCTCGGTTCCCCCCAGAGCTCGCTTGTTGGGACAAAGAAAGAGACAGCATGAGGACTGTTTTATCGCTTGATGTTTAGTTGCTTTTAATAAGAAAAATAGAGGTGGTGCAGCTTTTCTTTTATCCCTCAGCTATTTATGTTTTCACTTTTGCTCCCTGTTGTTAGAGCGCGATGTTTCCTGTATGAGCTCCTCCGAAAGCCAATTTAAGAAGCTTCAGCAGGCGACATGACCTCATCTTGAATTTATAAAACATAAGTCAGCAAGTTCTTGAAGATATTAAGAATTCCCTGCCCAGTCGCTCCTCTTTGCGCCAGTTAATAGGGTTATATTGAGTTTGACAGATGTGAATGCAGCAGTGGTCGTGTTATGGCATATTCAGCTGTAGCTCCAAATGAATGAGGACGTGAGCATGTAATGGCTTTCATAGAAATGCTAAGTGATGCTTCTTTGCTGAACTTACTGATAGAAATGCTTAGGATAGAAGTACTAGAGGAGGGAAATGTCCCTCAATTCGGGCTACAGGAATCTGCTGAAAAGTCAAATCTATGCACCAGAACGAGGCACGCTTCCAAATGTGTTCACCTTTTCAACTCTTCTTGCAAATCTTGATGGAGCTGTTCTGCTCCCAGCATCTACAGTACTTTAAATATTTGCATCTGTACTCCGTCGTGCAGCAGCGTTCCCCCGCAATGTGACTTGTCAAAACAATATCCATCTTCAAGCTGCAATATTTATGACTAAATATTATTTTGCTGCTCCCTGCCACCACAAGCTTTACCACACGCAGAAAGTTTTTGCACTCTGATTTCTTCAGGATTTTTTTTTTAATATTTTTCAGGCAGATCTGCTCATATCAAGCTAATTAAACTTCACTTTAACTTCCTTAACTTGCGAACAAGTCAAAGTTTCTTCATTTGAAAGAAGACATATGAATTAAAGAGTGCTTATAAGGTCAAACTGACTTGTTAAAATGAATGTTTGTGCAAGGATTGAAGGAGAATAGTGAATAAAACCTCATGATCCTCTATCAGAAGAAGAAGATGTACTTGATGAGCAGGACCTATACATGCACTGGATGTGGGGGCTTCCTGTGGGTGGTTGCCCTGCTCAGGGGCACCTTTGCAGTGCTCAAGAGGCAGGTTGATGCCTCTCCAGCTCCATATTTGGCCTACAGGGATTTGGACCAGTGACCTTCTGGTTCCTGACACAGGTCCCTATGGAATGAGCTACTACTGTCCCACTGTTATTATGATTTGTCCTTATTCTGAACTAGCTTCTTCATTTTTCTCACAGTCTATGGGTTAAGATAAGTGTGTATATATTTAAATGTATATTTTTTGAGTATCTTATCTCGTGTCACTCTGTATTTTATTGACTTGTTACACCTGTTTCACCTGCCATGCCATTATTTGGGTCATGTATTGTCCTCTGATTGGTTCCTGCCACGATAAAGGTGGAGCCAAGAGCTGCAGTGGTCGATGATTTAGCCACTACAGTGAAGGCTTTTTAATATTTCCTTCCTTGTTTTTCTATTTTCTGTATTTTTTCAGAGCGCCTGGATTGCCTCCCTGTCAATCATCGAAAAATCCTTGTTGTTATTTGGCATCAGAAACTTTTGACATTTGGAGGTTTCTGTAAGATTTTTTTTTTTTTTGGCAATTAGATGGCGAGCAATTATGGTCTGGAAACTGCTGAGAAACCTCCGTATTGTCAATATACAATGACAAGTTTCATGAGGCTGTGATTATCCTAGAGCTACATGGATGTCCGTTTCAACAACCTGGTCTCGCTCCAAAGTCATCGAAATTAAGCGCTTGGGCGGACTCGGGCGTCAGACACTGACAAAAAAAGCTGTCCCTTCATGTCGGTGCGATATTCAGCCAATTGAAGGTATAGTTTGACAGTGCCCGGTGGTGTCAGGGGGAAACATGGCGGGTCAAGACCGAAACATAAGGCAGTGGAAAGCCGAGTAGGGTGGCCGGTGTTCACTTCCCGTAAAATTGCAAAGCCAAACCTTGTTCTTTTTTCCTGAAACCAACCACGTGCTTTTGTTGCCTGAACCCAACCAAGTTCGTGTGTGTTGGCTAAACTTACCGACATAGTGCAGTTCTTTTGAAAGAAACTATATGCAAACTGTACATTTCCTGTAAAAACTGAGGTGTATTTTGAAAAAGACAATGCATGTAACAAGCAGAACTTGACATGGCGTCCTAGGGGTACCTTACACATCGTATCTGGACATGGAAAGTCCATGACCAAACGTCGATATGTGACAAGGTCAGCTTGAGAGTACATTGTCACGTAAGGTGTGTGGAAGTATGAGAGCAGTGACGTTTATAGTGTTTAAAATGGACGTAGCTATTTTCATATGTAAAGAGAGTACGAATGAGCCTTTAACGGTGACACAGTTGGCGGGTGTAATTCTGTAGAAAGAAAATAGTTCCTACATGAAACTGCTCACAACAAGGTCTGTGGATTATCCTGAGTAACCAGGTCATGATTTCTGGAAAGAGACATTGCTGTTGAGTTTTTCAAATGTATTTTTTGGGTTCTTTGAGCACCACGAACCGAGTGCCATCTAATTCCATTATATTGGAGAGAAGGCAGACATCTCTACGGCTGATATCTCCAACACTCGGCAACTCACACCAAAACAATCTAGACTGATGGATAGCTCTACAGGTAAGAGGAAGAACATGTATTTTTGAATTTGAGGGGGGACTGTCCCTTTAAATTTAGTTTTTGTTAGAGAGACTGCACACTCTCAGAAACCCTGCTTTGTCTGCACACTCTGTGAGTCGTGTAGTGGTAGTGAAACATTACATCACTGCTGGGCGTGGTCGGAAGTGCATCAGAGGTGAAACAATACTTTTCTGCCATGACAGATTTATTGTATCATAATTCTTGAATGGGAATTAGTCAGTACACACACACGCACACACACATAGCTCCCATCCTCTCTCCTGTCAAACCAGAGGAGTGTCGTCCCTCTGCTGGGAGAGTCTGAAATCAAGCAGATTAAGGAAGCGGAGGGCTGTACCTGCCAAAAAGCTCTCTGCTGGATTTGCCCACGAGGCTAAGAGTTTGGGGACGCTCCACTTCCCTCGCATGTGGGCAAAGTTTCCAAATAGCGTTTGTGCGTGCACATCTCACGGTGGAATTCTGCGTCCAAGCATCTGAGAGGAGGCATTTAAGTGCATGCGAGTGTATGAGAGAGAAAACTTCAACAATGGCAGGGAGATTTCTTCCCACACTTCCCGAACTTCTCTTCTAGTTGGGATTAAGGTGCTGTCAGCGTACAGTATCATGGGAGTCTCTGCAAACGGAAAGATTAGGGGAGAAATATTACCTGAAGGCTTACTGCGCTATCTTTCCATGTGGTGTGTGACTTCCCAGCAGCGCTCAATACACTAAAACAGTGTTTGCTTATGTGTGTGTGTTTGTGTGCGGTCCAACACTTCTGTCTAACTTCCTGTGTTGGGGGAAAATAATCACCTGTCAGGCGAGCACGTGACAAAGTGAAGGAGACGATGATTCGGCGTCCTCTCTTCCTGTTCAGCTCGTCCCCACCCTCTGCCCCCACCTTCTTACCCCCCAGAGCGGCCAATATCGCTCCTCTCTGCATCTCTTCATCCAAATGAGACGCAGTGTTTGATGTGCAGACTTCCTTTGAGCCCCTGTGGGAGACGAAGTTGAAGTTTGTTCCCCTTGTTAACAGAGGCCCTTGCAGCCAGGATCCAACAGGCAGCCCGCTGCTTCCCTCCCTCCTTCTCGTGGGAGGGAGACGTCTGAGAAACGTTATCTGCTGACTTCAAATGAGTGCCGAAGAGGGGGCAGCTTTGTTAAGGAACACAGTGGCTCCTCCATGCTATTCAGAATTGTTTTAATTCCTCCTTTGAGCAGAGCTTCTCAGTCTCTCTGGTTTTTATCATTAAAGCACTTGTTTCAAGGAAGGGAAGCCAGATTTAAGATGCAACGCAGTTACCATTTAAAATGGGAGTAATGGAGGTTTAGGAATGACCTTGATGAAAATAGCACCCTGTCCCCCGGAAAAAATGAGCTCTGCCGACTTCAACGGTGAAAAAATTAAAAGCCATTAAAGTTGTGTCTTTGTGGAGAAGTCTGCTTTTATCTCACGGCTACACCAGGCTACAGCACGGCCCGTTACAAGACAGAGGATTATAATGAAATGTTCACCCAGTATCAGTATCTGTGACTGTATCTATTTCCCTTATAGTGAATTTCATTTCACATTTTGTTTAATACATCTACTACTCATTTAATATTTATTTAACATTGATGAAATGGGCTCTAAACATATTAGTAGACATGTTTGTTGCCTAAAAACTTAAAACACTTCCATTTTTGAAGTATTTAAAACCAAAAATTCCTAAAATTCGAGACTGAAAAGGCAATACCAGTGTTTTACATGATTATTTGTGCAAGCAGATAAATAGGTTCTTATGAATATTTAAGGCAGTTATGACCTGCATTATTACCCAAAGATTCATCATTATCTAGACAGGCTAGCTGTTTCCCTAAGTTTCCTGTCTTTATGCTAAGCTAAGCTAACTGACTGACTGGTGGCTTTAGGATTATATTTACTATACAAACATGAGAACAGTATCAATCTTCTCATCTAACCCTAAGTCAGTTATTGACATCTTGGTTAAAAACAACCACTTTTTGTGGCACCATCCCAGCAGGAAATGCAGCGGATTCTTTGTAGTAAACAACTGCTTTTCGTGGCACCACCGTGACAGGAAAAGCAGCAATTTCTCAATAGTATGCAACTGCTTTTTGTGGCATCATCCCAGCAGGAAATGCAGCGGATTCTCTGTAGTAAACAACCGCTTTTTGTGGCACTAACCTGGCAGGAAATGCAACAATTTCTCCGTAGAAAACAACCGCTTTTTGTGGCACCATCCCAGCAGGAAATGCAGTGGATTCTCTGTAGTAAACAACCGCTTTTTGTGGCGCTAACCTGGCAGGAAACGTAGCGGTTTCTCTGTAGAAAACAATTGCTTTTTGTGGCACCACTGCGACAGGAAAAGCAGCTATTTCTCCATAGTACACAACCGCTTTTTGTGGCACCCTCCCAGCAGGAAACGCAGCGGATTCTCTGTAGTAAACAACTGCTTTTAGTGGCGCTAACCTGGCAGGAAACACAACAATTTCTCCGTAGAAAACAACCGCTTTTTGTGGCACCACCGTGGCAGGAAAAGCAGCAATTTCTCCATAGTATACAACCACTTTTTGTGGCGCTAACCTGGCAGGAAACGCAGCGATTTCTCCGTTGAAAACAACAGCTTTTTGTAGCACCATTCCAGCAGGAAACACATTGATTTCTCCGTAGAAAACAACTACTTTATATGGCACCACACCGCCAGGAAATGCAGCGGTTTCTCCGTAGAGAACAACTGCTTTTCATGGCACCACCACGAAAGGAAATGCAGGGGTTTCTTCGTAGAAAACAACCACTTTTTGCAGGACCATTCTGGCAGATAATGCAACAGTTTCTCCATAGAGAACAACAGTTGTTTGTGGCACCCTCCTGGCAGGAAGCACAGCGGTTTTCTCTGTAGAAAAGAACTTCTTTTCATGCCACCACCTTAGCAGGAAACGCAACCATTTCTCCATAGAAAATGACCTCTTTTCATGGCACCATCCTGGCAGGAAAAGCAGTGGTTTCTCTATTGAAAACAACTGCTTAGTCAGTGTTGATATGACATGTACAAAAAGCACAAATATAACATGTTCATGGTTGCAGAATGCATAATGAAAACATTTTCTTCTGGTGGCTGAGCTGCTGCTACATATATTTAGTAACAAAGCCTCATCTTGAAGTACAACACATAAATACTGTGTGAAACCTTTGCTACAGCTCAGAAACACTTGTATGATCACTTTGCACACAAACATAAAAACTGGAGAGCCAGTGAAGACGCAAAAATGAAGCAATGAATAGCAACGTCTCACTCTCTTCTACCAGGACATGTTTATTTACAGCGGCAAATGACAGGAGTCACAAGTGTTCCACAGGTACGTACAGAGAGACATCAATAGTTCCCACCTCCTGCACAAAGCACACTCAGCAGGGACAGTCCAAGGGACACGGGGGGAGCATGGGGACAAAGAGGACACATACTGTACACTGAGCTCAAACACACCTGTTTTACCCCCTACAGAAAAAAGGACCGAGGCATGGTGGGAGGAGACAGAGAGGGACGGAGGACGAGAGGGGGGGTAGGAGAGGATAAGAAGGGGAAGAGGGGGTGGGTGGGTATTTAGACTCATATTCAAATACAAAAGAACATGTACAAATCGTATAGCCTCCAGGCACTGTGCTCCCATATTTACAGTCATCGTAACAGGCAGCGGAACCACTCCATGGCAGGACCATCCATTTGAGATATGCAGGTACAAGGGCTCGCCGGGAGAAAACAAAGCCAGCGCTATGAGGTCTGAGATAAAAACCAATGGAGTCTGAGAGGGAATAGTGGCGAGGGGTTGGCGGCGGTGGCGGCAGAGGGGGGAGGTTGCTCGCAGACACATGCATGGAGTGCTGCAGCCTGGGGTATTAATCACTGTCAAGAACTACATAATCAGGTTTTACCTATCAGAGCGCACTCTCAAACTCAGCATGAGAGCTCTCTCGCCTGCTCAAAGAGGAACACACTCGTAGCGCTCGGACATTTGCACTTGGCACGTGGTCATCAAAAGGACTTGCAGAGCTGCACGATGCGTCATGGAGCTGAAAACAGTGTACTCAGGAATACACTTGAGTCTGATATAAATACATAATAAACTTAACAAATAAATTATAAACAAAATAAAAGCATGTTTAACTCTTTAATTTAGGATATTATTTGAAATAGGGAGACTCTTATTGTGAAAAATCTAAATGGGCACACACTCAAAAACAGATTTAACTTACAGTACGTGCAGATACATTCAACAGACATACATGCAACCTGAATCATGTAGACAAGTGTACTCATTCGCTCATGCATGTATGCACACACACATACACACATTCTTGTACTTCTGTCTTTGTGAGGACCCTCATGACATAAAACATTCCCTAGCCCATTAGCCTAACCTAAACCTGACCCCCTAAATTGAACCAAAATGTAACCTGAACATCAAACCAGGTCTTAACCGTCAAACTGACCTTTGAGGAAGTGAAGTCCGGCCAAAATATCCTCACTTTCCAAAAATGCCCTCACTCTGTCGGATAAAAATGTGGTTCTTGCTATGTATATTCTACAAGTTCACACACACACAACATTAAAACCATATTTCTGCAGCCCATTACATTGAAGAGCAACTTGATACACATACATACACACAAACACTTGCACTTCTATCTTTGTGAGGACCCTCTTGGATATAATACATTCCTTAGCTCCTTAGACTACCCTTAACCATCACAATAGTAAAACCTAAACTGAACGTAATTGGAACCTGAACTTAAAACCAAATTTCACCCTCAAACAGACCTTTAAAGAAGTGAAGACCAGCCAAAACGTCCTCACTATGTTGGTTTCAATTGTGGTCCTCACGATGTAGCATGTAAAAGCTCACACATACAGACATTTGTACTTATCTTTGAGAGGACCCTCACGGACATAATGCATTCTCCAGCCCCCTACCCTGATCTAAACCTAATTAGTAATTAACCTGAACCTTAAAAGCAAGGATTAACCCTCAAACAGGCCCTTGAGGAAGTGACGACAGGCCAAAATGTCCTTACTTTGCAAAGATTGCCTCACTCTGTTGGTTAAAAACGTGGTCCTCACTATGTAGCTTGTACAAGTTCACACACCCACCCACACACACACACACAACATTAAAACAACCAGATTTCTGCAGCCCATTATTTTGAGGATCAACCTGACATTTAGTTGCACTAGGTAGTTATACATGTCTGTTTCTGTCCAGTGTCATCGACTACAATCCACAATCCACAATCCTAAGACTACATTTCCCAGAATTCACAGCACCGCGATAAAACTCAATGTTCTGACACATTCTGTGGCGGAAAGAGCAGCACGATCAAAAATTCATTTGAAGGTCTACAGTGCTGCGGCGGCATTGGGCCACAAGGGGGGTAGGAGGAAAAAAAAGAGAGAAGGCACACTAATGCCGTAATTACTGTCTCCATTGAAATACCGTGAAATAGCCTTAGGGCATGGATTTTCTTGAGGGAAAGCAAATGAGTAGAAAAAGCAATATTACACCATCACTGAACTTTGGACCAAAACACAACAGAAGAAAAACAAAAGAAAGAAAAACAACAACAAAACAAACAAAAAAAAAGCTTTTCATCTGAGGAGCGTTCACAAAAAAAGCCAAGCCTGTTGCATTTTGAAAAAAGACACATCCTTTAGGGTATATTTACATAAAAGCTCTGTAAAATATTCTTTTTTTTTCACCTATGTACAACACATGACAACATCAGAGAGAATAGCGATCAGACCGGGAAACAAAAAAATATATATGAGGCAGATCTGAGACAGGAATGAGTAAAGAAACCATTAAAAACAAACCTGACGCACATTTGATTTATCGTTAGCACACCTTTACTCGTTTGTTCCCATGCCTTGAGTCCTACTGTTCACATCGCAACAATTACATGACACAATTCAGGGCGTTTGTGGCCTTTTAACACTTTTTTTTTTCTCATTACTGAAGCTTGCATCGGCTCGCAGTGCAGTTAACCTCTTGCACTAGTGTACTTACTGTTTGAACACACATGAATAAAACATACATTGTTAGAGAATGAGACAGTTAAAGAGATATTGAGTGTCAATATAAAAGGCATCGATGCACGTGTGGTTTATGCTGTGCAACATTCTTTCTTTTTGTCATTTCTTTTTTGAAGTTATGAAACTATGATCCACAATAGCCCTTCAGAAAAGGTGAGCCGTCAAATATCAAGTCCAAATTCCTCTTAATAGTTAATAACCAGGTCCTGGTTGATACAATTTTTCACTCGGGAACAAACGTCACGTTTCCCCAAAGCAATAAAATCTCATTAAGACCTTTTGTTGCTGGAGCTTGGAACACAATAGCCTCGGCGTTTGCCTCACATTAGCCAGACGCCTGGCTCGGCTATTAAAGGCGTACAAAAGGTTGCTGTAGTGTAACACTCAGGCATGGTAACAGGCGATTAAATAATTGTGATATCCTGCAGTGAGGGTTGGCCCATGCATTCACTCTGACAAAAAAGGAAAGCATTAAGCGGTGTGAGCTTGGGGGCGATATAGCATACTAGCTTTGCCTGCCTTTGTGTAAGAAGTAATAGTGGGGACTGATTTTTCACCGTTTAAGTGCATGAGAATCTGTAAAGCAATAAAATATATATGGTCATGAACAGAAAGAAAAATACAATCATTGATCAACAAGAGCCTTCCACTGACGCCATGTCTTTAAGAACATGATACATTTATCACTCAGGGTGTCTAAAAGGTTGACCCTTTCTCTCTATTTTCTCCCTATTATTTGTATTTACACATGCCTGTCACTGGGGCATTGTTATAAACAGATATGGTATTTTACTCCACTATTTTCCAGTGTTGTAGTTTCTCTGGGTTTTGGTCTCGTGATCCGAATGTTCTTTTGGTGGCGAGGGGACCGACCCTTTTACGCTTTGCTGTCGTCGGGCTTTGTGTGGATGCTGTTGTCACTGTGCACTTTGATTTCAATCGTATCCGGCTTGAGAGACTCTTTTCCATTTTCTTCCTTCAGCGGTAGCTTCCTGCGAGGGGGAGAGAAAAAACAAAAGAGAGCAGGGAAGAAAGAAAAAGAGCACAGGCATTGATTTGAGATTTGTACAGTTGACTGCTGGGTAATTACAGGAACATAAAGAGCACGCACAATTGATGTGAACAGGATCAGACTCGAGAGTGACCACCTAGAAGATGTTATTGTATGAAGCAGGCACATACTGTAAATGCTAGCTAAATTAGAGGTGAATTAATGCCACGAGAGTGCGTGGGCTTAATGGTTTTCTCCACAAAATGTGTACTTGCTGCTTTAGAGCCCACTAGTAATCACCTTTTAGACCTTTTGGTGCATGAATGAGTCGCCCCCATTGGGATTAATAAAGCTGAAATTAATTGAAGTGAAAAGGCAGCAGAGATATTAAATAAAAAAGCCTCCACAGGGCTGCACACAGGCCTAAAGAAACACATTATTCATATTCATGCTTCACTTTGACCTGGATGGTTGGACACCTGACCTAAAATAATGATCACTTTGTCTGCCTGTGTTGTGTTTATTTCCAATGCATAGATATTTCCAGGCTGAGGATGGAGCTGTGCATGAACAGTCACGACCAAACATGACTTGGCAGGCATGTTGCTGGACTCTCTGGGGAAAGACGGATCATGGTCTTAGTTAAATACTGAAAAAGTCAATGCTGACTTTAAGCACCAGATAGGCTGTGTTTACTGCCAATATTTAGACAAATTAAGAATCTTTACTAACCTTAAAGAGGACCTACGTATTCTGCTCATTTTCAGGTTTCTAGTCGAACATGTTTACATGCTTCCATGGTCCACAAATACTTTATTTTCTTCATTCTGTCTTTGCTGCCACCCCTGTATTCACCCTCTGTCTAAAACGCTTCATTCAAGCTCCTGTCTCTTATAGCCTCCCTCCCAAAAAAGCCCAGTCTGCTGTGATTGGTCAGCATTTCCTAGTCCTAAGTATTTTTGCATCTCTGCACCATTGTTGCGGCCGCGGGATGACTGTAACAGAGTATGATGGCACATTCTACCATGAATAAAATGAACATCGACATCCAAAATTAAATGTTGACATCAGCATGTGGCTACATGTAGCAGTGCAACAGAGAACTGCAGCACTTTTTCCTATTACAAACACCAACTAAAGCTTTTAACACAACCGGGCATGTTCCAGCAGAAATATGATCCAGAATCGGAGAGAAATTAACAAAATTGGCAACCAAGGTTACATGTTTCCCTGACATTAGCATGTAGCTACATGTAGCAGTGTACTTGCAGCGCAGGAATGACTGTAACAGAGACTAGCGACAGTTTATCCTGTTCAACAATAAGAGCTTCTAAACACAACTAGACATGTTCCAGCAGGAATATGACCTGAACTCCGGAAGAAATTGAGAACATCAGCAACCAAAATTACATGTTTCCCTGATGTTAGCATGTAGCTACATGTAGCACTGTGCTTGCAGCCAGGGAATGACTGGAACTGAGTATAGCGGCACTATCTCCTGTTAGAAATCATCAACTAGGGCTTCTAAACACAACTGGACATGTTCCAGCAGACATATGATCCGAAATCGAGGAGAAATAAACAAGATTGGCATCCAAAATTACATCCTGACGTTGGCATGTGGCTACATGTAGCAGTGTTCTTGCAGCCTGGGAATGACTGTATAGCGACACTTTCTCTTCTTAAAAATTACCAATCAAAGCTTCTAAACACAACTGCACATGTTCCAGCAGAAATATGATCCGAAATCGGTAAAAATGAACAAAATTGGCTTCCAAGATTACATGTTTCCCCGATGTTAGCATGTAGCTACATGTAGCATTGTACTTACAGCCAATAAATGGATGTAACAGAGTATAGTGACACTTTTTCCTGTTAACAATCGACAACAAAACCTTCTAAACACAACCAGACATGTTCCAGCAGGAATATGATCTGAACTCCAGAAGAAATTAACAACATCAGCAACTACAATGACATGTTTCCCTGATGTTAGCATGAGGCTACATGTAGTAATGTTCTCGCAGCTGGCTTAGAAGAGTAAGAGTGTAGTGGCACTTTCTCCTTTTGAAAGAATCACCAACTAAAGCTTGTAAGAAGGGATAAAGTTACCAAGCAGCCGCAAGCTGGAACTGGCAAAATAAATACCAACAGCATGATTGAGACCCTAAAGTGAAAGCCCTGTTTTACATACAGTAGCTAATTTGCAGTATGGCGAACTTAATTCACAAGTGTAATTTTAAATTGACAGAAAACTGATTGAATAATTGGATATTTCATAAACTTGTTGGCATTATTATGATGTTATTTCCTGCATATAGAAAAATTGTAAAAAAATAAAAATAAATATCACAAAATAATAATAATAATAATAATAACTTAAAAATCATTAAATTAATTAAATTAAATTAAATTAAAAATAATTAAATTAAATTACGTGCTGCTCTTGCAGCTAGTGTGGACAGTTTCATTGATTATAGGGGAAGTGTAGTGCATTTGTTACGTCTTCAGTGAAGCCACGCTGTAAGAAAAATAGTCTTGATAAAGTCATAGTGACGTCATCAGGGTTGCCTCAGCTTTAGTTTAAGGATGATAAATTTACAGCAGAAAGCTACTGCTTGGTCCTTCAGTTTCTCTGCCCACATGGATTGACGCAGTTAGAAAAAGTCAACATCACCTTGGCCATGCGGACACTTGCAACCCTTGTACATGTGCTAAATATTTGACCTCAACATTCTGTCTGTGGATTTTAAACATCAGATTTTTGGATATAAGTGTGATTATTACCAGAGAAACTTACCAACATGTCACACTCAGAGCACTATCAATGTTCTAACTTTGTTCTGACAGTCCTGGTCGCTGCCTGTCTGCTTGTTGCTGCCTGTTCACTGCTGCACTCTCATTTGTCAGCCTGTGTCAACCTGAATAACATCACCTCAGAGCTGGCACATCTCCCATTAGCTTCTGATTTAATTCATTTCCAGGTAAAAAAAAAAAAAAAATATATATATATATATATATATATATATATACACATCAGTGTGTTATTAAGCATGAGCCACCATTGATTGGCTGACTCCCTCTTTTCAGGCTCCTCTCATCCTCCACAAGTCTAGTTCTGAGAAATGCAGCAGAAGGGCATCACAGCTTTAT
This sequence comes from Cephalopholis sonnerati, assembly GCA_019142605.1. Lineage (NCBI taxonomy): Eukaryota > Metazoa > Chordata > Actinopteri > Perciformes > Serranidae > Cephalopholis > Cephalopholis sonnerati. The sequence goes on from JAGQAX010000024.1 coordinate 7,217,125, forward strand.
CTTTATGATAATGTGGCCTCAAGATGAAAATCTAACCAGGATTTGTTTCCAATGATATGATGTATGAGAGCTTTTATCTGCATTGGGCAAAAAAAAAACCGACTTTATCCCTAAAGCAGTTAATACAAAGACTGTAAAAGTCTGAAGAGAATAATACACTGACTAATGTAACACAATTTCAAATATGTATTAGAGCTTGGTACGAGGTGCGTGCTTTAATTATCCACATTTGTGCTCTAATTTTACTTACACTTGTACTGTATGTGGACTTCTAAAAGATATCTATAAAAGCTCCATCTTTGCTACAGCCATTGTTTTTTGCATGCTAAATCTTCACAGTCAGATGCAGTTGTACATCTGCAGGACACAAATTTAAAATAATTTATCAGCATAGAGTCAATTTTATTTGCTGTAGCCAGTGCAATACGAAAACCTAACCAAAAACCACTCATTGACAAACCAACAGGGACACATTCATTGTGAAAATATGAGCCGTGCACGGACCCAGCGTGGAATGAACAGTTGTCTATCTTTTGTCATTTCATTGTGGAAATAAAGCCCTGTGCTGAATTTTCAGCAAGGGACGTCTCAAGGCAATTTGTCCCCAGCTTGCTCCCACGCCTTAACAACAAAAGACACTGACAACAATAAACACTGAAAGTGCAAAATATGAGGAAAATATTGAGTTGCAGCCCTTTTTGCACATCAAAGCTTGAAAATCCTTTCTTGTACGGTGCATCTTTTGGGATTAGTCTAGATTTAATAAGGGAAATCAATAACTGAGTGGGGCTTTTACCTGGATTCACTGTCACTGTCCCTCATATTTTGTTCACTCAGTTTGTATCTTTGCAATTCTATCAAGAGATTTGTAACAAGGCATTGGGTCACGGGGCAAAGAAAGCAGATGTAGACTTATGATGATCTGCATCAGGCTACCAGCAGGCACACTTTATCTGTTCACAGGGTTGTCCTGCTTCTTATTTTCTTGTATTTCCATCTCCTGTTAATCATTCAAGACTTGTTCGTCACCTTGCACGAGGGGCATAAAACATCCATCCATCGATGCCTTTTCGACTCGAGGTTCAGCTCTGTTCCCTCTCTTAGCCATAAAACAGAAAATAATTTGCATTTTCAAGGTTTCGTGTGCTCTGACTGAGAACAAACTCCAAATATATAACCAGGTAACAGAATATATGAGAGCAAATGTCTCTGGATGATTTATTTATTTTTCCATGAGTGGAATTTGTGTTCTAACTTTTATTATTTTGGGTTTAACAATGTAGAATCTAACTTCAATTTTACTGACCTTTACTCAAATATTAGATGTGAATCAGATAAAACATAGGTATACATTATCTATTTCAATGCCTAGGGCCTTGCAAACCCACACAGTGCAATGCAACTGTCATTAAGAACATTTCCATCCACCACGAGGGCCAGAGAATCAAATTCTGGGTCCTACATCTAATCAGTTTTTATCAACCTCCACCCCTGCTCTTTTGATATGTCTGTCTGATTTCTTTCACTTTACTTTTTGTCATTGTTGTTTTGTTTTGTAACTTAGATTTCCCTTTTAAGAGGAAAGACATGACATAGTACTTTGGTGTCACTCATTCTGCTCTCGATGCGTTGACTTGAGAGACAAATCCTAGCGCAAGGGCGGACTGAACCATTTTGTGCTTTCAAGGGGTGAGAGGCCTCAGCGAGCTTAAACTATTTTTTTTAGATAGCATCTTTTAACCCATTTATCAGCCAGTTTTAATTTAGTTAAGGCACTATTTGCATAGAAATAAAAACAACAATAGTAATAATAATAATTAAAGGCTTTTCAAGCCCCTCCCCCAACCCTAACCCTTGGTGGAAATGAAAAACAAAAAAACAAAAGGCAAAATATAAGAAAAAATGTTATGCTTGGAGGAGGTGGAAAAGTTGGTGTATAAATAAAATGTAAATGTGATTAAGTGCAATAGAAACATTCAGTAGAGGCTTTTAACACACTTGTGTAAACTCACTGCCCTGTTACAAGAACTATTCCAGGAGCTCAGAGCTGTAATGTAAGTTTTCTAAAAGTCTAGTTTCTTTGTCAAGTGTGCTCTCTCTATTATGCGTCCATTGTTTTCCTTTGTTTGAGGTTTTGACCGGTACATCATCTCGTTATGCCCTCTTCTGCAGTAATACATGGCTTGAGAATTAGTGCCACCTCTGGCTTATCCCGATGAACCAACTCCAAAAATGAGTAGAGGATGAAAAAGCATATAAATCGCATTTTTGTTTTTGCTGATTTTCTATTAGTAAGAAGGAAATCCAAACTGTCATTTTCATGCCCGGTGCCCACTTTGTATAAGTAGCTACTGTTTTACTGTCATGGAAAGTGTGGTCAGGTGCATTGTTAGTATATTGCTATTTCGAGGCAGCACAGAGCGATTGCACCATTGAACAACAAAAACCTGGTCTAATGTCAGAATGGTAGCATTTACCTGCTATTTAAAGGGAATATTATTTAGATAGTAAGATATGCACATACACTTTGCATGTTACACACAGGAGGATACGTTGCAGGTCTGACTCACTAATTAAGAAAATATCGACATTCTCTTAAAAGTGAACGTAGCAGAGAGCAGAGCAGAGTCACTGCTAAATCCCCAATAAGAGCTGTGCCCATTTATGCAGAAGAAACAGTGCAAATTCAGTTCTATTTCAGAGGCTAAAAGCTAAGTTGTTTCCTCTGGCGAGTTAATAATGACAGTTTTTAGTTCTGCTGTGTGAATGCCCAACAATATTTGCTGCAGTGACATTACAGCTCTTACTGCAATAAAACCGCTCGCTTCTCCAATTTGCCGCATCCGCCAAGGCGCAGGAACACCTGGCTTTTGTAGGGATTGGAGAGTGACACTCTGGTTGAGTTCATGTCACACACAAAACATCCATGAGTGATTAAGGGACTTAATACAACAGCTTTGCCCCTTGCACCTTACATTGTGCCCAGATTAGGCACCACTTGACCAGCAAATGCACTTTAGACCACACACTATAGAATTTTTAAATAGGGCCCCTAATGTTGCCACAATGGAGGTTTTAATGTCAAACAATGATCTGAATGCTTTCTCATGATATTGAATTTTTTTTATGACATAAACATTGCATGGTCCATTTTAAAAGGCACATCATCACAAAATCACCCCCAAATAGTCATGTTAACCAACTCCAGGGGAGCTCTTCAGTGAGATCGTGAATGTAAGACAGTAGCCCTGCGTGTTGCTGTACCTAATAAGCCCAAATGTTGCAATTGGCCAGAGGGGGTTCCCCCTTGGTTGATTGGTGGATGTTAAAGTTTCTGCACAGTGGAGCCAATTTCATGTCCCATTAGCTTCATGCAAACCCAGATTGGACTTATGTTCAGATGGGGAGGTTTTCTCAACATATGGAAGGTTCTGCCCGCTTGCTGTTTCTGCTTTCTTGAGTGTGGAAGCCAAATCGAGGGAAGCACCAATGCATTTACTGAGGCAGCATATCAATACGGTTTGTCATTAAAAAGTTGACACACTGGGGAAGTAACTGCTCATGCGTCAGTAACCTGAACACAACCCTCTTTACTTTCCTGTCTGCTGTGTGACATTACTTATCTGTTTCACTTAACAGACATAATTCCATTTAATCCAATCCAAGAGATACGTGATGTACGTCACAAGATGATCCCCTGAGTGTCATCTGGTGTGTTAAGTGAAGTGTAATCTTCAAAGGCAGCTGCTCAAGTCACACAAATCTCCCACATCTTGTTATTTTATTGACTGCAGTGTATCTACAATAACTGATCAAAGTTCCCAGTTTCACTTTGAGCATATAGAGCTATGGACAATGGAGAAAATACAATGATTGAATCGTAGGCGGTGCCAAAGATTTTTCCTGCTGGAGCTCAACTATTTTAATTACACTGCAACCGAATTCAATGTGGCAATGGACACATTTTTTGTAATAACATTTCATTATAAAGTAAGTGTTAATTGCACAATGTAAAGGTGAGAGAATAATGACACTAATGGCATTTAGATTGGTTCCCTATTAGCATCACCTTCACTATGCTATTCTGTCTGCAACCAGGTACGATCTCCCAGGAATATGAAGGCCAAGACAGCCGAATCTCAGCTTTTCAGTCGTATCATATGGCTTGTTTGGCTATCTAGAAGCTCTGTAGCAAACGTGATTACATCATCATATTCTGCATCATTGATTCGCCAAGGAAACTCATGTAGTTCAGTTCTTTGAGCCAAACAGCAAAGGTTGTGAATGTTTAGTCCCCCTGTGTTCCAGTTGGTTCAAAATTTTGCTGTTGCGGTCTGAGACATCATCTACTCCACCAATCAACACTGGTTTTGGTATTGTCTTTTGGAAATTTGAACACGGAGGGAAACTGAGACGAAGTAGGTACATTTGCTTGCATGACAAAATATACCAAAATACCAGATTTGCACGACAGAGCGCAGCACAAAGCCAAGATGGCAAAATGTCGGAGCACAGCGGAGGTAGCTTTGACCGCTGACTGCCAGAATAAGTTAGATAATCCAAATAAATATAGGAGAGTCAGGCAACCTCAAAATTGTTCTAGGTCTTTAAGTGTTAACCAAAACAGGAAGAGGGATAGTGCTTTTGTTTTCCACGGTAGCTATCAGTAGCTATCAAATGTTACCAATGAGTATCATTGGAAATTATTCGTAATTACTATCTCCAGTGGAGGAAAATGGATGGTGAGAACTCTACATGTCAAAAGAAGAATAATTCAGTTGCTCAGGGGAAAATGGAAAGTGTTCTACTTGTCTTTGCAAGAGCAGTGCTCGGGGGATGGGTAGCATAGATTTTGACGAAATTTATTTCTCGACATCCCTTCATTTCAAGACTAAATTGTAAAGACACGACTCTCTGATCATTATGCCCTGGCGAGTAAAGACGAGACAAAATAGTTGGCTCTGTTAAATCACGCTCGTCAACCCAAAGCTCTGGTTGTTTTCCTTTTAAACCAATCACTAATCTGCAAGCGCAAGTACAAATCCTCACCACCTCTATGCATCCTTCTCATTGGATGATTGCCGGAAACATATTGTTACATTTAACGTAGCAGAGATAACATCTAGTATCTGTCTCAAAGATGATGTATGATTTCTTATGACTCATAAAATGAAGCTTCGCCTTAGTTAATGCAGGACAGAGAAGCCATACACCCAAGCTGGAATCAGCTGACAGCCAGTTGGTTGCGTCATTGTTTCTTACACACCAATCACAGCCCATTCCCACACAGGGCGGTCCATTTATACATGGCTTTCTACTCACTGATCCCGGCTATACCAACGCTGCCACACACTGCTGCTGCTGGCAAAGCTTTACCGCCACCATCCCAGCCTCCACCTTCCTGGAGTCCTCACATGGCTCTAAGGTCAAAATGATATTAAATGTCTTACTTGAGCCCATTCTTGTATACCCAGGGGTTTTTCTGCATTGTGCTCACTGTTTTGGCAAAGCATGCTGCTTGTGTAATCCAGGGAGCACCTCAAGAGCAGAGCCCTCAGCTCCAAACATAACTGCATTTCCATTTGTCACAATAAGTGGTTGAATCTATGTTCCTGACAGACACTAACACATTTGAAAAACACTGAATATAACTGTGCAATAATTTTAGCTCCATGTTAATTGAATAAGCGTGATGTTTCCCAGGTAATGCTCACCTGCCTTGTTTACAACTGAGTTCTACTGAGTGAAACTGAATTTGAAGCTGAATTTAACTTCAAAATAAAGGGAAAATGCCATGCCATGACAGAGGCCATGCAGGATTGTTGTACATACTGTATATGCAGCAGAAAATAAATCCCACCTGTGAAGGACATATTGAATTGCAATCTTTCTTTAAATAAACCTCAGGAATTCATTTTAATATGATATGAAAGAAGTAGGGTGAGTCAGTGTCACATTCTCAGCCTAGATAACTTAACACATGCTTCAAGGTACGCAAGGTATGTTTACTTCTCACTGGAATTTTTACAGCCAGGAGAAATATCCTTCAGCAAAATACTGAATAAAACTGAGAAAAATATGACTACAGTAAGATGTTGACTAAAATGAGACTAAACTTTCTACTGACCAAAGTTTGGATAAAAAAAAACAAAAAGACTAAAATGGACTTTAAACCAAGTAGAATTTTTCATTAAGAGACTAACTATTTATTTTTCTGCGTCAAATTGACGCAGTAGCCAGACGTGCACCTCCCCAGAAATGTAACTACATGTCGCAGCAACGCAGACCTCCTGGCTATTTCTGTGAGCTGAAACCATTTCCCTCAGCGGAAACGAAGCTTTTATTTACACAGTAAATTATGAAGACAATAAAGCCTAAACAAACATAGCATTTAAAGTCTTGTGTGTTTTATCCTGGCTTCATATGAGCAGAGGAAATCTCCACTTGTCACTGGGCTAATTTATACAATGTAAAATGCCATAGGCTTGTGCTAATAACGTTAGCATGTTGTATTTGTTTGGAAGACATAAGACAGTTGTTTTGTCAGTGAACCCTGTGAGCTTTGGTGGAGCCTAATTTTGTAACGTTGCCTTTGTTAAAAATTGTTGTTTTTCCTGGCTTCAAATGAGTAGAGGAAAATTCTGCTAGCCATCAGGCTAATTTATACAATGTAAAATATCATAGGCTTGTGCTAAAAACATTAGCATGTCGTATTTGTGGGGAAAATGTGTCCAGATAAAGACAAGTGTTTGTCTGTGAATGCTGCCAGTTATAGTGAAGCTGATTTGTGTATTTGTATTTGAAAGTGTCTCTATTAATCCATGTTTAATGTGTGTTAAATGTGTGTTTTGGGTGTGATTTGAATCAACTAAACTTTACAGCACTTCACAGAAACCCTGCCGCTGAATTGAGCATAGCGTTAGTTCAGGCAGGACACGGTGTCAAGCTCAGCTCACATCCCAGCTACATCAGTTGATCTCAAACAGCCAATCAACTGACGCAGCAGCTCATCCATGGAAGGCAGTCAGCTGATAGATCACATGATTCCTTTCTATGCAACCAATTGGTGAATCTCATTCAGGATGCCCTATTTAAACTGCTCTGGCCTGCCTACTGTTGCTGCTTCCTCTGCAAGCCGCTTTGCAACCCACCTCCACCCCAGCTCCTCCTTTTCATGCTGTGTCTGACTTATCAATGTAATCTTTGTTTGTCATTGATGTTGCTCTGTTCTGTTCCCGGGGGGTCTTTGCTGCTGTCCTCCCTGCCTTAGGCTTTCCATGTAGGCGCATGGAAGGGCAGGGAGGTTTGTCTCTCTGCCTCAGGCTTTCCTCATTTGCACGTGGAAGGGTAGAGAGGTGTGCTCTCTCTGCCTTATGACTTTCACACAGGCGTGTGGAAGGCTTTCCACGTAGGCATGCAGAAGGGCGGAGAGGTGTGCTCTCTCTGCCTTATGCTTTCCACGTAGACGCGTGGAAGAGTCTTCTGCATGGGCTTTAAGAGAGGCAGAGGGGCCCCGGAACAGAGCCATACCGCCAAATATAATACTGCAAATGGAAATAAAGTTTTCTTTGACAAAAGTGTTCCTGACTGAACTAGTGTTTCAGAGGTGAAACTGCAGACACACAATCACACAAGTATAAATGCTTGCAACGGCACAGGCCATGTGCGTAGACCACATCGTACGGTCTGCATAGAGCTGATGCAAAAGTATAAATCTGGCTTAAGACTTAAACGAAATCTCAAACTGAATTGTTACAATTCAAGCTGGCACTCCGGTAGGATATGTGGAGAATGCAGAAAGAAAGCAGGTGACAGAAATCAGCAGCCAACTTTGGAAATTTCTCAGAACTGCCCAAAAAGTCAGAAAAACCAGAGAAAACCACACAGCTGACATCCTGACAAGCACAACAGACACCGCAACAAGTGCCATCAAAAAGTTACATCTTTAATGAGGGAGGTTTGATTGGGGAGTCTTATTGGGGGGGTACTTTTGTCAAAGCTGGGCACTGAGTCTACTGGCTGCCGGCCAGCTAACATCGCTGACAGCACTGCCAAGAGTGAGCAGCAGCAGAGGAGCTACTGTAGCAAGTCACAGGTGATCTCCCCCTGCTGTCCTAGCTCTCCCTCTCAGCTTAAATGCCTGGCTCCGCTGACAGCACTCATTTTCACTGCTTTCTCTTGACGAGGGAGTTTGATGATTAAATAATGTGTTTTTATCATGCTGCTGCAATCGAGGCCGCTCTTGGACCAACTGGAGAAGAAAGACACAGCTGAATAAGGCAGATCAGAGCGGATTTTATAAGCCATTAACATTAGGAAATTAGTATTAACAAAACAATACTTTTTGTTCTTGTTTGCCTCACATAGAGCCAACATGATTTTTGTCCAGATAATATCAGACGTTCCTCAGGCAGTTTGTCACCCCTGCTGTCAGTTTAGGGGTAAAGAGAAGGGTTTGGCTTAACACTACTCTCCCAGGTAGAGGTCTGTGTTAGATGGACCCATTCACCAACCATACCACCTGCCCTACTTGGACTTTTGCCGCCTTAACTTTCCTTGTTGTCACACTGCGTCTCCCCCTGACGCTGCTGAGTGCCGTTAAACTATAACGGCGACCGGTCACGTATCGACATTAAAGGAAGGCCGGATTTCGATGACTTCAGACTGAGACCGGGTTGCTAAAAGTTTTCATTGGCTATGTGGTTACGTTTTGCTAACACACCAACACACACACATGCTTGGATTTAGGAAAAAAGAACAAGGTTTGGCTTTGCAATCTTTCGGGAAGTGAACACTGGCCTCCCGGTTGAAAGTTGGTAGTTGCTGAATCCAATCAATGCCCCTCCCACCCGCCCTCCTCGGACATCTGCTGCCCTAACTTTTGTTGCTGTCCCATTGCGTTTCCTCTTGATGCTGCCGGGCGCCATTACAAAAAATACCGGCAACCAAGTGAGGTGAAGGGGAAGGTGGATGGTGCGTCACTTAGACGTGATACCTGCCAAGTTGCAGACCACTGATCGAAACCCTACGTGGCATTTACCTTTGGTGTTTTTGGCATAGAAGCTGAGTGTTTTTCACCAATACACCGCCCCATGTCCCAGCAACATCTGTGGCACGGAACTTGAGTGTTTTTTACCAATCTGCCCCTGCTTTTCCAGTGGCTTCTGTGCCACCAAAAGCAGGCGTCTTAAACCAAAACATGATCTTTTCTAATCGCAACCAAGTGGTTTTTGTGCCTAAACCTAACTACATCTTCACCACAGTGCTGCTAAGAAACATACAGTTATATATTTGTCATTTTCTGTAACAGCTTATCCTGTTAGGGTGCATTGCAGCCTATCCCTGCTAACACTGGGCGAGAGGCAGGGTACACCCTGGACAGGTCGCCAGACTATCACAGGGCTGACACATAGAGACAGACAACCATTCACACTCACGTTCACATATACGGACAATTTAGAGTCAGCAATTAACCTGCATGTCTTTGGACTGTGGGAGGAAGCTGGAGTACCTGGAGAAAACCCACACTGACACGGGGAGAACATGCAAACTCTGACACAAAAGCAACCCTCTTGCTGTGCCATGAATGTGCAAATGTAATGTATCCCTGGTTGGCAGAAACGTATAATGCAAACATTTTTTCTGCCAATCAGGATGCTGTAATAGGCCCTAATTCTTCTGCAAGAGTTGCTCTCCATGCACACAAACGCTCCCTCAGAAGTTCCATTTAAAATATTGTTTGGGACACAAAGCAAACAGAAATGCTACTGGGTCTTGACAAGCCCCTTTGATAATGTCGCAAGAGCCAGCAGCTGTGTGCACCTCATGTTGGGCAAGGGAGATATCAGAGCGTGAATGCAGATGTGTGTTTGTAATCTGTAAGCTTCTAAGTGACACCAAAGCACAGCGGGGGCGACTTGTTCTTCTCTCTGCTGACGTTAATTAAACATAAGGCCATCTACGGCAGGCCATAAAGGCTGACTACAAACTCTGCTTTTCACGGAGATAAATTAGGTGGCCCAGGTCTAAACCACACTAGGTAGCAGGGGTGTTTGTTTACACTAAACCTTTACATTTACATTCATTTTTTCAGCAGGCATCTTTTATCATAGTCCAGGTTCTTACAGTGAGCGCAGGAGGGAAAGTCTTATTCAAGGACGCTTTGACAGAGCTGCTGATGGACTCTTTGGCTGTTCAGTCGGGGATCCGGAACCTTGTTACCTGACCTGTTAGAGAAAATAACTTCATTCTGTAGGAAGAATGTATAGAAACTCCAAGGCCAAAAAGACGTATGTCTTTTTTTTTTCCCATTTACAGTCAGGTGTACTTCCTCAAAAGCCCTTTAGCTTCTCCAGACAACCAGCCCTTTTGTTTGCTCTGGAGTTAAGACGGGGTACTGCAGAATCACACTTAATTAAATGTCAGACGTCTGAGCCTGCCGCTCCAGAATTTAAAATTTAAGTGCTCACTTTATGTCAATAGCACAAACTGTCCTGTCTCCTAAAAAGTTTGCACAATCAGGAGTCTCTGTACTGCTATAATGATGTGTGTTTTTTTTACTAGCATGACAAAGAGGGAAAAATGCTTTTGCTTGCATAATAAAATGCTTTGTGGCACAAAGCAGTAATTACAGTCGGGCATCTGATCATGGCTGACTGGCCAAAGTAGTCACAATCCATCAGTTTTAATTAATGCACCGTGTTTTTTAACTTAATTTTCTGCAACACGACATCAGAAAATTCAGTGTTTAATGTATGTATGTGAGAATTATCCTCATCTTGACAAGAACATGTTCTCACTTATATTACAGTAATATACCATGAAAATGGAACAAAAAAATCATCCAATGGTGTCATAACACAAACCAATGAATACATAATTATCATAACAACAGCTATATAATATACACGGTTGCTAGGAGACAGACTGTTTCACTAGAGCATGTGATAGCCCCATATTACCCCTCATCCTACCTTTCAACAAGCCAGCTTAGCACCAAGACATCTGTCCCTTTACAATAGTTTGTATTATGTTGTGACACGAGTTATTCATGTGTATGAAGCGAGTCAGTATTCTAGCACTCAAACTGGTGTGACTTACGCAATGCAATCGATGATACACTTGAACGCAAGTCACATCGAGTTTGGTGTGAACACAACATTAGAGTTATGATTGGGCCCTAAATATCAGGCCTGACATGAATCCCATAGTTTCTATCCAGGCCCAACCCTGACCCGAACCATGGCAGCTGTTTTGGGCCCAAGCCTAATAAAAAACTCAGACCTTACAAACCCAACTTGATCCAAGCCTGGAAGAATTTTAAGAAATTACAGCTCAGCCTGGCCCAGTCTGGCACGAACCCGCAGAACCGGGTCGGGCAGAGAATCAAAGCTCTATTTTGTATTGCACTTGAAGAGTGGAAGCTAGCAAACAAGGCTATCTGCTACCTAGGTGGGGGCTAGTTAGCTTAGCTTGCTAATGTTAGCACTGATTCCTACTTGATGTGAGTTTCTATTCATGTTACTTTATCACTTTCAGAGTTATCGACAACTCCTGCACTCCTAGTCACACATTTGACAAAAGAGGGGGTTGGCTAGCATTAGCTAGCCTCTGTAAACAGATTCTGTGTACGTATGCAGAATCTGAAGGTGATGGGACAATGTTTTGATTTTGGAAAGAGTCTGGTTTCCGTTTGTAGTCCAAGTAGTATTGACCAATCATGTTTAAATGGCAGGTTAACAGTCTGTGAAGAGAAGCGGAACGCATTGGTTGAGATGCAATCCCAGAACCCATCGGCTAATGTCTGACAATGAATTGATGATGACTGTTATGACAGCCGATGACGATATTGAACACTTTTTTTTTTTCAAATTCATGTGTAGATAGCTATTAACAGCAACCTGGTCTCACTTCAAAGTCATTGGAATCTGGCGCTGACCAAAAAAGTCATCCTTTAACGTCGGCATCATACACACCTGGCTCTGTGGCAGCAGGGGGAAAAGGCAGTGTGACAAGAACGAAAATTCGGACTGCAAATGTCAAAGTAGGGCGGGTAGGAGAGGTTGGTGGACGGGTCCATCAAGCACCAACCTTTACCTGGGAAAGCGATGTTTGTGTCCTGTAAAACTATAAAGCCAAACACTGTTCTTTTTTCCTAAACTTCCTTGTTGTACTGACATAGTGAGTTTATTTTGAAAGAGACTGAAAGTAAAAGGCAAATTTCCTGTAAAATGGAAGTCTGTTTTGAAAGAAGACAATGCATGTAACAAGCAGAACTTGACATGGCATCCTGGAACAAATGCACCCAGGGTACCTTGCATGTTGTAGAAAGTCCATGACCTAACGTCTATACAGGTGCTGGTCATATAATTAGAATATCATGGAAAAGTTGATTTATTTCAGTAATTCCATTCAAAAAGTGAAACTTGTATATTATATTCATTCATTACACACAGACTGATATATTTCGAATGTGTAGTTCTTTAATTTTGATGATTTTAAACTAACAACTAAAGAAAATCCAAATTTCAGTATCTCAGAAAATTAGAATATCACTTAAGACTGATAGAAAAAAAAGGATTTCTAAAAATGTTGTCCAACTGAAAAGTATAAACATGAAAATTATGAGTATGTACAGCACTCAATACTTAGTTGGGGCTCCTTTTGCCTGAATTACTGCAGCAATGCGGCGTGGCATGGAGTCGATCAGGCTGTGGCACTGCTCAGGTGTTATGAGAGCCCAGGTTGCTTTGATGGTGGCCTTCAGCTCTTCTGCGTTGTTGAGTCTGGCATCTCGCATCTTCCTCTTCACAATACCCCATAGATTTTCTATGGGGTTAAGGTCAGGGGAGTTTGCTGGCCAATCAAGAACAGGGATACCATGGTCCTTAAACCAGGTACTGGTAGCTTTGGCACTGTGAGCAGGTGCCAAGTCCTGTTGAAAAATGAAATCTGCATCTCCATAAAGTTGGTCAGCAGCAGGAAGCATGAAGTGCTCCAAAACTTCCTGATAGACAGCTGCATTGACCTTGGACCTAAGGAAACACAGTGGACCAACACCAGCAGATGACATGGCACCCCAAACCATCACTGACTGTGGAAACTTGACACTCAACCTCAGGCAACGTGGATTCTGTGCCTCTCCTCTCTTCCTCCAGACTCTGGGACCTTGATTACCAAAGGACATGCAAAATTTACTTTCATCCGAGGACATGACTTTGGACCACTCAGCAGCAGTCCAGTCCTTTTTGTCTTTAGCCCAGGTGAGACGCTTCTGACGCTGTCTCTTGTTCAAGAGTGGCTTGACACAAGGAATGCGACAGCTGAAACCCATGTCTTGCATACGTCTGTGCGTGGTGGTTCTTGAAGCACTGACTCCAGCTGCAGTCCACTCTTTGTGAATCTCCCCCGCAGTTTTGAATGGGTTTTGTCTCACTATCCTCTCCAGGGTGCGGTTATCCCTATTGCTTGTACACTTTTTTCTACCACATCTTGTCCTTCCCTTTGCCTTTCTACTAATGTGCTTGGACACAGAGCTCTGTGAACATCCAGCCTCTTTAGCAATGACCTTTTGGGACTTGCCCTCCTTGTGCAAGGTGTCAATGATCGTCTTTTGGACAACTGTCAGGTCAGCAGTCTTCCCCATGATTGTGTAGCTTACAGAACTAGACTGAGAGACCATTTAAAGGCCTTTGCAGGTGTTTTGAGTTAATTAGCTGATTAGAGTGTGGCACCAGGTATCTTCAATATTGACCATTTCCACAATATTCTAATTTTCTGAGATACTCAATTGGGGGTTTTCATTAATTGTCAGGTATAATCATCAATATTAAAAGAAATAAATACTTGAAATATGTCGGTCTGTGTGAAATGACTGTATACATTATACAAGTTTCACTTTTTGAATGGAATTACTGATATAAATCAACTTTTCCATGATATTCTAATTATATGACCACCACCTGTATGTGAAGACGTCGGAGTGAGAATGTGTTGTGGATAGAGATTAGCCGAAACAGGAAGTCTTGGCCCACATTTCCACTGGCTACACTGGATCAGTGTAAAACATTGGCCCTCGCCCTCAGAAGCTTTATCATTGTCAGATGATAGCTGATGGGTTCGAATCATGAAGAAAAAGAAGTAAAACTGAAGTCTTCTCCTTCTTTTTGGTAACTATAACTTTGACCAAATAAATGCACAAGTCAAAACCAACAGCACAGACATAGATCGTGACTCTTTGCAAAGAGTTTATCAATGTTCAAGATTCCAGACTGTGACACTAATGGGGGTGAAGTGTGCTGAGACAGTAAACACATGAATCCTGGAGGCTGCAGCTTGTTTCATCTCTAAGACCTGAGGCAGTTCTGGTTGAGTGAATAGCTGTTTCTTTCTTTTTTTTGGTACCAAACATTGTTAGTGGACAGAAGGCAATCCAGCACTGTATACACTGACAAATGTCAAAATAAAATAATCAAATTGCAACTCAAAGTATGTATTTTTGTTCATTGTTTGGCACTGCTGTAGAAATCTTTCAATCGCTGCAGGAAACAGGAGCCTTAACTACAATCTAGCTTTCTGTTTTTTATTTCCTGCTGTGAGTCATCAGAGTATGAAGACACTCAAAAGTCTGTCAGTGAGCCTCACTTCTTACTACTGAAGTCAGAGTAAACAGCAAACTGTTCCCTGACGTCAGCACAAACCCCCCATGCTTCACCTGAACATACAAACTGTCACTGTGCCACAACGCAGTATCACATTGTGTCAAATTATGAACAGACTCTATTTGTTTTAGGTGTTTGTACTGGAAACTGTATTTAAAAATGCAACTTGCAGCAAAAAGGGAAGTGACACTTTCTTCCACATGAACTTTTTGTCACCTGATAGTTGAATATCAGCACAAAACTATTCCAATAACAGCAGATTTTGTTCTGTGTTTAAGTCGAGACTAAACTTGTCTGACGCTGTCCCTGAGGTGCTTGCTGTGAGGTGACTGAAGGGCCAGACTGGTGCGCAAATCTATTCCTGGATCACTGACTGACAGGATGGGACTGGATTTACCATTGTGATTATCTCCATCAGTAAATCTAAAGAAAAATGCCTGGAGACACTGCTGAAGAAAGTGGGTGCAGAGCCACAATTATAGACAGTAAGACCTCGATAGACTTGAGGGTGAAAAGCCTTTATTTATTTGTTGAATTTTCTCACTTTTAACTGCTTGAATATGAGCTTAGGTCTGGATGGGTTATAAGACTGCAGATAGGGAGTCAGCCACCCAGTCGCCAGGAAAATTGTTGTAATTTTCTAAAAAATCAATATTAATAAAAATGTTACATTTTATGTTTAGCCAATATATTAAAACTTTATGTTTCCCAATGGCTCCCTAAAAAATGCCTGTTTTTGACACTTGAAATAAAGCCAAAATGTCCCAAAGTCTCCTTAAAATGATTTGTTTTTGACACTACAATCACAACTGTAAATGGCACGAGAAGCACTGCTGGAAATGTGGTGAAGTCTTGTAAAAATACTCACTCTTGACACTACAAACACAGCTGGAAATGTCCCAAACTCTTGTTAAAAAATTACCAATTTGACATTACAAATATGGCTGGAAACCCTACCCTACAAAGCTGAAAATGCCCTGATCTATTGTTTAAAAATACCTACTTTTGTTGCTACAAATATGGCTGGAAATGTCCTGACCTCTTGTTAAAAAATAACCGCTTTTGTCACTATAAGCCCAGCTGTAAATGTCACGGCCTATCATCAAAAAATACCTATTTTTGTTGCTACAAACACAGCTGTAAATGTCCCAAACTCTTGTTAAAAAATACCCCTTTTTGACGCTAGAAACACAGTTGGAAATGTTCTAAAGACTTGTTAAAAACTACTCAGTTTGACCCTACAAACATGGCTGGACATGGCCCGACCTCTCGTTGAAAAAAAATACCCACTTTTGTCACTGTAAACCCGGCTTGAAATGCCCTGACCTCTTATTAAAAAATAACTGCTTATGTTGCTACAAAATAGCTGGAAATATGCTGACCCACAGTACAAACACAGCTGGAAATGTCCTGAAATCTTGTTAAAAAATACTTGCTATTGACACAACAAACAGCTGCATATGTCCTAAGCTCTCCTTAAAAATACCTGTTTCTGACATTGCAAATACGTTTGGAAATGTCCTGACCTCTTGTTTAAAAATACCCCATTTTGTTGCAACAAACGTGACTGGAAATGTCCTGGCTCTTGTTAAAAATAAATAACTACTTTTGTCACTATAAGCCCAGCTGGAAATGTTACAACCTCTAAATAAAACAGTATCATCTTTGTGGCTCCAAAATGGCTGGAAATGCCCTGAACTCTGGTTAAAAAGAGCCACTTTTGTTGTTTGTTGGGCTTGAACGGTGGTCTGCTGCTGTCTGCTCCTTGGCATCCATCTCACCTGGGCATACACCATCCCCTCCTACTCCTGATGAGAAACTCAGCTCACATGCATGTAATCTGAACTACATCATATGTCTGAAACAAGTGTAACATATCCGTGGTTTGCAAAAATACACAATGCCAACATTTTTGACTGGGCTGGAGTTAGATATGAGTGTGTACTGCAAAGACCACATCTCTGTTCACCTGTCCAGAATCAAAATGTGCCAGTCTTTTTCATCTGTCCATAGGGGCCACTGACTTCACAGTGCAAAGTCAAGAACTTACACTTACCGCTCAAAAACTGGAAGTGAGGATTGACTTTTGAAGGCAATGGGGCCACTGCGAACACCTTTCAACTTTTCCTGAGGCAATTACAAAGCCCAGCGTGTCCTGACTGATCTTGGCGCAATTCGACAGATTCATAATAGAGAGACAGTCTCACATCCTCCATCATCTGTTGGTTCACTAGTCCGGCTCGGCCTCAAAGTTAAAACCGCACTGCTGAGAGGGCATTTGGCCGCTGGCCGCTCCCTGCTAAGCTTCAGCACCACATTGAGGTGAGAAACATGTGGAGAGGATCGTATATGACCCCGTCGACCCAGAATCAAGTGTCTTCAAAATCTGTCAGAACTGCACCACCTGTCACTTCCAAATTTCCAGCCCACACACTCCTCAGCTCATATCCCCGAAACACACCCAACACAAACAGCCTTTCATCAGTGCTACTCATCACCCTTCTGATTTAAAGTTCACCTCATGCTATTCATCACTGTGTACACTCTTATCAATATCATTGATATCGCTGCGCAGGGTTTGCTGGTCTTTACAACTTATTACCACTCAGCATCTTCAAACTGGCAATATTGACATCTTACAAACTCAGTAGGAGTGTCTGAGCTTTATATTATCTCAAGTGTTATCTCATTACTCTCAGTGGTATAGATGTTGGGCAGCTCCCGCATTACTTTATTCTCTCCACACTGGCTCAAAGAAAAACTCCATTTTTATACAACCAGGGTCTTGTTTTTGCAGTCGCGGCCATCATTCCTATCAGTTATGAAACCAATTTCTCTAGAGATGCAGAGACACCAGTTGCATCAGCAAGTGCTCCGGCTTCTGGGTACATGTCGACAGCGCTGTTGCAATGGATTGCGCCTGAAATGTGCATATATAGAGTCAGCTGTAATCCTTCATTGCACGGAAGAATCTGTGTGCACACACTACAACAAACCAAAGATGACCCAGGGAGTAAGCAATATGTCAGCGGTGCCAGAGCTAAACAATTAAAGGGGCATTCAACTGATTTTGAATATTAAACTGGGTAGAGAGTAGGGGACTCTGGTGAGGTGCAAGAACATGAACAAGTCTCAGCTCGCGTAGACTGAGGAAAAGGAGGAGAAACTGGTGGAGTTGTAAAGTAAACGAGAGTCCTTTTTTAATTTGGCATACTGTCGACAAATGACACCGTATTTCTTGTGTTTTGTGTGGTAGGCATAATATGAACGGCAATTGCTGTCTCATATAATAAATACATATTCTTGGGGGACATCAACGCAACAACGGCAAAGCAAGCCAAAACCTCCATTGCAGCGCAAACCTGCCAGTACAGTTGCAGTTTTTGGATGTAAACTGGACCGGAGGTTCCTTCTAGTATCTGCCAAAAATCCCATCGTAGCAGATATCACTGTATGTTTCATGTACGGCTACCAACATGGCTGGAAACTTCTCGTTAAAAATAATACCCAACTTTTGTCACTATAAACAGGACTGCAATAGTCTCGAACTCTCGTAAGAAAATATCAATTTCTGTCACTTCAAACAGCTGGACATGTCACACATTCTTGCTAAAGACAATATATTTTTGTCGCTACAGACAGGGCTTAAAACGTCCTGAACTCTAGTTAACTTATACCCTCTTTTGTTGCTACAAATCTGGCTGGAGATGTCCCTACTTCTCGTTAAAAAAAAACCTGGTTTGTCACTAAACTACATAAAAATTAGAAATAAATAATGAATAAATAAATAAAACCACTACAAACACAGCTGTCCCAAACTCTTGCTAAAGAACATTAGATTTCTGTTGCTACAAACATGGCTTAAAACGTCCAGAACTCTAGTTAGCAAACACCCTCTTTTGTTGTTACAAATATTGCTGGAGATGTCCCTACCTCTCGTTAAAAAAATACCTGGTTTTGCTACTGTAAATACATCTAGAAATGTCCTGACCTCTTATAACAAAAAATAATAATAATTAAAAAGTTAAAATAAATAATTAAGAAATAAACCACCATGAACACAGCTGGTAATGTCCCTAACTCACTTTAAAAAATACCTTACTCTGTCACAATAAACACAGTTGAAGTGTCCTGACCTCTTGTTAAAAAATACTATTTCTTTGGCTACAAACACAGCTGGAAATATCCCTAACTCGACATAAAAACACTTAGTTTTGTCGTTATGGCTGAAATTGCCACAAATACAGCCAGCAATACCTTTTTTAATCACTATAAACACAGCTGTAAATGTCCTAGCCTCTCGTAAAAAATAAATTTTTTTGGCTACATATGTTCTGACTTCTCATAACAAAAAAATAATAATAATTAAAAATTTAAAATAAATAATTAAGAAATAAAACCACCACGAACACAGCTAGTAATGTCCCTAACTCACATTAAAAATAACTTGCTCTGTCACTATAAACACAGTTGAAATTGTCATGACCTCTCGTTAAAAAATACTATTTTTTGGATACAAACACAGCTGGAAATGTCCCTAACTCTACTTAAAAACACTTAGTTTTGTCGCTATGGCTTATCACTATAAACACAGCTGGAAATGTCCTAACCTGCCATAAAAAAAAAATATTTTTTGCTGAATCTCTACATTTTTTTCTGCTCATGCTAATGCTAGCCATCTTAGGCCGGGTTCCAGAATTTCTCAATGAGGGAGAAAGAGCAGATTTGCTTTCAGCCCCTTTTCGATGTTTCTTTTTGAACTATTACTTGAGAAAACCACGTCAAACCCAACATTAGTATTAGTATACTTTAAAATGTGTCTGCAGGGGGACTTTAAATTACTGGAGTGTCCCTGCAACTTGGTAAACACAATGTTACGACAACAATCCTCCAGATGCCACTTGAACACCATTTAAAGCGTGAGTACCACTGTACCTGCATCTCAGCAACAAAGCCGCAGGAGAAAAATCATAAACAAAATGAATGATGGGCAAACCTCTGATAATAGGACGCAGATTGTAAAAGAAATATAGAGCGACCACCTTTGCCTGTCACAACCATTCTGCTGCAATTTATGTGAAGGTCAGCGCCGCACTGTATGTCTGCGACTCTGCTTTGTATTTGCGATGTGACTGCGCTAAATTATCAACTCTAATACAGCCATAAAGAAGTTGTAGTGGCAACATAGAGCTTCACGCAGCCTGTAAATGCCTCTGTGAGTTGCTGCTACACAGGCCGCTCTAACATAAAGCCGAGTCACATTCTGCATGCTGTCTAGGCAGGCGGGCACTCACTCAGCCCTCCAGCACTGTAAGCTTAGTGACTCAGCAAAAGTCAAACCCCCCCCCTTACTCCTCCTCTTCCTCATCCTCACTTTCTCAGTGCCCTCTCTCTGCATCCCAGACACTCGGCTGGCACGCTGACAATTTTAACACAAAAATGGCACTGCTGAGGCCAATGAATCAGACTCTGTGGGTGCTATCTCGCAGAACCTTGGTTTGCCTAGCACCCTGCATAAAATAACACTGGGACTAAATCCGAAAATCGATTGTACTATGAGTTTCATGGAGGGTAGGCTTTTAAACTGCACACTGTCTGATGAGAGGAGAAAAAGAGGGTATGTCAGTATGTATGTGTTTGCTCTTCTTGGACATACATGCAGTGATATGAGACTCCTGTGGGGCCACTCACAGTGTATTTGCATGCATAAATTACATGACTACAGAGCATTAGGCATGGTAGCACACAGAGTTGAGATTTCATACATGCACGTCATGAATGTACACAATGCATGCAAACCAGCTACTTCAAAGGTGAACCCACGGCACGTACATGTATGAGACGCACTGATGGGAATGAGTAAGACATAATCAAAGACATACTGTGGTTGAAAGGTAGGTTGGGCGGCTGTTGTAGGTGTACCTACAGTAAATGGTAACAATGAGTCACCTTTTCTTATTCACAATGAGAGGATTCTAGCCTGTACATGACATGAGGAGTTTCACTGTGCTATTTCAACTCAACTGCCGGAACAAACTACGTGTCTGCAAACCACTGATATGTTACATTTGTACATTATTATGTAGACGATACGCTTTGTAAAACTTTATGTTTCCACAACACTGTGGTTAACATGGTTGTGTTTAGGCACAAAAACAACGTGGTAATGGTTAGGAAAAGATTATGTTTTGGCTTTAAATATCCAGTTTTAGAAACAATATCCCAAATGGAAATGCAGCTTTGTCTCTGAAAAAACAACCACTTTTTGGTAGCACTATCTGGGAAAGAAAGGAGTGCTGTTTGAGGCACTATCCCTGCAAGAAAAGCAGTGATGTCTCGGTAGAAAAAACAACCAGTTTTTGGTGGCACTATCCTGGCAGGAAATGCAACGAGGTGTCGCTTTTCATGGCACTATCTTGGCAGTAAATGCAGCAATGTCTCTGTGAAAAACAACCACTTTTTGGTGGCCCTATCTGGGAAGGAAAGGAGTGTTGATAGTGCTCTTTGAGGCACTATCCCTGCAAGAAACGCAGTGATATCTCCATACAAACAACCACTTGTTGCGGCACCATCATCATTGGAAGTGCAGCGTTGTCTCTGTGAAAAACAAGTGCTTTTGTGGAACTATCCCAGCAGGACATGCAGTGTTGTTTTGGTAACAACAACCACTTTTTGTAGCACTATCCTGGCAGAAAACGCAACGAGGTGTCGCTTTTCACGGCACTATCTTGGCAGGAAATGCAGCAATGTCTGTGTGAAAAACAACCGTTTTTTGTGGCACTATCACGACAGGAAACACAGCGTCATCTCGGTTAAAGGGAACTGCTTTTTGTACCACTATCCCAGCAGGAAACACAGCGATGTCTCAATGAAAATCAGCTGCTTTTTGTGCCACTATCCCCATTGGGAAAACATTGACGAGTTGCTAAACGACGCTCGTGTTTGACGGCTAAAAAGTTGCTGGAAATGCAGAAATGACTTCCTTAAAAATAACCAGCTGTTGTCTTGGTGTCTCTTCTTGGCATTATACCTGCAGGAAGCACAGTGATGTCTCAGTAGGTTGTAAAAAAAAACTCCTTTTGTGGCACTTTTTGTAGCACCTCAACCTCTTTGTGGTGCCTAATGGAAACCCATCAATGAGCTGCTAAAAGACACCCACGTTTGAAGCCTAAAAAGCAGCTGGAAAGGCAATAACTTCTGTCTGCTGGTCTAGAACAGTGGTCTGCAGCTTGGCAGACATCTTGTAAGGCATCTTGCCTAGGTGTCATTGACCATCCCCTCCACCTCCAATGACAAAGTCAGCTCATATGCTATGTCACTTTATAACACTGATGTGATACGTATGACAAATGTAAGGTACCCATGGTTTGCAGAAACGCACAATGCCAACATTTTCTCCTGGTAACTGGGCTGGTTATTTATATCTACTTACAAGGTGAAGCTCAACCCTGGTATATTGTGAGAGCACAAAGAATTCAAAACCAATTTGTGACACTAAAAACCTTGACACATTTCTGAGGAATACAAAGGTTTTTTTTTTTCCATCTAAAGCTGGTTTTAGAACATTTTGGATCAAATGTCTTTGCATGGATCAATTCAGGTCTGTCAGTTCATAGTTGCACAAAATTAAACAACAAAAACAGTAGTTGCCAGGGTGACCAAATGTAACCCGCAGGTATCAAGATACACCCACAGCAGATGCTCCCTCTGCAAGCATGAATGACCCTGTGACTGACAAACACTGATACAACCCAACTGTTCCCGTTAAAATCAAAACTTGAAGGAGTTAAAGTTCATGAAAAAACAATATAAAAAATAAGAACTCACAGGTAGGCAGCCTTGCCCTCCTCTATTTCTTTGCCCTTGCCGCTGGTGGCTGTTTTCTTGCTGCACAGCGTGCGTGTGATGCACATCAGCAGGCCGCAGTGACGCAGGAAGAAGCAGCTGACGTCCACCAGCACGAGGAGCAGCAGCAGCGCTCCCAGGCCCAGGCCCACCACCGTCCCCAGCCCCAGGCCGCTGAACAGGGATTCTGCTAAGGCAGTGAAACACACACGCAGACACACAACACACAAAAGGGGGAAAACACTGTTAGCAATTTTGGTTCATATTCATGGATACAGAAATAAGTCGGGGTCAAGTTTAGAGAGGTAACGCTGGAGCTGGTAGGTGTTTGTCTCACTGAAGGAGTGTCCTCAGGTTGTATGTCTGCAGAGACGAAGCCTGACCTCCGGCTGAAGGTCAGATTGCTCGCTACACCCCCTCCTCTAGATCCACATAGGGTGAAGCAATACTATAAAGCTGTACCAAACAAGTGCTCACTCACCCCCAAAAACTTTTACTGTGGTTACTTTGAAAACCTCTCGAAGGTCAATGAATTCCTCCGGAGCCAGTTGGATGGTTTCCAACACGTAGATAAGTCCTAATCCACAACGCCTGGACTCTGCGCTATCCTCAGTGGAGGATCTCGATTATTAGCGTGAATCCACCAAATCTCCTCCAAAACAAATCATTTTCAGCCTTACAAACTTTTTTTTTTACACACAGTTAATGGAATAAAAGTTTCAAAGACCTAAATAAACGAGCAAAAGGGGATCTACAGTGCAGCAAAACAGGTGGAGAAAGCTTTACTTGGTGATTTGTTTGTAATATCACAAGCTTTGCAGCTTCCTATCTGTTTAAGAACTTTAATCTTTTGACAGAACCAATCTATGAGTGTTTTCTACGCCAGAAACTACAGAATATATTTTTGTTTTCTTCTGTATTGCCCTCAAGCCCCGCATCTGCATCCTCTAGTGTCAACATCTCCGGTTCCACAGGTACAGAATTTTAGTGTGCATTTTTCAACTATATTGTACCACGCTGCAGCTCAAGGCAGCAAGCGTCAGCATTACCATACTGATGCTTCAGCCCTGTGTCCACTGGGCGCCTCTTACTCCGTAGCTTGCAGCACTAAACAGATTCACGTGGGAAGCAGAAAGCCGAGTATTTTCAGCTATACGGGGAAACAGTTTCTCTCGGAGCTCCGAAACACAACCAGCTCTCGGCTCAGTCGGGAACAAGCAGCGGGGTTTGCTTCCAATTGAAAGTAATGAGAAAATGAAGGCAGTGCAGCAAAGAGAGGCTCCCAGTGGGCACAGTTGAATAGAGTTGTGCCCTTAAGTGATCCTGGGGTTGAGCAAACTGAACATCCACTGTAGGATCAGTGCTGACAGCTGGAGGTCAGACCTTGCCAGGAGTAATCAGCAATGGAGGAGTGAGAGTGAATGAACTTTCCTACTTATGAAGGCTCTCATATGGGTGTTCAGTAGCCTGTGAGTTAAAAAGGAGGATCAGATATTAATATGAAGGTGTGAGCATTCAGAGACGGCCGGCTGGTGAAGTCTGGCACCTCAAAGTTAAAAAAAAAAAAAAAAAGCTCCAACTGTGTGGCAAAACCGTGAGCTGAATGCAGTCTGCAGTCAGTTTTTACACATTCCTATGTACATATTTGAGAAAACTGGGAATTCAGTTTGCTTCTTCATGCATATTTAATGTTCTGCTTAAAAAAAAAAAAGTTTGTTCGACCCCTCAACTGTCACGGAGGGGGTTTGAGAGCTTATTTTGGATGGTCTCCAATTGAGTACTCACTAAACTTTGACAAACTATACGTTGTTTCTATAGATAGGATTCTATCTGTAAAAACTATTTCAAAGTCCTCATGTCAGTTCTACAACAGCTTTTCATTGTGTGACAAGGGTCCATACCAAATAGGGACCAACATCATGCCTCTGATCAAAAAGGTTTAGTAAAGGTAAAAAGAATCTTTTGGCATTTTAAGACATGTACATAGTAAAAAGCTGCTTCATAAAGGGTAGCATTGGCATTTTACTACCCAGACCCAATAATTTTTCAAACGAAACAGGCTGCAATGTAACCACTCTGGGCATGTTCGTCCACTAAAAGTGCCTGTTTTTGCCACTGACAGGCTCAGGTTATTATTTTAAGTGTCTGATAATAGTATGGCTAGAATTCCTACAGAGATAGAATGTTTCCTTATAAAGTAAGATCCTTTTGTTTAACCAGAAACAGCCCCAAAATCGTCACCAAACCAGACTCCATTTAAAGGTCCAGTGTTTGTGACTTAGGAGGATATATTGGCAGAAATAGTAAAAAATATTATAAATAAGTTTCTTTAGTGTATAATCACTGTTTTTCGTCAACCTGGTCTCACTCCAAAGTCATCAAAATTTCGTCGCTTGGCGCACTTGCGGTGTCAGAGCCCAACAAAAAAGGTGTCCTTTAAAATCGCCATGATACGCGGCTGGATGCTATTGTAGTTTAACAGCGTTTGTAGTTGAGGGAATTTGTGGTGTTGTACCGACATATTGCGTTTATTTTGTAAGAGACTGCATATAAATGATAAATTCCCTGTGAAAACTTAAGTGTATTTACAAAGAAGACGATGCATGTAACAGGCAGAACTTGACATGGCGTCCCAGAACGTTAATAACCAACACACCCAGGGTACCTTGCATGTCATATCTGGACATGGAAAGTCCATGACCAAACATCAATATGTAACAAGCGTGTTATTTTCGTGAGAATGGGCCGTTCATATCTACAAAAAGAGCAGGTCCTTGTCCATGGAGTCTACCATGTTGCACCGCCATGTCCCCACAGTAGCACAGAATGGACAAGCCAAACACTGGCTCTAGATAGGGCCATTCGCATTTGGCATTTTTGCATTGGCTATCATGGTTAGAAGCCAATCCACAATGAGCAGCAGCAAAAAAAGAATAACACTGATTTAGCACGTGAAACAGGATAAACACTAACAGAATTCTACGCGGGAGAAGTTTCAGATGTTCATCTCTAGATGCTGCTAAATCCCTCCAAATCTTACACACCACTTAACCTTTGAATAAACAGTGATCAACTAATCATAAGGTACACATCATTTACAGTCAAAAGAAACACAATATGACTCACAAAAGCCTTCTTGGTTCGTCTTTCCACTGTTCAATCAATCACCCCCTCTGGTTTGGTTGAAATTAACCCTTAATCCATCCAGTTAGATGTGAAAATACGCAGGCTCCATGCACATTAAAATGACTGTTTGTTTAAATGGATTCTGGTGGGTTTGGCGATGGTGATTTCGGAGCTGGTTATGGTTAAACAAAATGACCCTTCTCTTTAACAAAAAGGTCTATGTCTGTCGGGATAATTTCTATAACGTTGTCGACACTTAGAATGACAGTCTGAGCCTGTAGGTGGCAAAAACAAGCACTTTTAGTAGAAGTAAATTGAGGGTGCAAACATGCCCCGAGTGGTAACCCAGCAGCCTGTTTCACAGCTGCTCATGTTTTTTCCCATTAGTTGCTTAGACACAAAAATATGGGAAAATAGTGTAGAAACACATCCGAAGTTAACCTTTAAGGAGTTAAAGTAATATTCCAGGGATTTTAGTAATGCACTGCCATGGACAAGAGTTCAAAGAGACAGACAAAAACAAAAACAGATCAAAATCTTTTCAGCAGAGGTCAAGATCCTGATTTTTTTGTCCAAGAAAATGCAGGATACTACATTTCCTATAATGCAGCTCTTTTGTAAGACAGTCTCTGCCTTTGAAATGTCTTTCAAACTCTAAAACTCTTACAGTTTTCTGTAAAAAAAAAAGACAGAACGAAAGTGTTTTCACAGGCTGATCTTCATGTGTAAAATTGGTGGAGTGCCCCTTAAAGATAGTCAGTCCATTAGTATTTAAGTTGTCTAATCCAGGACAGTGGACTTGAAATGAAACAACGACAATGATACAGTCAGGTTGCTTTTCCTCCACTGTTTTCTAGCCCGGCTGAAAAAACCCTCAAATTAAAGCTCACAGTCACAGTTTCATTTCAGATCCAGTGTGCCGGGGTGCCGAGCCAAAACAACAAATTTCCAAAAGACTCATGCTCCACATTGGAAGTTGTCACCGCGTGTCACAACCCAAATGACTCTCATGTCGGTGACTTTGTTCTTGACTTAGAGCTGAGACTGCAGACAACGGAGACTGGCAGCGAGTCAAAGCACAGAGAGACAAACAGAAAGCCGGAGAGAAAGAGAAAGAGAGACAGAGAACCTTGTGGCAAAAGAAGCTCTAATTAAAACACTTTGCGTTTTCGAGAATCCGGGGATATGGGATTTGAAACTTGTAGGCTGGATCAATATTTTCTCAGCGCCACAGGCTACTGTTCTGTATCTCACCTTCTGAAAGTTTATCTGAGTTAATTTGGCTGCTGAAGCCACAGATTCAGAGGCAGTAAACAACACCTCTCCAGCTCCCCCGAAGCATTCACATATTCCACAAGACAAAGAGAATACTAATCCAATCTTTAAGCCGCACTCCCCTCGTTTTCATCATAAGACTGCAGTGCCCTTAAGCTTTTATATCGGTGTTTACATTTTAACATCACATAAAGCCCTTGTCTGTGTTTACATTCACTGCAAATAATGGTGCACTTATAATATTTTTAGGCAGAATTCTTGCCTGAAGATGTACTCAAACATGCCAATACTATTGTTTTTTATTACGACTATACAAATTAAAAAGTTAAAATACACCCTTAAATTGAATACTGGTAGAAGTCTTTTCTATTTGAAGGATGTCCAAAGTATTTAGGAGTGCCCGGATAAAGATTTTATTTAAGTGTCATTTTTCTTTTCGGGATGCCAGCAAAAACTCTTCAGCCTGAAAGACTGAAATCCATAAACATCAGACTTTCATCCGATAAGGAGTATTACTCTAAAGTGCTTAGCAGCAGCTTGACAGTTTGAGGTTGGATTGATACGTTACACGCTTGTTTACTCGTAGCCATTTTATCACACTTACTCCAGAGTTTGGAAATTGTTTTAAAAAGAACAGAGTGACACTGACACATTAAAATACAAAGTGTGCGTCACTGGCTGAAGGAGCACTTCAAAATGTTGTATTGATATCGACATAAAGTACATTCTTAGAAATAGGGGTTCCTGAAGGGCTGTGGTTCTATGGTCCATTAAAAAAATTTTTCATCCAAGGAACCCTAATTTTGAGGGATCCGTCAAGGGTTCTTTGTAAGACTAATGCTACATCCCAAATTGCGTATACTATGCACTACATACTAAACATGCGTGCTATTGTTGAACATATTTATGTGTAAATAAACAGTACTATGTATCTTTTGGACCAACACATTCTCACTCCGATGTCGTCACATATCAATGTTCGGTCATGAACTTTCCACAGATACGATGTGCAAGGTACCCTGTTTGTGTTGGTTGTTGACCTTAAGCCTGTTACATGCAATGTCAACCCGGTTTCACTCTGAAGTCATCAAAATATATATATTTTTAATTTAATTTACCCTTAATAGTTCCGTGAGGGGAAATTCCAAATTTTCACTCTGTTTTTTACACATACGCACAGGCCTGAAATACCCACACACATGCACAAACAGGGCCTTTTACATGCATCAAATGGAGAGATGTCAGAGTGAGGGGGCTGCCCATAGACAGGTGCCCTAAGCGGTTGGCGGTTCGGTGCCTTGCTCAAGGGCACCTTGGCAGTGCCCCGGAGGTGAACTGACACCTCTCCAGCTACCAGTCCACGCTCCATATTTTGGTCCGGTCAGGGACTTGAACCTTGTCTGACACCAGAAGTCATTGACCAAGCACCAGAATTCGTCGACTTTCGACTTTGGAGTGAGACCAGGTTGTTCGGACGCACAGAGCTATCCTTGCCGGTAGTAAACTTGTAACCACAACCTGAGCTAATTTGGTGGAACAGGGGTAATGGGGGTTCTGGGTGGAACCTTTCACAGATGGCTCTAGGTATGACTCTTTATGTTGGGTTCTAGGTAGAACCTTCTGGAAATGCTCTAGCTTCTACCAGGAATCTAAAAGGGTTCACCTGTGGCGTAAGCCAAAGCACTTTGATTTCTGAGAGTGTGTGACTGTCAGTGACAATACAAGACATGGACCATGGACTCAATTCTTTTGGTGTAGGTCTAGGGCTGATGGGAAATAGTGTTCATTAAAGAAAATTTAATATATCTGCAAGAAAAGTATTTCTTTACATAAAAATGTGCTTTTGTGTCTGAAGTAAAAGAATCCAAGGTTGCCTTTCGGGGGCTCCGGTGCCTTTGTGACTGGATGTTGAGATTGTAAAAGGAAAGGAATTTAAAGTGAATGCTCCAATATTGTCTTCACTGCCTTCGGTATTGCAGCCTGAGATTATTTTTTTCTAGTTACTTTATTCTGTGAGCCAGAAAAAAACCCTTCCTTCATGAAGCAGCTCAGATCTCTGCATAAGGAATTAAGGCATGACAAGCGGCTTAACTTTAAATTTAATAAACAGGGATGAAACACAGCCAAACAAGTGTGTGGCCACGAGTCAAATTGTTTTCAAGTTAGCAGCCAAGGTGCCTTCCAACATCTGGCAGCGTCAGGAAAAAACATTAAAATGAGAGGAAAACAAGAGAGAGGGAAGAATATGTACGTGCATATTGATGTAAAAGGTAAAATACAATAAATATGTTTCATATTTTGCATTTTTTTTCTGGATAATTTCCAGTATTTCCTGTTTCAAATATGCATGTGGTCACCTATGGCTGCAGGTGCTACAGTTGATTTATACTGTAAGTAAAGAGAAGTAATGAGGTCATTTCTGAGTGAGGGCAAAGCTGCTCTCATCTCGTTCTGAATGATCACCTGCACTGTGACACAGGAGGTAACAGTGGCTGTGAAACCCATCCTCCTGTAATAACTTACAGGTCAGAGTGATAAAGTGCCTGCAGGGGTCTGAGGGCTGAAGCCGCACATTGGATGTAAATACCATCGGGACATTTCCGTCTTTTAAGAGTAAAACATAATTTATTTATCAAAAGGCAGCTTTCATTCTCAATTTAAATCTGCAAGCAAGTCAAAAATGGTCGATATGTTCTATGTGCATAAAATATGAGGTATATTTTGAGTTTTTTATATTTTAAAGGCCCAAATTAGCCAATTAGCTCAGGCTCTAAATTGCTGTGGTAGCAGTGGTACATGCTATATACTTGCCACTGATTCAGCCTAGTTAACATTATAGTAATTAAAATAAGATTAAAAAGAATATCCGGTCAGTTTAATCTAATAAAATAAAAGTTAAAATGATCATATGGATTAAGTAGGTCACAAATAATGGTAATACAGTAGGAGTATAAAGTTTAATTGCTTTCATTGGAGCCTTCAAGTCTGCATTCAATATGCTCAATGCCATTATTTCTGCATGCAGCCCTAATTACTGTTTTCCTTTTTTATTATGTCATTATTAGTCCAATTGTTAATATTTAATTGGAATGTGCGGCACCATAAGTAGTGTTATTGTTTCTGTGTTTCCATTGCCTGAGGGTATTACTTGATGCTACCTGCTGTTGTTTTAAAGGGAACAATGGTACGCGAGAGAGCAGAGAGTCTGAACCTGGAGAGAAAAGAAGTCGGCTGTACTAACTGTGTTGCCATGTAGGCATTAAGAAGAAAGTAAAGCCCACTTATTACGCACAACAAAGAGTAAATGGAAAAGGTTACCCATCAAGGATTCAGTGTTACAGCCTGACATTAGCAGTGGTGTTGGCAGTGGTGTATAAAATCACCAGGCTAACAAGTAAAGTCACAACAGGAAGACACGTGATAACCTTTATATAGAAGAAAATCTATCGGCTGTAGTTATTCATTTTGACGGACAGTTGGAGTTCACTGAATTCTAACCAATTACCATCAATAAAAGATGCGTACGCACATACTATACACCCCTCCTGGATCAACTTTATGTATTAATTTCATCTGGAGGTAATATTGTCATGTGGAAGTAAATGAACAGTGTAAATTTCACTTTGTCTACAAATAAATGTTGCAGCACTACAAGACCCAAGTAAAGTCTCCAGTGTCCCTAAAAACTCCCTGAATTTACATTCTGTACAGTGTGGTGAAAATGTCAGTGACCCAAAGGGACACGTTTTATGTTATCTATCATACAACACATGAAAATTCAACCTAGTCTCACGCCAAAGTCATCAAAAACTGCCACTTGTTCGGTGACTTCAGACATTAGACACTGATGAAAAAAGCCATAGTTTCACACCACGATATGGGGACAGTCGCTATTATTGTTTAACAGCGCCTAGCAGGGTCAGGGGGAACAACAACAACAGTTATGGGGGCCAAAAGTCTGAGTAGGTCGGGTGGGAGGAGTGGTGGATGGGTCCCACAACCACCGACTTCCAAGTCCCATTCGAATGTATAGCCAGACCCATGAGCACGTCTTGGCAAAACGTGACCACATATGTCAGTTGTTGAGGGAATAATACATCAATTTGTGGTGTTGTACTGACGTAGTGCGTTTATTTTGAAAGAGACTGTATGCAAACTGCACATTTCCTGTGAAAATGGATATGTAACAGGCTGAAGTTGACACAGCGTCCCAGAACGTGAACAACCAACCAGGCACTGAGTTCGGAGTAGGAATGAATGGCCACTTGAGGCTAGCTTCAGATGTGAGTCGATCCCCATAGACCCCCATGTTAAAATGCCCAACTATACAGCAAAAATAAACATGTTTACAGCCTGGTAGAAAAAAAAAAAGATTTGCTCACTGTAGCTAATTTTCCTTATTTATTAAAGCGTAAAGTTACACATAATTAAGAGCAGGCTGCTCAGTATCAGGCTGTTTGCCTAGAGTGTTCTCAGCTTCTCAGTCAAACCTCTCGCTCCAAGATGGTGACAGCCAAAAAACCAGACTAAGGCTTCGAAACAGGAGCCTGCAAAACAACAGGTGGCTATGTGTGTTAATTTTACAGTCTATTTTTGTATGTGTCATTTGCTTTAAATCCAGAATTAAGTAGTGTCGAACGTCCAAAATTTGGCTCAGGGACAAAGAAAACAGAGCAAAAACCCATGCATAAAAGGCCGCTTTTATATAATAAAAAATAATGATTAATCTACCATTTAATTTTTAAATGTTTTTTTTTTTGCTGCATAGTAAATGTGATGAAAAAAAAGAGAAATGTAGTTTTCTTTTTCTTTTTTTCTGACAGGGACAAAAAAAATCATGATAGTTGAAGAATCATTCTTACATATCCAACACTGAATGACATCATTCTTTACATTAAATTACGTATAAATTATCTAAATGTTATTATTTCATGCACAGATTTTAAACATGGCAGACCAAGAACAAAAAAAAGCTTGACTGCAACAGTAGCAGGTACTGAAAAAAAGATGATATCAGACCCTGGTTACAGCACAATATTGCGCTCAATTCATCCAATATCTTGTAGCTTGTATGTCCACAGCCATAGAAAGTACTACTTGACAAGTGTTTCTAATAAACTCTAACAACTCAGTGTGTAGAAGTAACTTACTTTTGTTAAAACAAGTCTGTGTTTACCTATTTTTTATATGGTAACCACCTCGGATGACAAAGAGACGGTATCTATTCTTGCTTATCACCAAAGTGTTTTCCTCAGAGCCTCCTGGAAATAACAGATTTCTTCTGTTTGACTCGACTTCTCACAAACTCTTCAACTCCGTGGCCATTAATTCTTATTTCCCTGCTCTATTAACCCTTTTACTGACTTCTTCTGATTACTTGTTGATATATAGGCCCATTAGCAGTTTTACTCAATTGCTAGAGATCCGACTGCTTGTGTGGCACCTGAAGCCATTCATACACATCTCACTTTGACAATACAAACTCATTAGGCCTGAGCAGTGATTGACTGTCGGACCATTGGATCTGAGGGGACGCCACTCGATTAATGACGACCCAACGGGTATTCATTGATTGGGAAGGTGGCGGGCGCTAATCTGTAGGGGGATAAACATAATCATTTGCGGAAGTGACTGAGGATTCCTCTTAAGTGCTGAAGTGTTGAAGGGAAAGTTTGTTTGAGTAGGCCCTCGGAGAGTTAAACATAATCATTAAAGCCGTCTGGTTTGAAGGAGAGGGATGAGTCCTTCCTTGTGTCCATTTCCAAGGAGGAAGCCTTGATGTGACTCGAGTGCACTCAAGAGCCGGCGAAGAGGAAATGAAAAACCATGGGAAATTACTCTTAACTTAGAAGAATATGCACATCCTTAACAATCAACCCCCAAAAAGACTTCAAAGAAATTTGGTCCACTTTCCTGTAATTGCTGCTGTCTGAACTTTTTGAGTAATTCAAATGTATCTACCTTGATCTCTGTCACGGAAATTCAAGTTTAAAGCCACAGATTTAAATGCATGAACTGCACTTAAACAAAAAGTTCATTGCAGTCCAGCACGACCCTTTTTTTAACCGTTAAAACACATTAACGTTGCTAAAAGCCTCCAAAATTGACTCGAGCCAACGCTGAATGTTAGAAAAAAACTTTCTGTTCTTTAAATTGCCTCATAATGTAGTGAAGAGAGAAGCCTGCAGCAGGGAGAAGACATTTAAAAAGTTTTTTTATTAATTTATTTTGTGTTGTTTTAATTTATTTGTCATTGTTTCTCCTCACTTCACTAAGTCCTCCAGGCAGTGCTTTCGGTGGGATGATATTTAAACAGCACAGTGCTGATTCTTAACGATGCCCTGACAAAGAATACATGTTCAACAAGGTGTCACCAACAAGTTTAACACTGCTCAGTCTCCACAGACTCTTCACAAAGTCCTCACAGTGTCGAGTCACGCTGCATACTAAAGAGTCTTTTTCTAAACTTCTTTCTGCGCAGTTAAAACTCACCGACACATCACAGTCACTAAGAAGCTGCTCTATGATATTAACCTGGCAAACGGGACAGAAACTGAATCTGGATTCATTTTTACAATTTCCTCCGAGGACTTGTGTCATTTTGAATTCTGCTCATTTAGGCTGACTCTGTGGCAAAATTATTTCAGCTTAAAAATACCCAAAGTAAGAGCGGTTATCTTTGAAATGTGCCTTCTTGGAGCGCAAAACAATCTCCAGTATTTTCCCAAGATGTTCATTTGAGTTGGCACCGTCAATACAGACCAATGAAGAGTCAGACTTCAAACAACATTCTACAAAATGGCTTGTTTTTGGCTGTGTTTGAACACCAAAAAGTTTGGACAATTTACAACTAGTATTCATTTAACAATACAAGTAAATTCAAGTCAACACAAAACAGAGAAACCAAGGCCCAGAGACCCAGAACTTGCTGAAGAGATCACATATCTCATCTGGTCTGGGAACACCTTGGGGTCCCCCAGGATGAACTGGAAAGCATTGCTAGGGAGTGGGACATTTGGGGTGCTTTGCTTGGCCTGCTGCCCCTGTGACCTGGCCCTGGATAAGCGGATGGGTGGATGGATTTATGTTTGGCTAATTATACCAGGGCCAAAGGATGGAGTCAGGTGACATATTAAGAGCAACAAAAGGTGTTTTTGGACCAAACAGTTCTGAGGACTCCCTGACAATGACTGCCCATGTGGTAGTTCCCCTAAAAAACTATCTGCCTTCAAGGGCTTCTTTTGTTTGCATTTGCACCGCCAATGGGAACACTGAAGTAATATTCTGTACGCTGGTCAGGAGGTGGTAGAACAAAGTCAAAATTTCATGTATTTCCATCATTGCAAATATTCCCATTAAAGCTTGGACTTCACTGTTTCATCATGAGCATTTTGTGTCTTGTGTTTGTTGTTACATGCCAGACAGGTTTTTAAAAATGACGGACGCTGGTACTGCATTGGCTGTGTTCGACCAGTCAATGAACACTTACATCACTCAGGGTTCCTCTTGTGCTGGGAGAGTACCTACTCCGAAATAGGAGCTAAAAAAAGTCCCTCAAAAAATGTTCAAAGAATGATGGTCATTCCTAGTTCTTGTGGTGGAGACAACAAAAAAAGTGGGTTCTAAGAACTATGAAAACGTTCCTCTAGTCCGAGAAAGTCTGCTGACAAAGGAAGTTGGTGAATCGGTCAAACAAACACAGGACTTTGACTCAGGAGACCACTGTTTGTGTTCCATGTAAAACCAAGAAAGCCGAGTTATTTTAGGTGCCTATGGTTAAGTTATGTAACTTGTGTACATCACCTAATCATACAACAAAGTTACTTATTTCAACCCAACCATTTCACATTAACCAGGTGTCAAAAACTGTGACTGTTGGAATGCGAGCCTGTCACTGGTTGTCCCCAAAGTTTACATGTGTCATCTGGGGGGTCATGGCAAACAAAAGGTTTTAACTCCGCAGGAAAAAAATTTGCAATAAAAGCGTGAGTACATTGTAAAGGAATGTAAGTACGACATGTAACTTGACAAACAATGTAAATGATGCAAGTACATAAAGTTGAGAAGTCAATATTGACTTTTTGTTTCTCAAGGGACACAAACTGCTGTCTCCTGGGTGACAGTCTTGTGTTTGCTCCTCACTCTGAAGTTGTCGAAATCCAGTGCTTGGGCAGTGACAGTACGGTGTCAAGCACGGGCAAAATAAAGGCGTCCTTGAACGTTGGCATGATACATGGCTGGATGCTTGGCGGCGTCAGGGGGAAACGGGGTGGGACAGCAATGACAGTTAAGACTGCAGAATTCCGCTTAGGGTGGGCAGGATGGCTGGTGGATGGGTCCAACATCCTCTGACTTTCACTCAAGAGGCCAGTGGTTGCTTCCCATAAAATTACAAAGCCAAACCCTGTTCTTTTTTTCTTCAACCCAGCCACGTGCTTTTGTCCTTGAAGGAAACAAAACATCAATTTGTGATGTTGCACTAATGTAGTGCATTCATTTTGAAAGAGACTGTATGTGAATGGTAGATTTGCTATGGAAACAGAAAGAAGACAATGCACGTAACAGGCAGAACCTGACATAGTGTCCCAGAACGTCAACAACGAACGCACCCAGGGTAACTTACATTTCATATCTGGACGTGGAAACTTCATGACCAAACGTTGATATGTGACAAGGTCAGAGTGAGAATGTGTTGCCCTATGTCGACTTGCTTGCTCTTTAAACTACCTGTGGTGTCATTCCATTGTGTGATGTTGTTGGACCTTGGAATTCCTGTGTCCACTATGACCAAGGATCCTAATTAACTTGCCATATCTCGATGAGACCAGTTTGTTTCTGCAAGATCCCAAGTCACTGAAAGCACCACTCTGAAATCCTCCAGTATAAACATTAAGCATCGTCCTGCACCTTGACTGAATTGTCTGGAGTCTGCATCCTTAGGATTCAAATATCAAAACTTGATTAAATCTGCCATTACGTCTACGGTCTACCATGTTTTAAAAATCTGTTCTAGTGTGCACCAGGCATATGTTTACTGTTTCATAAGTGTGCCGTTGTTCCTGCTCTCTCTCCAGCTCAGCAGGAAGTCTGCTGCCTGCTTGTCTTGCTTATGATAAAATATTTACATAGTTGACGATGATACTGCCTGGTGTTAAATATGCTCCCTCGGAAACACAATCCTTTGTTCAATGAATAAATGAGTGAGCAAATATGTAAACATCGCCACTGATCTTGTATCACATTGTTAAGCACCGAAGCCTTGTACTTTGGTAAGCTATGTGATGACTATAGCGCGCCTTACATAAGTCAAACAAATGTAGGTGTTGGATTAAAATGATGTTATGTCATCTTCAGTCCATATTTTCAGCTTTAATCTGAGAATAGTTTCAGCTACGCTTGAGCTGCAGATGCCTTTTTTGTTTCTGCTGTGCTAGTTTCAGAGCACCACGGGTAATTCAGCTGATTAAACTCAACAAAGCAGTGCTTTTTCATGTGGAATAAAACTGATTCTTAAAGAGCAAAGACTTCAAAGACTGTTTACTGGACTCAGTAAACATAATTTAACTGATGCTTTGTTGTATTTTTAACCTCAAATATATTTTTTTTGCCTGATCTGAAGCTGTGAAAATTAGATATTTTATCTAAATGCACCTGGCTGCTAGGGTTGTGGATAATTTATTCAGCAGTAGCTACTGGAAAATCCATGAAATGTATTCAGCATCATCATAATAAAATCAAAAGGTTTAACCTCAGATAGCCTGGATAGCGGATGAGTAGCCTCTTTATCCAGCAAATGATTGAACAACAGATGTGATTGTCATGCATCTTTTTCATTACACTGCTTTAAAAATAACGACTTTCATTTGAAAAATTTACGGGGGGGAATTGATTAATGTAATGGACAGCTATAAAAGTACTCGTTTCCCATTTTGATTTGCTGGCAACACTTCCAGGAAAAGTTTCACTCGAGCTCGCAGGAGAGGAGAGAGAGGCCCTTTCAGATTATTTCTTCAAGTGCTTTGATGGGATTATTGAAACAAAATCTATGACGCCTGTTTAAATCAAGGCTCTTTACAGTGCTTGACTGGGAGGAGAGGAAAGAGCCAAGAAAAATACAGCAACAACAACAAAGCTTAACAAGCAAAACCTTACTGTATCAGGCCTTACTTGACTTTCTCTCTAATTGAGAATGTTGTCAGCGGTTGAAGACGAACTGAGGTCTTTTACTTACAGGTTTAGTGTGTAGGATTTAGGTGCACCTATCAGGGGAAACAGAATATAATATTCAGAACTATTTTTTCATTAGTTTATTATCACCTGAAAATAGGAATTATTGTGTTTTTGTTACCTTAAGCCCTGTTTTCCCAGAGCAGTTCGGTTCAGTTCAGTTTCGTACGCATTTTTTCCGTTTCCACTGTGAAAAGTTGTGGATGGTCCCAATAGAAGCGTTCCTTAGCGTCCCCATGTTTGGTCCCCCCTCTGTTGGGGTACCTAGCACACAGATCTGGTACTAAAAGGTGGAGCTGTGAACACTGCAGTCTGATTGGTCAGTAGAGGACGGTCACTCTGCTCAGGGCTGAGTTGTGTCTGGTTTTGAGGCTCATGTAACCACTGTTCATACTGTGGAGAGTTTTATTCATAAATTGGACAGCTTATTTTGTCGATGTCTGATGTCGGAAGTCACTAACCAAACACTGGATTTCCATGACTTCAGAGTGAGACGGGGTTGGGTGAACAGGAAGAAACTGCAAAGTGAACTTGCTTGATCAAGCAGTATTATGTGGTAGGCCACATAACAGTATATTTTGAAAGACGAGCAAAGGGCCAAAATAGGTCCCGGGCCAGACTTTTACTTTAAGTAAAACTGTAAGTGCACTGTAAAAATGTAAGTAAGGGCGCATTCACACTGGCGCTATTTGGTCCGCTTTAAACGAACCCGGGTCCGCTTCCACAGATAGTTCGGTTCATTTGGAGTGGTGTGAACGCTCATTCGAACCCTGGTCCACTTGAAAACTGCGAACCAAAGAGAAAAGGTGATGTAGAGCGCAGTGCATACATATAATTTACGGAAATGTATGTGATCTGAAAACTTTTAAATCCTTGCAATACCTCACTCTGCATCTGTTTAACCACAGCAGCACGTTGTAGTCTCTCGCTCTCTGCCGTCTTTTCCGGTACTGCTGCATTAGTCTCGTGTACAGAGCAACATGCTGGATAGGGAATGGAAGGGGATGGATTTCCGTTTTCGGCCCTAGCCAATTGATGAGCCGGGTTTTCTTCTTCCTCATGCTTTTTTTCTTCCTGGTCAGCGGTCGTTTGGGGCAATACCACCCCCAAACGAGCAGCTGTTGTAGCTGCATGACGTTGTCCAGGCGGTTTGGTCCACTCAGTGCAGTGTGAAAGTGAACTGAACCAAATGAAGGTGTGAAATTTTTCGGCATTCCCCTGGACTATCCTAATGGAATGTGCTCTAAAAGTCATAGACCATAAAAAATAAGTGAAGCCAAAGCAGAAGTGCCTTAAACCTGCATTCTTTTTAATGTTTGGCATTGGGCGACTCCACTGGTTACGAATAGAAGCACGACTGTATAGAAGTCTATGAGAAAATGACCCTACTTCTCACTTAAAGTAGTACCTCTGTACACATTTTCCCGATGAGCTTATGGTCTCAATCACTGGTTTTAAGTCTATTTCAATTCAGCATGATGCTCATTTTGCAAATTATGGTCCAATTAAGCTTTAGGGTGTGGCTACCTTGTGATTGAAAAGTCTCCATCACAGTGACCTCTCAATCAGGATAGAGGCATAGCAATGTATATCTTTGCTTTGTCCACTGTTGTGGGTGGCAGCAGCTCAGTCCATAAGGACTTGGGATGGGAACCGGAGGGCTGCTGGCTCAAGTGTCCGTCCAGACCAAATGTGAAGTGTGGACTGGTAGCTGAGCAAGGCATGTAAGTGTATTTGGGGCCTGTGTGTGTATGACAACAAAGTGGGGAGAAAAAAAAGAATTTCCCCTTGGGGATTCATAAAGCATATCTTCTTCTTCATCCAAATATAGATACTTCTGACCCCAAAAAAACATTCTGGCCCCAAAATGCCAAACTCAAGGCTTCAAAACAGGAGCCCACACACAAATAGGTGACATTGTGGCGGCTACATTCGTTAATTTGGACAGTCTATGGTAGAAGTACTAAGGAAGTATTATGAGCACACTGGGGGGTTGGGGTTGTCAGCAAACTTTCCGTTTTTGTGTGTATTCAGAGGTTTTTCTTAAACCCCTAGTTTTAATACCAATTAGTTCAGTTGCCAAACTTCCTAAATGGAGAAGTCTGCTCCTGTCAAGCCCTTCTGAAGCCATGGTAACAATGTTGAAAGGAAATAAGACAAAAAAGTCTCCTCATCAACCCACCAGTATGTTCTCACAAAAAATCTGGTGTTCGAGACACAATGTTGTAATCGGGGAGGACAGAAGGACAGTGCAGTGATTTAGAAGGTGAAAGGAAAACTTTGATTTGAAAAAAAAAAAAAAGACTCGGAGGAAGAAGAGTAAATTGAAAAGGAACCAAGGGCAGTGTTGCAATCAATGGCATTTTTCTTAAAGGACCCTCTGTGAGCAGGAGGGGAGGAAGGTTATGCAGCCTGTTACAAACTAA
Source organism: Cephalopholis sonnerati (assembly GCA_019142605.1). NCBI lineage: Eukaryota > Metazoa > Chordata > Actinopteri > Perciformes > Serranidae > Cephalopholis > Cephalopholis sonnerati. The sequence goes on from JAGQAX010000024.1 coordinate 7,256,684, forward strand.
AATAGGACGGAGAAAAGAGGAGGAGAAAAGAAAAAGAAAAGTGCCAATTCAATACTCTGCAAATGCATAATACATCGAGACAGAATTGAAAAGAGAAATTGGTTGGTGAGAGATAGAAAGCACCTATATAGTGTGAACATATTTTCAGTGTCGGACGGGGGATGAAAAAACCCAAGGAGATGTTTCTTTTATCAAGTGTGCATGTGAGCGTGTTTGTATAAGGGAGTAAAGAAAAGCGAGATGGTAATTTGGAAAGAGCGATTGGGATTGGCAGATACTTCACATCTAATGTTGTTGATTGAGCTGACCAGACTTCCTCAACATCCAATTTGATTCAGTGGAGCAGAAAATGTGAGTCATTTTTTCTGTTTAACCTGCAGAAGATTATATAAATAAATGGGCGTCGTTTTGGCTGTGAGATATTAAGATTGAGGCTTTTGCTTAATGAAAATGTGGTAAACATAAACTGCTATTATCAAAGTGTAAATTGACGTGGGGCTGGTGTCAGCTGATGGGTTGAAAAAGGAGTGAATGCAGAGCCGTGTGGGAAAAGCTGAGAGAAGTTTGAGCGCATGATTCTGAAAACCTTGCTCCGACAGATTCCCACTCTCTCCGCGCTCCTTTATTGCCTTCGTAGTCGAAAAGCTCAGCGGTGTTACTCTTCTTCAAACAAACACATTAAGAGAAAAGCATTTTCTCTCCCCCCTTTCTCTCTCTTTCCCACGATGCACCGCTGTTCGCTAACAAGAGAGGACAGCCAATCGAAGTGACCCGCCTTAAGCTTGCCGTTTCCCCCGCTCTTGTTTTCTATTTGAAAAGCAGCACACACTCTAGCAGGCCGTTTAGCCAGCGCAGTAATGACAGAGGCAAACACTTGCTGGATCCAAAACGGCACAAATGGATGTGGTAACAGGCGTCGGAAGAGGAGAGCAAAACAGCACTGAAACAGCCTTCCTTTGTTTGGGTTTTTCACATGTGAGTGCGAGGGCTGCAGGGGCGATGCACTCACATTTTTACAGCTAGAGCACATATATGTCGCTGCATACTTCAAAGCCTCTGCTTGCATGTTAGACCAAATGGCCTGGAGGACTCTGAAATGAGAGGCTTCCTGCACAACCAGGCATTTTTTCTTTTTTCTGGAACATTAAGCATGAGGCTCAACAAAGAAAAGAGCACCACAAGCAGCACAGGACTCAACAAACATGCACAATCTTCTCGTGGGGCAGAAACGTAACCTCAACATAAGGACGACACAGGCGAAGCTGAGAGAAACGTCCGTGTTTGTGTACAGGCTTATATGACCGTCTGGCCGTGCAGGAGCATTCTGTCTGCGCTGCATTCTGGTGCAGAATTGCAAAGCAGCACCACGGCATGAATAGAAAGAAGAAAGAAGAATGATATTTTAAAGAAGAAAACTACAGCCTGAGGGTGTTTTCTCTTGTGATCTGTTGGGTTTCTTTGAAGGAAACCCTGGTGTGATTTGTGCTGTTTATTTGAACCGGTGTGAATGAATCCCGAGTCAACAATGAGAATGCCTGAAAGGAGAGTCTTGGTCCACTTCAAAGCCAAGTCTTTGCGATGAGAATGCAATGTGGACCGACCAAAAATGATGCCAGCCTTGCACAAAACAACTTGTGCTAGAGCTCAGATAGGATCACTTAAGTCAAAGAAAACTTAATTTCCATTTGCAGTATTATATTTGGTGATATGGCTCTGTTCTGGGGCCTCTCTGCGTTCTCTAGGCCTACGCAGAAATCCTCTTTGACGCACCTAAGTGGAAAGCCTTGAAGCAGAGAGAGCACACCTCCCTGCCCTTCCACGTGCAAATAAGGAACACCTGAGGAAGAAAGAGCAGACCTCCCTGCCCTTCCACGCGCCTACATGGAAAGTCTAAGGCAGATAAAGCAGCAGCAAAGACCCCTCGGGTACAGAACAGAGCAGCATCAATGACAAACAGAAATGACATTGATAAGTCAGACCCAGCAAAAGGAAGAGCTGGGGTGGAGGCAGTTTGCAATGCGGGTTGTAGCTGCTCCATCTTGACTTTCAACCATGTGTAATAGTATGGTAGGTTTTTAGTCTTGGCTCAGGCAAATACTGATGTTTAGTGACATGAACATCAACAGCCAATAGCTGTGCTCTCTTCAGCATCAAAAATGAAGCAGAAAACCAGGTACATAATAAAAATGGCGATGCAAGAACATCAACAAGTCTCGATTCACTTGTTCTGAGGAAAAGGAGGAGAAACTGGTGGAGTTGTGGCGTAAACTATAGGTGGTGTTTAATTCTTTGTGTCTCTGATCCACCAACCAGGACTAATTTTAGTGAGAAATCCTGACTTTTGAGACAGTTCACCTCTTATTCCCAGAGTTACCTGCTACTAAAATAGTGCAGCTAACCAACGGGGACTGGTAGCAAGTTGAGACGACAAAAGTTCAGTTTCAATGTAAATGGGCTTTACTGCCAAAGGAAACATATTTACATTGCACTTTATTGCATTTTCAATGTGTGGCAATCTCTTCTGCATATGTGCTCTTCAAAAAGAATATTGTTTATATTAATGGAGAAAAGTTTTATTAATGTTGACCATAGTGCAGCTGTACTCTTCTGCTAACCATGAAAAGAAAGGTCGTTGCTGTCATGTCATAACCTTTGTATATTTATCTTTTAATAAAAAGTATAAATACCATGCCTTCAATGTACATTTTTCCTCATGGTTTTGAAAATAGTATGAAATATTAATATTTTTGAAGATACTGTATCAAAGTTAGAAATTCTGGTATCTTTATTACTCTAGTTTGAACACAAACACTGTTTCTCATATAGAATTATATTGATGCCGAATTGACATGAGTACTGTCAACATATAATGCTTTTAATCTAGTTTTTTAAAGGTCCTTTGGGAGTTCTCCAGTGTATGGTAGACATGAGGATTATTTCCTTAGTGAGTGGACTTATCATAACGTCTATAAAAAGTGAAACATGACAAGTTTTTGGAGCCCAAAGCGAGGTCTTGAGCATGTTGTTTTGTCCCACAAACAGTTATCTAATTTCCAATTTCCAATCCAAGGCGTCAGTGTTAGTTTGGTTAATGAAAGCTATGAGTAAACATGTTCGTCGACGACCTTTTCTTTCTTTCCATGACTGAGACGATACGATAAGATGGCACTGACGTTATTACCAACACATTCTTGCTCCACCCTCATCACATATCAGCGTTTGGTCATAGACTTTCCATGTCCAGATATGACATGCAAGGTACCCTGGGTACGTTAGCTGTTGATGTTCTGGGACATTGTGTCAACTTCAGCCTGTTACGTGCATTGATGTTTTTTCCTTCATTGACAAATGCATGTGATTATGTTTAGCCAACACACTCACGTGGTTAGGTTTAGGAAAAAAGAGCAGGAATTGGCTTTACAATCCTTCAGGAAGCAAAAATCGGCTGTGAGTGGCTGTTGGACCTATCCACAACCCCTCCCACGCACCTTACTCCTTAAGATTTGTTGCTGTTTTGCTGCATTTCAGCCCTTGTTCAACAGGGACCGGCTGCATATCACGGCAACATGAAAGGACAACTTTTTTCATTGGTGTCTGATGCTAGAAGTCACCAACCAAGAATTTCGATGACTTTGGTGCAAGAATGGGTTGCAAAAGGAATCCAGTTGTAGTCTCGCAAATAGTGACCCTGCAAGACCCCCAGTCTTGGTGTCAGGGTGTCAGACTATAGTCTTTTAAATGTCTTTTCCAAGTCTTTTCTAGTGTATGGCTGACATAAGGATTATTTTCTCAAAGAGATGACTTATTGGTAGGTCAGAGTCTGAAGTGAGGTCTTGAGCGTCTTGTTTTGTTGAACAACAAATTCAATTTACATTTATAGAAAAAAAAAGTTTGACATTTTTCTTAATAAAATAAAATACAACAAAATACAACAAGGTGTCATTATGGCTGTGGTCTAGACCAGTGGTTTCCTAACTGGTCCAGACCACAGAGTCCAAATTTCTCCTTAGTCATTAGTTCAAGGTCCACACAGTTTAATATTTTCAGTTTCACACTTGCTTTTGGCCATGTCTTCAAATTAGTTTGCTGCCTCTGCCAAAGAGCTGCCCATTAGTCACTCAATCTACAGTAGGAAATGGCACTTCAGAATAAAAGCTCTGTGCCTGAAATTCACTGTACTTAAAAATAAAGTGTGTTTTTTACAAACTTGACACATTTGCGAGTTACTTGCAGTCCATTCAGAGTGGACCTGCAATCACATTTGGACTGTGACCCACTAATTGGGAACCACTGGTCTGGACCAAACAAAGCAATGCACAGGTGCAAACATGTCCTAAAGCTATTTTAAAGGGGTATCCCACTGATTTTTACACATGAAGTTCAATTTACTCAACCTGTACAAAACTGCCCTGCAACTGTGTATCTTCTGTATTGCTGCATTGTGGGAAATGGCATAGGCCATGTTTTGGGTGCTCAACCTTATTCTTATTTTGCTCCGTTCAGGCTGCGAGCAGGCTCATTTTGTCGCTCTCTTTGTTCACTTTTCTGAATCCCACAGATAACTGGCCATATGCAGGTGATGTGATGTCAAACAGATGTTTTTATTGCTGTCACATAGTTGAAAAGTGTGCAGCTCTTCAATGCAACACTAGAAAACAACCTCTGAGCAAAGCACTTCTCATTCAACAATCATACAGGGAAAAACCCATTGCAGCAGAGGCACAGCACCGACAGCAGCCTCATTTGTCCAGAAAGCAACCGCGGCGTCGAGGCCCGCTGCTCTCTGAGACTCGCCTTTATCTCGACTGGCACATCTTGCTCTCCTGCTTTTGTTATCGCCAATGCTATCGCTCTTTCCAGTGGCACGAATAACACAACGCTTAACACAACAAGTTCAGAATATGCTCTCTGGGGGCTTTGAAAAGGCATTCAATACCAGCTCCAAGTAAAGGGAAAGTGGAAGTATTAGAAAGGCAAATTGCGACACAAAAGTTTTCTTTTATCGTGCTTTTACCTGTAATGTCGGGTTTCTGTGGCATGAAGAACTGATAGAAGGTGGGCTCCGACAGGCCCTTGACGTTGCGCGCTGTGATTTCCACTTCATATCTTGTGTTCCACTGCAGCGGCTGCAGCATCGCAAAATCATTCGCTCCCGGGACGAGCTTGGTCATCCACTGCTCCTCTTTATCCTGAGAGGACAGAAAAGGGGAGGGTAGAGGAGAGAAATGTAAACTAAATAACCTTGAATAATTTACAACTTCAATCAAGGCTCTACTTTTCATTTTTGTCCGCAAGCATCAAAGAGGAGCAGAGGAAGTGTTGTTTTTATGTGATAAACAACAGTTTACCCTTTGTGTTTTTAATCTGGGGACTCGGAGATAGTGTAATCAGAAATGGAGTTGTGAAACGCCTACACAGATACACTTGCAGAGGTTAAAAGTAAAGGTAATCCTTTGTTTTTCTTCAAGTTCACACAAGCTCTGTGATACCTTTTTTTCCCTCCTTACAACACTCTTCCTTTCCTTCCTTTCTCTTTCTTCCTGTTGACACCGATTGCAAACAAAGGATTGAAAAACTGCAGAGTCTGGCCAAGAGCTGTGCATGTGCCAAATGTACTGTGTGCTTACCATTCTTGCCTTCTTGGCACCTTTTCCTCCCAATATTAGAGGACAAAGAACAGTGCAAAACAGGCATCAGCATCCAAGGCGTCAGTGTTAGTTTGGTTAATGAAAGCTATGACTAAACATGTTCGTCGACGACCTTTTCTTTCTTTCCATGACTGAGACGATACGATAAGATGGCACTGACGTTATTACCAACACATTCTTGCTCCACCCTCATCACATATCAATGTTAGGTCATGTACTTTCCATGTCTAGATACAACATGAAAGGTACCCTGGGTGCATTGGTTGTTGAAGCCCTGGGACACAGTGTCAAGCTCTGCCTGTTACATGAATTATCTTCTTTCAAAATACACTTCCATTTTCACAGGAAATGTACAGTTTGCATACAGTCTCTTAAAATAAACACACTACTTCAGTACAACAACACAAATTGACAGACGCGGTTCGGCTTATGCAACAAAAACATATGTTTAGGTTCAGGAAAAATGAACAGGGTTTGGCTGCAAACGTTGCTTTTCCTGGTGAGAGTCAGCATTTGTTGGACCCATCCACCACCCCTCCTGCCCACCCTACTTGGACTTTTGAACCCTTAACTTTCGTTCTTGTCCTGCCGCATTTCCCCCGATGAAACAGAGTGCTGTTAAACTATGACTATGACCGGCTCTGTATCATGGCACCATTAAAGGATGGGTTTTTTTTGTCAGTGTTTGACGCAGCAAGTCACTGCCCAAGCGCCAGAATTTGACGATTTTGGAGTGAGACTGTGTTGTTATTAAAGACCAAATGTGACCATATTAACATGGAATGTTGTTGACGAGAAAAAGACGAGGCTTAAATGTACTTTAGAAAAATTAAAACTAAAATCTCTCTTAATTTTTGGTAAAAAAAGTGGAGCTAAAACACACTGAGCAGAGTCAGGAGGACTCAGAGTAACTTACTTAAGTTAAAGTTAGTAAGGACAAAATCAGGACCCAAACTACTCCTATGTCCTTACAAGCATCACTGGTGGACGTGGTTGTGTCTGTATTTTCAAGCATCCAGGTGCAATAGCATGTGATCTGAAGGGCTAAATAAAAGAGCAAAGAGAACCTGGTGTGCTCTGTGTACACAAGGCATAGGTCAAGCAAACTGCACTATGGACTTGAAGCAACCCGAACCCAAACCCAGACCACCTGAGTTCTTCAGAGACGTCTGAGCTCTCTTGGAGGGTTCACATATGCACAAAAAATTGCTGAGTCACCTCTCTGAGTCTGTTTCGAGGGCTTAAAAAGACCAAGTGTGAAAACACCCTTCACGAAGCTTAAAAAAAAAATTCAACAACAGGCAGGTAACTTAAAGTCCAAAAGAAAGAAGAACCAAAACTGAATTCAAAACTAACCGGGATAATACAATGAACTCAGGGAAGCAATCCAAACCAGAACACAAGAAACCAGGCAGGAAACAGAGCAGGAAACGACACAAAGGCAACAACAACAAAGGCAATCAAAGAGGTATACAAACACAGACAATTAATCACAAGAACGAGACACAGCTGGAGCAGGAGGACACGGGCAAAAGGAGGGAAATGGAGATTGGCTGTCAGCAAGGGTGTGGTGGGGAACACTAGGGTGGAGCAAACACGACTAACACAGAACAGGTGTGAAGGGAAGACTAATGTGACTAATGACGACAGGTGTGACAGTAAACACACAAAGACAGGAAGTAAAACAAGACATGACACGAGGAGAGAATCTCCAAAATAAAACAGGAAACAGACTGAATATTAATGAATAACATGAAACAAAGAAAAAACAAACACAAACAGAAAACCAGAGAACAAAGTTCACAAGAAAACACAATAAACAAACATTGTGAAATTTGTCATAAATAGTGCAGGAATTCTTGGGTTATGGTCAAAAACATGTTTTGTGAGGTTACAATGACCTCTACCTTCAACCACCAAACTCTAGTCCAAGTGGACGTTTGTGCCAAATTTACAGAAACTCACTCAAGGTCTCAGTGACCTTTGATCTTTATCAACTAAATTCTCATCAGTTCATTCTTGAGCACAATTGGATGTTTGTGCCAAATTTAATGGAACTTTGTTTACAAAAATGTGCTATTTTTGAGAAATTACATTCATGAGAGTAGGATGGATGCAAGGGCACACTGTCCTTGACCTTTGACCACCAAAATCTAATCAACTCATAGTTGAGCCCTATGAGTTTGTGCCAAATTTAAAGAAATTCCCTAAGGCATTCTTGAGATACATCCCTCACGAAAATGGAACGAACGGACGGACAACGAGAAAACATAATGTCATAATGGCTATCGGTGGAGTGGAAGCTTAAAAACAGGATAAGGTTGACTAAATATGATAAAAACTAACAATGACTAAGCCTTAAAAAAAGGTGACAAAATTGTGACTGTGTTTAACATTTGTCTGGATTGTCAAGTGACCGTGATGGGTCTGTGTGTGTGTGTATGCATAATCTGTTTCCATCCTTTATGCATGGCCCTCCATGATGAAGCAGTTCCTGATGCCACACAAGGCCGTGTGATTACCGGGGTGTGAAGCATCTCCGCACCGGCTTCCTGCTTGGCCTTCAAAAGCCTCGCTGAGACTTCCTGACCCTCTTTTTTTCCACAGTGTGTTTTCATCTGCAGCAGCATTATTTTAAATCGCTGTCACTCTCTCAATGAGACACAGAAATGCCTGCTTGGACACATTAGCACTGGGGAGATAGGAGATTTGGACAAGCTCAAATCCACTTAGTCCTGTGGAGAGTTTTTGTACGAGTGCCATCTATTCTGCTTCCTGGCCTCATCTCAGTCGCTCTCCTTATCTTGTGAGTTTAAGCTGCTATTTTACACACACAAAAAAATGAACTACTTAAATGGATGAGTGAATTCTGAGAGCTTGTGTGTACTCTTTAAAAACACGAATTGTAAGCAACACAAGGATGGAGAAATAGAGATTCTCAAGCAGAACATTATTAATTTTGCCACCAACGCACCCTCTCAACTCGGTCGTTGGGAAGCTATCAGGCTAGTGAGTCATGCGCACTCGTCTGAGAGGAAAATGCATTCCCAGTGTCACATTCAGTGTCGCTATTGTGTCAAACACAAAGAAAAAGCTATAATTTGGAGCTGTTTTGGTGTCTTTTATGTGTGGCAAAATTACACACTTCAAAATGAAAGAAAACGCCTCCTCCAAGTTGGATGGTTCTCATTTTTGTTAATTTAGTAAGTGGCTGCCTTGATTCATTCAGAGCACAGGGACATTCTGCAACTTAATTCCCAGAATAAATGTTGGTATTGGTCATTTCTGCAAACAAGTACGTACCGGATATGCTGAAACTTTACGATTCTGTGGTTAGAAATAGATCAAGTTTTTGCTTAAATTACCCAGTTTTGTTGCCACAAAAACCACTGAAAATGCTGCCGATGTCAAGTGTTATACTTGAATGCACTGGAAGAGTGCATCCATTGAACCTGCTCATATTTACGGTGAAATGTAAACTGAATGCATCAGTTTGCAACTTATGCTTTTGGTTGTGAGCATTGCTCATTTTTGCGACCTTGCATGCCTGCGTTTTGTCGATATGGGTTTCAAACCAACCTTTTCCTTCACATAAGTATCAAGAAGGTGCTACCAAGCACCCAGGAACCCACTGCAGCCAATCTTACACAGTGACCAAACATGGAATTACAACTTCTGGGTCTGTTACGTGATGTCATGGAGCCTAAAAAGACATCTTCCCATAACTTACATTGTGTGTAAATCAGTAGACATTTTTTTAAATGTCACAACCCCCACAAAATGGCTCATTTCATTATCACATCTGATCCATTCGGGCTAAAAGTTCTGCACGACTCAATCATTTTATCCCCACTCAACTTAGCAAAGGGCTAAGTTAGCTGCCCAGCCATACTCTGATGCGCTTGGTCTATGGGCCCAATGATGCAGAAAATCCCTGTAATTTTCTACTTGGGAAGTCAAACTTTTTTGGCTTCATGTGCCATGAGCAACTTATATAGTATTGAATGGAGCCTTGACTTGAACTTGGTCTCACTCCGAAGTTGTTCAAAACCCAGTGCTGTCACTTTCGGCATTAGGCACTGACGAAAAAAGCTGTCCTTCCACATCGGTATGACACCTGACCAGTCGCAGTTATTGTTTAACAGCACCCAGTGGCATCAGGGGGAAACATGGGGGGACAACAATGAAAATTAAGGCAATGGAGGTCCGAGTAGGTTGGTTGGGAGAGGTGGCTGATGGATCCAACAACCACCAACTTTCACTGGGGAGGCTGGAGTACGCTTTTGTAGAGCCAAACCCTGTTCTTTTTGCCTAAACCCACGTGTGTGTTGGCAAAACGTAATCACGTGCATTTGTTGTTGAAGGACTGTATGCAAACTGCACATTTCCTGTCAAAACGGCGACCCAGAATGTCAACGACCAACACTCCCAGGGTACCTTGTGCATCAGATCTCAACACGAAAAGTCCATGACCGAACATTAATATGCGATGAGGTCGGAGTGGGAATGTGCTGTCGAATTCTGTATCAAGTTCTCTTCATGCATGCATGGGTGCTATTAATTTTAACAATGAGGGAAATGCTATTTGACAGGGACACAGACTTCGACACAACATCTGCATGACTAGAGCAACTGCCACTTCAGACAGCGCAGCTACCGGTACTGCTGAAGCCATTCCACACGGATATTTGAGAAGGATCAGAAAATGATGATCACAAGAATTTCTTTCATTTAAAGTGGACTTATTATACTCTTACATATTTTGTCGATCCTATATTATGTTACAATGTTAGACGTTCATAGTAAATGTGTGCAAAATTGCCCTGTGAGCAAAAACCTCTGACTTCAGACCGTTTATAGTGTGACAGATTTCTTTATATGGTCATCAGCTCCAGGCAAGCTACTGCAAGTATTTATTTAACATACCCTATATTGCCTCAGGTAGCTACATGCTAATGTCCGGCAAGGGTTAGGGTTAAGGTTAGGGTTGAATCTGGAACATGTCCAGATGGGGTTCGAAGCTTTTAGTGGTGATTTCTCATAGTAGAAAGTGCCACTTTACTCCACTACAATGATTCCCTAGTTGCAATGATGGTGCAAAGACAGAGATTTGGGAGACCTGACAAAGCTAAGCACTCAGAACCAGCCATGGCTTTGTCAAGAAAGAGGCTTAAAAAGACAGAGCGTTTCAGACAAAGGGTTAATATAGGTGTTCCAGCGCAGACGTTATGAAGACAGTAAAGTGGTTTTTGACCTTTAAAGCTCACACATTCTCACTCCAACCTCACATTTTGACATGTGGTCATGGACTTTACACCCCAGGTTTGTCTTTACAATCATATGAGAAGCGAACACCAGCCTCCTGGGTGAAAGTACCCCTGCTGCCCATCATACTTGGACCTCTGCCACCTTAACTTTCATCACTGTCCTGTCATGTTTTACCCTGATGCCGCAAGGCACCGTTGAACAAAAACGATGACTGGCTGCGCATCATGCCTATGTGAAAGGACAGCTTTTTCATTGGTGTCTGACTCTGGAAGTAACTGACAAAGCGCAGGATTTCGATGACTTCGGAGTGAGACTGGGTTCAATTTAAGGCCCCGTTCCTTACTATGGAAGTTGCTTATGGCGCATGAAGTCAAAAAAGGCTTCTCAATGTCGTCCTTTCATGTCTGCATTTTTCATCAGTGTCTGACTCCAGAAGTCACTGACGAAGCTCCGGATATTGCCAACTTCGGAGGTTGTTTAAGTGTGTAAACATGTTCTAGAAGACCACTCAAAACGCAAGTATGAACCTGGAAATGAGCATAAACAAAAGGCGGAAATGAACGTGAACTAGTTAAGTTTGGGGACTGTAAACTTCAAATTCTGAACTATGAACTAGTTGATTTTAATCTGTGTGAACTGAACTTTGAGCTAGCTCTTGTGAAGTATAAGCGTGTACAGGACTGTTGTTGTCCTGCCATCCAACATGCCCTCAACCCCACTATGACAAAGTCAGCTCATATATGTGTACGTTTACAGGTTTGAAACGTACAAATGTAACGTATCTGTGGTTTGCAGACATGCACAATGTCAGTGACAGATCTGATCAAAGTAGCCCTGTCTAACTATAAAACACTCTTAGTTACTCACAGTCTTGTACTTGACTATGTACTCCACGATGGGCATCCCTCCGTCGTCCTGCTTGACCAGACCCAGCCTGTAGGTGTGGCCCATTCCTCTCTGCCCGTGGACCGCCGGCGGACTCGGCTCTCCTGCGGGAGACACAAGGAGGAGGCTTCAGTGGAGATGCGAAACAATATGTCTTTGTGTGTTTTTCCTCTGCCTGTGTGTGCATTCCCAAGGAGGGGAGCAGGTGGCAATGTGAGATATGAGATAAGGATGCAGTACAAGGAGAGAGAAGGTTTAAAGCTGAATTAAATTCATATTACGAGGCAACTCCCACTGCCTGGCTATAACTAATGTTGACTGGGGGTTCTTATTATTCACTGTATTTTGCTAATTGGGTCTTCTTTCTTACATTTATTCTCAGTAGCTGCACTGCTGTATAATATTAACGGTGGAAATACTTTTCCTACAGCCTCGCCGAGATTTACTACAATCCTGCTGTGCCAGATTGCCAGAATAAATAAAATGCTTATCATAAAACCCCTGCAGTGTATAATTTTTAATGTTTTACATCAAGGCACAAATTTGACAGGATCTATTCCAAGCTCCAATAATCTGGATTCATATCACTGAAATATGAGGAGGTTGTAACTATTTCACATATAAGCACACCGGAGTTTCATAAGATGGCAAATAGGACTCATTTCACTAAGGTGCTGATGCTTTGAATATATTTTGCAGCATGTTTGCATTCCTATCTCGTATTTATTTATTTCTGCCTATGCAATCAGGACTATGTTTCTCATATTAATCCAAATAAATCTCCATAGCTGTTTTATCTGAGTTTGTGAAACCCTTTTGTGGAACATTTCCATACTCTGGGGTTTGCACTTGATCATCTCCTGCACATCAACATCTCTGAAATGTTGCGATGTGCCAATAATTAGCGATTCTAATTGCTATAAAGCCATTGTAGTGATGAATAAAAGTGATTATGAGTGGATACATATAGAAACGGCTGTTAGAATAGTCCTGAAGATGCCTTTTGGGTTCGATGTTAACGAGATGAGAAGCTCTTATTTTGAAGAATGTGTCGGGAAATGAGCAGCGTGCTGGGAAGAACAAAGGAAACGGACTCACGGATGGGTAAAGTCTGGAAGGTCTCCGTGTGGCTGAACTCTCCCTGACCCTTCCCGTTGACAGCTGCCACTCGGACCTCGTACGTCGTGTTGGGCTCCAGCCCTGTCAGCACCACCGTTGCTAGAGAGAGACAAGACCAGAGTTCATGTCACCGGGAAATATAAAGCTACCATCAATCATGAAGATAGCAGAGAGGATCATTAGTTTTTCATGGTTTCAAGAGACAGCAACAATATTGCAGAGGGGAAGAGAAAAAGAACAAACAGCAACAATGTGCTGGTTAGATGAAGAGACAAAGAAATGGTTTTCCCAGTTGGCCTGAACTCAACCTCACCCTAACCTTTTAGATTGAATTGTAAGTAAAAATAAAACTAATGGAATGCTGAAATTACCAATTTGAATTTGCATTTTTTTTTTTAAATTTGGTTGGTTATCGTCAGCAAATCTCGCCCTTCTTGTCTTGGCCTATCCACATCATGGATGTATAATAAGGACTGGAAACAGCATTGGAGGTGGGGCCCTGTTCATCTCCATAAAGGTGATCAGTGGCGCATGAAGCCAAAAAAAGCTTTAAATGAGCCGTTTCGAAGGCTTGAAAGTCTATAGTAAAACATTAGTCTTTTTAAGCCCCAAGGCAACACATGATGGACCTGGACGTTGTAACTCCACGGTCTTCCAGCTAAAATTGGCTTCAAAGCCTGGTGCTGTATCCGGGGGTTTGATCGGCATGAAAAAAAGGAAATGTTCTTGTCGTTTCTGATGAACTACAAGGTTTTCAGAATCACAATATCCCGTACAATGTGCTAACATTAACTTCTAACCCAGGAGTCTGCAACCTTTATTATCAAAAGACCAATTTTTGGCCACAACAAAAGCAAAATAGAATTTCTGGTGCCGCAAAACACACATTTGAGCCCTATCATGTTGGTAGCACAGCCTATTAAGTCTTAATGAGCATCCATTTGGCTGTTTTTAACACAATGAAGCCACTCTGATGTGGGCTTTTTATAACTATTTGGTTCTTTAACCTTGTAATATTGGTGTTGAAAGCAAATGAACCGAAGCATAGTCTCTTTTTTTCCTCCCTTTTTTGGATTTAGAATTCATAGCTAGCTTAGCTAGGGAGACTCAAGACCATCCACTGCCTTTGAGGTTTGGCAAAATTTAGAGGTAAAGGCACCAGGCTGTAGACTGACGAAGCACATTTAAGTTGACGAAATGCTCAAACATTTTTTGTTCAGTGTTTAGGCTACGCACTTTTACAGCTGGAGAATTTATGAATCACTACATCAGTGACAAATGAACATCTAAATCTTAAAAACTAACATTATTCATTTTCATAGAACTATTTTGAAGTCATAGAGAGCCACTGAAGAGGGGCCGAAGAGCTACAAGTGGCTCTGCACCGCAAGTTGCCAATCCCTGACCTAACCTTACAATATCAGAGGTGGCAGAAAGACATACAGCCACTGAGACTGAAATTTTCATCAAAGTTGACCAGTTAACGTTATTCATTATATGCCTAAGCTTAATTTTTACTTAGCAAAACAGCAATCGCTTATTGGTAATTTGACATGTTAATTGGTAATGTTGGAATGCCCCCTAGTGGACAGTACATATAATAACCAAATGCTGATGGTGGAATTGGCAAAAATGTCAAAAATGGGAAAAGTCTGAGCATTAAAAATGTAAATATAATTTGAATTTTTAAAATTAAGAGGAAATAAAATTAAATGGGATTATAGAGGATGATCATAGAGGATGATTGACACTGAAATTCTCATGGTTTTGGAATCAGGGGGTCAACAATCACATAGTAATATAATGTTTGAGTGTCCACGTACTTTTGCCTGTATTCCATATCTCAATGCTGTGCTAAATGTATTTCTAACCCACAGACTGTGCAAAAGAAGTGGACATAGCCTCCGGGTCTGAAAAGTGAAGCCAAATCGTAAGTGTCCTGGGGTCAGTGTCCACATAACTTTTTTTCAGAGACAAAAAGTACATTATGTGAAGAGTAAAGTTTGTCCCAAAGCTTGCTGCTGTGTTTAACCCCTGCACCTTGTTGAAGGGTAGTTTATTCAGCTGTGAAGGTGGCTACAAACAGAGTTACACTCCATGATGGAGTGGGGATGGGTAGGGTCCGGTTTTGGAGAGGCCCTATGAGAACCCAACATCCCACTTGATTAAAATTATTCAAAACGGTAGTCCACAATCCAATGGGTGACATTATGGTGGCTACATCCACTACTGTAATATAGTCTATGATCTAACCAGACCTTCTGCCTGTTAGTGTTTGTTTTAGACTTGTTGACAATGGAAGATCTGTGCTCATTTGGTGCCAGTCTCACAGTATAGAAGCTTTAGCTGTATTACTATAACATAATTTAAATAAAGGAGCAGCAGCGCTCCACTAAAAGACTAATAATAACTAGCATGAGAATATTATTGTCAAGGCAGTGCAAGATAGTCTTTACAGTGCAAACATACATTTATAATCTACTACTGTAATTGGCAGCAAATCAGAGAGATGTTTACCTACAATATTAAACAAGTCTTTGTGGATCTCCTGAGATCAGAGTACATTATCATAAAGAATATTGCTATGTTGCCAATGAACCAGTACTGTTACATTCATGTTGTAATTTACATCGACCACTGAAGGAAACACCAGATCTCATTATCAGACCACATTACAGATTCCTATTTAAATTCTACAGTCACTAGAGTCTATTTACATAACCTTCACTATTCAGAAAAGGCAGCTGAGAGTCGGCAGCGTAATGAGCTTGAGTGAAAGTTGTTGTTTTTGTCAGTCTGCACAAATTAAATACTTGAATGGTAATAGGTGCTTTTGCAGTTCTTTAGTCCTGGAACTCAAAACAAATTCTTCAATTTGCAGCGGTGCTAGGTTACTTCCCAGGCTATAAGCAGACATTTCAATTTGGGCAGAAGCATTCAAACGAAACAAGTCCAGGCATCTCATTATATTGGAGAGTTTATGGTGGAGGGATCTTCTGCTGATAATATCTGAAGTGGCCTCTATGATTCTATGATGCCACTTACTGGTTTGTAATTAGTCCACTTTGTTTAATATTTTATTCATAATTTTGAGTAAAGAGCTAAATTTATCTAACTAGGCAGGAAATTTACGACTTATTTATCCAGTTCTGCTCCTGATATTTCCAACCTGTGGTTTAGTATTCGCCTCACCACATCTACATATTGTAATTGACTCTGAAATGAAGGGTATTAGCTGTAAGCCCTTCAGGTTTGTCAGACCTGCTTATCACCCGACCATTAGTCCTCCGGCTTCCATTTCCCAGCCATCCATCCATCCTTCACCTCATGGTGTACTCTCCACCAACAGGCTCAGAAATCAATTTGAAGTCGTAAAGCATAGGAAGAGAAGGCGTGTGCTCTTTCAGCTCAGTTGGGTTCTGGCACTCTCCCCCACGAGGTGTTTGAGGTCCGTCAAGACGCAACAACATCTCAGGGCTGAGGCTTTGAAGGATCGCATGGCAGATGATGTGATACGGCTTCTGCCCGTGTGCGGTGTTCGATGTGTGGTGGTTGGGATGGTCTAGTAAGCAGAAGTTTTGGACTGAATAAAAAAAAAACTGCGAATATTTCTCAAAAGTTTATGACAGGGTTTGATCACTGAGGGGTCTTTAAACTCATAATTTCTTATACGAATGGAAGAAATTAAATTCATGTCACAAAAACATTTCTAAACACAGCATAATGGCAAGGCTTTGCTTTTACATACTGTTCTTTACTACTTTCTTTCTGCACCTTGGACATGGAACAATTTTCAAAAACATCTAAAATTAGAAACACTTGTATCAGTCGATGAAAAGAATGTGGAGATGGAGACGTGCTTGTTTTTCTAGAGGGAACACTATGAATAGTTGTTTTATTGTGGATTTTTGTATTATATGTTGCATTTGCTGCACTTTAAATGTGTTTCGATTGGCTGCTAACGTGGCCAGGTCTCTCTTTTAAAAGATATTTTCAATCTCAGTGGGTCTTCTTAGTTTAATAAAGGTTAAATTAAAAAATAAATACTGTCTATTATTACTATTACTATTATTATTTCCATGAATTGTGTTCTTTTTTTTTTTTTTTTAAAACATTAAACAAGAAAACTTGAAATTAAAGAAAGAAATATACCAGGATTTTTGCAACTTTAAGCCCCATAACTACAAAGTCTAAGTATTTTTTTTATTAATTACCAACTGTTTTCCGACCATTGGAGTTGAATGTTATGTTTTATTTTTTTCCTACTTGTTAAAGCCGCCATTGATTTGGACTCAATTCAACATGGTCAACAAATTAATTAGCACACTGTTAACATTTGTTTGAGTTGTTTGATCTATCACAGTAAACATCAAGTTCTTACCTAACAATTTCATGTCAACTTTTTCTTCAAAGGAAAGCAGTTCCAGTGAAAACTATTTACAGTAACATCTATGGATTATTTTAGGTAAATTTCAATATTTTTCAAAGTTCCATTATATTTATATTATTTATATGAAAACGTAAATCAGCGTAGACTGATTTGGAAAGTTTTTACTTTGTTATCTGATAACTTTTTATTAGTTCGTGTTGATGGAAAATATAAACAGATATAGCAATAGAAATCACCGCCATAGTCTTTTTCTTCATTCTGGAGCTGCAAGTACATTGCTACATGTAGCTACATGCTAACACCAGGGAAACATGTAGTCGTGGTTGCCTATGTTGTTAACACTTTTCCCGCCAAAACTGTATCTTTAAGTTGCCAGCCACCAACGGCATTTTTGAACATATTCACTAATCTTTCAAGACCCACAGAATTATTTGTTCTGTGAATATATAAACAGTAAATTCATCAAAATATACACAAAATACCCTTTTATTCTATCATGTTCCATTCCTTTTTTATCAACACTTGGAAAAAACAAAACAAAAAAAAACATTTCGGACAAAAAGCTGAGAAAAATGCATTTTTTTCAGACATTCATTTTTAAGCACAAAATCAATTTCACAGTTACATTTTAGGTTTTCTTCCTATTTCCTCACCTCAAGTTGAATTGTATAGCTAAGAATAATGATGCTAATAATGAAAATAATATTCTCTTTGAGGTACAGCAGAACACGTTGTCACGTTCAATGTTCTGTTGTCTCCCTCTCTGTGGTTGTCTCGTCAGTGGTCACTGTTACCATCACAAACATCCTGTTTCGTACCGCCAAACTCGTTAGCTTCTTCCCCCAAACTGGATTCAGAATGTTGATCAAAACAGGAATTGTCAGAGTCTGAGTTCGTCAACATCTCCATGGCTTGCGCAAACGTAAAACTTTTCCGTTGGTGTCGGCATTGGACATGGCAGTGTTGTTCTATTTCACAAGATGTGTGACAGTGTCTCCATCTTATAACAATGAAAACAACCATTCCTGGAATATCTTGGCAATGGGGGGAAAGTGTTAACAACTTTTTATTTGTTCATGTTGATAAAAAATGGAGACATATAGTGTTAAAAAAGTGCTACTGGATACCCCTTCAGGGTCTTTCTGGGGCTGCAAGTAAACTGCTACATGTAGCCACATGCTAACATCAGGGAAACATGTAATCTTGGTTGCCAATGTTGTTAATTTCTTCCTGATTTCAGATCATATTCCTTTTTGAACCTGTCCTGTTGTGAAGATTTTGATTTTGAAAGCTTTTTATTGGTGATTTTTCATGGTACAAAGTGAAGCTAAAAAGAAGCGTCTCACAGAAATGGTGAATACAGGTGTTCCAGCATCGACAGTATGGGGAAATAAAGTGGTTTTTGAATACTGGAGCATGTATAGATGTTCTTGAAGGAAACCAAATCCTGAAAAAGAGCATGATAGGTCCCCTTTAACAAACCTAATGGAAACCGGCTCTGTCTTTGAAACAAGCTGAGCATGTGAAAGCTTCCTTATTGATCTGACACATTCAACTTGCCTCAGTCAGGAAACGGAGATGGAAATAGACATGTGTTTAAGAGGGCTTTTAGCCGTCTTCACAATAAGAACGTGTTGTGCATAATGAAGCCCACCTCAGCAGCACACTGATGTTCCTTACGTTTCACACTACAAGCGCATAAGAAAGCACTTATCTGTAAAGGAAAAAATGATGTGAAAACCTTTTTCTGTCACTGTTAATGTCATTAAATGAACATAATTCCCACTCACTCTGGATGCTGTGCGACTTGACGTCCCTCCAGTCCTGTGAGCCAACTTCCTTGTATTGGACCAGGTAGTAGCTAATGGGGACGCCGCCATGCGAGTCGGGCTTCATGAAGGTGACGGTTGCCAAGCGTTGGGAAACAGCTGAGAGACGCACCGAGTATGGATTTGATGGTACATCTGTGAAGAGGAAATAATGACAGCATTTGAATGATTTCAGAGCTGCAGTATACACTTTTAAAAGTACATACATAATACGAAGGCAGATGCTAATGGCACCTAGGTGTCCATAGCCAATAATGTTATTTACACCCAGGTGTAAATAACCAATGTGGCTAACATAAAGTAATTTCTCATAAATTTACCACTTAAATCTAAGAGAATAGCCATATTTACTTTAATTTCACAGATAAGAAACAATAAATTGTGAAGACAATAAAGCCTCCACAAAAATAGCATTTTAAGTCTTGAGTGTGATTTATCCTGGTTTTATATGGGTATAGGAAATCTTAAGAAAGTTGTTTTGTCGTTGAACCTTGTGAGCTGTAATGGAGCTGAATTTTGTAACGTTACCTTTGTGAAATGTTGCTGTTGTCCCTGGCTTCATATGAGAAGAAGAAAAGTCTGCTAGCTGCTAGGCTAATTTATACAATGTAAAATGCCATAAGCTTGTGCTAAAAACATTAGCATGTTGTATTTGTGGGGAAAATGTGTCCAGATAAAGACAAGGGTTTGTCAGATACACCAATACATAAAATGTATAAATGCTCACAATGGCTTAGGCCATGTACATGGCTGTTTAATATACATAGGGAGCGGGTCTTCATCTACAGTGAATGCCATGTTGCATCTCCATGTTTTTACAGTAGCCCAAACACTGGTGCTAGATAGGACTATTAACTTTTTCATGTCAGCCATTGTACTTAGAAACCCCTCCACGATGAGAGTTTCGGAAAAACAGATTTTTAACATGAAACTGCTTTGTTCAGTGTTTTTACCGGTTTAAATGACCGGGTTTTAGAGAGAAATAACCCTCTGCAGATGATTGGGCTCCCAATAAAAACCTCCTGAACAATGTACACTGAAGAAAATTCAAACCCAGTGAAGTTTCAGCTGGTTGCAATTTGCAAATCTCACCACTAGATGCCAATAAGCCCCCTTAAATCATACACTGTCTTCCTTTAAATTTTTTTTAAACCATACATTATGCATCTGCATTTGCACAATAATACCAATAAATTCATTTTCCAACTGAGGATGGAGGTACTTTATTGCTGCAGACATTACTCACTGTGCCTCCGACCTATTACATCACTGTCATCCCCAAAATCAAACTAAAGTTAGACATTATTGCTTTAATAAGTGTAAGCCTTGAAAGCAATTTAACATACTTCATTTCGAGGTGGGGTGATACATTACTCAGCTGCATCTTTCATTCGTCCTTGGACTTGTTTTAGTTGCAAACACATGCTCTTGTTTTAGTTCACTTTCAAAGCATGGGTGCAATAATCGTGTAAAGAAATTTCTAGTGGTTTAACTTTGAAGAGAGTGTGCAAAGAAGTGATGAGTCCTTCCACTGGAGATCATCTCTCCTCCGAGTCTCCACTGCTGACTCAAACTTTTACAACTACATGAGTGTGTGTTTCTTACTCTGTGTGTGTATTTCTGCAGAATTGTAAGTGTCAGAACAACTTCCAAAACACATTGTTTCCTGCAAGACTACATATTAGGTCAGCTTTTTGCTCACTACTTTTCTCCTTAGCCAGAGCAATTCAATCTGCACTAAAGATAATTGGACTGCACTATTGTGTATTAGCCTGGGCTACCGTAAATTAGGGGGTACTTCAGTAAATAGCGAGGGGTATGGTAAATCAGCTGGCACTATTTGAGATTAGGCGAGGCTGAATAGGGGTTGGGAGTTGTAGTGGAATTTATCTTCCTGAGAATTGCAAATAAAGCTATTACCATTAGTAGAGAGGTAGAGGGTTACAAAGCAGTTGAAGAGTTGGAGTTACTGTGAGAGCAGTGATTCGAAAGGTGTGGGATCCCTGACTCCACACATTCGGGACTTTAAATGAAGTCACCAATCTCATTAGTGCGGGTAAAGGGGCCACGCAGTAGTGGCAATCCTGCACACTCACCTGCCTGGGCCAGGATGAACTCCTGGTATCGAACTCCAATGTTGTTCCTGGCTGTGCAGTTGTAGCGGCCAAAATCCCTGTCGGACATAGGAGTTACCTAGAACCAGAGACAAATCATTTTTTCTTACAATCTTTTTTGATACTGCATGATGCTATGCAAATAGTTTGGGTTTTATTTGATATCTGCTTTCATCTTTGTGCAACGGAGGTGGATGGATTTGTTTGTGAAGCTACAGCAACGAGTCAAATGACTAAGAGTAATGTGAAAGGTGTTGATTGTCATGACACAGTCACATTGGCTCCAACATTTTAGCTTCGTAAAGCTTATTATTTCAGTTAACAGCCACAAATTGAGCACAGCATTAGTTCAGGCAGGACACAATGTCAAGCTCACTGCTGCTCTGTCCTGTTCCCGAAGGGTCTTTGCAGCTGCTCTCCCTGCCTTAGGCTTTCCATGTAAGCGCATGGAGGGGCAGGGAGGTTTGCTCTCTCTGCTTCAGGTTTTCCTTGTTTGCATGTTGAAGGGCAGAGAGATGTACTCTTTCTGCCTTAAGGCTTTCCATGCAGGTGCTTGGAAGGGCAGAGAGAGCACACCTCTCTGGGCCATGCTGCCAACTTTAATTCTGCAAATGGAAATAAAGTTTTCTTTGACTTCAGTGTTTTTGACTGAACTTAACTAATTTGGTTTACTCTCATAAAGCTTATTTTAAAGTTTTAAGCAAAACAGCTCTAATTAACTCACCATATGCTTCCAGCCCAGCACCAAATGGAAAATAAACAACTAGCAGGTAAACATTGTGGAGCACTGAGCAGCTAAAGAGGCAAATATTTAACAAAGTTTGGTAGAAACTAGCCTGGGAACCAGATGAATCTGCCAGCTCATGTGTTATTATCTCTGGCAGATGCCTCTGGTTCCCCTCAGGTTCAGACATATTTCCACCCAACCTGGCCCACTTGGGGCAAATCATAACTGTTTATCTAATATGGGGCAGGTTTCATGTGATGACTAAAAACTTTTGGAGTCTTTGCACTGGATGCAACATACATCATGACATCATGTTTACCTCACAAACCCACACAAAAGAGACACTGTGGGAAGTGTAAACCTAATTCAGGAAAGAGGAGTGTTGTTGGGGCATTTTCAAAAACAACAAAGATAGCTGCAGTCGATGTGGAAGTTTACATTAATGTACTATTTCCAAATTCTGTTCACAAACATACTGATGCTACACCATTGGAGCTCATCTCTGCATGCTTTTGTCTTGTTACATTTGGCCACTGCTCAGCATTATGTCACGTTTGCTTGCTTTGAATTGTTGTAGGTATATCCAGTTGAAAACATATGAATTATGGTCTTTGGTTCATTGATAAAAACGCCTCTTGAAAATTGAAAACCAATAGGTTCCGGACTATTTTACACTGGCAAATTGGTCTAGCAATGCCAGGCTCAGTAGAGATAAAAACAGAGGGAAAAGTATTGGGAATATAAAGCCTTGTTCATACCAAAGATTTGTAACAAGAAGAGTTGAAACAGTGAACTAGTTGCAATAAGCCTTTTGGCAAAGTTCTTAAAACCTGCTGGTTCACACCCAAGAAACTATATGAGACAGTGGGGTTGGAAGGGTCAGCACCGTCTGACACCGGCACACCGTAAGGACGTAAACAGAGGGCACGGCGGGGACGAAGCACCTGCCGCAGCAAATGAACGCACCATCTGCGGTCATTTTGACTTGACCAGCGGAGGTAACTACAAGCTGATTGCCTGCTGAAACAGGTGACGAGCTTTTTGTTCTACAACCAACCAATTTAACCAGCGGAGTTGCAGGTGACACCATCAGTTGGCTTGAGTCGAGCTCAGACCGGCCCGTTCACACCGCTGC
The DNA here is from genome assembly GCA_019142605.1 of Cephalopholis sonnerati. Taxonomy (NCBI): domain Eukaryota; kingdom Metazoa; phylum Chordata; class Actinopteri; order Perciformes; family Serranidae; genus Cephalopholis; species Cephalopholis sonnerati. The sequence continues at coordinate 7,279,799 of JAGQAX010000024.1, forward strand.
AACTTAAACGGTTTTGTCTCTTCACGAATCTTTGGTCTGAACTTGGCTTAAGACTTCAGGATTTTCTCGCCACAGAGAATTCCAAGGCCTCCGTCACATTTCGTCCCACCTCCAGCTCTTGAAGAAACTCTCATGGGTGTTGCGTGTTGCACTTGATGAATAACTGCCCTTCTGCCCTGTGGTGGCACTGTATTGTAATCAGCACAGTGTCCTGGTAAAGGTGCTGCCAAAACTACCAATAGGAAGGAAAGAACAGTCGTATTTTGGCTGGACTGCAGCACAGTGGGTATCATCACTATAAAAATGACAGATAGCTGGTGAGGACAATATTAGTCTCCTTTTCCCTGCTGTTCAATGTCTTAATATAATTTTATATTGCCAGCTGGCACTTACAAATGCTGTTCGGCATTTGTGAACGCAACTCTGTGCAGTTTGGTAGAGTTGGGAAGATATTCACAGATTTAAAAGTCCTTAATCAATAACTCATAAGCAAAATGTTGTTAAAGCACCAACAAGGCCTCTTTCTAACCGTATAGTTAGTTCAGCAATGAACTACAACCTAATTTCCATCGTCTTCTGAGCTGGGCAATAACACTGCTCTCTATGTGCAGCTGGCTGAGTGTGTAGAGTCTATCTACAAAGTGCTCCACTGAAAAGAGATACTACAAAAATATTCAATAACTTCCCTCTTATACAGTGTAGTGTCACCAAAATCACTTCACACACATATTTATTGAACTCCTAAAACATGTTGGTTGTAAGAAGGTGTTTGCTGTGCACATGACCATGATGGTACCACGTCTGCCTCATTTTGAGCCAGAAAAACCCAAGACTTGGAATGAATGTCGCTCCATATGGTGTGTGTACAGTGTGTGAACTTTCTCGTGCTCTGTAATTGCTAGTGAAGTGACTTGTACCCACCTCCAGCACAGACTTGCCGTCTACACTGTGGACCCGCGTGTTGGCAGTTCCCTCCGCAGAGATGGTGAAGCGTTCTCTCCTCCACAGCATGGTGGCAGGAGGGTTGGACATCACGTCGCAGCTTATGTTCACCGGGTTCCCTTCCCAAGAGTAATAGATGGTGTGGTTGGTCAGAAACTTTGGTATATCTGTCAGAAACATAAAAATATTGCCTCTTAAAGTTGTCTCGTTTTCAGCTAAAACAAGACATAAATTGCTAAGACAATAACTGATGGTGTGTTTGGAAACTGTGGAAGCTTATTACACACTCAAATCAAAGGTGAAGCTGTTCTTCATGATCAAAGACATAAAATGACTTGCTGAGGCTTAACCCACAAGTTCCTCACAGAGAGAAGAATTTCGTTAACGCTCCCCAAACGCCCTCTGCAATGTTAAGAAGAAAAACTTAATTGAAGCCACCTCGTGTTCAGGGGAAGGGGATCTCTGTTACGATCATCTCCCTAAGAATAAAAATAAAGGATGCGGAGAGAAGCTCATTTGCCCCAGCAAATAAGAAGGGCAGTAATAGAGGATCGTGGTGGCGGGCTGTTGTGCGCATTTCTTTCGGCCCAGTCAGCCCAGCTCAGTCGGAGAGGCATTATGGTTGTTTTATGCTCGCTTGCAGGATTCCATTAAAGAGATTGATGCCTGGCTCTCTGTCACAGCCGAGGACGCGTTATCCCCCTGCAGCCTGCAGTGACTTAGTAAATGAGTTCATTAGTTCGGTGGCAGCGGCTGCCTCAGCCCCGCCACACTCCGACTCACAGCCTGTGTCTTTTCTGCAGAGCGGGAGTGGAGTCTGAGAGCAAGTTGTCAGCTGTGGCTCCGGCAAAACAAGTTTACAGTGTAATGACAGCGACTTTGCTTCATGGTTGGGGTGTGCATGCATGTGAGGGTTTTTTTTTCTACATGGGGGCGCCATTAAACTTCTTCCAAAATGTCAACTTTTCAATGCAAAATCCGTGAACCCAAAAGTCACCTCAGCCAGAGGAGGAGAAAATTGGTTTCCACATGACAACAAAGATGCAGTGTTCAATTTTTTACCCTCCCTGTCTCTCCGAGTATATTTGTTTGTCTGCCCTCTCTCTTTGTTGTTCCTCCGAGCGTCAAGGTGGAAAAAAAAAACGCAATTTTCATTGGTTCAGGCAACAGAGCCGCTCTCATAATGAACCTAATAATTCCGAGGCCAAAATGGAGATCTTTGCTTCAGAGCTCATTAGGCAGGGGATAGCCCGCCCCAAATAACCCCAAACAACTAGCGCTGAGGAATGGGCGCGCTCATCGGGAAGTAGGGAAGCTGTCGGCGGGGGGAAAGGCGACGCATGATATCCTCTCCCTAATTAACCCTTCTGAAGGCTGGGTGTGTGTGTGGTTTTGAGCGGGTGAGTTGTTTACAATAATATAATGATCTTCAGAAAGAAAAACAGCCACAGTGTGAAAAGAATTATTAGACCTAAGTGCGGTTGAACTTTTGAACTCGGTACAAGACTGCAGGGGTGCACGTGTTCTCGCTGGGTTGCCGATTTGACTGCTTAAACGTGTGTTTTATTTTGTCGTTAAGGATCTGATACTGCTAATGGAAACACAGAAAGTGGAGGAGTGAGTAGGGTTATATCAGGTCACCAGGGCCCCTTAAGCAATAGTGTTATCTTATTTGCCCACGGACAATGTTACACATCTAGTTGCTTTAACATTTGCAGCTCTTGAGACAAATAACAAGCACTCACATCTACTCACTTAACTTCAGAATGTTGTTTCCTGAGCTGACACCAGTGTTGTAAGGTTGAATTTAGCAGAGCATCTTAAATATAATGAGTAATGTCAAAGAAAAAGCTGTTTCTTAATTCAGACAACTTATTTGTTAATTACACTTTTGCAGTTAAAAAAAAGCATTCAAGGGTAAGTACAGTATTTTTCAACCTGGAATCTATTTTGCCATGTTTTTGTGTCCAAATGACTAACAGGAATTATAATTATTGAAACTGTTCCAGTACTTATAGCAGGGGTGTTAAACTCATTTTAATTCATGGGCCACATGTAGCCCAATTTGATCTCAAATGGGCCGGACCAGTAAAACCATTACATACAACCTAAAAATAACAACCCCTTTAGATTTTCCCATCTTTTTTAGTGTAAAGAGAAGGGAAAGTTTATTCTGAAAACATTTACAAAACGGATGATGACTAGCCTGAGATATCCTGAGAAAAATCTGTGCAAATTCAACAGTATGTCTCAGCTTTTCCACATTCAGCCGGCTGACTACTCACTTTTTATCACGTGACTTTTTTTCATCATCTCAAACTAAAGTGGAAGCTTTGGAAGACGCATGTTACGTCATCCTCTGCCTTACGAACCATTTACTATCTGAAGATTTCTCAGTCTAATGTTGTGTTCACAGCAAACGCAATGCAAAGTTTCATGATGTGTTACCCAGGCAAGTTTAAACACTGAAATATTTTGTGTTGACTCACATCATATGCGTGTGAAATCACTGAATCAATGAATGAACTACTTGCTTCATTTGCAGAAAGAGTGGAGAAGAATAATACCTTTTCTTTAATGACTGCTGAGGTCTGTGTGACTGAAATGTTTTCCCTAGTTCTTATCACATGGGTGTTGAGTTATTTTGAGCTGCAGTGATGCAATTGGAGTGTAAAATAGCAACACTGTCACTGCGGTCTTTGCAGGATCATATATTTAGTGTTTAACGGATCTCTCTTCTGTTTGTTAGAAGCTCTGTTTTGAAACCCGTGGAAATAGAGCTCTGGAACAATGAAATGATTCTAATGACCTATAACAATATACAGGTTACTTGTTTTTTACCTGATACTCTAGACTTTTATCCATGGATATGTTTTTTCTTCAGGGTTCTGATTGGCCACAAGTCAGGCTGTTGACAGGTCATGATGCGATAGCTGTTCGGCATAAGCTACTATGTTAATTCATCCTGGTGAAAAGTGGATGAGCTTCGTAGTACTGAAAAAACCCTGACGTTACCTCGATAACTCCACATCTGGCTTCGTAGCACAGGCCTCAGGTTAAAAAATACCAGATTTACACTTGAGATATTGCCCTGTAGACAAAAATATACATCTAGCATCAATTTTGTTTGGATCAGGAAAGTCTCATTTGTTAAATGTGCATACTTGTGCACACCTGAAGCACAGCCACACAGGTGTGTCCTCTCAACTTGCCTGATTAGACCTCTGCTCAGAACAGCATGTGCAGTCTAATTAATTGATCCGACAAAAAACATACTTACACTCGATGTCCAGGAACATGCTCTTCTGATGACCTCCAATCCTGCTCAGCGCCTCACAGTCAAATCGACCCAAGTCTCCGAGCCTCACTCCGCTGATGGTCAACACCGACTTCCCGTGACGACCGCGGACTTCAAAGCGTCCGTCCTGGCTCTGAAAAAAAAAAAAAACACAAACATGTACAAATTGTTGTTATGCTCTTCTGTTAAAGTACCAAGCAAGAAAAGGTCAGAAATTGTAGCTGCAAGGTTTATTTGTGGAGCGCCTTGGGTGATAAAGAATTGGCATTTACATCCCTGTAATTTCCACACAGTTAATGCCCTTAATAAGTGGTTTGGCGTGTGAACGTCTGATCAAAATCAACCCAAACACAACATTTGTAGCCCGAGAGAGCAGCTAATCAGATAGACCTGGGGTGCTGAAACGGGAGGGAAAGATTATAGTTGTTATGTTTAATAAGGCAATTTATTTGTGACATTATATTTAAAGAATATTCCACATCCACACTTGCGATTGCGTAAAGCTGGATTGAGATACAAAAAGAGGAGCACAAAGCTAATATGTCACTGCTGTCCCCAAGTAATTCACAGGAAGTTCCTCATCCAACTTGGTGCAACTGAGTGTGAGCCCCCCTTGATCCATCCTGACCCCCCTTGCAGGCAACCATCACTTGTCACACGGAGTCGGGGTTAATGCAATAAACTGTCGATTTATTACAAGGTCATTACATCTGTATGAAGACAGATGGTATCAATTTGAAGCAACGGGTCAATTACAGCAGACGAGGCTATCATTCCAGTAATCGACATCCACTCGTAATGAGAAAAAACACCCCAGGAGCATCTTTGTTGCAGACACTACATGGCTGTAGCCTCCAGACTGCTACTAACAGATAACCTTTAGTTACCCCGAAGAAACTACTTCTCAGAGGTCCTGCCTGTGATGCATTTAAGAGCTGCAAAAGGGTTTTGTTTTAATTGGAGCCCACAGTCCAAAGGCATGCAGGCTTGGTTACTTTGTGACTCTAAATTGGTTGTAGGTGTGAATGTGAGTGTGAATGGTTGTCTGTCTCAGTGTGTCAGCCCTTTGATAGTCTGGCCCCACCTCCTGCCCAGTATCAGCTGGGATAGGCTCCAGCGCCCGCATGACCTCCAACAGTACAAGAAGTGACAGAAAATGTATGTTATTTGAAAGTGCACAAATCAATATTTCCTGAATCAACTAACGTTAACGTGATTCATTCCCAGAAAGCTCACACTTACTTCCCTAGTTCCGACAGCATCCAATCAAGTTGCAGGGGTATCGGTTCATTAAAACTACGCAGCGGTCGACAAAAAACAAAATGACTTCCAACAAACTTATTTTAAAAAAAATAAATTTTAAAAGCAATTATGATTTTTAGAAATGCTTATATTATTACTCCATTGTTAAAAATGGTATTACATTCAATGATGAGCACATTCCGACTACTTAAGGACTCAAGACTTAAAGTTTAGGACTTGGAACTTGATTCGGGACTTGAGTGTAAAGCATTGCAACTTTCTTGTGACTGCAAAAAAAGTACTTGGTGCCACCTCTGTTATGTATCTATACATGTTAGGCAATTTGTTGTTTTTCTAATTCGCTGGTTGTCCTTTTCCTCAAAAGGACAAATAAACAGCTTTAATTCGAGTGCATTGATCGCATGAAACAAAACCTTTACTGGGATGATGCCTTCACAGCTTTTGAACCAATTTTCATTCAGATATCTTGAGGTGAGAGTTCAAGGGACCTCTTAAAGTTGTATCTTCGCCAAAATTTTGCCTAACTTTTCAAAGTTATAGCTATGCTGACATGGTATATGCCAGTGGATACCATAGGTTTTTTTTAGCTTCACAAGATATCACTTGCTTTGTACTCGCTTTATTTTCATTATCGTATTATATTTGGTGAAATGGCTCTATTCTAGGAGCACACCTTCCTGCCCTTCCATGTGCCTACATTGAAAACCTAAGGCAGAGAGAGCAGCAGCAAAGACCCCTCGTGAACAGCACAGAAATGACATCAACAAGTCAGACACAACATGAAAAGGAGGAGCTGGAGTGGAGGTCGGTTGCAAAGTAGCTTGCAGAGGAAGCAGCAACAGTAGGCAGGCCAGAGCAGTTTAAATAGGGCGCCCTGAATGAGATTTGCCAGGTGGTTGCATAGAAAGGAATCATGTTATCTATCAGCTGACTCCCTTCCATCAATCAGCTGCTCCATCAGTTGATTGGGCTGCTTGAGATCAGCTGATGTAGCTGGGATGTGAGCTGAGCTTGACATTGTGTCAAACGCTGACATCTGAACAAACGCTATGCTCAATATTTGATTTGAGGCTGAACTGTCTTTTAAACACCATCAGTTTCCTTGTCATAATATCAGCTTCGCTGGTATTTACATGAACTCCATGAATGCAGCTTTACTCTAATGAAGCATAATCAGGAAGTGAAGTCATAGACTTCCTGCAGCATTATGTTGCATAGACTGTCAGATGCCGCGAAAACAAAAGATTTTTCTAAATACAGCTGTAGCAACAAATAAAAAAAACCCAAAGCATTGTGGGGTATCCCTGTACTTAATGGGCTTACTGGGAGCCTAATTTGACTCTCAGCTTCAACTGTCTTTTGTTTTGTTTTTAGTTCTAATTCCTTTATTAGGAACAAACTCACAATACTAATTTGAGTGTAATCCTACATTAACTCGCAGGCCTTGAGCTAAATAACTTCTCCTCTATTTTTACTCTATTAAATCTGTTTATCCAAGTTGACTTAATTGACTAATTAGAAGGCAACAATGAGGGGAAAGCAAGTCAGATGGATGTTTCAGTCATCAAAAAGTCACGATAAACAATTGTATATTGTTTTAAAGCCACAATGCCTCTGCACAGCGTGTGTCCGCTCATCGTGTTATTTCCTGATGGTGCTTATAAAACATGTCCATGTCAGCAGTCCTCTCATAAAAGATCTGCTTCTTAGATTATACAAGCCGGTCCATTGCAGCGTTACTTAGCAGTGATAGTGTAATCATGATATGTTGCTGCCAGCGCTGATATCCATTTTTTTTTTCAGTTCACAAAGGCTTCAAGAGCCCAGGATAGATTGCAACCCTAATGTATGCCATGTGGCGTTTGGTGGGTACTTACATTGAAAATACCCCACGGCACTCTCAGACTCTATGAATAATAAGAAGAACTCAACTAAAACTGTGTTTCCTATTCATGGCGGTGCCTCGTCTGTGGAGAGAGAATGTCAAAGCAACTTCTTCATTACACATTTATATTGAAGAAGAAACAATGAAGCAAACAAAAGCTTCGGTCGCCCATGTTCGTCATGTTTATCATCTGATTCACTGAAATAACACGGATAAAGGGGATTTTTTATTTTATTTTTTTTGCAAAGGCTGCGCTGCATGAAAAGGAAAAGATATATATTAAAGGAATTAAGAGAAACACTTCAAGATAAAAGATAAGTGTGGCATTGTTTTGATGATTTTCCCAGTGTATCTAATCAGTGGCGCCCCCAAGGGGGGTCAGGGGGTGTAATGGCTCCCTTCTCTCCCAGTGAAAGTAATTTTAGGCAAACATTAATTGAGCAACTCACATCCCAGCTACATCAGCTGATCTCAAACAGCCCAGCAGCTGACTGATGAAGGGAGTCAGCTGATAGATCACATGATTCCTTTCTATGCAACCAACTGACGAATCTCATTCAGGGCACCCTGATTAAACTGCTCTGGCCTGCCTACTGTTGCTGCTTCTTCTGCAACCGGCCTCCACCCCAGCTCCTCCTTTTGTTTTGTCTGACTTATCAATGTCATTTCTGTTTGTCACTGATGCTGCTCTGTTCTGTTCCCAGGGGGTCTTTGCTGCTGCTTTCCCTGCCTTAGGTTTTTAATGTAAGCGCATGGAAGGGCAGAGAGGTTTGCTCTCTCTGCTTCAGGCTTTCGTTGTTTGTACGTGGGAGGGCAGAGAGATGTGCTCTCTCAACCATAGGCTTTCTACATAGGCCCTTGGGAAGGCAGAAAGGCCCAAGAGAGCCATACTGCCAATGGAAATTAAGTTTTCTTTGACGAAAGTGTCCCTGACTGAATTAACGTAAAGTTACGGAGCTTGAGTTTAGGCAATTTAAGTCACTGTGGTTAGGTCCAGGGAAAGAAACATGCTTCAGACGTTCCAAAAAAAATTACTCAAAGTTCAGTTAAAGTTCATGCAGTTACAAACAATGGTTTCCTGGGAAAAGTTCTGCTGGAAAGTCAAGTGTTTTGTGACCCCTCCACGACCCCAACCTGCCTCCTAAATGGTCCAGTCGAGACCCTTTTTTCTTTACCTCCGTCACACGTAGGTTATGCACCAATTACTAGCTAACCATTGCGTAGGATATGTACCAATTTATGTGCATTACTTTTCATGGGGAAAATATACAAATAGTGCATGAGATCAGCCTGCTGCACACTAAATATGTTGCAGCTGGCAGTTAGCTTAGCTTAGCATAAAGACTGGAAACAGTGGGAAAAAAAATCCGCCCACCAGCACCTACAAAGCTCACTAATTAGCACTTTAAATCTTCTTTGTTGATTCTTGTTGTCACCATTAGGGTTGCCATGGCAACAGAGAGATACTCAAAAGAAGTCCCTACTCGCCGCCAAGAACTGAAGTGATTGTTACATATATAGTAACAACGCATACAGTCAAGTAGTTGCCTTTCTTCTACTTTCCGACCTCCACATCACTGTGTCTGCATGTGTGTGTGTGCTGGTGTCTACTTGTGTGTATTTGCATATTTATAAGTATGTGTGTGATATCTGCAGATGTGTGTGCACATTCTGCACACCTTCACCATAGATTCCTCCTGTAAATCAATGCACATCCAGCCCCTTCTAATGCCCCCCTGCCTCCGCTAATACTCATTATGTGTGTAAGCCTCATAAGCCCCGGCCTTGAGGCCTCCTCTTCTGAATCACACTCTTTTTACGTTGTCGCTCCTGGACTGCTCCGGCATTATCCTGTTTAGAATAGCTTATCTTTGCTCTTATCACTGCAATACTATCAACCAATGGGGTGGAGCGGCTTTTAAAGGCTCGGTTCTGGTCTCTTTGTGCTGCCACTGCACACTTGCTTGTTTGCCTTGCCAGCTGAGGTCAATGGGATCGGGAGAGTGTGCTTTGAATAGGAATGCTGAAGAATGGAGGGGATGAGGGAGGAGGAGAAGGAGAGGAAATCTTCCAGGAGGGAGCTTCTGAGTCAGGAAATTACTCGCTAACCCCCCCCTCCTCCAACACCCCTCCTCTGCCAACTGACAGGGTCTGTCTCGAGACCAACTCAGCCCCTAAAGCACAGCCTGTTTGATATGCAGCTCAGTCCAACGACAAGGCAAGCGGCCAGACGTTAGCACAGTGGCGAGTCACATGCACACCCCCTGGACGCACACAGGCACATGCATGTTCCTGCAACTGCGTGCTTACCCACACATACTGTAAACGTGAGCGGTAAGCAAGGAGATAAAGGGCAAAGAACTGTGGAAGTTGAGGGAATAGAGGAGATGAAAGGACGAGCAGGTGAACAAAAGGAGGACGGAAATGTGAAATGATATGAAATCCAGCCCCTATCTGATCCATTAGATCTCAAAAAGGAGAATAGCTGTGTTTCCAGTGAACATGTGAAGCGACATCTTGAATGCAATCTCTCAAATGGGATTCTGGAGACTGTGTTACTTCACTCCAAATGCTGGAGAATTTTCAGATATTAAAAATGTCAGCTGTAAATGTCAGCGAGGCTGGAAACACACTGTAGTCTAATTCTGGAGAGCATTGCTTATTCAGTTTGGCGTTGGGGCCGTACACGGGGTGTTCATATTTGCACCACAATGATTACCGTATCACCTCATCCTCATGACAACAACAAAATGACATTTAATAATGGCTTTCTGGTTCAAGGAAATGGAGGCCAACAAGGGGCCGCGGCGGCAAATCCTCGGATAAACATTACTATTATCTATTTTCCACTGGATTTCGCAGTGCAGTGTGCTGCTTATGTGACCAGGTGTCAAATAGAGAACAAAACAATAATCTCACAGGGTGCGGGAGTCGGCTTTTTTCAAGGTTTAATTGCCAAATGTCTTTTGATAAGAGCTCCAATCAACACAAATACACCTGCAAGCTTGACTTTTGAATAGCAGAGGGAAAGGTTAAAAAGTTCTGTTGAGTCACAAACAGTGAGTCATCGAAGCAAAAGTGCAGAGTTCTGATCTGAAAGGAACAGTTCACTCCAAAATCAGAATTACACATTTTTTCTCTTAATTACGAAATATGGACAAATATTTGTGGGTCTATGATGTAAAACACGATTAAGAAATATTGAGGTTAGAACAACAAACAGAATGGCAAGTGATCAAGTTGCTATGATAACACCAGAGCTGGAAGATGCACCTGCTTGTTCCCAGCGTGCCAGTCATCTACAACAGCACAGAATTATGCATAAGAACAGGACGTGTGCCAACGCTGCTCTGCAGTTGTAGGGGGTGTGAATGGAAACAGATCCAATGTACACCAACATCACCCAGATGCTGTTTGCCTTGGTTGCTGGTTTTGGTTTGTTTTGTTGTTGATTGCTAAATATGATGTGCTGATAAAAGGGTAGGTGTTTAAAGCTGTAGCTGTAGCTGTACTTAAAGTATTTAAATTATCTTAAATTACTTCATTGTAATGTTTTGTACTGTATTATTTAAGTATCTGTCATTTTCTGTGAGAGGCTGTGACTTTATTTACATGAATTTTTAGATTAATATATGATGTTCTTATTTCTATTTGCAGACCAAAATAAAGTTTAATTCTAGATGTGCCAATTATCGGAACAAGGACAAAATAAACCAGGGGCGAACACCTTATCCTCGCTGCTTCGGACACAAAGCCGAACGGGATACATCGAAGATGTTGCTGGGATATCAATGGAAACACACTGAACATAGTACGGCATCACCAGCGGCACCCTTCTTGTAGCGTATAATGACATGACAACGCATGACACCCTTTACAGTGGCGTACTGGTGGAGGTAGAGCAGTGTGGACGAATGAAAAATGAAAAAAATAAGCAGTTTATTTTGGATGGTAACTCTATTATTACCCAAAATCCTGTTGATAATTTGTTATATTCCTTTGTTACTGCCAAAACACAATATATTACTGTAACGTGTCTGGATTGTTTTGGTGTGAGTTGCGGAGTGTTGGAGTTATCGGCCATAAAGATGTCTGCCTTCTCAGAATCAGAATCAGAATCATAATCAGCTTTATTGGCCAAGTACGTGTGTACATACAAGGAATTTGGCTCCGGTAGGCTTTGCTCTCAATGTACAAGGATTTACATAAGTACTAAAAATTAAACAACAAGTGTAAAATGCAAAATATACAAATATACAAGAAATTGTGCAAATATACATCAAATATAAAAATGTGAAAAAATCAGAGTTCATCAGAGCGACAGCCTGGTGGAAGAAACTGTCTTTGTGACAGGTAGTTTTGGCGGACAGTGCTCTGCAGCGCCTACCGGATGGGAGGAGGTTAAACAGTTTGTCTCCGGGGTGTGAGGGGTCTGCGGAGATGTTCCCTGCCAGTTTCCTGACCCTTGACCGGTACAGGTCCTGGATGGAGGGAAGATCAGTCCCAATAATCCTCTCTGCACATCTGATTGTCCGTTCCAGTCTGTTCCTGTCCAGTTTAGTGGCGGATCCAAACCAGACGGCGATGAACGTGCAGAGGACAGATTGTATTATGGTGGCGTAGAATGTGATCAGCAGTTCCTGACGCAGGAAGTACAGCCTCTGCTGGGCCTTATTCTGTACAGTGTCTATGTGTCTTCTCTCCAATATAATGAAGCTAGATAGCACTTGGCCTGTGGTGCTTAAAGCTCAAAAAAACAAGAAGAATATTTTTTTGGGAAAAACTCAACAGCAATGTCTCTTTCCAGAAATCATGACCCGGCTACTCAAAATAATCCACAGACCTTGTTGTGAGCAGTTTCATGAAGGTACTATTTTCTCTCTACCAAACTACATCCACCAACATTGACGTTGCATCTACTGCTAGCTCACCTAGCTAAAGCTATAGCTCAGGCAAGGAGGATGTCTTTAATGCTAACATCTTGTGTTGTCACAAGCCCAGGTCTCTTGTGCATGAGTAGATGCACGGTTTCTTCTAGACGGTGATTTGCCAGACTCCCGTATCAGGGTACCCAGCACGTGAACTCCAAAAAAGGTGGTTCTCAGGCGTCTTATTTTTATTTCAAGGTTTGGTCCTTGCTAAAAAGAACATGCGAATCAGATCACAGGTATACTAAAATAAAATGAGATTATTAGCAACTGAATTCAATGTTTTAACATTAATGAGTCCCCTGGATTAACAGCTGCTCTCCAGGATTTAGTTTTTGGAAACCTTGCTACATTCTAAGAAGGTTTTGTCTTCTTGTGAATCTTTGTTCTGAACTTGACTTTACTAATGATTTTCAAAATAATGACTTGGTCACACTTCTGTTGCAACAAGCTAAAAAAAGCACTCTGCTTGATCGGGGCAAGGTTCAAGAAACTAGTGTGGAGTCCCTCGTGTTTTGTCTGTTTGGGGCTTCAGCAGTTCGGACCAATCTTTACTAGAAAGCAGCTGGCACAACCGGCTCCAGCTGTCTAATGTCAGTAGCTCTTCAGCTTTGGTTGTTGTGCATGAACAGAACAGAGGCTATAGCGTGCTTCGCTAAGTGAAACAATACCACAGGAGTGAAACAATACCCCGTACTCAAATCCTACCTCGCTTCATAATTAAATTCCAGGAACTGCATCCCATTATGTTCTCTTACCAAGGGTCAAGGTGTTAGTTGGCAAAGAATGAGAAGAATGGAAGCAACATTATGCAGTGAGTAAAACTAAGCCCTCTGAAGCTTAATGTCTCTCAACAAGAGAGGAGTGTGTGCAGACTGGATATGCAGATTGGAGAGCAAATTGAGAGAGGAACATCCTGCCTTAAACCTAAATGACTGCGGCCATCCATCATGCCTCGTGCTGCTCAAGCCGTGTTTGTCTTTGCGTATGTTTAGGTGTGTTGGTTTGCACTACGCATTTCCATAATTGCATTTGCTGTGGGAAGAGAAGCACTTACTCTCATTTTCGGCTGTGATTTATCAACCCGAGCGATTCGAGCCAATGCACACATTCATTTATCTCAGCGGTGACCTTTTTTCCAAGCAAAAGAACGGCTGCCATCTTTGTTTTTTTTTCTGTGAAAGCTTCAGTCCCCTCTTGCCGGGGAAGCTGTGATGGAAGTGCATATGGTTTTGACATTGATGGCAGCTCGTTCAAGAATAATTACTTTCCCAAGAAAATGCGGCTGCAGCTCATTCAATTTCTGATTTGTGAGGCTGTTCTTACGGACAAAGTGAATAATGGATGCAGTGAGAGAAAAAAAAGAAAAGAAAAAAAAACACACAACAGAAGCTTAGTGTCTTTTCAGTTTCTTTAGTTGGATTACATAAAATGTCGCTGAGTCAAAGGGAGGCAGAAACCAAAGTGTAAATTGAAAGTATTAACGTTTGCCCTGAAAACTTCAAGGTTCTTGCCGCTTCTTTGTGCCGAGAGCTAATCAAAATAAACGCGCACGCTGATTTCCCTTGAGATAATAATCTCAGCAAAGTCGAGAGATTTAAATGCTGCCTGTAAAAAAACACAGACCAAGGTGAGTGTGCCTGTATTGTTTGAGCACAGCTTTGATTAAAAGACTCTTTGAGACACTGTATGTCAGCTATAGTATAAAAAAGCAAACGCGCTGTTCATGTAGGCATCCTGCCCTCTGTATATAACATGAGCTCTCCGCTCTGGAGTCAGAAGCAAGGACGCGGCTTAATCATTGACTCAATGTAAACATCACAGCGTGTGACTTTAGACAGCCCTTGAGCAGCACTGCTAGCAATAAAGGACTCTAATTGCAACATTTCATGTATGGTAGATGGGAATGATTATGTCTGCTTTTATTTTTATGAGCACATATACAAGTAATTACCTGGTAATGTTGGCTATTTCTTTTAGTGCTCAACCAGACTAAGCACAAACAGTCCAATTTTCTCCACATAAATAAAAATAGTGGCATCTTAATGGTCATTGTGAGGACAGAAACAGAAGAAAAACATTTTCGAGCTCTAACGTTGTGGTCTTCAAGTGTGAGTCGAGGTGGATTTAGGACACTTTTGTTTTATCTAAACCTTTCAAAACCTCATTAGTGAGGCTCGGTGACAGCAGATGAAAACAGGGTTGCATTTGAAGCTGACATTTGGCAAATACGAGGTTTTTACGGGAGAGTAATGGCCTATTCAAAGACACATTTCAAAGTATGAAAAGACATTGGCATTGTATTATGTAGACGGCATTCAGGATGAATAAAATATAGTTTGCATACTTGCCAAAATACAGAGGCTGGACTGAATAACCTGAGCTGCAATTAACTGTTGAGAGATGGGAATGTTCATTTATCTTTTACTCCCCGAGCCCAGCATCCTTCATTCAGATATTTCCCCTCCATTGCTATCAGCTACCTCCAAACCTAAAAATTAAGGGAACACTTTAATCACACATCAGATCTTGATGAATTAATTATTCAAGTTGAAAATCTTTACTGATGTACACTGTCTCATTTGTGATGTAACAACGGTCAATGGAAACCAAAATCATCAACCCACTGGGGGTTGGATTCAAAATCACACCAAAATCAAAGTAAAAAACTGGAATCACAGGCTGATCCGATATGAGTTGGCAAATGGTGTCCTGGGGGATCTCCTTCCTAACCTGAGTCGAGGTATCAGTGATCTCCTGAACACTCTGTGGTGGCACTTCAGATGCACCAATACATAACATCCCATTGGTGCTTAATTGGATTTAGGTCAGGGGAATGAGAGGGCCAGTCAATGGCATCAATGCATCTGTCATCCAGGAACTGCCTACACACTCTGGCCACATGAGGCTGGGCATTGTCCTGGACCAGGAGGAACCCAGGGCCCGCTGCACCAGTACCCAGTCCCAGTCAGATATTGATGAACCAGTTATTCAAGTTGAAAATCTTTACTGATGTACATTGTATAATTTGTTGAGAACAAAATTATGTGACAATGGTCAATGGAAAACCATCAACCCACTGAGGGCTGATCCAACCTGTGTGAATTTCATCACAGCAGCTCATGATGTGATTCTGTTGTGTGTATGGTCCCTGCATGCCTGTATGCACTCCCGACAATGTCTCGGCATGCTCCTGGTGAGTGGGCGGATGGTGTCCTGGGGGATCTCTTCCTAGACCTGGATTAAGGCATCAGTGAGCTCCTGGACAATCTGTGGTGGTACATGATGACATTGGATACACCGATAGATGATGTCCCATAGGTGCTCAATTGGATTTAGGTCAGGGGAACGAGGGCCAGTCAATGGCATCAATGCCTTCATCATCCAGGAGCTGCCTACACACTCTGACCACATGAGGACAGGCATTGTCCTGCACCAGGAGGAACCCAGGGCCCGCTGCACCAGCAGGAACCCAGGGCCCGCTGCTCCAGCATAAGGTCTGACAATCACTCTGAGGATTTCATCCTGGTACCTAACAGCAGTCAGATTACCGTTGGCTATGACATGAAGGTCTGTGCGACCCTCCAAGAGCATGCCTTTCCAGACCATCACTGACCCACCACCAACGGTCATGCTGGATGTTGTTACAGGCAGCATAACGTTCACCACAGCTTCTCCAGACTCCTTCACACCTGTCACATGTGCTCAGTGTGAACCTGCTCTCATCTGTGAAGAGAACGGGGTGCCAGTGGTGGACCTGCCGATTCTGGTGTTTTTTGGCAAATCCCAACCAAGCTGCATGGTGCTGGGCTGTGAGCACAGGTCCCACTAGAAGATGTGGGGCCCTCATGCCTCCCTCAGGGAGTCTGTTTCTGACTGTGTGGTCAGAAACATGCACACCAGTATCCTGCTGGAGGTCATTTTGTAGGGCTCTGGCAGTGCTCCTCCTGTTCCTCCTCACACAAAGGAGCAGATACCGGTCCTGCTGCTGGGTTGATGCCCTTCTACAACTCTGTCCAGCTCTCCTCATGTAACAGCCGGTCTCCTGGTATCTCCTCCATGCTCTTGAGACTGCTGGGAGACACAGCAAACCGTCTTGCGATGTGCCATCTTGGAGGAGCTGGACTACCTGTGCAACCATGCTACCGGTAGTGACGATAGCAGAACACAAAACTAGAGAAGAATCAGTCAGGAAGGATAAGGAGAGAGCAACTGTCTGTGGCCACCACATGTAAAACTATTCCATTTTGGGGGGTTGTCTTGCTTTTGCCTCTCCATTGCACCTGTTGTCACTTTGATTTGCATCAAAGCAGCTGAAACTGATTCACAATCCCTTGTGCTTCCTAAATTGACAGATTGATAACCCTGAAGTTTAACTGACTTGGTGTTGTACTGTGACCATTAAGTGTTCCCTCAATTTTCTAAGCAGTGTAGTTAAAAGTCACCTACTGTAATCACAGCTAAATAGAGCAGGCTTGAAATAGAGGAATATGCAATGCAGTATAACAAGATTAATACAGCAGGCTTTGCAAAAATAACACCATAAACCTTTATTTGCCAAGGCCAGATAATCAAACTTTGAAACTGGTGTTGCTCAGAGACAATTTCTCTTCATTAGTATGTTTACTCTCTGCTGGCATAGAGGTGCACAACTCTGGAAACTTAAACAATAGTAAAATCACCTCCTGTATTGTTTCCAACAGTTTGGCAGCAGCAACAACTGCACGGTGTCTGAAAGTACCTCAACTCCTTTGCTGCTGACTTCTTGGAGTCAACAGAGCTGAAAGCAACCAGCCACACAAGCTTCCTGCTCCTGGTTTCAGCATGTGACTGCCGGTGTCAAAGCTTCACCTTAGGGTGATGATGGCTGATGTTGAGTGACAATAAAGTGAAAATAAGTTCTGCATCTAATCAACAGTTCCTTGACAGAGCTGAGAGGTTGCGAGACGATCAACGGGATAGAAAGCAGAAACATGGTTTTGCTTTCCTAAACTCTTCGTCTCATGTTACCCCTTGGATTGGTGTGCTTTGTAGAGCCATAAAAAGAAATCAAATCATAAATCAAAAACCGGAGACTCTTATTGACACATGCATCCAGTGACAAACGACAAGTAGCAAATAGACATGCTTTTATTTTCGTAAGGTTTTCGTGAAGATGCATTGGTTTGGAAGGTGCTGAGCTTATGACTAGATAAATGAGACACAAATTATACTGAACAAGTTGTGTGAGAGTTTGTAAATGGATGTTTTGATATCATTTTGCTATTGGTTAATGCAGTCCCCCAAGACTTTCATTCATGAATAATTTTCTGTGTTGTTGGATTCTTCCTTCACCACAGAGGCATGCAAGAAAAACAATTTCTTTCAGGCTTCACTGGAACAAGGGACGAGTTATTGATATACAAATGGTCATTCAGGGAGAGCAGTGTTCCTTTAACTGTGTCACCTTTTTTAACATTTTTTTAAGAAACTTTTTGGTAAAACAAGAAAAGTGTCTTGTAAAACAATGAAATCATAAAAAACATATTGTTAGAACAAGGATCTTTTTATGTTATTCCTCATACCAATCAGTTTTTGAAGTTCTAGCAAAAGTTCAGTCAGGAAGACAGTACTTTCATGCTCAGGCTGTTAGTTTCTTTCTCACCCTGCCCTTCACTCCGTGCACACAATCTCCAGGTGTTATTGTCTGGGTCTGTCATCAGCTGTTTTCTAGCTGATTCACAATCAACCAATAGCCCTACAACAGACCTTCCCCTTCAGCCTATCAGCTTACCATTCATCTTAGGATGCTATCACACCTGCCCTGTTTGGTTCAGTTCAATCAAACTTAAGTTTGTTTGACCCCTAAGTGCAGTTTGCTTGGGCAGGTGAGAACACAGCAATCGCACTCGACTGCGCACCAAAACAACCGGACTGAGACCTTCTTGAAGAGGTGGTCTCAGTCCGGTTACAGACGAACTCTGGTGCGGTTCATTTGTGGTGAGAACGTGTTCCGACCTGGATCTGAACCAACTGCAGTCACATGACACATTGTTTGGGTTAAACATGAGCATGTTACAGTCCTGGAGGATTATTAATGTGCGCCTCCTCCTGTACTGCCTTAATATGCACATTCAGCACATCCAATGCATCAAAACATTGTTTTCTAGTTGGAGCCGTGCCTCGTTTTCAAACTGTATGCTTTGACTCAAATGAACAATGACAGCAATATAGTCCACGATGAGCAGCGCTAAAATCAACCTGCGTAGTTGTCCCTCCATTGTGACATTAGAAAGTGTCACATTTATCTTGACAGTGTACTCTTCTTCAACGTTTTCTTTACTTCCTGGATTTTTCCTCAAAGGAAATTCAGACCAATCAAAAGCTGCTTTTTTCGCGCAGGCATTTGATCTGATCAGCTTCTAAGCGCTGCCGTGAGAACATGAACCAACTCTAGGCAATTATGCAATTTCCTCCAAAGTTTAGTCCCTGATTCAGACCAAAGCAAGACAACTCTAGGTCTGAAAGCACCCTTGAATATAGTTCTTTCTTGCTGCTGTCGTGCATGCCCTCCATCATCTCCCCATCACTGCCTAGTCTTTATGGATTCATCAGCCTCATCGGGCTCAGCAGTCAGCAGCCTCAGAGTCATCAGCCACCACCTCCTCTAATGTCTGTACTCCATGGGGGATCCATCCTGCTGCTTTTAAGATGTTCCTCGATTTCAAAATATCTCCCTGTGGTGTCCAAGCACCAAAGACTGTTAAATCTTAATCAGCTCAAATCATCTATTAATCTGTACACTTATATTGTGTATTTTTTTTATCATCTCTCCCTCCTGATTGAACTGTACTTTCTCACCTCAAACATTTTCAGAAATTTTAGTGTACCATTTGGCTGTAAAATGAGGTTTGTGACCCGGCCGCCATTTTGAAAACAGTCAACCAAAGTACCAAGCATCGCCTACTAACCAGGGCAAACTTTCTCATTTTACAGCTAAACAGTACACTAAATGTGTCTGAGAACATTTCAGGTGAGAAAAAGGCAATGCAGTGACCAAATCTTGAATCATACTTGATCAGTTGTGTCTAGTTTGACAGTTTGATTGCAGTTCACAAGCAGTGAGTCACATGATTGACAGCTGTATAAGATCATATGTGGTAATTCCATTAGAAGCAATTTGAGAAGGCAGAGGAAGATGATTTTTTTCCCCACCGACTATCTACCCTATATGTTGCTGTGTGGACCAAAAAAATGATGCCAACTATATCTTTAATGACAGCGTGTCAGGGAGGTGGTCTCTCAACTGTATGGTATATTTTTGTCTTTTGTTTATGCAGGATTGGTTTATAGTAGGACAGATGTCAATTGAAATAAATGCCATCTTAACATACACATGCATTCTGGCACATTTCTGCTTTCTTAACATACTGTATATGCATATCGTATGCAAAACTGGCTGAATTTATTTCCTCTCCATACCCTATATGTACTCTATAAGTTCTATCCTATGTGACCAAACTTATAGGCCTCAGTCTGTATAATGACACACACATACATAAACACACACACAGAGCCAGATGGACTTTCTGGCAGTTTCTACCTTGTCTCCGTCCACGAAGGTCTGGCCGTCGCTGGCTCTCCTCCAGGAAATATCGGGCAGAGGCTCGCCCTCAGCCACACAGGAGATCATGGCGGCGCTGCCCTCTACGGCTGTCACGTTTTTCAGCTGGGTGATATGGGGCTGGACTGGAGGCCACAAGAGGATGAGGGGGGAGGAGGAGGTGAATAAGAGAAAGAAATTAGATAAGTGAGTGAAGAAGAATAGATTGAAAGGCAGCGGGAAGGAGGTGTGAGGGAGGAGGGAGGTCTGAGTAAGTAAAAGGGTGAGCGGGAGAGAAACTGTCAAAGATCTAACTCATAAGGGAGGAGAGATGAAGGCTATACCACGGGGGTTTAAACACAGAGCTGATGCATGACTTTGGTGCTGACAGTCTAGGCCAAGATCATTTATACACTGCAGTTGTACTCTACAGTTTTGGCATAGCGGGAAAGCATGCCCTCTGGCCTATTTTGTGCAGATGCCTTGGCCTAGATGACAACACAAAAACTGACTTTGCTAAAGTTTTAAAGCACAAAACATATAAAAGCGCCCCTCCTCCTGTGTGCGTTCCACCTTTTTAGTTTTAAATAAATATAGATTTTTGTCTGGAAGGATGCCTCTCCAGCACCGTGTGAGTCGCACCACGATAAGTGCTGCAAAGCGTGCCGTTGGGGGCTGCTCCCCGCTCACCTCCTCCTGATAAGATGCTCTGAGCAAGCCCTGGAACACCATGCATGTCAAGGGCACAGTGCATGTCACATGAATCATGGATCCCCCCAACACACACACACAAACACACACACACACACACACGCACACACACACACACACACACACTGCACTTAAGTCCTTAACAGGGTGCTTGCAAGGTAGCATGGCATAAAATCCAAAAGGAAAAGAGTAGTGAATGGAAAATAGTGACTACTGTAGTGAAGGCTTTTAACACCGCCCGGGGGGGATCTGAGGAGTGTTTGGCAATTTCACATGGCTTCAACCTCAGGGTGGAGGAGCCATCTCTGGGGATTCTGGGAGCTTGTCAAAACATGGGGTCACACAAGCATACAAACAGGCGCTCGCTCACACAGACACACACATACCTGCAAGGACCTTCAGTGAATAGATCAATGCTCTAAGAATAGAGCCTTTCCTAACCACACGGTTTAAGATACCTTTGAAACTATGAAGAACTCAGCTTTGAAACACCTCATTTGAAAAATTTAGGAGGGGCTATGAAATATTTTTTCTGTAGTAATTTATATTTCCCTGTATATTTAGGTTTCAGAAATAAATAAAAGGCTAAGAGTAAAGCACTTGTCGATGTGCGTGTTCATTTCACAGTTTCAGATAATTTGTATGAAATATACACTGTATAATATTCACATTGCAACGTTACCTCCAGAATGTTTTACTAAGCAGCAAGCATTCGCTGTTGTGTTAAGTGTAACTGTTAGACAAGTTATGTTTACTATAAAACCATCATTTGAGGCTGTTGGGATTTTCCTTATTGTCATTGGTCTGTTAATATAGTAACGCAAATCATTGTCTGTCCACTTTGCATTGGAATGTTTATTGTTTCTCGGTGGAGAGCAGTTTTTTAAAAAAGTATTGGAAAAGTGAAAACTATTTCTGTTTCTATCTTGCCCCAGACTAAATATTCTCAGTATAACAGTATGTATTGATAGTATATTATTGCCTACCCTACTCCTTCAGCCCCCTAACCATGAAAGATAGGGTTCCCCAACAGCCACGCTGGAATTCAAACACTGCCCAACCATGATAAACAAAGCTGTGACTGGACATGTCCCAAACGCTCGAAAAAAAATCCCACTTTCGTTGCTACAAAAACAGCTAAAAGGTCTCAAATCATTGTTGAAAAAAGACCCTGTTTGTTTGCTACAAACATGGCTGGAAATGTCCAAAGACCCACTTTTGTCACTACAAATACAGCTGGAAATGTCCCAAACCATTGTTAAAAAAGACCCACTTTTGTCGGTACGAATTCATCTGCACATGTCCCAAACTCTTTTTAAAAAGACCCACTTTTGTCACTACAAAACAGCTGGAAGTGAAAAAAAAACTGGTCCTTGTCATCAAGCACAGCTCGACATGTCCCAAAATACTGTTGAATAAACCCTGTTTGCTACAAACATGGCGGGACATGTCCTGAATGAATGTTAAAAAAAAGACCCACTTTTGTCGCTGCAAATACAGCTGGAATTGTCTCAGACTCTTGTCAAGAAAGAAACACTTTTTGTCATTGCAAACAAAGCTTGAAATGTCTTGTGTTAAAAGAGACCCAGTTTGGGCGCTACAAACACAGCTGGACATGTCCCAACCTCTCGAAAAAAAATCCCACTTTTGTTGCTACAAAAGCAGCTGAAAGCATCTCAAACTCTTGATAAAAAAAGACCCTGTTTGTTTGATACAAACATGGCTGGACATGTCCCAAGGTCTTTTTAAAAAGACCCACTTTCATTGCTACAAACACAGGTGGAAATGTCCCAAAATCTTGTTGAAAAGACTTTATCCTGAACATTGTCCTGAACTTACATTAAGACCCGAAAGAGCCACATCACTTTAGATATGTTGATATGACATGTACAAAACACACAGATGTCACATACAGTATCTTTGGTTTGCAGAAATGTACCATGCCAACTTTTTACTGTAGTGTCTGGAATGACAATAGACACAAGTTTTCAAACAAAAACAACCACTCTAATGAGTTACTTAGTCTACTATTGAGTCCTAAAATCTGGTTTTCCAAAAACAAGTCAAAGAGATTTGCCAGTAAAAATGGGTAATTTCACTTGTTTATAAAACAAATCAGCTTAATTCAAAAATCTTGATAATGGCGCAGCAATCTGCCTGATTCTGTTTTGTGTGGAGACAAAAGAAAGCTGCAGCGGGAACAACTGAACTTATCTCAACCCAAGTCTTGCTTGTTGTAAGAAAAAAATAAGCTTTAAAGCCTCCTAATGAGACAAAATGACTTGTAAAGATGATTTCTGCAGAGAGGAAAAAGATGTGAGGAGCATTTTAAACGATGGTCCACATCTATTAAACCTCACAGTGGCTTTCTGTGTTGGAAATAAACATGCATGTAGAGCCTTTCACTCCATAATGCAACACGAATGCGCATTCAAAGGCAGCCCACTCCCACACACAGATAAAACTCGTAATAGTACTGAGACCGGTCTGAACCAGTTCTTCATCACCACCTTATCTGCAGCCGTTTTGCCCCAGATGCCCTTCATCATGCAAATATTAAATGGAAAACGTCTCATTTATCAAGCATGGTGCAAAAACCACTCTGCAGGGAACATTATTAATAACGCATTATCTAAAACATTTCAACTCTAAATGGGAAAGAACTGAGCAGCATTTCTGCGCTCAAAGATAAAAATCCAGAATTAATTTGACCTTCCAGGTTTGGGGTGTTTTTAGTTTGATGCGTAAATTCAAATGAAGTTTCTTTTTTAACCCAGTCTTATTAAAAACAAGAGTATTTTACTCTGGCATTTGTTAATAACTATAATTACACTTTATTATATTAATTATAGCTATTGTAATAATTAAACTTGCAAATGTTGCCGGTCGTGACACTCTGTGCATGAGAAGCAGGCTCAATCTTGCCCTCACACTGTGAAAAAGCCATTAATGGTGTCAGTGTTGGAGCAGAAAGTGACATAATGACAACCGATAGAGCTTTTTGACACAGTTTTGCTACAGTTTGACTCATTGTTGGCTCATGACAAACTAAAGGGAGGGTGTTAGTAATGCTTACATTAACATTTCAGGCTTTGTTTGTGATTATTAATGCAGAGAAAAGCCTTAAATCTGCACACTGCTGCTTTCTTCTGCAGCAGAGCATCATTTTTATCCCCCTATAGCAATATTTGACTTTACATAAAGCTCCTCTCCCACCTGCTGACAGGTATCAGAAAACTAAATATGGTGCTGACTGATATCTGATAACGATAATGTGTGTATTTGTTGTTTCAGCTGCTCAGATCCACAAAGCAAATGTCAGCATGGATTCCCTCTTGTCATTCCTGATGCCTCTTATAACGTTTGACAGAAAAACGCTCCGTCAGACGCTCCTCTATTACACATGTCATCAATCTATGCTTTGCAGCGTATAACAGGAGTTATGTTGAAATGAAAAGTGATGTTATTTATGCTTGCTGTCCTGTCTCGTTCAGTTTACCTCTAACTACAAGGCAAGGAATATCTGCATGTATGTATATGTGTGTCCTTCGCATATTTCGAGGACTGTTCTTCTGATCAACTTGACACTTGGCAGGTGTATTGCTGGAGACCCAACGGTGTGCAGTGTCAAATTTGGTGCAATTTTTTTGCACCAAATTCAGTTTGTTTTTGCTATCAAAGCTAACGTTAGCTAATGCTCTAAAAAGTAATCCAACATTCCACCCGATACCTCCTCAATTTCTGATGAGGTACTCATTTTTATGAGGAGAGTTCAAAGGAGTTTTGATGAAGTTATGCACCTCTGGAAACGTAATGTAATGATGTCATCATCAGCATATAAGGTGACATGGAAGACAGGAGCCTTTACTTCTCTACTGCAAAAAGAATGGATGTTTTTGTTATAACAGATTTTTTAATCTAGACTTTATAGACAGGATTATGCAAATAATTGTCTTCCTCGGCCATTAGGGAGAAAAAAATGGCACAATTATGGCGAAATACCAAATTTGCAGCGCACATAAGGTAAGGTAACACAAGGATGACTGCAAAAAAAAAAATGCTAAAGCTGTTATTTTTATTTTAGATTGATTCAATCAGAAACTATTGATACTGCACAGTAAAATTCCTGCTTTTAAATATTAATTTAAGCAAAGAGTAAAAAAGAGACATTAGCAGCACAATGTATTTATATTTACTTAACATCTATTCATGGTGGAGCTTTCAATTCTGAAGTACACAATAAGAGAGAAAGTAGTGTGCTGTTGAGTTGTTTATCTTGTAAGGGTTTTGGGGGCTGTTCTACATTTCTTCTACTATTTTCTCCTCTATGTTTCTTGTCCTCAGAAAGAAAAATTGAAAGAGAACAATGCGGTGTTCAGCCACCTTGTTCGAATTATGAAACAGCCATTAAAAGGATGCAGTATTTCACAGACTACTGACAACAGATGAGAGAGATGCGAGCTGCAGAGAGATGTGTATCTCTACTCCTTCTATGATACATTTCTTCCAGTATGGCTGCTGAAAAATGGAGAGTTTAGAAAGAAGCACCTTGCTCTTTTACTAAAACCTGACGTGTACTGTTAAAGCCTCAGATAGCTGCAAACTTATCTGTGCTACGTTGTTGACTGCTGTCTGTGGAAATAATGTCAAAGACACCAACGACAAATCTGGGCAGGAAATGCAACGCAGCTTTTTCCTAACAGTGTAAATTCTTTCTGCAACAAATGACCCTAAAAAGCCAGGCACAGTCCCTGCAGTCTGATAGTACTTGGAGCAATTCTGGCGTTCACAGCTCGAGGGCTGCTACAGCGCCTCTACACAGCAGCCTCACGGCACACTGTGGTGATACCGAGCCCCCAGATGTTAAAGTGTTGAAGTGTATGAATGCGAAACAGGAATGAATCGGCTTCAAGCAATTAATTGCCACAGTAACCTGTTTGCCGGCAACACATGGTCATGGGACTACATGCAGAAACCCATCTGCGAGAGTGAATATCCAGCAGCTGGTGCAGCTTTATAAACCGAAAACTCGAGAAATAAATTCCCCCTTTTTCTCCTCCTGAATCACATCTTCTCTTGTCACATCGTTCATCTCATTTTGGGCTGAAAATCTCACTGCCTCAGCTCTTTTTATCACCTGTAATCACGCAATAATACACATTTGAGAAAGGAGACATTTATTGCAGCGACTGTCTCAGCTCGGCTGGAATTTTTAACACTATAGAAGCATTAACATTATTTAATATGAATTAAACGTCTGCAAATAATGGCAGCCATAAACGGCTATGATTTAAACATTTCATTTCCTCTAATTTCCTGTGATAACAGGTCTTATTTATTTGTTGTCTTGAGATCACACATTATTTATATTATCACATCATGAAATAATAGACGCTGTTTGAAAGGGATAATGAGATCATTTTCTAAAGGTTTGAGATTATCAAACTATGTTTTCTTGAGGATAACATAATTACCTTGAGATCTTGTGACAACAATGCTTCCTACATTAAACATGAGAGGTCTGAGCCATCGTGTCTTGGGATTTCCACCACAGTTGACATGCCATGCTGATGACTAATGGATGACTTAATGCGGATGGCTAATCTATACATTATCTGTAACACCAAGGCTTAAAGAAAGTTTGGCCTGTGTCGGGCCTTGATTGAAGAGAAATATGAGATGATCTTGATGAATCTGTGACACCAAGAATTAAGTCAGTTCTGGAGGCAAAAGGGGTCCAACCTAGTACTAGTGAGGTGTACCTAATAAAGTGGCTGGTAAGTGTACAGCCTGGGCCATGACACCTCATCATCTATCTATAATGCAAGAAATCTCAGTCTGTGTGTCTGTGTCTGTGGCTCGCATATCTCTCTGACTATTTGTCAGATCGACCTGAGCTTTCGGATATGGCTTGCACATGGCACGATGATCTGCATCCTTCATTCT
This sequence comes from Cephalopholis sonnerati, assembly GCA_019142605.1. Taxonomy (NCBI): domain Eukaryota; kingdom Metazoa; phylum Chordata; class Actinopteri; order Perciformes; family Serranidae; genus Cephalopholis; species Cephalopholis sonnerati. The sequence goes on from JAGQAX010000024.1 coordinate 7,306,354, forward strand.
GAAGTTTTTTGGATTCATATTCACAACATTATCATTAAAAGTTAAAATCCCATAGACCTCCGTGTAACCAATCAGCCTATCGCGCTCTCGCTCGCAGCTGTAGCCACGCCTCACGGAATACAAGATCAAAGTATCCTACTGCTAAACCACTCTGCGTCACCCAAAACTTTGCACAGGCTTACCCCGGATGTCCACTGGATCCGTCACGTGCGCGATTCAGCCACAGCGCGGGTGCTGGAGCTAATCGCGGCCATTAAGTCAATGTAAACTGCTCCACCAGAAGCGGCTCGGCGCTCCGCTAAAAATACGCGCGGGTCTATTTTTTGATGGACGCCGTGCGACGATGCGTCAATTTCCACAGACCAAATGAGTCAAACAGGAAGTCAGGCGCAGAAAAGACGAGAGTATCCGGTCAATTTTCAAAATAAAAACACCCATTCAAACTCCGGAGCGTATTTCACATCGCTACAACAACATGACGTCAAAGTTTGTGGCCCCCGGCAGGTAGAGAAATCTTTTCTTTGTTTGTTGATGTCTTTTTACCTCCAGTGTTTCCGCAAATTATCGCGTGACATCATGATCTTGTGATCCGTCAATTCCAGCCACTCGCGTGCGCGCTGCTATAGATACGCTTCCAGTGGACAATGACGCCCGGCACAGGACGGAGGAGTCCGTGCCACACGCGACGGATCCAGTGTACACCCGGGATTATGGCGTTCCCTTTCGTCCCTCCCCCATATAGGAATAGATGAAGTGGTGCAGTTTGCATTAACATGACATGTTTCAGTAATCTCATGGTAAGTAGTATTTCTTAAGTTTCACCACGCTGTTCTCATCTGCTCATGGTGTTTGCTGACATGGCTACAACATGGTTAGCTTGACTAAAACACTGCCTAAACTTCCCGTACCAAAGTATGGCTAGGTCGGAAACGTTTGTTTTTCCTTTCAGGCGTGCAGGGTTACGTGCTTGCTAGCTACCATTTCAAGATTGTTCACCTACGGAAAGCTAGGAAACCTAATGATGTTGCATGTCTCTCCATATCTCAATGTACGTTCATGTCTTACCCAATGTACAGTTTCTCTATTAACACTATGTAAGAGTATGTACACCTCTTTGTACATCCAACCATCAAACACAGCCTCATTTGGCCATACATGAAAAATCTACTTAAGCTTCCACGATTCTATAGAAAAACATACTTCCCACGGGCACTGCACTCGTCTCAGGAAAACAAAGTTTGTTATCTTCAGTAAATTATCTTATTATCTCGATAAAACAAATATAATCAACTTGGTATCTCAGGAAAACTGAGGAAATGAAATGTATGAAATTATGGCTGTTTGGGGCTTCCGTACAAAATGTCATGTCTCAGCATCTTTGTTGGCTCGTGTAAAATGTGATCTAACTGCAGTATATCCATCATGGAGGGAAGTTACGGGCAATATTTCATTTTTTAAGTTAATATAGCAACAAAAAAGCTGGCAGAAACACGTCAGACATTAAATATAAAGTACTGAGTGAAGAGCACGTACACACCTGCACACACACCTTGTCCCAACTTAAATGCCCTGCTCTCCTCCCGCCTGTGCTGTCAAGGGTAATAAAACTAACTTACAACTGCATTTCAACTCCTCCCTCCCCCTTAACTTCTTCATTTAAATGTGCATTTTGAGGAACAAGCGCTTCTCACATCTTGAAAGGATGTTGATGACTCGAGCACAAATCTCCATACATTTTCATGAGCCGGATATGCACTATCAGAGTGATCTGTGAGGAAATAGCCAGCAGGTTTATGAAAATATAAATTGAAATTTTTTATTAGGAGTGCAGTAAATGAAATATGAAGCAATAAATGAAATATTTCCTTTCAGCAGAGATATATCATATTGATGCAGTTGTTATTATCGTGGGCTGAGGGCCATTTGTGACATTTGTGCTTTTGAAAAACAGTTTTTATGAAATGGAATTTGCGGAGGTCCTTACAATAAAGCTTTATGGATCACCATAAAACACTGTTCACTGTCATGGGCAATGCCATTATGCTTAAAAGCTTTGGAAGAGCACAAAATGACAGATAATGTTAAATGAAAACAAACTTTCTAAATGATAGGACGTAAAGTAGTTTGTTGTTGTGGTTATAAATTAAAGGGTCACTTCACCCAAATTACAAAAAATAAAAAAAGTTTCCATTTATCCTAAGAGGTTTTGTTTTTATTTGTCCAGGTTTTGAGATATCTATGTTTATTTTCATAGCTAAATGCTAACAGAGGTAAGCAAATTTTTGTTATGTGTGTTGTGTATAATAAATGACAGTGAAGCAACCCCTTAAGTCAACCTGGATCACTCTGAAGTCGTCAACATCCGACACTTGGGCAGTGACTTGCAGCATCAAACACTGACAAAAAGCTTCTTTAACATCCGCATGATATAGGTCACTGGTGCTCGATGGAGTCAGGAGGAAACACGGCCAGACAAAAATGAAAGTTAAGGTGGCAAAAGCCAGCGTAGGGTCGGCAGGAGCAATGGTGGAGTGTTCGAACCTCATAAGATTATAAAGCAAAACCCTGTTCTTTCTTCTTAAACCTAACCATGTGAATTTGTTGCCTAAACCCAACCATGTGCATTAGTTGTTGTAGGAAACAGAACATCAACAACTAATGCACCCAGGGTACCTTTCACATTGGCAATCTGGAAACTGGAAAGTTCATGACCAAACATCAACATGTGATGTGGTCAGAGTGAGAATGTGTTGTCTAAGTCAACCGTCTTAAGGGAAATTTAGTTTTCCACTCAGGAGCTATAGCATAGCAACATTGCCCACACTTGTAGCTGCTGTAGCTACGTTATCCATCCCTAGTTGTACTATCAGTGGGTCAAATCTGACACTGAACACAAAATCAAAACCTACATTGCACCTATGTATTGTATGACCAGACTGCCTGCATCCCAGTCAAAAATCCTAGCATTACTTAGAAATCTATCTTGAATTGGGAAAATTAAAACACTTGATTAAACCTGTCGGTGAAGGTTCTCAGTCATCCAGGTCATGGTAATCATAAGTGCTTTATCGTAGGCAACTGGACTTGCTTGCATTTCTTGAAGTTTTGCCTCTCTTCCAAGAAGCTTCTTAAGTTCTGGTCCCAGGCAGAGTCGTTAAGGTCACATGTGAGCTCTTAGTTTCAGAGTCGTTGGGGTCACAATGTGAGTCGTTGACCCACTTGACCATCATATGTGTCGTTAAGGTCAAGTGGGACCAGGTGTGAATGGGTGCAGACCCAGCTCACATGTGACCCTAACGATTCGTTAAGGGTCCACTCCCACACAGAGCTTACAGCCTGCAACTCCGTAGCAGTCAGTCAGAACTGAAGAAGCTTCTTGGATGAAAGGCGAAACGTCTTCAAGAAACGCAAGCAAGTCCACTTGCCTACGATACAGCACTTATGACTTGATTAAACCAATTTGTTAGTGATATTACACAAAAGCAGCTATCACTCATAAGTTGTCTCTTTTCGTATATTTCCTTCCTTTCCTAAATACAACATTAAGGTTAAATTAATTAAGGTTAAATTATTAATATAATGTCACAAATATAAGAACTTTTCTGCTTCTGCCATGACAGAAAAAAGATGACCAATTTCTAAAAAACATCATGAATTCAGATATACACTAAACAAAAATATAAATGCAACACTTTTGTTTTTGCGCCCATTTTCCATAAGTTGAAATAAAAGATTTAAAACTTTTTGTGTGCACAAAATGGACTAATCTCTTTCAAATTTTGTTCACATATTGTTTAAATTAGTGTTAGTGAGCGCTTTATCAACATAATTCATGAGCCAATTATTCCTGAGAATTTGGCAGTACATCCAACCAGCCGATTGAACCAGCCCAGGAACTCCACATCCAGCTACTTCATGAGCCTGAAATAATTTCTGTTGAATTGTGCAGATATTCTTCAGTTATGCAAACCAACTGTTGCATCAGCTGTCCAGAGGGCTGGTCTTTGACTATCTTGCAGGTCCTCAGCTGGTTGTGAGGCTGGACGGATGTACTGCCAAATTCTCGGAAATAAAATTGGAGGTGGCCTACAGTTGTTAAATGAACATTTAATTCCATATTCACAGGCAACAACTCTGGTGGATATTCCTGCATGCAGCACCTTGATGTGCCACACCTGTCAGGTGGATTATGGATAATGTTGGCGAAGTGGTCATTAACAAGGGTTTTTAAAAAATGTGTAAACAAAATCCGAGAGTGGGAAAGTCTTACATCTTTTATTTCATCTCATGTTCAACTCAAGTGTTATATATCATATATTTGTTTAGTGTACTTTATATACTGTAGAGAATTCAGACCAAAAGTATCAAAGTAAGTCAACACTTACCAAACACTTTGAGGAAGATCTCCCTCTCTTGAGATCCCGCCTTGTTAGAGGCCTTGCAGGTGTAGGTGCCCCCGTCACCCTGTCGGATGTTGCGGATGGTTAACATGCTACGCCCACCCTCCAGCCTGTTGAAAATGTACTGCTCCGATGGCTCCAGCAGCTGCCCTTTCCTGCACAAACAAAAGGCAGAAGCACACACTGCGGATGAGCAATGGGAGGGAAAATATGGCAACCGACTCGCACCTCACAGTGACCTCTGTGAGATTCACACCGCAGCGCATGTTTGATGTTACAGATGTATAATCTTAGCACTTTGAGTGTCAACTGATCCCATAAAAGAGAGGCTAAATGCGGACAGCTTGGCTTTGAAGCTATTTCTATCTATAGCACATAAACAGGTGAAAACATGACAGCGCTTTTTATAGAAGCCTCTTCAAGTGTGATAAAAGCATTGTTTTGGATATCATACTATAATTGAAATATCTATAGTTCAGTGAATCATTTGTAGTATGTCATCAAAACTCTTCACACGCGATGACTTCTTAAACTCTGCCATGCAGAAAAAATATCTTCATATTCTCAGTCGATGTTTGAGTCTCGTCGGAGCTCGCTTTTGTTGTTGTGTACGTTCTGTTATGGACTGCAGCGCTCACTAAATGACTCCGGTGTGGTGTGGAATACTGTGCTGACTTAATGTCTTTTCTTATTGGACTCTGTTGGGAAATTAGTCAGAAAAAAAGCTACAGCTAAATTGATCCATGTCTATATTTAAGCTTCATAGCAGAAGCATAATGGTGTGAAGCAGGTTTGCAGCCTCCCCCGCTTGTTTATTTACTGCAGCTTAACCAGCCGTGTAATCTATAAGGTTAAAGGGATCGGCAGTTTTGGGGGTATTTGACTTTTTTCCCATTCTTACACAGATTTAGATGAACTCATGGGTGCTTTTTTATGCCATCTGCATGCAGGCTAAAAGCAGATTAGCTTAATGACTGGCTGTCTATGGGATCAGCAAAAACAGCCAAAAACAAAGGGAAGTGCACCTTTTAACTCCAAAAAGATGCATGCGTGGTCACAAATAAAGTTAGCTACTAATTATATAAGGGCCTGAGCACCCGCCATTGTAAGGACCCTATTGTAAAGCAAGGAGTCATTACTAATCCGTGACATTAATCACATTTCATTTTTGAGGGGCTAGGGATGCTCCAAAACTCATGACACACATAACAAGTGGCGAAAATGTACATCTGATATCGGGCTTGGGCTTGGCTGTGAAAAACTGCCTTGATAGCACTCCAAAATGTATCATTCCTACATGCTTCTCAAAGGTATACCTAAAACTTAACAGGAAGTCAGCCATTTTAAATTCACTTATAATTTTTTGCCATTTACATTTGTTGTACTTTGACAAACTCCTCCTACAAATGTAACCCAATTGCCCTCAGATTTGGTCCACGCAATCTCAAGATCTTTGTGATGAAATGTTGTTAAAATGTTGAGCTTTCATGGATTTATTTTGCTGTAGCATGGCGGCCATTTTTGGTGTTTTGCCATGAAATAGAAGCGCTGTAACTTGACTTTACATTTTCCAATCCACGGAAAATAATGGCTAACTTGTAGGCACAAGACTGATGTCCTACCAGTACTCATTAACATGTGGGAAGGTGCCTGCAGTTTTACTTAAAGAAATATTATTTACCTGCACCCACAATCATGCAGGATAAATATCAATTAATTCATTAATATTTTCATCTTATCAATAGGTCAAAATGTCAGGAATTGGTTGAGGAAGGACCCAAATGCAGAGCAGGAGGCAGGTTTAAGGTAAAACAAAAGGCAAACTTTAAAAAACCTGATACAAAACATCCACAACAGGCAGGTAACTAAAAGTCTAAATGAAAGAAGAACCATAACTAAACTGAAAACCAACCAGGATAATACGATGACCTTGGGTAAAAAAAAAAATCCAAACAGATAACAAGGCACCAGGAAGGAAACAAGGACAAACTGACCAGGAACAAAGGGAAACACACAGATATATTCACAGAAAACTAATCACAAGAACGAGACACAGCCGGAGTAGGTGGACACGGGCAAAAGGAGGGACATGGGGATTGGCTTTCAACAAGGGTGTGGTGGGGAACACTAGGGTGGAGCAAACAAGACTAATACAGAACAGGTGTGAAGGGAAGACTCTGGGAACAGGGAAGGACAAATCTACAAAATAAAACAGGAAGCAGATTCAACATGAATGAATAAAATCAAACGAGGAACAAACAGAAAACTCCAAAAGAAAGCCCATAGGATAACAGAACTTACACAAAAACCCAGGATCATGTCACAAATGACTATGTGCAATGTGAAAGGAGTCACTTGTTGATATTATCACCTGACTCTACAGTTCACCTCAGCTGCCTGTTCGGACATCTTAAAGTAATTGATTTGGTTTTACAGCCCACAACTTTAATTTTGTGGTAAAATCTCTTCTCTTTTATCAGTCCTGTTGGCAGTTATTTCTTAATGAAATAGTTCTGATAAATCCATAGTGCACTCCCTGCTTAGCACAAAATGGCAGAAAGACAGTTGGCAAGAAGTTGTTGAACACAGTGGACGGCCTATGTGCGCAAGAGCCAGATATTTTTCTCAGGAGTTGGGCAAAGCAACTTTTGTTGTTTGCTGGATGTGAACATTGGTCCTTAAGTTTGCGGGCGTCTTGCCAAGGAGCCAAGCCATCCACCATTCCCTTCACCTCCTGATGAAGTCAGCTCATATAATCATTTTAGAAATGTTGATACGATACAAATGAAATGTACAAATGTAATGTATTCCAGGTTTGCAGCAATGTCTTCTCCTAATGCCTGTGAATTCATATTGAAGCAAGATGGCTCAAAATTAAAGCTACTGTTGTTATCCATGAATTAGTTTCATCTGTAAATAGAGACAAAAAATACAAAAGAAAGCACTGTGCATCATTATGTTGAGGATAAGTTGAAACTTTACTTTCTTTATGTTTCAAGAAAGCTGTGTTTATTTTCTGGTTATGTCTAGGCACAAAAACCACTTGGTTGTGGATAGGAAAAGATAGCGTTTTTGCTTTAAATGGCTGGTTCTGGTGCTTCAATCATGGCTGGTAATGCTTCCAATGTGTCACTAAAGGTGCTCTCAGACCTAGAGTTGTCTTGCTTTGATCTGAATCAGGGACTAATTTTGTTACAAAGTTGAACAATTGCCTAGAGTTGGTTCGTGTTCTCACGGCAGCATTTACAAGCGGACCAGATCAAATGCCTTGTGTGAGACAGCTGCTCTTGATTGGTCAGAATTTCCATGTGGGAAAAATCCAGGAAGTAAAGCAAACATTGAAGAAGAGTACACTGTCAAGATAAATGTGACACTTTCTAATGTCACAATGGAGGGACAGCTACGCAGGTTGATTTTAGCGCTGCTCATCGTGGACTATATTGCTGTCATTGTTCATTTGAGTCAAAGCATACAGTTTGAAAACGAGGCGCGGCTCCAACTAGAAAACAATGTTTTGATGCATTGGATGTGCTGAATGTGCATATTAAGGCAGTACAGGAGGAGGCGCACATTAATAATCCTCCGGCACTGTAACATGCTCATGTTTAACCCAAACAATGTGTCATGTGACTGCAGTTGGTTCAGATTGAGAGTTCGGTTGCAACCGGACCGAGACCACACCCTTAAGAAGGTCTCAGTCTTGTTGTTTTGATGGGCGCCCAAGTGTGATTGCTGTGTTCACACCTGCCCAAACGAACCGCACATAGGGGGCAATGGAATTTGAGTTCAACTGAACCGGATAGGACAGGTGTGAAAGCAAGTTTGTTGGTCTCGAACAGTTGCCTGCGCCCACCATCCCCTCCACCGCCTGAAAAGAAACTCAGTTCACATACACGCAATCAGAAATACGCACTTTCAAAACCATATGAAATGTACAAATAGAGCATATCTGTGGTTTGCAGAAACATACAACGCCAACATTTTCCTCTGGTGACTGGGCTGTTTTCAGACAGAAGCAGAGGTTAGAAAATAATACTCATCTTGGTCCGGTGGAAACAGAGCGTTGATAATCTATAGGTCAGAGAGGCTTGTGTTGTGGCTGGGAGATAAGTGGTTTGAACCTGCGGATCAGCTCAGATAGGCGAAATGAATGAGTAATACTCTTCTCTTTTAACAACAACAATCTATATGTCCTTCAGCAAGGCACTTAACAAGGAGCTGCTTCTATGACCAGTGGCGGTTGTACTGGCCGGCTCCCAGGTGAGTGTATATGAATATATAAACAGGGCTGGATAAGAGTATGCATGAGAGAGACTCTTCAAAATAAAATGATTGCGGCTTGGGATGAAATAAAACAAAGTAAAATGGGGTTGCGGCTTACAATGGCATCAGCAGCTATTTATTTTTAATCCACCCAAATGCTATTTTAACCCTGAAGTAAGAAGAATAGGTATGAAAACACATTCTTATTTTTACCTGTTCATCCAATATGGATCATAATGCCCTCAATCTGAAACTGTTTTTTAACCTCATAAGCTGCTGTGTAAATTGAATTCAAAAGCTTAGAAGCACCGAGCTTAGAATAATGCATACCTCTAAATATATCTGGAGACTTCTCCATATGGTCTCAGACTGTATTATGAATGGAAAATAAAAACAATCTTATTATTTCAGGGATTTCAAATGTGCAGATTTCCAGACTCAGACGCAAACACACACAAACGCAGTAATACAGTGTAGCGTATTGAGGCCCGGGCCCCAGCCTCACTGTACTATAGGAAAAAAGCGAGAGGGAGGATAATTGAAAGTCGACGGAGGAAACACCAAAGCCAAGTAATAATAACTCTGGCGAGCCAAAGAGGAAATGAAGAGAGGCCTCATCTTTGGAACGGACAGTGCAGGACGGGCTGCAGCACTGAATGTCATTATACTGACTGACTGCTGACAGGTAGTCCATTACTCCGAGATGCACACAGAGGACGAGGCGCAAACCTCTCGCTGACAGGAAATGCAGCTGGGAGGCTGGAAGACGCCTGGAGGGGTGACATCAAAAGGAAAACTAAATTGGGTTGTGATTGTTGTTTACGCCTAAGCCGTGTCTTTTGTTGTGATGCACGCATTTTAATTCTGGATTCTGGGATGGACGCGCAGGACTTAGTGACCTGGGAAATGAAGGAGCGAACGCTGAAATGTTTGACAGGCAGTGGACGCTGGAGTTTAAGATCAGTGATGATGTTCAGCTGAAGTGATGTCATCTTTAAAGCCAGAGACAGCAGTCTGCCCTTCACGGATACTTTATATTCTATGAAAGCAAATACAAGGAAGTTTCATTTTGTGTTAAATTTGCCGGCCCCTTGCCAGCACCCAGATCTCCCTGCTCATCATCGCCATCATCTCTTTATCGCAAACTCAGATAAAACTCTAAAACTAGGCAGTGCTGATCAAACATGAATCAAGATTCTGTGACTGTACTGCCCATCTCTTACCTAAAATGTCTTCAGAAATATATTTTAGTGTACTGTTTAGCTGTACTGACAAAATCACCATGTTGTTTCACTAACAACAACATTCACTTGTGGGTAGGCAACTGACTGTTGATTACAATAGAGAAAACTAATGTTTTAAATGTTTATTTCAACAGCAGAACATAGTTAGAGTTTGGTGTCTAGACTCCAGCCTCATTGCGGAAGATTTTGCGGTTTAAACAGACCACCAAATTGGAAGGGTAGGTTTTGTACATGACATATGGAGAGCGACATATGTAACACTAACTCCCCTTTATGTGAAATCAGCAAGGTTCTTCATTTTCAGCTGTAGCTGTATCACTCAAAGAAACTGAGTTAAACACTGTTGTCCCACCTATCTGATGTTTCTACTGTGCTTATTTTATGTACTTGGTCTTTTCATAACACAGATCTTCTGGCATAGAAACTAAGAAATGTACTGCTGTGGATGGGGACGCAGCAAAACATACTTTAGCAACCTAAAAAATCAATATCAGTGTAAGTGTATGCTGTAGTAGAAAATTTGCCCCAGTATACCTTGCACACCAATCAATCGAGGCTGCAGAAGAGCAGCAACTCAGTGTTTCATGATGTAAAATGGCTGTTTTTGTCAATGGAGTCTGGTGGTTTTGCTATAATGGCTTAACCTCCCCATTGGAAAAGGCTGTCTGACAACAAGGAACAAGGAACTGAGGCAGTGTCTGCTCTGAATGTATCTACGTGATGTAAGGAGTTACTGTGAATAAACACTGTGCATTGCAATACCAATACCACCATTGCGAGGGATTGAATGTGATCTGTTTCCTGTTTTATTTTGAAAGTCTGTTATTTGTCACCCCATGTCCTGTCAAGTTTCCGGCCGCCCTGATTGTCTGATTGCTTTCACCTGTGTCTCATTATCTCCCCTGTCAGGCTGTGTATAAGTCTGTGTCTTCCCTTTATTCTCTGCTAGATTGTATTTGTCCTGACTACCTTTAGTATTCGGACCCTGACTGGATTGAAAACCCTGAACTTTGGATTTCGTCTCTGTCTGATTACCACACTTCATAGTATGGCAGAAAAAGATGTTGTATGTCCCACTACATACTATGTCAAACGCAAAATGCCAGTACGCAGAATGCTTTTCTGGCCATTCTGACCCACAATACTTTGCAACAAAGGATTCGACACATCGACTGTCAGAGGTCGCAATGACAAACAACAGCCCATTCAGGTGACTGATGACCTCTCTATTAGTAATAATAGGAATGTTAATTGTTTAATTGAATAAAATAGTGATAAATATAACCAACAACAAAAGGGCATAAGTATTAAATAACAATGACAGAGAATGTTATAGCCTATGCTATTTTACTACCATGAATATACATGTTAGAACTCCTCCAATGTATGCTGTTATTACTTATAAAATAACACGGAGCTTCTAGGTTGACATCCGTCTCTGGTGAGCTCGGTGAACACTGTTTTGTTTTATCTCCATGGTAATGGATATATGAGTTAGAGCGTCAAAGTTTACGGCATGAGGTTGAGCATGAGGTTGAGATGAGCCAGGCCTGCGCAGATTCGATCACCGGCGTTCAGCGCACAATGTGTGCAGGTTAGTTTTGTGTCCGACTTCATCTCAACTTGCTCTGACATATTACGGCGATAAAATCGTTGCGCTCCACTGAGCGCCAGGCGGTTTGCAGCGCCTGGCTCTCACCTGATCTAACAGCTGATTGGTTAAGATGTTGACTTAACAAAACTTTTAATTTTTGTTGAATTTCAGAGATTTAGATTTCATTTGTCTGATCTGGAGCTTTATTCTGTGAACAGAAAACATGTTGTATGACTGATGGTGAAGTTTAGTCGTCACAGACGAAATCCATTCATCATAAACAGAGTCTACTGTATATTAACATTGGACTGTTTTAATTATTGAAGAGGCCTGTTTAGCACCACAGAGACTCGTGGTCAGTGGGATGTGAGGATTTTTAAAATAACGTGTACAGATGTGAAGCCCTGACTATCGGCTACCTGACTGATCTTTAATGAAAGCTGTTGTCTTGTGTTTTTTTTCCTCTGAAAATTTTAACCTCATAGTCAGACACAATTTGTGTAGCCTCTGTAGCTGAGGGGACAGGTCTGCTGTGCAGCAGCAAACTGATATGATGCTGATTTACATGAGAATTACTGTAAAATGGAGGTTAAACCATGAACATAAAATAGAGATCGTCTGTAAAGCATTTGAATAAATTAATCTATCATAATTAAAATGACTGGAGAGCAAACTGATATCGACATCATATTGGACAGGATGTGAGTGTTTCTGTGACTTCCTGTACGGACTGAAGGCTGCTGGACACTGTCGAGATACTGTCCGACTTGACCACGGCTTTTTGTCTCCGCCTCCTGCTGCAGCTTCCTGTTCTCGTCTACTTTCCAGACGAGGCGCAGTCTCGAATGAGCCTTATGACAAAGCAGTATGTCCTGACTGTGTGTATACTGCATGCAACAGTATGTACTTTTTAAGGGCAGCTACTAAAAGCAAAAAGCAAAAGTTTGGGATTTGGAGCACACCCAGAGATTCGGTCTGTTCCTAGAATTTGTAAACAGGAAGTGCTATACTGCTTCCTCTATGAAAATGGAGGGTAAAAAAATGATACATTTATGTTAAATATAATAAATAATATGTAACTAAATACAAATAGCCAATCTTCTTGCTGATGGTCTTGTTTGCTTACAGTATGTAGGTCATATAAAGATATCAATATGAAACTGAGACTGTTTCATAACATAAAAACTTCTTGTAGCTGCTTTATGCTTTAGAGTTGAATTTTTGTGAGTTGGCTTACCGAACAAAACACCATGCTGTAGATTAGTACCTCACAAAATAACTAAAACTGTCATGATGATACAAAAAAGAGACAGTGAGTGAAATAATTATCTGGGGACAAAGCTGCCACATGGATAGTCTCCATATGAAAGACAAGCTGAATCAATACATCACCTCTCACCCATTATCACTGTGAAATTTGCCGCATTTTATTATGCATGCTGTTAAATCATTAAAATCACATTTTCCTGGTTTGCTCTGCCGCTGAAAGACAAGGTAACACACAAACACACACACACACAAACAGACACACACACACACACACACACACACACAGGAGTAAATATCATTTCTGCCGTCGGGGCTGGAAACTATAGAGCAAGATGAATGAGATGTACAAAGTCGAGGTCGTCTCCAGCTGTGCGGCGTCTTCCAAATTTTGTTTGTACTTTGCAAAGTGATGCATGTGCCTCGTCTTTTCTTTCTGCTGTGATCGACTTCTCTTTCAAAGTGCGACACAAGACACTTCAGAGCTCATTATCGTTTGTATTACTCTCTGAGACACTGTCACATAAAATACAGGATTGATGCATTTACCAGTCGAGCTATGCATTTTGCAATATACTGTAGTTGCTGTCAGCAGGCTAAATGCTGGAACACGCGGCCTCTCGGTAAAGGAGATGAATATGTAAAGGAGATATCTGCTTGTTTACCTTTTGATGCATGTGTCCAACGTCACATAAGATGTACGCTCTTTTCTTTATGTGCCCAAATAACCTCCTATATACGTGGCACTGACATTATTTTGCATGCTGATACAATGGCAGCAAAAGACTTAGAGAATTTAATGAGCCTTTGCAGCAATTACTCCAAATTCTGGATGTTTAATTATTTTTAAAGTAAATAGCAGTGACACATTTTGGTAACTAAGGTGCCTCCTGCCTTGTTTGAGTGATATCCTGTCTGTCACTTTTATCAAAGATCCTGTTGTGAATGTAATTGTGTCTAATTGTAGTAGAATCACAGTGCCAGTCAAGAAAAAGCTATATTTTCTTTGCTTCTGGTTTACAGCTGCTGGTCATAAGCTATAATACTTCAACATCTAAAAATCAGCTACAGGGCAATCACGCTCTTCTCTGCAATAAAGACGGCAAAACATGGTGGTTAAAGTCCGAATATAACAACTTGAAATTGCTAAGAATGAAGGCTCAGTGTGGGTGTTTGAAACATCACTTAAACATTGCTGTCTGTCATTATGTTCAACTCAGAGCTATATTTAAGTGTTTTATTTACCAGCCGCCATTGTCCTCCCTCCTTCATTATAGGAGCTGAAGCTATAGAAAAAACAGACATGTGGCTCGCTCTGCAGAGTGAAGTAAAAATGTTGATATTTTAAGGACAATGTTGCCATATTTTTATGTCTAAAGGGCTTTGAACATCATTTTTTTATGATGTTCAATAATAAATACGACTTCAGAGGACATTCTCACTCTGTCCGTGTCACATATCGACATTTGGTCATGGACTTTCCACATCAAGATACAATGTGCAAGGAACCCTTGGTGCATTGGTGTTGAAGTTCTGGAACTTAGTGTCAAGTTGTGCCTGTTACATGCATTGTCTTCACAACACTTTCGTTCTTACAGGAAATTTAAAGTTTACATCTGCATGTGGTTGGTTTTAGGAAAAAAATATCAGGGTCTGGGTTTATAATGTCGCCAGATGCAAACGCTTCTCTCCCGGGTGAAAGTTGGTGCTTCCTTGCCCACTCTACTCAGACTTTCACTGCCTTTACGTTCATTCTTTTCTCGCCACATTTCCCCCTGACGCCACCAGACGATGTTAAGCTATAATGGCGACTGGCCACGTATCACGCCGATGGCTTTTTTTGTCAGTGTCTGACGCTGCAAATCACTACCTAAGGACCGGATTTCGACGACTTCGCTGTAAGGCCAATTTAGACCTCATGTTGTGTCAATCGTGTTTACACAATAACTCTGAAACGTTAGTCTGTCATTAAAAGTCCAATCTCCAAGGATTACTTCATATAAAGTTGTGAAAGCATCAAAACACTAAATCTACAGAGAAATTCAGTCTGTATTCAAAGACTGTGTCTTTAAATGAGCCATCAGGACTTCCGTGAATTTGTGATGTCGTGACGAGACTACCCACTTTTGTACAAGGCAAACAGCTGCCCCGACACTCGTGCCACCCCTAGTGCACAATGGATGCGTCGCGCTGCAGCTCGTCAAGAGACGACCATGCATAATTATGACTACTTTTACTGAAAGATCTGCACTTCCTTCACCTTTGAATGAGCTTAAAATTATGTGTGAAGGGCCCCTAATTAAACTTGATTTCTCACCTGAAGAGCCGATCTCCAGAGCTATGACTCACCAGGTATTATCTTTCAGGTCTTTATAATTAAGGGGTTGTGGGCCTGTTAGCTGCGGGATATTTCTTGACCTCAACGAGTCCCTCCTCATCCATTCTTTGTCAAACACGTCATTCATCAATGTTCATGAGAGGAGTCGAGATGCTGCAGGAGCAGAGAGAAAGAGCCTCTACGGGAGTCGGTATGTACAAGCAGAGAGAAAGTGGGGAAAATGCATTCAACTCTGACGTCTTTTCACGTTGGCTGATCGCCGTTATTGCTTAACCCTGCCTGTCAGAGAGAAGTGCAGCGGCATGACAATGAGCTGCAGCAGAAGTCTGAGTAGGGCAGATGGGAGGGTCAACAACCACCGACTTTCACCGGAAGGCGGTTTACCTAAACCCAACCACGTGCATTTGATTTCAAAAGAAAAAAAAACAAAAAACATCCATTTGTGGTGCTGTAGCGACGTAGTGCATATATTTTGAAAGAGACTGTATGCAAGCAGGAAATTTCCTGTGAATACTGAAGTGTATATTGAAAGAAGACAATGCATGTAACAGGCAGAAGTTGACACGGTGCCCCAGAGCGTCAACAACCAACACACCCAGCGTACCTTGCCCGTCATATCTTGATGTGAAAAGTTCATAACCTTAGTCGACATATGTGACGAGGTCAGAGTGAGCATTGTGTTGGGTTTCTCTGTGTCTTTTTCAGGCGGATTAAAAAACACACATAGAACATGGTCTTTGTGTCCAAAGGCCTTTAGCTTCACCACTGCAAATCCTACAAGCATTTTTTTCAGTGCAGGTTTTTGCATGTGTGTTTTCGTACAGTTCCTTCGGGGCAGCCATTGACTTCCATTCATTTCAGCACAGCATGAAAAAACAACTCACAGATACCTGCCTGAGGTCGGTGATGCATCACAGTTAAAACAGTGTGGGATGTCTCCTGTCAAAGTCACATCATTGTTGTGTCATTTCAAAAATGATTTCTGCCCTGCATTATCATGCAACAATAATGTAACTCTGAAATAAAGAGAAAAAACTACAATAGACATGCTCTTCAATGTGATGGATTACTTCAAGAATCTTTCAATGCAGGTTGATTTTAGCACTGTAGTGAAATTAATAGCTGCCCAGAAGGTAGGAAGTGCACATTCAAAAATCGAAAACACTACAGTATGCTTTAGGAAAACAGTCAGCAGCTATGCAAGGTATAATTGATTTGTACTAAATGGGCTAAAACATACAGCAACACTGCTATGCTCCATTAAGAGGAATTAACTGGAAGAAAAAAACAAGTGCAGCATAGGAAACAAAAAACTGTATGAACTTCACTGGAATGCCAATAAAGTGTTATCAATAGATGCTCAGGTGCAAACAGCTCGTTACCATTGCCTGCTGAGTGGGTGCAAGCTAATTACTGGATGTCGAGCTGGAGAGTGGATAGTGGGGAGTCAAATGCTCTTCAGGTGCAAATTTTCACACTGGCGCTACGTGGCATGTGATACTATTGTGTGGTTGCTTAGAGCAGTGTGTGAGGGCGGACTATAAATTCCTCCGTTAGGACTGTGAAAGAATATCTGCTTGATTTGGAACCAAAAATTTAAAACCATGTATATGCAGGCTTTTTCTCAAGGGGATATGGACACATACACACAAATAAAGATGAATACATTTGTAATGATTATAGGTACATAATCACATAATCACAAATAAGCATATATGTTGTGTTATCTGAGGCAGGTCAGGTAAGCTTTAATTAAGTGGTTGAGTACTTGGGTATTCAGGTATATCAGTATTTATTCTAAATAAAGTCATAATCACCACCCAGTCTCACATGTGGACATTACTTTTATATATAAAGTAGTGGTGGGATGCGATTAAAAAAATTCATCTAATTAATTAGAGGCTTTGTAATTAATTGTGATTAATCGCATTTTTATCAAATAGCAATATTTGACACAGTAAGCAATGTTTTTCACTTCAGATAAATTCAGACAACAAAAATGTTTATTTTTATTTTTAATTTTTCGAGGGTTTGTTAATTTGTCAGACGTAGACTTACTTATTTTGGCTCTGAACCCCGTCATCTGGTCTATTGTGGGCCAGAGTGTGGATACCTGACCCGAACCCGACGGGACCCAGGCCGGGTTTGAATGACAAATCAGAAATTTTGCTTGTGTCCGGCCCACTCGACATGCTAACGTTAGCTCTAGTGTCCATGCTTGCAGCACCATGTTTTGCATCGAGCTGATACCGTAGGCTTGAAGTGTGTGCATCAGTATTAGCCAAAAATTAGGGAACTGTTTTTTATGACGCGTTATTTTTCCCATCACTAATTAATTGAAATTAAAGCGTTAAAGTTCCAGCCTTAATATAAAGTTTTTAGAGTTTCTGTGATTTTGGTCATTTTGGTGTTGGTTTAAGTTTGTCAGGACTGCTTGGTTCTGGATGTTAGCCACTGGTGCTGTGTTAGCTCATGCTAACTGAGCAGAAGTTGACATGACCGGGAAGAGAGCTGCTCCGGAGATGGTCCTTCAGTGCTGCGTCTGACCAAATGTAAGAGCAGCAACAGAAAGTCTGCTGATTTTTTTAGTTATATGTTATGTTCAAATTTATGGTTAAATTGGCAAAATTAATTCTTACATTTTCTTACATTTATACCTGTTTTTCGTTGCTGGCCAATTTACATTTCTGTTCAATCGTTAGATTGTTGGTGTTTTTTTTTGTGAGAACTCAAGTACTCTATAATAATTTAATGCTTAATAGTAATTTTATGAGTACTTGAATATGGAAGATACTGAAAATATTCATCCCTCATTCATACACTTATTATGGTTTGGGTTCAGCCCCTTATGCTGTCTAATATCTGAAACAATTGTGTTAAGGCCCTTTCCTGTTTTAACATGACAGTAAGCGTTTCACAGAATGGTCAACTACTCGACTGTCAAAACTACTGGTCAACACTGTGCATCCTTGTAGGCTAATCTTTCATCTGTGGCTTTAGCACTGTGTAGTAATAAAGCCATAGTTTTTATGTTTGACCTGAAGGACTTTTTACACTCAACACTAAATACAGATATGGATGGAGCCTCCTTTCTGTACGCTGCGCTCATTTCGTCCATGTTTGTGCAAGTTTTCTGAAAGCTCATGGCATCGAACAAAACAGAGCAATGCCACTGGAGATCGTGGAGGCAGTGTAGCATAGTCCAAGTAAGGTACAACCATAGGAGATGGCGCATTTCAAATAATGGCAGAGCAGAACAAATTGGTGATATCTAATAATATATAGTCATTTAAAGTAAATATAGTGAGAAGAATTCTCCATCCACACCATCTATAATGCTGCCTCCATTTAAAGGTACATCATTATGACCTCCACCGTCACCTCATTTGTTGTGTGAAACTTTTGACTGACCACTAGTGCCATCTATTGACTGTATCTATGCCAACACAAAGGATACCTGGAGGTATGAGGGCCATGACATTTACAATGACTGAAATGCTGTATTTTCGTACTTTAAGGGAGTATTAATGAGCGTTTACATGGTGCAGTGTGGAGCACTACAGCAGCAGACATGCAGGAAAAGACCAAAAGAAGCGATGGCCGTATTTCCCAATGCTCAATGTCAATCAACAATCTAGAAATACTTTACCACAGTAGATAAAACAGCCAGCTGCAATACATGTAAGGCTACCTTAAAGTACCACAACAGTACTAGTGCCGTGCATAACCACCGAAAGCAACACCTGCTTATCGCGAGCACTAACAGTGGCAACGTTAGCAAGTAGAGAGGCAACAACCAAAGATTTCTCTAAACGTCTGATGACTTTTACTAAAGTCTTTTATTAAATTTTATTGGAACGGATATTTGACCACTTGCTCCAGTGTTTGCAGATGGCTTTAGGGACATCAACCATTTTTTCAAACTGGGCTATGTTATACTCTCTCATGCTAAGCTGTGTATCACCATCACACATTAGCATGATTAATTGCTACCGCAATTAGCATCTAAGCATCTACCATCTATCTCCCATGATTAATCAACTACTTTACTGCTTTTTGGGAGTAATTGATAACTAGTGAAATTCAGCAGTCGTCAATGCCCCTGTGCGCAAAGCCAGCTCAGTAAAGCAATGGTTTCCCACATTTGGCTCAAACAACTCTTCTGGGATGAACTGGAACGCCAATGCAATGAAGAGCTTATCACCCAATATCAGCACCCAACCCCACTAATGCTCTTGTGGCTGAATGGGAGCAAATCCCTGCAGCCATGGTCCAAAATCTTATGGAAAGCCTTCCCAGAGGAGAGGAGGCTGTTACAGCCGCAGATTAATGCTCATGGTTTTGGAATGGGTGTAATATTTGTGAATCCACTTGTTTATATCGCCAGTCTACATCTTTGAGAGCCCTCCAGTTTTCAAAGCCTGATGTTTTCTTGTCCAATATCTCTCGGAGCTGTATGTCAGAGAGCAATGATGGGTATTAAGGAAGTACCTGTGCCATGTGACCACAGGGTCGGGAGATCCAGAGGTGATGCAAGTAAAGGTGACTGATTCCTGGTAGTCGGCTGTGGCGTTGAAGGACGGCTGGAACACTGACAACACCGGAGGGACTGCAGACACAAACACAGAGCAGAACATAACACAATCAGATGCTCATTAGTCAGTAGACCCTGAGAGTTAATAGGATGAATCACTAAAATCTGACTATATTCTAAAAGAAATATCACTCCCTATTGAGCCAGATGGTGAAAGCTCACATTTTCAAATGGATTAAATTGGCCTCGCAAGTGGCCTGTAAGCACTCACTGAAAATGCTACTTCTGTTGGTAATCCCATGGGGATTTCAAATAACATTTTGACCCAGCTTTGGTAACAACACAAAGGAGCTGAACACAGTGATGTGAAACCATAATACTATTGTCTGATTCAGAAATGCTCGGCTAAATCCATATAAACAATGGCGAGACAGAAAATGTGTTTCGACATCAAAAACAACTGTACCATCTATGAATAACAGCGCTTTTTCCTTTTGTGAATAAACTATTCAGTCCCTGTCAAGTACTCCAGCTCCCACTATTGTCTGTCTTGTCGGGCCAATTTCTGCTGAGTCAAAATTAGAAGTGCCTCATCGCTGTGATTTTAAGGTTAGTGGTTTGACAGACATGTAAATACAAAATGAGAAAGCTTGTGCTCTCTTGGGTGACGAGAGTGATAAAAATTTCATTGAAAAAACTGAACTTGTTCCAGGACTCTTTTTTCACATACCACGTTTTTGAGCCATGCTGAGAACTAGTATACTATTCTAATAATGTTTGTGCTTAAATGTGGTGGTCTAAAACTGTCCATGCTTCACACAAATGCAAACAGCATACATATAAATACAGCATGTCTTGCTAATCTCCTGCAAACAGCACTATTGATAAAGAGCAGAGGCTTTGATGACTTTATCAAGAGTATATGTTGAGCGCTGTCAGGAACACGCAGCATGTCCCTGTCATCTTGTCATTCAGTAAAAGGAGAGCAGGCCCGGCCTTTTCTCCGTTTGCTTTTGCAGTGACAAGGGAATGACAGCTTTATGGCACGAGCATGTTTATCAGGCGTCGCAGTCCATTTCTCAAGCCTGCACTTACGCCGCACTTCTGCTCCCACTATAAGTGCTCTGCTGCGGCTCTGTTCAATCTCAGGGCATGATTAAGCATGTTGGGAGCGGCTTATTGGAGCTCTGGAGCGTTTGCTCCCTCAGTTTGTTTCCGTCAGGCAGGTGAGAACAATGACACTCAAGTAAGTGCACCACCTGAACAGATAGGGGTGTGAGCCGGCAGCAACTCATGTATCCATGCAACCAATTGGCAAATCTCTTTCAGGGCACTCTATTTAAACTGTTCTGGCCTGCCTACTGTTGCTGCTTCCTCTACAAGCTGCTTTGCAACCCGCCTCCACCCCAGCTCCTCCTTTGCATGCTGTTTCTGACTATCAATGTAATTTCTGTTTGTCATTGATGCTGCTCTGTTCTGTACCCGGGGGGGTCTTTGCTGCTGCCCCTGAAAGGGCAGGGAGGTTCGCTCTCTCTGCCTCAGGCTTTCCTCATTTGCACATGGAAGGGCAGAGATGTGTGCTCGCTCTGCTTTCCGTGTAGGCCAATGGAAGAGGCTTTTTGCCTAGGCTCAAGGAAAGGCAGAGAGGCCCCAGGACAGAGCCATACCACCAAATATAATACTGCAAATGGAAATAAAGTTTTCTTTGACTAAAGTGTTCCCGACTTAACTGTAATTTGGTATCATGATCATATTATGCTCACATGGAGAAATTTATCCGAAAAAAAGTATCAGAGGGACGCATGAAGTGACTTTAAATCACAATACTGATGCATTTATTATGCAATTAAGTTAACTTCAAGTCTGCTTAAAGTAAGTTAAAGGTAAATTTCAAGTAGAACATATGATATCTTAATAATATCTTAGTATTATAATATACACACACATGGCCCTGTGAAAGGAACATTTACATTTAAAAAATACCCAAGTGTCACTGCTGATAGAAGCACTGTTCTGCAGTTTATGCAAGCAGAATGCATTGCCATTAGGGCGCTACTGGATCGACTGCACCACATCTGGACTTGTAGATCTCAAACAGGTGCAAATGCAATCTGTACTGTTCAGCCATATTCTCATTAATAAAATAGCTCGCCCACATACGGAAAGGTTCTCTAACTCCTTTTCTTCCTTCAATTCAGAAGACCCCTTCCTTACTAAGTTGAATCAAATGAGACCAATAGACGAAGGTTATTTGCATAAAGAGATCCGATTACTACGTGGGCAGAACTGAGATAATGAGAATGATTCATTATGCCAGGTGTAAATACAAAGGCTGGTGTTTAGATGTTGTTATCCAGGTAATGCATCTCGGTACAGATCACATTTCAACACCAAGTAAAAATGAGATCTAAAGTCATTGATACTGTAATTACATTTTACTCATCCCACAGCTGTCATGTTACAAAACAACTGGCTACCAACTAGAATTACAGCCTTGCAGTTGTATGCCTTTGCGAACCCTTTAGTTTACACCCATGTCCATGAAAACACAAGTGCTTCACACCCATCTTCCCCCCTGACAGCACAGAAGATCTATACAGTCAGCACAGTTTCAGGGTGGACGCCAAAGATTGGTGTCGCAAAGTCAGCATCTGACCAAATGTCTCCTGTTTTGTTCCTTGGTTATAACATTAAGAGTAAGGGGCATTGACCTTTGACGTTTGACCACCAAACTTTAAGTCAGAGAAAACTTTACTGCCATTTACAGTATTATATTTGTCAGTATGACTCTGTTTTGGGGCTTCTCTGCCTTTCCACAGGCCTACGGAGAAAGCCTCCTCCATGCGCCTATGTAAAAAGTCCTAAGGCAGAGAGAGCACACCCCTCTGCCCTTCCATGTGCATACATGGAGAAAAACGGCAAAGACCACCCGGGAACAGAACAGAGCAGCGTCAATGACAAACAGAAGAGACACTGAGAAGTCAGAAACAGCATGAAAAGGAGGAGCTGAGGTGGAGGTGGGTTGCAAAGCAGCTTGCAGAGAAGGCAGCAAGCAGTTTAAATAGGGCACTCTAATTGAGATTTGCCAAATGGTTGCATGGAAAGGAATCATGTGAAGCATCAGCTGACTCCCCTCTATTAATCAGCTGCTACATCAGTTAACTGGGCTGTTTGATATCGGCTGATGTAGCTGGGATGTGAGCTGAGCTTGACATCATGCCCTGCCTAGACTAACGCTATGCTCAGTTTAGGTCATTGTTGAGTGCAAATGGACGTTTGTGCCAAATTAGAAGAAATTACATCAAGGTGTTTTTGAGATATTTTGTTGAAGAGAACGGGAAAGAAAAGCCAAAAACATAATGCCTCTGGCCAAGACTATCACCACTGTGGAGGCATAAAATTCTCTGCAACACATAAGTATGAGACATGCATTGTAACGTTTGTTTACAAGCCTTGGTTTGCTTGTAATTAGGCGGCATGAATTTAGACTATCCAAATGCAACAAATCAAAATTTTCCATTATTGGTTTCAACCAAAGCCTTGGTGTAATCAAACTGTCAAACATTGCTTGTTTGCTGTAAAACAACCAGAGAACAAAACGCACACGTACTAACCCTGGCAGCAACTTCATCTTCTACCAGTTTCATTTACAATTCAGCTAATTAATCTGAGACGAAGATCAACATAAAATCAGCACAGCCCACGCAAAGAGTTGTTAGCATGAAAACAAAAGGGGACTCGCCTCTAAAAACATGTTGAATTTTTGTGTCTGAAAAGCTGCCGATCCTCATCCTGCAAATAAAAACCTACTTAACAGATGTTTGCACTTGTGTTAAATATGTGTTATTGTAACTGGCAGCTGCACAGCGATATTATTTCTGCACCATTTGTTTTCCTCTGATCCAAAAAAAGGGTTGAAATGCATTTAAGGTGTCACTTTGTGGGAAAACAAAGCGGAATTGTTTGATAATCCAAAACTGCAGTTTGGTGTGGGAGTTATCGAAGGTTAATGAACTGAATTTGTTCTCCGAGTGATGTCATCTGGAGAACGCTTATTCCACGTAAAAACAACTTGGTGGAAGATTTAAAAAAATTATAATAGGTGGCTTAAAAATCTCATTAAAATGCAAGGTTGATGAAACACGGTTGTGAAGTTGGTGAGAAAAAAACTTGGGATAATGAATGGGGAATCAACACAAAGCATCATCGCAGATACCTAATGAACCAAACGCCGTGGTGTACTGTAGTCTTTCTTAAAAGATCAATTACACTAACGACACCAGTGTGTATTCAGGGGAAAAACTCTTCACGGTACATCTAAATACCACAGTGTCTGATCCATCTCAAGCTGCCTATTTATCATCTAGTTATTGCCAAAAAACGACTACTTCCATTTTCATCAGTAAAATCCACACACAATAGGAAATGCAGGCCTGAAAGAGCGCACATGTACAGAGACACACATCAAGGTGCAGAAAGCTTTTCAGGGATAAAAATGGCCTGAGCAATAATCAAACACTATGAGTCCTTTCCAATAGTCCTGACTCGGCGAGTGAGAGGAGCAAGCATCTGCCTGACATGATAACCATTGATTTCCACGCCAATAGATCTCCATTCTCCAGTGTGTCTCCCTCCCTCTCCCTCTTCCTGCACTCCCACATCAGCGAGGCTTGTTGAAACAGCCCTGTTAATGAGACACACTGCCAAGCAGAAAGACTTCAAAAGAGCAAATCAGCAACAGGGTTTAAGCATGCAAAAAAAATCTGGCAAGCTTTATGAATTCTTCATGTATTAGTCATATTCTTGAAACTTCAGAGGCTCGGTGGAGATAAGTGTGAGGTTTACAGACGTCCCCCACGAGCGCGAGCAAATATTTTTCGGGATACAAACTCACTCGGACCGATTTGAATGAAGAGTTAGAGGACTTGTTTTCCTGTTGAGGGCTTCGATGAACTGAGGATCGCCCGTGTTTAGAAGTCGGGAAATGTTCTGGGTAAATGTCATAACCATATTGCACCTACTAGAAATTCAGCAAGTGAATGTTTTGAGACAAGACCTTTGCCTGAGTGCTTATTAGGGATTTGTTTTGCCTTCCAGATTAGCACACAAGCTAAGAAACCAGCGCTGGTTTATAATTGGGAATGGAACATGTGTACAGTGGATATTCTCTTCTTCAACACCCAGCGGTTATGATTGATGCCACTGCAAAATCAGTTTGAGAAATCTTGAATGACATGGCCAGTGGTTTGGACTGACAGCTGAAAAGGGGAAAATTGTGGCTCTCATGTGTGAGTGAGTGAACCGGCAATTAAGTGGATGTGTCTTGGAAGGGTACAGGGGAAATCAGGAAGTCATTTGCATTTTGCATCACCATCAGTTGCCATGGAAACAAACTGGGACTAGTATGGCTATCAGGTCATCAAAATGGAGAGTGGAGAGATGTTTGATACTGATTGAGGGAAAACATTAGGCTCTATTGAGGGGAGCAAAATGGAGAAGTTGGCAGATGCTAGCCACAGATATGAGCTATAATCTGTTTAATAATCAACCCAAACTGATTTGAATTCAAGCAGTAGCTCCACTTTTTGGAGAGTTACATGAGAAGATCAGTACCACTCTTATGTCTGTGTGGTGCCACCAATTGGTTAGTTTAGCTTAACACAAAGATCACAAACAGAGAAAACAGCTGTCCTACCTCAGTCTGAAGCCCAGTTTACATGTTATACCTTGTTTCTTTGATCTGTACAAAAAGGGGGCCAGACTATTTCTTGGTCAGGACCAGAAACCTCCTGGAGTCTCCGCTGTGGTAACATGTCCCAGTCAAGAAGGAGTCAGGGACTTAATTCTGTGTAAAACCACAACTTGTTGTTTTTACACTTTGGTATTTGTACAAATAAAACTAATGAGATGGAACTTGTTAATAGTACCCATTTCCCACCAAAATAAAAACGTATATGCAAGTTATTTAAATGTGGGAAAAGCTGCTAAAGGTAGGCAATAGACCTCTTTCTCATTGCCAGTAGATAAGTAAACCTTTCCATATTTATTTTCTAGTTCACCTTATCCCAGGTCATCAAATACAGATGCTTTCTTACGACACTAAAGTGCAATATTAACACCAAGACACTCTTTTGTGTTTTCATAGCACAGACCTGTTGACATTTGTACTGTATGTGACACACAGCTGTCTTCTGGGTGAAACTCTTAACATGTGGTTGAAGTTGTCAAACGTTTGTGGTTAAGTTTAGGTGACAGAGATACTTGGTTAGGTTTAGAAAAAACATCATGTTCTGGGTTAAAATCAGTACTGATTGTGTCATAAATACATCATGTGAATGAGCTCAGTACATCATGGATGGATGTTAAGTTACATAGCATAAAAAAGAACTGACTTTTTGTTTCAAACAGGACACAAACAGCGGTTTCCTGGCTAAAAGTCTATGTTGTTTGATTGATCCACCTCCCCTCCCTCATGCCCTACACAGACTTTCTCATTCTCTATGCTATGTCAGCGTCAAATATTGCCATAGGTGGGTTTACGCTGGAATTAGTTGATACCAAAGGGTGCGTTGGTGTCTGTTTCACACAGCGAGGGCCATGACAGTGTCGGAATTTGGCAATCTGGGAAGGAAAATAGGTTGGCTGTTATGCCCAGTTCAGACCAGTGATTTGAGATGAGACTAAACTGTAGCTACAAATTACATTTAGCCACAAAATACACCTGAAAAGCTGGAAATCAGGACAGAAGTACAGAGAGTTGTTGCATAGAGATGATACACTGTCTCATCTAGTTGCATTGGTGTGATCCCGCAGGTTGTTTGAAAGTTGCAGAATGGTGCATTGCAAGTAGTTGCAAGTTTCAACTTGTCCGTGTGTGAATCTTTGGTCTGAACTGGCCTTTAGATGTCAAGAAACAAATTATTAAACAGTACAAAGCAGCATGGAGGCAAATGAAAATGCTTGTGGATGCTTCTTTTTAATATCTGTTACTTGTTCAGTATCTTTTTCAAACTCGGCGCCTACTCATTTGGAGCAATGTTTCAGTGCTGCTTGGATGCAGAGAGATTGAATTTGTGTCTAACATGACAAAGAGTCGCAAAGGTAACCGACAGAGGTGTCAGAGAGGGAGCAAAAATGTGCATGTCGACCCAAGTGTCATGTTTCCTTCAATTCCAATTAGAGCTAGGAGCCAACAAATACCCGTGACTACTGAGTTATTGGTCCTAGGAATAAAAGCTGATTGTAACTTTCCCTACTAAAGACAAAAGCCAGATGTTAGCGGGCGTTTTTTGTTTCTTGTCCAGTGAGAAATGGGCCTTTGTAAGCCAGGTAAGCCGTTTCCCACTATTTTCATACTTCATGCTAAGCTTAACTGCTGCTTCAATCATTTTTGGATAATCTAACTCATAAAATTATTTCCAAGGAAATGTTGAAGTATTCCTTTACGTGAACTAACTGGCCAGGCTGGTACATTGCATTTTTGTTTGCCAGTGTGCCATGTCCTACTCTATCTGATGTAGATACTACACTGGGGATGACAAATGTATTTGTCTCCCTGTAATATGTCTCATTTCATGGGATTCCCCTCAACGTTCAGAGATGAAAAATCACTACATGTCATGACAGGAAGGACAAATATGTCCATTATAAACTGAACTAACACAGAGGGAGAGTCGGGAACTGAGGCAGTGTGACTTCGAATGCTTATTGACAACATACAGAGAGCTAAATTACATATGTTAATCAAATAATTATGTCAATTTGTTATAATAATTGTTAATCATTTGCTTTTACGTGTATTCTTTTACATTATGTTCACGTACTGTGACTTATAAAACTCCTCCATGATAACTTTTGAGGTCACTTCCTGAAACGTTCTGCATCTTTCTAGACACTGAGCTTGTTTTGCCCTCAGGTTGATTAGCCATTCAGTGGGTGGCCCTCTTCCTCGATACGCCATCATCCTCATCTGCGGTCCGCTTTGATGATACACTGGAGACTGGGAGCTGCAGCGGGTCAGCCGAGCTTCATTCGCTGCATGCTTATAGGCAAGAAAAACCACTCTTTTATCAACTGACCCATGAATATTTATGACTTCACACAGGGGGGAAAAAAAGTATACAGTAAGCTATTTCAGCCCTGCATTCGGACAAAATATTGTTCTGCATGAGCGGTTACAGCAACGTCTGTTAACACAGTGCTGAAGTAGTCAGAGCCGACATTCTCCTGACACGCCGTGTCAAAAGAACAGCGTGACATATCGTTGCTACAAGCTGAATATAACTCTGTGTAACGCGCGACTCAGAGATGGTGATGGAGTTCAATGTACTGTACAAATGAACCATAGAGACACTGCAGCATTCAATCACACAGTCAACAATTCACAAATACAAGTTGCAGCTTTACGCAGGGATTTATACAAAAATTGATTGACAGCAGTTTGTAGTGATCCAAGAAGCAATCTTTGACTTTAACAGATACATAAAATGCATAAAAGAAATCCTCAAAGCTATTGTCAGACGCAAACATTTGATGTTTTCTTTGTAGTCAACGAGAGGCTGAATACTCAATCGCTGGAGAGTGTGCTGAAAACTTTTTGAATTGACTCACTTTTCCTTTACAGCGTCATTCAACAAGACTCTTCTGCTAATTGAGTCCTTAAAATAAAGTTGGCAGAGTGTTCTGAGGTTGACCTGAGGGCTTCTAAGCTCTTTTCAGACATGGAATACTTAACAGTGCTGGCTTCATCCATCTGTTAAATTAAAGGCATTTTGTCATTCAGATTGAGGTGTCTGTTACTTAAAAATAACTTTTATTTAAGCCCTATTTGCTCGCATGCTCTATGTTACATAGTTTGCAGGATATCTGTATTTTCATTGATGCATTTGGAAAAAAAAAGATTTTAAATGGACCATTTAGGGGGAGAGTGACGGTCAGCTACTTTTTTCTACGGGGTCACAAGCAAGATAGTCTTGCTTAGCTAGAGCTATGCCCCTAGTGCTGTGTAAGTGCTAGAGAAAGGTCTAGAAGCACAGACTTGTTTGTATGTCTTTGAACTAATCACAACTGTCTTGCAAAAGCTCACAACATTGTAATTAAAATGGCTAATTCTCCACAAAGCGAAATGCCTCAAAAACAGTAGCAGACATATGTCAGCTGTTAAGTTAAAATCCATCTATCCATTTTCATCTACTTATCAACACTTTCCAGCTCCTCCTGGGGGACCCTAAGGCGTTCCCAGGCCAGATGAGATATGTAATCCCTCCAGCATGTTCTGGGTCTGCTTCGGGGCCTCCTACCAGTTGGACGTGCCCAAAACACCTCTAATGGGAGGCGCCCAGGAGGATCCTGATCGGATTCCTGAACCACCTTAACTGACCCCATTCGACATGAAGGAGCAGCGGCTCTACTCCGAGCTCCCTCCAGATGTTCTACCTATCTCTAAAGCTGAGCCTAGCCACCACATGGAGGAAACTAATTTCAGCTGCTTATCCATGATCTCATTCTTTCCGTCACTACCCAGAGCTCATGACCATAGGTGAGGGTTGGGACGTAGATGGACCAGTTAATCGAAAGCTTCACTTTTCTGGCTCAGCTCTTTTCAGCTTTACTATACTTTAGCCCTGGAGGAGTTCACTAGACCCATAACCATAGATGATTTGCTGGCTGTATGTGGCTCTTGCAGAACATTATCATGATGATATCACAGATGCTTGTGTGAAGTGAAACAGATTAGTACATTGGTGAGGTCAGTGTCATTTGTGTAGGCTGCTGCCAGGGTACAAAGATGGGGGACGTCCTATTGTTCAGACAGCCTAAAATACTGAAGCTTTGTTAGTTTGAAAAATGTCCCGTTTCCCTGACAGCCCTTTATTCGCAAAAATGAAGTGCCCCTTGCTCCAAAGGCCATTTTCTCTGAAATGTCTCAAACCATGGATAAGTTAAATCTTTACATGATTTTGTTGCGTATACTGTATGTTAAAACATTATGTTTTTTAACAGCACTGTGGTGAATGTATGGTTAGGTTTAACGCACAAAATACACCTGATTAGGAAAAGGCATGTTTTGGTTTAAAACATACACGTTTGGTGGCACAAAAGCCACCGGACGGGTCGGTGAAAAACATCCAGGTTCAGTGGCTGGGAAACACCACAAAGGCTCAGTAAAAAACACTTTCGATTGTTGGGTTAAATGCTGCTGAGAAACTGAAACTAACTTCAAGGAGTGTGTATTTTATGAAGAGATGGGACTTTGTAACAATGAGAACTAGTTTTTGGGAAAACGGGCTGTTGGAGAAATGGATTTCTCTGGCTTAATGGAATATTTTTCGGACTATTAAGGCTTTAGAAGTTTTGGGTTGTTGGAACAACGGTATGGCACCAAAAAATCTGGAAAATCAACTATAAATGGCAGTGTCAGAAATGGATCACCATTGGGAATGAGAGTTCAGCGAAATAGAGTTTGGGCTTTTCTGAAGTGTGTTCAAAAGTTGTTTTGTCTTTAAAACAATTCACTGAAATAACAAAGCAGGTATGCTTTATTGCAAGACCAAAATCTTTGTCAAAACATGCCATTTTCAGTGTGTAGCTTGTTAGCTCAGACGTGACTGTTTCTTGTAGCAAAGAGGATTTTGGAAACAGTAACACGCAGATAGGAATATGGGGGGAGAATACCGCCTAAATAGCCAGCCGATGGCAGGTTTATAGATCTGGGCTGGCTATGGAAGCAGCAAACAGTATGAAAAAACAAATGGCAGAGTCCAAAAAGCAGTCTGGGAGGATTCATGCAGGAAAGCATCTACAGTCAGCTCCCTCTCTGTTGGCTGTCAATGGATCTGTGTGGACAAGAATCAATGTCCATCCTGACAAGAAAGAGATTTAAGTGCTCAATGTTGGACCTCACGAGATGAGGTGCAGCTTGAAGATGCCCTGTAGCTGCATTGCTTTCGTCCTCAACCTTTCTTCTTTCTTCTTTCTCCAGGGGTCTTCACACAGAGAAAGACTGGCTGTTTTTTATCAGTTTGTTTATCCTACCTCACTGGTTCATCCCCAGGCACCTCAACAGAGAACAGCTCACCGTCCACAGCTGATTGATAAAACATGTAGCGCAGTCGTTTGCACTCATTTCTATACCTGGGCCTCCTAGAAATATATTTTCTCTGCTAGTGTTTGGGGCCTTTGTGTTGTTCGACCAGTCCAGGTCACTGTCGATACACTGTGTTCTCTGCTAACCCTGCTGGCTTTCTCTTCCTTTGGAAATCCTCTGCTAAGACAGCTCTTCTGGCTCCACCTTGCCCTCACGATTGCAACCCACAGAAGGGGAATAATCCTAGTGAATTCTCCAAGTGACATGCCCCATAAATATAAAGGTGGTGGTAGAGAGAGAGGACGAGATTCTTCACTGTTTCCAGACCTGCAAAAATAGTTCTTTAGAGTGAGGGGAGATTTACAGGTTTGGCTTCAGGGCAGGAAGCAGAAATGATACACATGGGGTTGCTTGTGCAAATGGTTGGGGGTATTGGCTTTAGCATAGCTGCAGCAGCACATCACAGACGTCTGTGCTACTAGCTTTGAATGTTATCACTTGATTAAATGGGTGTCATTAGTGGTAATTAGCCTCATAGATATGGGTTAAGAGAGTCCTCTTGTGCCAATTAGTATGTTCAGAATGTGGTTATCAGACAATTACATTTCTGTGTTTATTTCTGCGTAACAGAGGAAGTCAGGTGATGTACTGTTAGTATAAAGAGCAAGAAAGTCTGCAAAGGAAGGTGGTCAGGGCGGTGGACATGTCAAACAAACACAGGACTTTCACCCAGGAGACATGTCATGTCTGCTGTGAAATCATAAGTCAAAGTGGTGTTATTTTCACAAAGTAAGACCTATGTCCAGTGACGTGCGTGATGCATGTTACATCAGTAACAAACATACTTATCTTAAACCAAACCTCAATGTTTTTCCAAACCAAACCTTGTGTTTTCGAGCCTTAGCCTAAAATAAGCAAAAGTTTAATTAGGGCTGCCCCCGACAAAGAATTTTCCAAGTAGACCAGTAGGCGTTAGTCGTCATTTAGGGCCATTAGTCAACTAGTCGTCTGCATGCTTATGATATTACACAATGGTTTGAGTTCAAGGTGTGAGAAAGATTAGTATTAGTAACATTAGCACTGTGCCACATTACAGAGCTAATATATTTCCCCTTTTCTTTTAAATTCATCTGCGACAAAGAGACCAATGACATCCTGCTGACTAATGACCTTTCTGGTCAGCTAACATTTGGTCGACTATTAGTGGGCAGCCCTACGTTCTCTCCATGCCAGCAGGCATTGAATAGGCTGATAGCAGCATTCCAACCTACTAGTTTGCATAGAGGGACCTTGCTA
This sequence comes from Cephalopholis sonnerati, assembly GCA_019142605.1. Classification (NCBI taxonomy): domain Eukaryota; kingdom Metazoa; phylum Chordata; class Actinopteri; order Perciformes; family Serranidae; genus Cephalopholis; species Cephalopholis sonnerati. The sequence goes on from JAGQAX010000024.1 coordinate 7,338,375, forward strand.
ATCCACAGCTACAAGGCTGATTACCACTAATAATGGCCATTTTATCAAGTGATAACATTCAGAATGTGCGTTTGCCCTGGATGTGAGGTCGTAGCACCTGCATTGTGACAAGTAAAGCCCCTTTCCCAATAGACAAAAAACCCAGTAACACCCACTAAGATCTGGCTTTTGTATTTAATGGGAAAGGTTACAACAGTCATTACATGGACAAATGTGCTCCAGGTATATATCAGCTGCAGCTGAAAATTGGCTCCACTCAGCAGTGATGGAAATACTAAACCGGGTGGACGTGCTAATGTTCTGAGTGGGCAGGTGCAGCTGGAGCAGCTACCTACAAGTCAGTCACAATCAGTCATCATTTAACTAGCTACAAAAGGGTTCGGTTAAAAAAGAAGCAGTTTAGGTAAGTGTTAGGTTTATGCCTTGGCACTTGCAAGGTAAATCATGTCTTCATGTAGGATGAATTATAACATGGAATATCGCTGTATTTGCAGTGTGACACACAGCTGGTTGAATATGAAAAAAGTTTCCCTGCTTCCCTTCACTGGTTCCTGTACAGCAGGGTCGGTCTTTGTTTCACTGCTATAATCATAAAAAACAAAAGCAGCATGTATACATTCAGTAGGCTATATCTTCAGTAGCTAGCTAGCTAACCCTATACTTCGATTTTGGTTTTGGAACAGGAAACAAACGTATATCTTTTCCCAACCTCTTCAGGTAACGAGTATCATTAATACACGACGTGCCCCAGGCACAACATTTAGCTCCAAATCCACAAAACCAGCCTGAAAATGAAGGAAATCTGAAACAATGGAGCAGAGCTGTGTTGTTGTCCAACCCTGGTCTGAGCTGACCCAATGCTACGCTATGGTTGGCCAGTCTGCATCCAGTGAAGGGTCAATTATGCACCACTACAAAATGTCATCCGTCTCCGTCAATGCAGAGCCCAAACACCACTTAAAATTAGTGTGCAGTGAGTTTGAACTGGGTAAGAAACAGATATAAAAAAGAGGCTACCAATTTAACATTTTGACCTCTGTGCTGCTTTCTACTGTTTATTAACCATATTTTCCAATAAACTTACATTGTAAATTGTGAAGAGTTGGTATCAAAGTCAAAATTTTGGCATCATGACACTGGTCATTTAAATAATTGTTGATATATTAAAAGCTTTAATTAAAATGATTTAACTTAAAAAAATATGAGTGAAATTTGGAAGAAGGGCAGCTTTAAGAGTACATTTTGAATGCTCAGCAAAAAGTAAAGTCAACAGAAGTGCATTAACCCTCTGCCGTACCTGGTGATATTAAATTATAAAGACTCATTAGTGTCATGAAGTTTTTTTCTGAGTGCTTTTTATATTTGATAGCGACCAAATGGTGTTTCTACAAATTAGATTTAGTTTGGCTGAATGTGAGAGTCTTTAGGGATTAGCTGAGTGAGTCTCCTTGAGGCGAAGTGAAGTTCACTTTAACGTGTCTCCCCCCTCGAAGAGCATGCTCTTCTCAGGACGCTCACAAAGCGCTCGGCACACTGTCCCGTCTCAGCACCACATTGCCTGTGTCGTGTCGCTGCAATAATAGGTCGTGCCTCATTGAGCAGGCTTATTGGATCTTCCTCAGAAGTGAGGTAAGTGGTGTGCTAAATTGAATGCAATTCATAGTTTTTGGGCGCGGGGCCGCTCTGCTATTACATTAGGTGGGAGAGAATTACATAGGCAGAGACAATATTGCAGCTGTTCAAGCGTTACAAGACGCTCGTGGCCTCAGTGAAATCATTTCAATCACCTCAGCAGTCTCAGGTGACTCGCTGTAAATGAGGACAAATGAGAAAATTAAAATGACATCCTTCGATTTTTGGCCCACAGAGCCAAAGGACGGTACTAATTGAAATTTTCAATCAAACCAAAGTATAAAGAGAATCGGAAAAAAAAAAATCATACCAATAGCAGCGGGAAGAACGGACCTGCTTTAAGTGTGCCAATGATGAACTTATCGGAGGCGGTGGAGCTGTCAAAGCTGACAACTCTGTTTGGATTCTACAAGGGTCTGTGCATTCAACCTGAATTTCCAGCTCAGTTCCTGCACATCAGTGGGTGCTACTTCACAATCATGGACTCTGCTCACGATCAAAACACTGTAAACAAGCTCTGCAACGTGTCAACTTCATGTTAGTAGTCTAGTTACAGGTTCAACAACAAAGTTCTTACATCAGGAGGATGTATTTCCAGTTGTTGGAGGAAATTAAGGATTCCCTCCAAGCTAACAAATGCTAATGGCCACACCTGACTCCTGTGTACACTACCCTTGCTCTGTTATTATATTTATAACCTTGGGCGTCTGCAGACTTGGATGCCTTGCAGGCTTCAGAAAGACTGCGTGGTGTCCAATTATGAGAACAACAACAGCAGCAACAAGAAAACCTGTGTATGCAGGGGAAACCCAGTCCCTAATGCATGCTAATCTGTTGACACTGTGTATCTGTCTTCTGCATAGCTTCCTTTAAAGCTCTGCTCTGAGGACCTTTGTTTCTCAGCTAGATTTGGAGGTTTTGGTTTGTGTTCAATAAGATGTATGCCGATAGTGACTCAAGAACAAGATTGTTTACTGGGCTATGTCACACTAAGAGGATTATACTCCACAACAAAAACTATCCTGCAGCTACTTTACAAGTGTTCTTTTAAAGTTCAAGCAACTAAAGACTCATTGTAACTTAATGCCTGTGCATTTTCAGAACCTCTGCAGGACATGAATTTTGTAAGTATAGCTTATTACTTCAGTGTACCCTTATTAGTCTAATGTAGATTAACACAACGTTATCAGTACAATAAAATGTATCGGACGAAAGAAAGGTTTAGCTTAGCAGTAAAAGCACTAGCCACAATTACAACAAAACAAGTTAAAGTGACAACAAGATGCAAGATAAGTCGGGATGTTAAAATTAAAACAGAAAACATAGCACTATATACACAAAAAAATTGCAAGAAATAAAAAGCTGGCATTAAAAATTTTGGATACACAGCGGATCACTTTATCATCATCATTTTAGCTATGGTAATTGTGTGGTTAAGTTTAGATACAAAAACCACTTGGTTATGGTTTGGAAACATCTTTTTTTTGGCTTGAAATACTCGGTTTGGGGGGCACAATCCATGCTGGAAAAGCAACAATTACTTGGCAAAGAACAATTTTGTGCCACTATCCTGGCAGGAAAAACAGCGACTGGTTGCTAAAAAACAATCATGTTTGGTGCCTAAAAATCAACAGCAATGTCTCACTAAAAACCAAACGGTTCTGTTGTTTTTGGTGTCTAACGGTGGTCTGCAGCTGGGACGATGGTAACCAAAACTACATCATTTTAGAAACGTTGATCTTATAAGATTGAAATATGCAAATGTTACGTATTCGTGGTTTGCAGTAGTGTACAATGCGAACGTTTTCCTTTTCCATTTACCTACAATTTTTGGTGCCTGAATTGAAGGCGGGGCCTCCTCGAACTAGCTAGCCTGTTCTAATATGTATTCACGGAATGCTAGGAAGGAGTCTTGCCTAGCTTCTTTGGGAACCGACTTGTAAGGACCGATCCTGACAAGAAAGTATTCTCAACTTCAAGTGGCACTGAAGGACAGGGAGGCTACACATTGATAACCGATAGCCTCAAAGTCTGACAGAATACAGTGTTGTTTTTTTCTTTGAACACTAAAGACTATTTGTTTGGCTATTTTAGGCCCCTGAATCTGCTTTAATTTATCTTCATGGACATATATTTCTAAACTTAATATCACTCATGGAAACAGCTAATCCCTACACTCTCAATCTGGGTGAGATTGTTTGTTCAAATATCAAAAATCAAATATTTAGGATGGTAACCATATTGGTAATATGCATATTAGAGAGCATAAATAAAATATGAATTCAAAATGAATCATAAATCTTAATATTCCAATGTGTTCCTAATGCTAAGAAAAACAGACACCCAGTTTGCCAAAAGAGTACAAAACAAACTTATTTTTAGGTGGCCGCCATCTTGTAAATATGCAAATTAAGGGTCCAGATGCATCCAATTATAACAATAAGCATTCCAATGTGTTTCATATGGCCAAAAAACATGAGATAGACACCAAGCTTGCATTTGTAGCTCATCTGGTTTTAAAGTTATAGCCAAAATGAATGGCGGCCATATTGGATTTTGTCACCATGGTCCTTTCTTCGACATATAAACTTACTGTCTGGCTGTGCAGCTGTTTTTCACACCTGTTTTCTTGAATGCAACTCACCGTTGACCACCACGGCAATGTCCACAAAATCGATCTCCCCGCGGGCCTCTACGCTGGCCTCACAGCGGTACACGCCCTCGTCAGCTTTAGTCACCTGATGGATCTGCAGGTTGTTGTTTGCCAGCACCTGGAACCTGCCTTCACAGCACAGGCGAAGAGGAGAAGGAGGAGGAGGAGGAGGAGGAGGACGAGGAGGAGAGGCAGAGAGCCAGGCAGAGACAGAAAAGAGAGAGTGGGAAGAGGAAACGACAAAAGAACAACAGTGTATGATAGAGAGAGAAGCGAGATAAGAAAGTTAGGAAAACAGCAGGAGAAAATTGCCATCTCCACTCTTCAGTAGTTAGACTGTCAATCTTCACTTCAGCACATTTACCTGATAAAGTCCACACAGATAAACACTTACGCAATTACAGTTCCAAATACCCCCTCCCATTGTGGCCACTGTGAGATTGGCCAGGAGTGATGAGGCCTGTATCTCATTTCTCTCAAGCAAAGATATTTATAACCGTGCATCGTAATTAGAGTGAAATGATTAAAAAAAATACCCTTCTTCCCCATGTTTCATCATCACCGCGGCACTGAAGATTTGAATTTCAATTAAAAAACGTGACAGATTCAAGGGGTCACTCTTTCTAATCAGCGTTCAGGCATGCGTTTTGTCTAGATGGAGGATGGGGAAGTGGTGTGGAGAGTTGTAAATCAGGACGGTTGGAGAGGAGGAAATAATGAATCGTATTCCACTGCACCTGTCTTTTATCAGGAAATAATGTTGCTGAAAGTTATCTTGTCCCTTGAGTACTTCTCTACCGGTCTGTACCCTTTAGTTTAGGGAAAGGGTGATCTTAAAAATGGTATACGTTATAGCAAGCCCCTTTTACATTTTTTAAATAGCGCTAATAGCAATTGTCGATATCGACAACATATCTGTAATGTATGATATTAACAAGTCTTTCTTACTAGGGGAAATGTACATTGTAGATATCTGTAACTTAATTACAACTACTCAAGTTTTACTTGAGTTTACTTTACTTCTATTCAAACTTATTTACAGATAGCATAAATTAAATTCTAACGAGTGGAAATGTAAGTTATTAATATCAACAATAATTTCTTACTTGTGGAAATGTTGATTGTAGGTATCAGTAACTGAATTACAACAAATCAGCTTTTACCGTTGACTTCTATTGAAGCTTAATAAAATTTCTATAGTTAAATCTTATTCGTGGAAATGTCAATAATTGATATTAACAATTTCTGACCTGTGGACACGGTCATTGTCAATATTTGTAACTAAATTACAAATAGACAACTTTTACCATTGACTTCTATTCAAATTTAATTACAGATATCTTTAATTCAGTTTTGACAATTATAATTCCGAGTAAACATATCCATCATATTAAATAGACTGATCACAATTTCTGCTAATGGTATCTACACCTCACTTCTCACTAGTGGAAATTGCAGTTAACAATTGATGTCAACAATTTCTTTATTGTAGATACAAAAATTGTGGATATCTGTAACTAATTTACAAATAGTCAACTTTTACCATTGAATTCTATTCAAACTCAATATCAGATAGCAAAAGTTCTCACTCATGGAAATTGTTAATTGTTGATATAGACAATTGATTTCTTACTAGTTGACTTGGTTATTGTCAATATCTGTAACTGAATTACAATCTGCAAACTTTTACCATCGACTTACATTCAAAATCAATTACAGATAGCTTTTACCACTGACTTCTATCAAAACCCAGCTACAAATATCAAAAATTCAGTTCACATTAGTGGAAATGTTAGTTATCAATATCAACAATTATTTTGTACGAGTGGAAATGTTCAGTGTAGATATTTGTAATTGAATTACAATTAGAAAATGTTTACCATCGACTTCTATTCAAGCTCAAAAACAGATATCAAAAATTCAATTCTCACTAGTGGAAAATTTTAGTTACTGATATCAACAATTATTTTTTTACTAGTGGACATGGTTGTTGGAGATATCTGTAACTGAATTACAATTAGCAAACATTTAATATTGACTTCCATTCAAACTTTAAAAACAGATATCAAAAATTCAATTCTCACTCGAGGAAAATTTTAGTTATTGATATCAACAATTATTTTTTTACCAGTGGACATGGTTGTTGGAGATATCTGTAACTGAATTACAATTAGCAAACATTTACTATTGACTTCCATTCAAACTTTAAAAACAGATATCAAAAATTCAATTTGCATGAGTGGAAAATTTTAGTCACTATTATCATTAGTATTATTATTGGCAAACTTTTATCGTTGACTTCTATTCAAACTCAATTATAGATATCTTTAATTCAATTTTGCAATTTAGACAGGTTGTAATTCTAATCAATGATAGCTATAACTCAATTCTCACTAATGGAAATGTCAGTTGTTGATATAAACAATTAAAGTCTTACCAGTGGCAACGTTGATCGTGGATATCTATAATTGTCCTTACATTTCAGATATCACGATATGATGCCTACTAGTGTGAGAAGTTTTGTGTGTATATATATATATATATATATATGCAACGTGTCAAAATTGTTCTACAGACATATTAAATTAACTACTCAAAATTACCCTTGTGATTAAATGTTAAAAAAGGGGTGGCTATATATGTGCCAGCTTTAGATCAAATGAGACTTAATGTGATTGACAGCATAATTGTAAATTACTTTAGTTTGAGCTTAAATACACCCATTTGCTGGAAATAGCTCTTTTCAAACGATGTGGGGTGCTGGTTTGCATCGCGCCTCATGGGAAGCAGCATCTCCGAATGTCACCATCCAACCGCTCCATAATCCATTCTCTCAGTCGCTTGTTAACATGGTTTCTGTCCAAGTTATACGCCTCCTCCAGGGCTGATGGGATTTCTATTTATAGAATTTGATATCCTTGTCTTATTGTGAAGCCACACAAAGGAAGGAAATAGCATTTCCTAGAGAACAGTATTTTTTGGCACATTAGTGAGCCTTTTCAATGAGAGAGAGAATTGGGCACATCGGGACTCGTGAGCATTTTCCCTCTCAATAATCAAGTGCGTTTGGCAGGTTTACATTCAAAATGTAATCCTTTTGAGATTGCTGCTTACTTGCAAATTTTATTTCCATCGTAATCTACTATTGAAATAATAAAGATCAGTGCACAGTTTGATAATGAAAACTTGATACTTACCCTACTAATTATATCACAAAAAGCCCCTGACAATTTCACTTCCAGTCTGAACTTTTTCTTGATAATAACAAACATTCACGACTAAATAAACAAGCTTAACAAACAAGAAAGGGCATTATTTTACATTTAAACACTCACAAACTAAAGACAGAAATCTCTGATGTGAAATAACCCAAACTTTTTGATTATTCCGTGTTCCTTTAAGACCCCATTGCTCATACTAAGAACTTAACTATAGTAATATGTTTTCTGTGGCTTTATTAAAAGTAACTACTTAGACAAGTTAATTCCCCCCAAAACTCCATCTTTCCATTCATTTATCTATTTTCTATAGTTTTTCCCATCCAGGCCTTTTCTTTTAAAGGTACCATGTGGAGTAAACAAACAACATTGTTTGTATCCTTGAGGCCAAATAAACAAGTTAAATAAATGTCCTTCCTGATGAGAAACATTTAGAAAGCTAGTTTCTGGAAGTATTTGAAATTTACATAGTTTGTATTCATGCTTGCTAAAAGCCTTCTTCTTCACTGCCTTTGTTGTCACACTGCTACATTTCTATGCCATAGCACAAAATGGTCGACAGTCACCTACCAGCTATCTGTTTGGCCATTGATTTTATAATGACGGGACACAGCGACTGCTAAAAGAGTTCTCTTTATACATTAATGGTGAGTAGGAGTCGAGCTGCTATAGGAGCAGAGAACCAGAGCTGCTATAAGAGAGATATATACAAGCAGAGGTAGTGCTGTGCGATATTACGATATATATATCATAGTGCGACAGAAAAATGTCTACCGTACGATATAGTCCTCTATTGTTTATATTGTAATTTTAACGTGTGGGCTGTGGTTAGCTCGGCTAATGTAACTGCAGCAACGCTACTGCTTTGCGGCAGCAGTTTACGTCACCTGCTAGAACTCCTTTACGGCACTGCTAACGTTTTCATCCATGCGTGCGAGAGCCAGCGGGAGTATGGACGTAAACAGCGTAGCAGAGATGGAGAGCACAGTGGACGCTGAACCAAAGAGAAATTGGTGCCGAAAAGAGGTAACAGGAACTCCATTGTTTGGCACTGGTTTGGATTTAAAAAGGCAGACACCGACCAAAAAACGGTAATCTGCAAAACATGCCGCCAACAAGTCGTTACTAGCGACTTGAACACGTCTAATCTTTTCTATCACTTAAAGACACGGCATGAGGAACAGTACGGAGGCAGAGTTAAAATGCGACAAAGTACTAAAGATATATATGGTTATCGGGATATAAAATTACCTATATCGGGATATAGATTTTTGTCCATATCGCGCAGCACTAAGTAGAGGGATGTGTGCTGTAAAGCTCTCTGAGGCTAATTGTGATTTGTGACATTGGGCTTTGTAAATAAAATTTAATTGAAGTCAATTAGGGGAAGAGTGCATTTTATTCCAGGGGCAACAAGGCTGCGCCAGTGCACGTCTAGCCGCCCCGGTGTGGGGTTGTACATCGAAAGTAATGGAGATGTATTTTTTGACCTGCAGTCTTTACAAACACTGCTCCAAAAACTTTACAGGGCTCCTCCAATTTACGTTGATAGTTGCCCTACTTAGCAAATAGCTGCATTACAAAAGTCATTCTTTAAAAAAAGGCAGCAAATTGTAAGAGTAATAGAAATAGTTTTACATACATTAATTAAATTAACTTAATGAAAACATTAATTTAAAAAATTATCAAAACACCATCACATTCTCACCATATTCACAAAAAAAAAGAAATAAAAATAAAATTTTAGACCTATTTTCTACCTGATAAGTCAAATTTAACATAACATCAATTGAACCAATCTTCACCACGGAAGATACACCTGGTCTTTTGAGCAAGGGACAGTTCACCTCAAATTTCACCTGTACTGCTACTTATCAGTCTTGATTGTTTTGCCATTGCGTGTGGCGCTCCAAGCACCAAAAATATTATATTTTAAGAACCTAACAGCAGTGTCTCTCTCCAGAAATCATGACCTCCAGATAATCCGCAGACCTTGCTGTGAGCAGTTTTATATAGGGACTATTGTCTGTCTATTGTCTGTCTACCGAACTACACCCACCAACCGTATCACCGCACAGAAAGAAGCGTCCTAAAATAACATTAGCTAGCTCAGTGGTGCTTGGTGAGATAGCAGTAGAAGCACGCTTCTGTCTGCATAGTGATTCGATGGCCGGTGTAGCTCAGTGGAAGGAAAATAGTTGTCTGAGGATTATCTTGAGCAAAAGGGTAACGATTTCTGGAAAGAGACATTAGTGTGGAGCTTTTCAAATGTATTTTTTTGGCACTTTGAGCACCACAAGCCAAGTGCCATCTAGTTGCATTATATTGGAGAGAAGTCTACGGCCTATATCTCCAACACTCTGCAACTCACACCAAAACAATCTACACTGATAACTTGCACCACGGGTAAGGTTGTGATTTTGGGGTGAACTGTCCCTTTAAGAAAACCAGAGATATGTTTTCATATAATGTGAAAGAAAGAACAGTAGTCAAAGTCAAGCGTGTAACTTCATAGTGAAAAGAGGTAATGAAAACTTACTGTGGTGCTCCTCAGTGATCTCTTTGTCCTGGTAGTACCACACCACCACAGGCACTGGTGAGCTAATGACATCACAGACCACCTCCGCCGTCTCACCATGGCGGAACTCCTGCGGTGACTGGACATCCCGAAACGTCAGCCTCTCTGGGAGATCAAACAAGATGGAGATGGAACAGCTTTTTTTTTTTTCCTTCTGTGAGCATTCAGAGCAATTTATTGCAGGTCTGAACATCAAAAGGAAAATAAGAAAAAAACCACAGTGCTTTGACGGTCCTTTTAACTATGACTGTTTTGAGACAGAATCTAGGGGTTAGGGCTTTGGGAAAAAGTTGCTTTAAAATACATTTCTTTCCAATTTTCTATCTGAATTACATCCCGTAAGTTGAGTGTTTGCCTTTTACAGGTAGTTTGGTAGTTTTACTGATAATGCCGATTTAAGTGTTGGGATGGCCTCTATTTGGACACCTGCAGCATTCATGGCTGTCCTGAAATGCTCTACAACAGTGCCTGCAAAAGAAAAGATCACATGTCTTCTCCACGGTTTCCTTAAAGCGTTTGTCTTTGTCCATACAAACATGTTTCTTTTCCCTAGACATAAACCTTTAATAATTCATATTTACTGATGCTTATTGGGTCTAGCTTGCCTGTGGGCGATCATGTTATAATAATAAGGGTGTATAGCCATGCTAGCGGCTCTGTGAGGCTGTACTCAGGCAGGTTGGGGCTTTGAGCTAACATCAAGATGCTAACAGCAGGCATTGTGTCTACCATTTGGGTGTAAAAAATAAAGTATTAATGCACTTAAGTATCGTAATATTATGCTTTGTGATACTGTATTAATTCTCAAACCCACTGTATCGATTTTTAACTGATAGATTGTATGAACAGATTTGTAAGAGTAGTTTTAATGCAACATACTTTTTACTTTTACTTGAGTATATTTGTGAAGAAGGAACACTACTTTTACTCCGTTACATTGGGCTTCATTTCGCTCGTTACTTGGATTTTTATTCATCGGTTAATCAATGCATGATCTGTTTGTTTTATCAGCGAGACTTCCGCCAAAGGCTCCATCACATGACTCTGTTTGACCAATCAAACGTAGCCACTAGTGACATTTGACTCCATTTCACCAATCAAACGGAGCCAGGCAGTCACATGACCGTACACGAACTCTTCGTGGCCTCGCACAGAGGCAAAGACACTGTACAATTCTTGGCTACTCTACCCACCTCTGGTGGTCATAGACCAAATATTGGAGTGATATAAATTTGGGCTGATAATGGCACTGAATAAAAAGTTAAGGAATCACCAAAGTTACAAACATTCATCCCTACACAGGCATTAATGTTTGTACCAACCCATCCAATACTTTTTGAGATACTTCAGTCTGGACCAAAGTGGTAGACCGATCAACCAAATGATGGAGCGACCAAGCTTGCCATCCACAGAACCATGCAGGTTGAGTTGCCAAAAGCTACATTTTAAACCCAGCTGTCATGTGACGTAACACCTCGAAATACAGATGCAAAGTATTTGGAAACAGGCACATGAGAAACAATGTGCATCTTTGCAAATGGATGGGTGGATTCAGTCACAAAAATCAAATAAAACAAAAGCTAAATCCGGCTTTGACTGTTTTCTGGGACACGGATAAGGCGATTCTGATGAAACAGCACAGGAGACAGAAGGGTGGCCGTTATACTCGCTGCCAATCACAACCATGACAAAAAAAATCAATGAGCAGAAATATTGTCTAGCCTCTCTGTTTGCAGAATTAGACAAGAACACAGGCAGCCTTTGATTCAGTGTTTCTTGGTTTCAGGACTGCTTCAATAATAGATTCCACTCTGTGCCGGTTTGAAGCTGTGTCCTCCCTCTTGACAAACATTTGGTGTTTTGACAAATTGCTTTTATGGGGACACTGTTCTTGGACAAGCACTTCTCCACAAACAGCACCTGATCCTCCTTCGAACCCCACTCTCGTTCGGGTATTCGGCTTTGATGTGCGCCGGGGCTGGCACCGCTAGCACTGCAACCACCTGCTATCATCTGTGTGCTGTATTGTGAAGGTGTGAATAAATCAACGACAGCTCCCCTATCAGTCCCTTCCGTTAGCGAGGCTTCAGCATTAGCATTTTGCTGTGTGATTTATGCCAGGCTGCTCCCTAAAATGAGCTTTCTCTCCCCGACTGCACCCTCCGCCTGCGAACGTGCCTGGCATCTCAGTGTCGTCATTAACTTCAAGGGTGCCTTTGCGTGTTTTTGTCATTCACTCTGTTGGTTTCTTATCAATTTCCCTCTTGTGTTCTTCTTTTTATTTCCAAAATCTGTTGCTCTCTGGCTCCTACTGTCTCTCGCTCAGGTTTGAACACTTCTGATGTCACTTGTTCCATCTGTTTGTATCCATTTCCTTTCTCTTTTGTTGTCACACAGCTCTACAAGAATCAGTAAGGGAAACATCCTCTCCAGAGTAACACTCTACTGCACACTTGACACTGGTGAATTGAGAATACACTCAGTACTCCGGAGTTTCTCTTCCGCCGTTCGCCTACACATCACTGCCAGGATGAGTGTCTGATATGTTGACGAGCCAATTTCCCTGGACCTCTCTCAACTGGGAGGCAGGTTTGCTCCTGTCTTTACTGGCCAATTTTGCTGGTTTAGGAAAATGGGGCTTTGCAGCATTATTGCTCTGTCCATTAATAAACTAAGAGGAAATGAAAAGAGCCGGCTGGCTTACTTTATTATAAATTTCCTGTCAGCTTGTACGGCTGCAAAGGCACCAAACTGCTGCAGTTATTTTAAAGCAATTTTCAAATTTTGCTATCAGTCAACTTATATTTAAATCTGCATCTTGTATGGTGGCCAACAGGGGCACATTTGCATGAGGAGAGCTGCAGCTTCAGAAATAATGCCAACTCAAAAATAGACAAAAAATACAACAGCAGAAACATACTGCAAAAAAATCAATAAAATAAAATGAAATAATGCTATCTATGTATATATGAAAAAAAAACTGTGGGTTGAAAAATCAGACTATTCCAGAGGCCTGGAGAATTTAAGTTGTGCTGACTGGATAAGCAGCATTTTTCTGTTGCATTTGTTTTGGGGTTCGCTTGTTTTTGGCTTTGCATCATTTCCATATTTGCAGCATGTTTGCTTTTTATGTATTTGTTTGAAATTCTGTAAGTTTTTCTTTTTCATTTCCAGCACTTGATGCATTTTTGAATTGGCATTGTTTCAAAAACTTCAGCTAGTTTCCCGTAATGGAAATGATTTGTATGATGGACCTGAGGGTCAAAACACAACAACTTTTAGAAAACAATACAGCATTTCAGAAAACACCACATTTCCCAAAACACTACAATATCAGTGTTTTTGGAAATTCTGCATTTTCTGACATTTTGTGTTTTCTGTTTTCTGAAATGTTATGTAAAATGTTGTGATTTCTAAAATGTATTGTTTAGGTAAATGTGTTATCTGAAATGTATTGTGTTGGGAAATATGTTTTCTGACATGCTGTACTGTTTTCGTAAAGGTTGTTGTGTTCTTTCGGGAAATGTTATGTTTTCTAAAATGAAGTGTTTTGAGAAATGGTATGTTTTCTGAAATGTTGTACTGCTTCTGAAATGCGCTTCCTAAAATGTAAGGGTTCGGGATATGTTGAGTTTTCTATAATGGTGTGTTGATTTGAAATGTTGTACTGATTTGGGAAATGTGTTTTCTGAAATAGTTTTGAAAGTGATGTGTTTTCTGAAATGCTGTGTTTTGGGAAATGTTGTATTTTCTGAAATTTTGTAGTGTTTTCTGAAAGGTTGTTGTGTTTTCTGAAATGTATAGTTTTGTAAAATGCTGTGTTTTGTAAAATGTGTTGTTTGGGTAAATGTGTTTTCTGAAATGTCCTCTTTCGGGAAATGTTATGTTTTCTAAAATGAAGTGTTTTGGGAAATGGTATGTTTTCTGAAATGTTGTGTTTTCTGAAATGTTGTGATTTGGCAAATGTTTGCTGTGTTTTCTGAAATGTTGTACTGTTTCTGAAATATTATGTTTTCTAAAATGAAGTGTTTTGGGAAATGTCTGTTGTGTTTTCTGAAATTTAAGGGTTTGGAAAATGTTGTTGAGTTTTCTAGAATGGGGTGTTTTCTGAAATGTTATATCATTTTGGGAATTGTTGGTTTTTCCAAAATGCTATGGTGTTTTCTTAAATGTTGTTGTGTTTTGACCCTCAGGGCCTCCATAGTTTGGACCGCTGTTGCACATTTGCCCTTGTCAGCCACCATAATTTTCTACATGGACAAGCAAGAGTTTTATCTCAGAACATATTGGACAAAGTGTACTTTTGAGCTGGCGATGGCACTAGATGAAAAGTTAAGTAGACACCAATTTGATCACAATTTGTCTTAAGGGGAACACGAATGCCTGAGCCAAATTTCATGCAAATCACACCATGGTTATAGAGACACTTTTACTCAAAAACCACAAATGTGAGCCACATATTGACACTAAAGCAAAATTGTGGGTATCAGCAAAGCCTCTAGGTTTCATGCTCTAGTGACCATGATTTGAAGGGTTCATTTGCAAAAACAGATATGTCTGTTTTCATTTGTTTTCCCAAACATATTTGTTTTTGTATGTGCATGCCATGGAATATCAGTCAAACTGGTTTTTTGTTGTGCACTCAAAAGAATTTCAATCTTTTGGTTTATTCATTTTAAGAATTGCTCTTATTTGGTTTTGCAGATTATCTCAGATGTCTTTATTGAATTTCATGGCATTTCACCAAGTGGTTGTCAAGATATTTCACTAAAAGCCGAAAATGTCAACCTTATTGCAAGACAGGAGAAAAATTCAGGGAATTAAAAAGTCAGGAGGATTGATCCTTTGGGTACCATGAATGTCTTCACACAATTTCATGGCAATCTAATCGTGTTGAGATATTTTAGCCAGGATCAAAATGGTGGACCAACCAAGTGACCAATGTTGCTATCCTGATAGTCACTTCTCTAGCATTGTTAAATATCACCAGCACAGCCAGCGAGCAGTTTTTAAATGCTGGTATGAGGTGAAACCAAGTCCAGACACCTGTTTTGGATTCAAAACTGATCCAACACTCCATGTAGCATAATTACAACAAGCCATCATGGAGATGGCAGCAACTACTGAGAGGACGTCCCACCCACAGGTCATGAATTTGGTGTACAACATGTTGTAGGCGCACAGGCCTCAGCATCGCCCGAGGAGTCCTCACCTGCTCCGGCCGCGCGCTGGCAGAGGGGCTGGCAGGAGATTTAGGCAGGTTTTCATCCGCCTGCTGCTCATGCAATCTATACCGAGGGCCCGAGTGAGTGACGCCCTGTTGCCATGGAAACAATGGTTTTAGGGAGCTGGTTATGTGGTGAATGAGGCGAGGGCTGAGTGGTGGCAGGTGTGATTGAGGCTGTGATGTCTCCCCTAATGGTTCGCTGGGAGAGGATGAAAAAGGCAACAGCACAGCAGGTGGTGATTTCAAGAGTGTGTGAATACATGCGTGTGCGTGTCTCCTGGAATCAAATCCCCCGTACCTTGACGTTTTCTCCAATTAAACTTTGGGAAAACTCCTGATCAAAGTCCCGGTGTATCTGGGTATTTGGGTTATTCACATCTCAGAATTCACTTGGTTCTTATGTAATCTTTTGTGTGTGCCATTTGCATGCATTATAACATTAATCCATTTCCTGTCGCTGCGCTACATGTGCACAGAAGGTTTTATAAGTTCAGGGAGATGCACCCTTTCTACCTACTTGCCCGAATCCTAAACTTTCATATAGAGTCTAACATACTTAGATGATTTAGACTTTCAATGTTTTATTCATTCAGTTAGCAGTTAAATTTTATGTTCTGTACATTCTGTTACTGAACATGGAGTTCGAAATGCTGTTTCAAAATGTTCCCCATGCTGTCAGAAGAAATATCCTGGCAGAGCAACACTGAATCCTTCAATTTTTTACTTTTTCTTGACCTGGAGCGAGTCAAATTTAATATCTAGGATACTTTAATAGACCTTGAAAAACCTTGGTTGTGCAGGTTGCTAAAAGCCGGACATTTCCAGAAACAAAATAACTGCAGGATGTAATCTTAGTGTCCCTAATGGCTTGTTTGAAATCATGTAACTATTATGATAAATCCATAAACTGCATGACCTGGACATAGAGGAACGTGGCTACATAAAAGGACTGAATGAACCTGCTGGCAGTGTTTATCGTCAGAAAACTTAAACTTATGTTGGATGTTTAATAAAGAAAAGCAAGCTTTCCCACAGCTTGACTGATTCACCCGTCGTGGACACGATCGTCACTCCAAATGACATCATCCACTAGACCCCCTGGGGTTACTAACGTTACTTACTGGGTCAAGACCCCCAAGAAGCCAATTTTACATAATCATGTGATGCCATTGGGACAAAAAAGACATTTCCCCATAGACTTACATTGGGAAAGAGACCTTTGTAAATCAGTGGATACATTTTTTTAGAGTCACAACCCCATTCATGATCAGGATTTGATCAGTTTTTTCTGATACCATTTTGCAAGATTAGAAGAGCTGCAAGATTCAATAATTTTATCCATTCAAGGTAGTGGGGCGCTAAATCGGAAGCCAGCTGCTTGGCTGCATTCAGCCATGCTTCCCTAGCGCACTTGTTCTGTGGGCACCGTAATGCGGAAGATCCGAATAATTTCAACCCGCTGAAAGATAGGGTTTTTTTTGCCTCATGCGCCAAATAGAAATTTTCATGTATCCAGGTCTCTTAATACCTCCATGGGATGGGTCAAAGACTGAAATGACTACCATCTTGTTTTTGGCCAGGTTAGTAAATGTGCTTGATATTCTTCTAGCTAACGGGCTGTATACATTCTGCATCTTTAACCGCTTGGAAAACACGAGGTCGGGCGCTGCTCTTGTGCCTTTTTTGTGCCAGCTTACAAGAGCGCGGCAGTAGGTTGGGTCTGAGGTTGCTAAGCAACCTTAAAAAGTACTGTCTGTTTATCTGAAATCCTGAATGAAGAGCTGATCTTCTTCCAGGAGCTGTTAATAAGTGTGTAGACCTATCGTCCGTGGGACAAACGTAAAGCTCCGGGTAGCCCTAGGTCAACCATTTCCAGAGGACTCGTGACATACTGTTAAAAATCTAGGTTGTGGCCAGCGGTGTAGTGGTATATGGTGTACACCCATCTCTTTTTCTGTCCGTTTCCTGTATACCCATCTAACCCACTAACCTCCTGAGACCCTATGTTCTTATACGAAGACATTACACTTTGGGCTTACTTGACCTTATACTTCATTTTGCTTAACTTAGGCCTGTTGTCCTTGTTTGTGGACACTTTTTTGTGTCATCTATTGTCAGGAAGACCATCATACACTAATCCATCAAAAAACAAAATGGCAGCCATCTCTGCCAAGTCAGTCTGCAGCTGATCCCGAAACAAACGTGGACAAAGTCCAGAACCTGATCACATGTTATGGTTGAAACCTATTTATTTATGATTAATAACATTTGTATTTTGATATGGCAACAAATTTGACCAATTTTAGCAACGCTAAAGTACTACTTTAAAGACAAAAGGAATTTATCATGAGCTCATTGAAGGACGTTGGGACTTTATTATCCCCACGTTTAAGGATATAGGGACTTTATTATCGTTGACAATGTTTATTTTTTTATACCTAACAGGTCCTACTAATCTCAAAATGCTAGGAGAAATTAAAAATGCGAACCAAACAAAAGTTCGGGTCTCAGGAGGATGAGAGTATACCCACTTACTCCTCAGTAACCCAATGATCTACCAAGTAGTACCCCCACTCATCATCTACCACCACACCACTGGCCATGGCTACAACAGGAAGAAGTTGTCACAGCACATTTTAATTGCATCCAACTCAAGGCGTCTTAAACACACGCTAGTCTACTCCTCGACACAAGAGTGAAGACAGAGGTTTCACCTTTATGTCCTAGTATTTCTGAGACTTAAAGTGGCCAATTGATTGATTGGAACAGCTGTAAACTACGCAAATTATAGGCATTTGTGCAGTGTTGGTAGTTTTTGCCTCCAGTTGCCCTCCATCTAGACAGCACACCAATGTATGACATCATTTGCAAAGAAGCAATAGTGGCTACAGTCCTGGTCCTACACGGTTTTTCTAATTCTACTCTGCAGCAAATCACAGGAAGGTAAGAGGATAAGTTAGATGTCTTGCACAAGGACACTGTAACCGGACAAATGGTGCTTAATTCACTGCTCTCCGTGAGGATGCAACCTGTGATGGGACAGACTGTGTAACCACTGAACCACCCCCGCCTCGTAACATTAAGTTTTTCCCAGGAAATAGTGATGGGTCAGCAAGGCAGGTTAGCCTCAGTGCCACATCCCTCATTATGCCTGGCAGGATCTGAGTCCCATGGCATTACTAGCTGTCATTATACTTTAATCACAAGAATGAGTGTAACACACACCCTCACACGAGCTCACACACAAAGTCAAAGGTACACATGGACCTAAAATGCACATGCACACAGATAGAGCTAACATTTTTAACAGCTTGTGGCTGTGTAGAGGCTGAGAATATGAATGGGCTGCCTACCCCTGTGATCCAACCCTAATGTGAGAGGTTTATTCTCTTCATGTCATCATGTCTGAATCTCCTCAGGAGGCAAACACACAGCATCTGCAGGTAAATGCGTTTGTGAGCGCACGCTATCTGTCAAACTTACGGTAGATCTCCAGCACGACCGAGGCCTCCTCGGTGTGGCCACTGGCGTCGGTGGCCTGGCAGCGGTAGATACCCGCGTCCTCGATGATGGCGTTGTAAATGATGAGCCTGGACCGTGACGTCTCCGTGTGGAGCGCCATCCGCTTGGAGGGCACAATGCGCTCGCCCTGGGGGTTGTACCACTCCAGTCTCACCGGCTCGCCAATAGCTGGAAGCAAGGTCAGAGACAGAGAGATAAAGTAATGATGATGATTTTACTCTCTTATAGAAGACAACAGGATTATATCAACATTTGGCTTTCCTTTTAGTGTTCACGTTCACCGCTTATGTAAGAGACGTTCCCATGGTTACACCCACTCACACCTGGGATCCCTTTAGAACATTTAAACGAAAGACATTTATCATTCTCTTTGCCTCTTTCTGGCTTCCAGCAGCTTTATGTATTTACCAAAGTGGTCCAATGAGTTGAACCTGTTACCTTCAAGCCCCACGATTATTCGTAAAAATATTGGATTGCCCATGAGTGACACTAACTTGGCATATCTATGCATTAAGTGAGTCAGCCTGAAAGATGCACATCCTGCGGCAAGTCTAGACGGACAATACAGTTTCATAGCAGCTGTTTGGACTTCCTGCAGTTGTCGTTAAATTGGCGATGCTCTTGGCTTCACAATCGCTCCGGGTCAGTGACTCTTTGGTTGCAAAAGTCTAGTTTTACAGGAATACACCCACAAAATGACCATTTGTATATCAGTTACTCACCCCGTGTTACACTGAATTCGTAAAGAAAACTTTGTTTCTCTTGCATGCGTTCGGCGAATGACGAATCCAAAAATGTTCTTGATGAACTGCAATCATAGAGGTCCATGTTCGGCAGCAGCAAATTTTTACACAACTTCCTGTGGTATAACTGTAGTCCAATGGATCCAGTCGTATGCTCACATGCATTTTTGCATTGCACACATGGACCTGTAGCGCAACTTGCCAACTTTAAAGAGTTCAAATGCACCTACTTGTCCATATGCACTACTAGCATGCTTAAGTGTTTTAAATAGTAATGTTTTAATGAATATAGGTGTGTTTGGGAGGTACTCAGCATACGACTGGATAAGTAAGACTTGTCATAATCATGATTTCAAGGTAACGTTGAGTGAGTGATTGATACACAAAGGGTCATTTTATGGGTAAAATAGTCCTTGAATCTTTTTGTTTTTTTGGCATTTGTGTCCTTGTCGGCCAGAGGCCTGTACTACGAAGCAGGATTCGGCGATAGCACGGTAACTTTAGGGTTAACTCAGGGTTTTCAGACCTACGAAGCTTTTTACAGCCTGTCAACGCCCTGACCGCTGACCAATCAAGTCACTGAAGGAAAAAAAACAAAAGTCAGAGTAGCCTAGATATTGTTAGAGGTCAGTAGTAATAGTTGGTCATTACATTGTTAGGGGGCTGAACACAGAGCTCGTTTACACACTAAACACATCATTTTAGCAGGACTTTAACTTCTGCAAAGTTTATTTTCGAGGTAACAACTGTTGCTATTTTAAATTTGGATTCAAACTAACATGAGACACCTGTGTACTAAGAACAGACAGCATGTGATTAGTAAAATAATCCACACACTGTTAATTGGCTCCTGTTATTATAAATGCAACATTAGGGTCTGACAGACCTCATCAGTCATTAACAAGGCTGCTTTTCTTTTCCACTCTTAACTTCAGCAGCAGAAACAGTCGGCGTTACTTTAAACTGTTTTATGTGACATATTCACAATCATCCAACTAAGTTGCCATAAATACTCTATACTAATGTGGAGATAACTACATGTAATTTAACCAATGTGTAATTTAGGTCTCAGCTGACAGTGAATTTTTGGATAGTACTTTCTACATTTTTCGTTTTAATGTTACAGAGTATCATTTACATCCCATGTCAGTGACATTTTACTGTCTCACAGACACTTTTGCTACCGTTTCATCTCACATGATATGAAGCAGCCCTCTGCATTCATGGTTCTGATGATGTCACTTGTAAATACCAGCCCCGCCTCTTTCACATGAACGCGCTCCTCCAGACCCAGCTTTGTAGTACCGGTTATCCAGATGGACAATGTTAGGGTTAGTCAAACCAGACAACGTGAAGATATCCTGGGTAAGTTGAACAGGCCTCAAATTAAACTACAGACAACAAAGACCGAGAGCGAATGTAGGAAGACTTGCATGAATCAGAGTGTTTCATTCATGTCCTAAAAGATTTGTTCAACACTCTGGAGATGTTTTATATTGAATTTTTTATTATTCTACAACACTACAACAGTTGGACTGTAACAAAAGTGGATGGTATACGATAAATATCTGTATATATATATATATATTCTTTTTTTTATTTCTTTGTAAAGTCGGTAAAGGGTTTTACTGTCATTTGACAGGGTGTGTTTGGCAACTTTTCTTTTTTCTATGTTTATTAAAATAAATTACATGAAATTTAAAGTTTTTAAAGAGCTTTAAGGTCTGATGGTATACAGTAGGTATCTGTATTTTAAAAGAAATCTCTGTAACATAAGTAACTTTCATTTGACAGTACATGGTTGGAAACTTTTTTATTTACTTTTTTAAAGATTTTTAAACTAAATTATTTTAAATCAAATTTAAAGTTTTCCTTTAAAGAACTTAAAATGCAGATGTTATACCGATATATATAGATGTTATAAAATATCTGTATTTAAAAAATGATTCTCTGTAAAATAAGTAAAAGGGTCTGACAATATGCTTTTTTAAAATTTTTAAAATAAATTACTTTACACAACATTTAAAGTTTTGCTTTAAAAAACAAACAAACAAACAAATGTCGACCTATTTTTACAATTAGCAATAGGACATACATTTTTTTTTAATTGAAAAAAAAAAAAAAAAAATTCCAACATAGGATTAAATGCAATTTAACATTCATTAAGCAACTGTTTCCATTATATTAATTTCCAGATTGTAGTATATACACTTAATGCAGAAAAAAAAGTAATAAAAAAAATAATACAGTAAATTCCTGTGGAAAAATAAATGTTTGTTAAATATGAATTTAAAAAATACTTTTAATTCATGAATTGAATCAATTAAGACAAGTATTATTATTTTGTTTGTTTTTTTGTTTTTACAGTAAAGTTACCTTACTCTGACTGATCTATTTAATAAATCTAATCGAGTAGTTGTGGTTCAATCTTATATTATGGAACATTTTAAGACATTATTTTACTGACTTGATGATAATCACATTTAGAATTAAGTAATAAATGGTATAGGTTTGTTTTCATACAGTGCTGCTGAGGTTTCACATGTCAATACACGAGCACTGCTGCTCGCTTTGGTCTGCTGAACAGCTGAGGACCATCCTACACTGTTGCTGGAACTTGTCGAGGGAACAGACGGCCTGAAATTACATGATTATGTCATAATCTTGGATTTACATAGCTTATAAATCTGTAAAGGAATAGGGACATATGTAGGCCATAAATTCCACTCTCATTTCCAAGATTGTGCACGTATACAAACACAGACACTAAACACAGTAACAAATGGCAGGCTTGATCAAAAAGCTCAATTGAACCCTGATTAAAATGGCGGCCATATGTAGCCTGTGAAACATGAACTCATCTGGCTACTGTAGATGATCGGGCCATCTGCAAGCAGCAGGTGCCCTTTGCCTGTAAAACCTGCAAATAAAAGTGTCAGAGTGGAGGGCCATTACTGGGCCCATCAATCATCCGGAGCCTTGGAGAAGAGAGATGGACAGAGGCTTGTCCGGTCCTTTAGAGACAGGTCGCTGGATTTAAATGAGAAAACAAGAGCTGAAAAAGAAGTTGGTGACAAACAGATCGTGCTTAGGAAAGTGAGAGAAGCCGGTGGCAAGAGATAACCCCAGAGATAGAGAGCAGGCGGTTTGAATGCTCTCTTTTCCCTCCACTAACTATCGGCAAGATGCCCTTGAGCAAAGCTTTTAACCTCCAGATGCTCAGCAGCCAGCAGCAGAGTGTAGCGAGGGTTCATCTCAACAGCTAGCAGGTGTAACTGTGAGAACACGTCTTAATGTAGGGCAGGATTTAGCTGGAAACATATTTGTCCGGCACACACAGTGATGCAAATTGCTCATAACATCAATAATAATCTCTCAGTTTGATAGTA
The DNA here is from genome assembly GCA_019142605.1 of Cephalopholis sonnerati. Lineage (NCBI taxonomy): Eukaryota > Metazoa > Chordata > Actinopteri > Perciformes > Serranidae > Cephalopholis > Cephalopholis sonnerati. The sequence goes on from JAGQAX010000024.1 coordinate 7,361,337, forward strand.
CATAATCGTAAATGATGATAAATTTGCCTCTCGATGCCTGCACTTTGCATCATCGAGAAACACGCGGGCTCCCACTCACACCCCAGCATGCTGACACTGATCATCATCACAATGTTTCCAACAACCATCAGCACCACATCCTTGGCATGTGCGTCTGCCGCTCGTTAGTTTCAAGGCCAACAAATCTGATGAGGCAATCAAACACGAGCATTGCTGAAATCATATTACAGTACAAGTCTATTCTCCTGCTTCCCTTCACACGTGGCTTCCCACCGGAGCCTCGTGGTGCGTGTGGGTACTTGTGAGGAGTAGATAAGTGTCTAGCATCGCTACAGGCGTCCCTTTTTTATACCTGTTAGCATCACAACGTTATCACCTCTTACCATTTTACAGTCGGCTGACAGCAGAGACAGCTAAATATGTTAAAGTTGATGCAGCTAGCGCGGTGACAGGCCATTTGCTTCACAGATGATCTGAGAAGACAGGAGTGTGTAGCATGCTGCCCTGTTTTTCACGCTCAGCCCTGCCTCCCCGTGTGTGTCCTCACAACTGTATGAAGAGCTGGTGGAAATTTCTGTCAGAGCGCTCTTAAAAATCTGCATAAGCTCCGGCGTTATTACTGATTCTTGGCAAAGAGAGAACGCTCGATGACTGACTCCTCTGAAGGTAGAGTGGAAAGACAATGATGATTTTTCAAGGTGCCTGCAAAACGTCTACACAGCAGTGCGCCGATTGATCGTCGGCTCCCGCTAACTGCTGATGAAAGCGACAGCTCCGCTCTGTTTCGGCTTGATTTTGTACATGGATATAAAACTTTAAAGGAAAAAAAAGAGAGAGCAACAAAGCTTAGTATCTGGAAGGTGTTGCAGACAATGTTTATGATCCTCCTTAGCAGTGAGGGAGCAATATAAAGCGACTGAAATATTGAAGCGATCTAAGCCTCCTGCACAAGGCAGATTATTGACTAGACGTGCCCCTTGGCGCCAGAATTAGCCGAGCGCAAGCCGAAACACTCCCACGTCCCCGCGGTGGCTGGCACTGGAGCCATGGTCGTAATTGATTCAGGTCTCAGGGGAGGTAGATAGCAGGAAGGAAACAAGAGCCGAGCAGGGAGGAATCACACTGGTCAGCATGTACATGTGTGGAGCTCAACATGATGTCAAAATTATCAGCTACATGTTTATCTCCGTCTGTAATGTCTGGCCAACGGGTGAGCCATGTGACCTCCCCTGCTCTCGTTAGACATATCTGACGAAAACCACATGGAAACACAGGAGCTGTTGGATCTGGTCTGGCCAGCCTTTGTAGCCGCCTTTTGTTTTATTTCCCAGCCAACACTTGTTCTGGCTCTCTGCCACCTCAGTCATAGGGGAGGTTAAACACACACCTAAACACCAGTTTATCCACCTCCTTATTTGTCACGCCACGAGCTCAGGTTCATTTAAGCCTGACAGGAGCCCTATTCTCTCCGTGCCTGACGCTTTGTTTGTTTCCTCACAAAAGGTCTAATTGAGCATTTTAAAGCTGAATGCAAAGAAAACAACTTTCATAATGGTGTGCTTGTTTTCTGTGATTGGTCGCCTTTATGTTTTTCCTGACACCTGGTGAGTTCAGAGAATATGCACTAAAGAGTGTTTCTATAGAATAAAAATAAAAAAAACAATGACATCAATCTAAAGTTGCGGCTCTCAAGTTAGTGCATGATGTTTCATTCAGTCATATACAGGTGAGGATGAAAATGTTTCCATACAGAGAGTGAGGGGAATCAGACTCATCAGACTCATCAGACAGTCCCTTCAGGATTTTGCCCGCTTTTTTGGGGGGATTGCCGTGACCTGAAATGCCTGATATCACAGCAGCTTTTCTAAAAAGTTGCAATTCATGTTGACAGTGCCAGCCCATGGCATGATGAATGCTTAGAGCTCCATCATCCACAGGGGGCGCCACAAATGGGAGAAGAAAATAAAATCAATACATTTCTCTTACTTTTTTTAGGGACATCACATTTTGCCACAGAATTGGAATCTATTTGTGGTGATGTAATCAGCAACAGGTGGTTGTCGGCAATCAGCTGCTGCTGCCGTTAGACGCAGCACTGTAGGGTAGTCTCCATAATGGACAATAGCAGACACCCTCTCCACAGCATCCTGACGTGACAGAGGAGCAGCTGCAGCAGTCGGCTCATCTCACTGCGTTGCAGAACAGAGCTTTTCAGGAGATCCTTCGTCCCCATGGCAATAAGGCTATTTAACACCTCCTGAATCCAGTCACACACACACTAACACACAGCACATTAGCCATGACTGACTGGAATGTGAAATGGAGAATTTTTATCTTAATTTAATTTCTATTTGTGCACTTATTTTCACATATTTTATTTTGTTTTTTGTCTTTTATGAGCTGCTGGACAGCTGAATTTCCCCTCAGGGAAGTTCAGAAGTTCTTTCTATTCAATTCAATTCTATTTCATTCATGAGCCTGTCTCCTCCAGAGTGAGCTAAAGGCCCTGACACACCAAGCTGATGGTTGCCCGTCATTCAATATTGGGCCATTTGTGAGTGTCTGGCGCACTAGTTTTTGTAGTATGTTCTGCACCTTTAGCACTCATCAGCCGTTGTCGGCTGTTTCTCCGCCAATTTAGCAAGTTGAATCAGTCGCAGAGCTGACGAAGCCTGTCAGTGAATAGAATCACTCTGATTGGCAGTTCAAATCAGGAGGCGAGAAGAGATACGGAAGTGAGGAAAGTAAACAAAATGCTAAAGTCAAGAGGGCCTGAGATTGAAATTAACCTGTTATATTTGGCAATATCATTTTTAGCCACTGAACTCTTGAGAAGAAGCAGTTTGTTATTGTTCACTAGCACACAGTAAATATCCTTTTTTTCCGGCTGTGTTGTTGATGTGCTAACTGGCTAACTAGCTCTAGGTGATCAGCTCTTAACCCAGTTGAATGCTAACAGAATTTTCCAGCCATAGGGTCCAGATTTCTCTTTGTCATTACTTCAGGGTCCACACATTTTAATATATTCAGCTCATACTTGCTTTTGAACATGCGCTTGAAATGGCACTTCAACATAACAGCTACGCAAGACAAATTCACTGTACTTCAAAATAAAGTGTGTTTTTTCCAAACACATATATACATATTGTGCCAGTTACCAACCAGGAAGTTCAGGTTATGTCATAAATCCATAGGTTTGAGGGCTTATCATCAACAAAAAATGAACTACCAAAACAGCGGCACGAGTTGTGCATATGGCGTTAGACAGCATGTGTATGTGGCTGTATGATGTTTCCGGAATTTTTATGAGTACTTTATAACCAGATTTGGTTTTCTGATACACTCATGCAGCAGAAAACATTGAAGCATATCTGTGTATACAAAAAACAGCCCATTATGTGAATCCACGCATTACAGCTAAACGCAGCTTTCCAAAATAACAATGCCAGATTGCACAACATACACCATATTGATGTGGAGAGGAACAAAGCTACAGAAAGTGTTCATAGCTCTCGTTGCATGCATTTACCATCGAGCTGTCGGTGACCTTACCCACAACAATGATGGAAACAAACAAACTGAGAACAAATTCACTCGAGCTACAAGGTGACACAAGCACAAATGCAGTGTTTCTATCTCTCTTGCAGACCACTTAGAGCCGACTATTTTCTAAAGACAATCTCTCCAGCCGTCCCTCCCCTCCCTCCCGCTCTGCAGCTCAATTCACCTGTTTTTTTTTCCTGTCTCTCCGCCTCTCACTCACTGTTTTCCTTTTCTCTTCCTGACCCTCTATACCTTCCGCTTTTTTCTTTCTATCCCACCATGCTGTGGCCTCAATTCAAGTCTCCGGAGCAAAACATCTTTTTAGAGCACTTCACTGTGAAGGCGTACACACACACAAAAAAAGAGAATAAATAAATAAATATTATATACAGCGAGGTGATGAATAACAGCTAATTCTGCTGAGGGGACGTCACTCACATTTTCCCTTCTGAAAGCAAGAATATATGAATAGATACATCAGTCACTTTGAGGACGGAGGATATAAAAGGGATTTTAAAATGAATGCTAACAACATTTAGAGGCTATTCAATTGACATATATTAATTCATCATGTTTGTACATTCTTCAGTCTTGATGGGATATTTAGTCTACGGCAAAAAGCCTTCAGGACATTTCAGCAGATTATGGAGAAAATGTTCATACATGTATTTTGGGTTTTGACAATGATGCTTAATGATCCAAAAGAACTTTGTTTTCCTCAGACTGTCTGTGCTGGAGCACCTGTATTCACCATATGTCTGAGATGCTCGTTTTAGCACCCGTCTCTTTAAGCCCCCCTCCCAAAAAAGCCCAGTCTGCTCTGATAGGTGAGCATTTCTGGGTCTGTAACGAAGCATAGCAGCAGTCTCTACCACAAACTTATTATCAGAAAAAGCTCCTGATCCAAAATCAGGGAGAAATTAACATCAGTCGCCAAGATCACATGTTTCCCGGACATTAGCATGAAGCTACATGTAGCAGCACACTTGAAACTGGGGAATGACTGAATATAGCAGCACTTCCTATTGTAAAAATATCACCACCAAAAGCTTCTAATACAAAATTAGAGATAAATTAGCATCAATCAGCAAGATCACATGTTTCCCTGACATTAGCATATAACTACATGTAGCAATGCAACTGGGAAGTAACTGTTACGGAGTATAGTCACAATGGCACATGTTCCAGCAGGAGCATGTTCTGAAATTAGGAACAAATTAACAACTTTGGCAAACGAGATTACGTGTTTCCCAGCTGTTAGCATGTAGCTAAATGCAGCAGTGTTTATAATGTAAACACTTGCAGTAGCGTGCCTGGATCAGATGACCATATAAAGAAATCTGTCACAAACTGACTGACTGAAACGTTGACCATGTGTACATCCAACATTGCAACATTATATATATGTGACAGAGAATAAAGGGAAAGCATTAGAAGTCCCCTTAAATGACCAAAACTTGATTTGCCGAAACTTAAAAGCTACCCTGCTTCATCGGGACTGTATGAATGTGGTTTGATCAGATTGCTTGTTGCTAAAACCTTGTTGGCACATTAAGTTAAATGATGTCATTTGTTCTCAACAACTCCCAGCTTACTTCATAAAAAATAGAAAATAAAAAATGCTGGCAAAAAAATAAAGCACAGGCAGGAATCTCTAATGTGAACTTTGGCAGACAAATTTGTGTTCATGTCGGACCCATCAATCACGGAAATCAATCTTTAGGACCTTTAAACAAACAAAAGATGCATCACTACTTTTGCAGCAGTGCAAACATACCATCAATTACACTGTGGTTTGGAATAGAGTCCCAATTTTGAAAGGTCTTATGAAAAATATCTGATATATCTTGTGGGAATCAAGTATAAAAATGGCAAAAAGTTAAGAGTAACATGAAGAAATAGTGACTGAGAGCCTTATTTGAGAATTGGTATTTTCTCTATTAGCTTCTGAGGCCTTGTTTATATCCCGTATTAACATATGTCCTGTGTGATCAGCTCACAAGTGAACAGCTCTATGCAACACATTTTTACTCCGACCTCATCACATATCAACGTTTGGTCATGGAGTTCCATGTCAAGATATACAGTAATATGAAAGGTACCCAGGGTGCGTTGGTTGTTAATGTTCTGGGATGCTGTGTCAACTTTTTCTTCTTTCAAAATACACACCCATTTTTCCTTTAACAACAAACACACATGGTTGGTTTTAGGCAACAAAATCACGTGGTTGGGTTCACAATAATACAGGAAGTGAACATCATCCTCCCCGGTGAACATCAGTGGGTTCTGGACCCCCCACTCTACTCTGACTTTTTCTGAACTTTCATTGCTGTCCTGCTGCATTTCCCTCTAATGGGCATGAGCTTGATACGTGATTGCTTGCCGTTAAACAATAACAGCAACCAGTCACATATCATGCCGCCATGAAAAGACGGCTTTTCGGTTGGTGTCTGACTGCGGATGTCACTGATCAAGAATCAGATTTCCATGAGTCCTGATTGAGACAGAGTTCTGCGAACAAAGTCCACTTTTTTAGTTGTATCTGTTGTAAAAATGTACAAAACAAGGCAAAATGGAGCAACATCCCTATAGGCTGTTGCCACTTTCTGCCCGTGTCGATTGCATTTGGCACTGTGACTACCTGAAATATGAAACAAGGTTTGATTTTACAAGTGCCGCTATTAGACCACTTTGGAGTGAGACCAGGTTGCTTTATGTTCAGGTGTGCACCAAATGCATTCTTAATGCATCTTGAGTCTGATCACTCACATTCGGAGGCAGTCTGGGACACAGTCTTTCAGCAGTGTGTACACAAATGTGTCCTTGACCCAGTTGGAGGACCGCCTACTCAGCTAAACTCTTTGCTTATCCAACCCAAACTTTATGTTGCTGCCCTTACACAAGTTAGACACAGCACCAAAGGACTGTCCACGGTGCTGCTTTCCTCCCAGAAAATGGTCTGTTTTGTCTTTTAATTGAAAGATTTGTGTTTTTGTCTGATCAAATCACATCCACACACCAGATCAGCTGAGCTTTTGACTGTTAAACTCAAACTTAAACTCACTTAATAATACCCAAGGATGTTTTTTGTTTCTCCAAACTTTAACTTTTGCATATTCAGTCATGACTATTTAAGAGCAAAGATGAAAATGGAGAGGCTTTAATTAAAGCAAAGAGAAAAGGCCTTTTCAGTCAAAATAGTCTGAAGTAGAAATATTTGGGAGCAGAAGACGATGTTACAAGAAAAAAAAATAAACTTAAATCCAGAATGTGATACAATCCTTCTTCCCTCAGGCTGCTATGTTGACCTATGTTTGACATAAATGTGACCTGAAACAGCTTGTTTGAACAATCTTCAAGAAAAAAACAAAGTTGTGCTCTCTTGGAAGAAATGAGGTGTTCAATCATTTTACCCTGCTGCCAATTTCTTCCCGGCAAACTTCTGAAACAAGAAAGATTTGTATCGAACAAGTGAATTGATTTCACCCAGGTTCTTTTTTCTCAAGAGCAACACATTCACCTCTTCGTTCTGCCTTTTCCTCGCCCCGAACCCGTGAATCAACATGCAATATAATTGCCTCTCTGTGCCTTCTGTTCCTTTCTTTCCTCCGATCCATATTTATGTGGGCCTGATTCATACAGCAGGACTCGCCGACTTAAACCCAAGAAGTCACTTTAAAAAGATTTGCTTTTTTTGTTTGCAGCCTCACTTCGGTTTCACCAGGATTTTGCTTTTTGCTTTTTGCCTATGACTGTTCTGCTTCTGCTTCTCAGCCCACTCCAGTTGGCAGTTCGGCATGTGAATATGGTAAAAAATTGCGACTGCCCGTGGTGAAAAAGGGCATAAAAAAGGTGACACAGACACTTCCTCCCACGCACTTTTGACGGTGGATGGTGGCTATTTATCTCCCACCTCCAACACTCTTTTGCCTCAAAGCCTTTTTCATTCTTCTCAGTTCTGTCGTTCTAGCTCTTTCACAATAAAAGCTTTCAATTCCTGCCAGTTTGGTTCCATTCACCACTATTTTTCCAAGCCCCCCCTCCCTTCATTCTGTCCTTCTCTGCACACGCTAGACCTCCAAACCCTCGATGCTCCTCCCAGTGTGTCTCCACTCCCTTGGCTGTTAGCTCCACGCTGAGTGGGTTGGCAGGAGAGAAGAGGCAGCCAGCAGGAGGCGGGCCGGGGCCTGCCAGAGTGTGTTGCCACCCTACCGCGCCGCTGGCACCGGCATCAGGTTCTCTGTTATGGCTGAGTGTTGATATACCGTTCAGGGAGGACAATGTGGATGAGGAACGAGACGGGGCGGGTATGTGGATCCAGTCACCACCGGGTCAAAGAGTCACTCACCATATGGACGGCATGGATTGTGCTCGCTGTCGTACGAACAACAAACGGACTTCACAAGCGGTGATGTGAGGCTCCCCGCTGCGTCTCTGACCCGCCAACAAACGCATACAACATATAGAAACAACAACATGTGGCGTTTGTACCTGTGCAGATGAAGAACTTGGACTCCCCGACACTTAACTCCACTTTGTTCAAGGATATGGACACCTGCAGTGCAGCTGTAATAGAGAACGAAAGAGGGACAGACACAGAAAGAGGAAAAAACAGAAGGAAATGGATTAGTAATAATACAAAACAGAGGATTTTCATCATTTTGCAGACTGGAGCGACATAATAACACAAAATTGCTGTCAAAAACTGACAGCTTCTTTAGCATTGTGGCTCATTTCCTTCTTTGTATCAGATTTTTATACTTTCTGAGGACTGTTTTCCATTGTTTGTCGCCTTATACTGCGTTTACGAGAAAAGCAGTGTGTGGATTACAAGCTTCTTAGAAATAACCACAGCTATTGCAAGCATCAAACGCATTGTCCCGACTGAAAAGAACAATTTCTATATTTTTATCCAAACTTTAACAGCCTTCAAAGTTTCTGTTCAACAGAACAGTGGAGCTATTTCTCCCCACAAAGAGACAGATTTGCTTGATACCTTCTATTAGGTGGTTTGTGATGAGCTTGTCAGTCAGTTTCACAATGAATGGGATCCTTTCAGCCTGAGGTAATGCTATTTGCAGTTATCACTCTCGACAATGGTATATGCAGTGAACAACGGTGGGATGGGAATTTAAGAGGCGGAGAAATAGCAGAGATCAGTAAATAACTGCTTGTATTTTCCTGCAAGGTTCTTTTACATCCTCAATATGAAACTGAGAGACAGAAAAAAAAATGTTGCTGGAAGATGGCTGGGAAAACTGCACAAATACCTTGCAGCTTGTGCTACAAATTTTGCAGAGTCAAGCTACAATCAAAGGCCGTTTGTCTGTGCAGGGCTATTGTAAGCGACCACTGTAACGCCACACAATAGGGGCTCCGGTGCAAGTTTTGTAAGGCTGAAGTAAAAGGTAGTTAGCTGAATAAGAGTGTGCCTCGATACGGCTGACGGGAATTTATCAAAAGCAGGGGAAGAGTTGTAGCAGAGAAGAGGATCAGACAAAAAAAGGGGAGTGTTTGACTGGCAGCGCAGCAAGACGGGGCTGAGAACGCGACTAGCTGTCTAATGTGATGAGTAATGATTGGCAACTCAGCGGGGAGAGGGTCATTTTTAGGCCAGAGCCTCTCGACGCGGCGGTAGTCCCGCCACGCCGCTGAGTGAAGCGAGATATTTGATGAGCCTGTCATATCTCTGCTCCTCATTCTCTGCCCTGAGAGCTGCAAGTCTAGTTAGGATCAAACTCCAACCACACACACACATATTCTCACACACACACACACACACACACACACACACACACACACTGCTGTATAATGCTCTAATGGATGTTAATTCTATCTACAACGCTGGAAACTTAACAGTGGAGCTCAGGGCGCCTGTCAATAATTGAGGAAATGATGAAATGATTATCTGCGGCTTCTCGGGGGGGAGGTGGCTGCAGCCAGCAGCAGCAGCAGCAGCATCACACTAAAGCTGCTCTCAAGCAGATATCACTAACAGCCATCTGTCATGAAGCCAGGCTGCCTATAGGTGGCAGTAGAGGGGCACTGCCACTTTCATCTGAGGAGGCGGCATGATCAGGCTGAGGAGCTGCCTTATCAATGTGTTTGATCATTTCTGCTGTGTAACTCGACTGTTACAGCACTGAACAGTCATTAGCAGAGATCAACACGTTCAGTTAAGAGCCACACACATGAAAACACACATTATATGCGTTTACTCTGACATCAGAAGGCATGGATGCACAGTCCCAAGCACAATAGTAGCTGTACAAACTGTACACAGTGCCATACGCACTCATTTCCATGGTATATTGTCGACATCAGTGTACTTTACCACTTTGTATTAACAGAGAATGATACAACACAGGCCTCTGCATCCTCCTGGAGTGGATGGCACCATTAGAGCTACTCCATTCTGTCTGTTTTATCACCACCCTTCTGATCCGATACTAAAAAGGTGAAGCTAGAAACACTGCATCCGTTGATTCGTCAACAAACTACTCTACAAGGACTCAATACACAAACTTGATACTTTTAATATCACTGTTCTCTTTGTTGGTATCCCTCGTAATGATGAGCCAATAATTCGTGCATAACCCACACAAATTGAAAGGCTATGATCGCACGCCCGATGCTCTGACGGGGGTAAAGAGTAAAGCAGGAAGTGCTCTCACAAGGCAGCAGGTTGGGGTGGTGCACGGGTCACAAAACACAGGACTTTGCCCCAGGAGACCGGATTTCGAACCAGACTTTGAATGAAACATTTTAAAGTGCATCTTCACCATGTGTTTTTCCCCCTACACCTAAACTCCATAACTTTATGTTAAGTACATAATGTAATTTGTGGGGCACTAATTTGTAGGATATCCTCCTGAGACACAAACTTTTGTTTGGTATGCATTTTTAATTTCTCCTAGCTATGTGGGATCAGTAGGACCCCATAAGAATAAAAACGAAACATTGTCAACAATAATAAAGTCCCATTGTTCTCAAATAAAATGAAAATAAAGTCCTCATGTCTTCAAACAAGTACTTCCTAATGTCGCTAAAACTGGTCAAATTTGTTGCCATATCAAACTACAAACATTATTAATCATAAATAAACAAGTTTCAACCATAAAATGTGATCAGGTTTTGGACCGTGTCCACTTTTGTGTCGGGATCGGCTGCAGACTGACTTGGCAGAGATGGCCGCCATGTTGGTTTTACATGAATTAGTGTATTGTCCTCTTACTACCACTAGATGGTATAGAAAAAGGGTCCACAAATGAGGACAACAGGTCTAAGTTAAGTAGAATGAAGTATTAAGTCAAGTAAAGCCAACATGTGTTGTCCTCTTGAGACCCTGTGTCCTCATATGAGGACACAGGGTCTCAAGAGGACATCATACGAACCATTCCAAAGTGCTACATCGTAGGCAACTGGACTTTCTTGAAGACGTTTCAGCTCTCATCCCAAGATTCAGCGAGTTAAAACGTCTTCAGGAAGCTCAAGCAAGTCCTATGATATTGTACTTATTTCAGTGTGCAATCCTATTCTGTGGACGATCAGGGAGGATCAGACGTTCCTCTGCATCGTCTGTGAAAATATTTTATATTGATATTTTTACTTGTATTTGGGGCCCAAATCCATGGGGAATGGACATAGCATGACCGACACCTGTGCCACGGCATGCCCACAGCAAAGCACATCAATTATAATCAACTAAAGCTGCAACTATAATCAGACCACACACACCTGTGCTGCTGATCTCTATATGTATGCAGGTGGTCTTTTTCTCTCTGGGGCCTTTCAACAGGTAAAACTAAGTAGAACTGTGTAAATAAACAAGTTGAATCTCTTTAAAAATGATTTAAATACCTTATTGAGGCAAAGGCATCGCAACCTTGCAGAACAACCTTGTGGCTGTTTTTACATTTTATTAAAATAAATCAATTAAATCAATGCATCCTGTACTTAAAATTGCTCAGTTTATTAATTAAGTACCAGTTAGTTTTGCCTATGCTTCAGAACCCTGCAAAAGAAACTTGGCAAAACTCAAAAAGCATACAGTAGGGCCGGCGTCCAAACACACGCTACAAAGATGGGGTCTGTGAAGCAGGTAAAAAAACCCTGCCTATGTGATGCTTTAACTTTAATTTCACAGATAAGAAACAATAAATTGTGAAGTCAATAATGCCTCCACAAAAATAGCATTTTAATTCTTGTGTGTGATTTATCCTGGCTTCATGTGAGCAGAGGAAAAGTCTGCTAGCTGCTAAGCTAAGTTATACAATGTAAAATGCCATAGGCTTGTGCTAATAACATTAGCATGTTGTATTTGTGGGGAAAATGTGTCCAGCAAAAGACAAATGCTTTGTCTGTGAATGCTGTGAGTTATAGTGAAGCTGATTTGTGTACTTGTGTTTGAAACTGTCTCTATTAAGCCATGTGTCATGTGTGTTTTGAATCAACTAAACACACACAGAGGTTGCGTGACTTCATTCTCTCTCAGGACACAATTACTCCACCATATCTTTATATAGCAAATAGTGTTTTGCTGCTGTATTAATGCTCTGAATCTTGAATGTAGCTCCTATTACTTTGCTACTTAGCACAATCCACTATAAACCTGTTTATAGTTAGATGTGGAATAGACATACAGGTACTGTCTGCACACACACACACGTGTAGTGTCTCAGATGAATGCAAATACAACTCTGGGGTTGATTAATCATGTCTATTTAACCCTGTGCCCTTCCACACTGCCTGCCTCTGACTTAAGGCAGATTCCTATCAGCGCTTCAAGTAGTTTAACGGTTTTCAATTATTAATTGATCCCAGTCCGTTCGTGCTGTATGTGATTGATCACGTAATAAGTTCCTCACAAAAACCCAGCAGGCAAATGAAAAATGGGCTGGAGCCTTTTTTCTGTGCTGCCGGAGTCATTGTTGTGAATCATATAATTAAGTTCAACCTGGAAAATATAACCGTTCAGCTGGCATTTTTAAGCTGAAATGCACAGCAGTCCCCTCAGCGAATATACATCGGCATTTTAATGAGAATGCTGACTGGATTGGAAATATGACACGGGAGAATTTGTTTATTCAACACTGTCTCGCCTTGTGGGGACACAAAGAGACATACTAATTATATCCATTTTCAGAAATGGAATGTTTTCAGCTGCTTATTACACCTGCCTATTACAGAGCCCGGGTCAATATGTTATGAGCCTGGTAGCAATTATCAGCCCCAATTATTAGCTCCTCCGAGAAGTGTTGGAGACAAGGAAAATAAGACAACGGACAAAACCATTGATTGCCATTTGTAATGTGTCTGAGACGGTCGATACCATACATGACTCGTCAGCTCTCCTAACAACACTGAGGCTTGAATAATTTCAGCATCAATTATGAAATCGCAACTAAAAGTTAAACAGGCAGCACCCAGAAAGTTGCAGGTTGAAATTCTGTAACTGACTGGTTTGGTTTAAGGTTCACAGTGTTACTTTTGTGGCTCACTCTTCCTGCCCTCATTAACAAAACTTCCAGCAGCAACAGGCAGCTGTTTCCTGCCAAAATGCTCTGATATACTTCAGACTATGGACTACTAGGGTTGGGATAAAATCAATTCGTTTAGAGGTCCTGTATGTAGCTCTGAAGGAAGAGAGTTAATCATTGAGTTTCATTCCCAACTTGTCAAATACTGATGCTTAGGGTTGGTAGTCAAATCATCACCCCAAGGCATCTGTATTTGATGACCTGGGAATTAGACTCAACAATCAACAAATCAACTTGATTTTTTAAAAATTCCTTAATCAATATTGTGTGCGTTGGTAAACCCAATCTGATGCTCTACGCTACAACAAGAGCCCAATAGTTACGTTTATCACACATTCATACGACATGTCCAGAGTAGGCTCGACTACCCCTGAAGTCTGGTGCTCTGGATGACCCAACAGTGCTCTGAATTTACAGATGGTCCAGCTTGTGCCAGAGTGTCGTCCGGCACTCAGGGTAAGGACAATTCAAGGACATGGCCAAATAGCAACTCAAATCAGCCAGCCAAGGTTAAACTCCCCACCAGATTAGCAAACTTTCTGTTGCTGCCATTACACAGATTAAACCCAGCCTGCTGTTAACTCCTGTGCTGCTGCAGAAGGTCCATCTTGGAACGTTCCACTGACAGTTCTCCCAGCAAACAGTCTCCTAGCAGCAGGAAGTGATGGAAAGATACTGTGGGGTGCATGAGCTCTCTCATTTTTGTTCCACTTCTTGCATAATAAACAGAGACAATCATTGTGTTGAGCACAGCTCTTCAATGGAATAAGATTTAAGCCATTTTAAATACTTTTTTTTTTTTTAAATGTTAGTAAGTGGCAGTCAAATATATTGTGGAACGCCACAGGTAAATCAATTCTAGGTAAATTCATTCTATAGTAGAGTGGTTCTCAACTGGTCTAACCACAGGGTCCAGATATCTCCTTCAAGAATTCAAGGAACACACAGTCATCAAGCTACTTTGCTGTCTCTGTCAAGCAGCTGTCCCATAGTCTAACACTCTACAGTTGGAAACAGCTGTGTTGGAAATTCCCTCTACTTCAAAATAAAGTATGTTTTTTACTGCCTTGACATGTTTGCAAGTCACCTGCGGTCCATTCAGGAAGAACTCGTGACCCAACCTTAACTGTCTCTCATGATCTAGTGTTTAAAAAGCAAACATAAATTGCAATAAATCATAAAATGAAAACCCAAAAATTGTAACTGGGGATAAGCACAATGTGCCAGCCATTTTGGCTACCTACCCATCACCAAATGACACACAGACAAAAGTAGTGACTAGCTGGTGAACATAGCAAAGCAAAACACAACTGAAATAATATATGACTCATGTTCACCAGGTGGCCAGAAACTCGACTCAAATATACTGGAATAATGTCTGATATCCCTCATTGGTGGGGGTCTAATGACCCCCAGAGGAGGAAATATATAATGTAGATGAACTGACATGACTTCAGTCAGATGACCTGACATGACTCTGACCAAATTTGGGTAGGTGAAGAGAAGCAGTTGTTCCCAGAACTGGTTATCGGAATAACAGGAAACAGCAGCTTAAGTGATGGGAAGGGTCTACAGTACTTACAACGCTTGTTTGTCAAACACTATAAATTGTCATGATGTACCAATTTTTTGGGCTTTCTCACCAGTAAAACCTCAAATGTCCAGTCCTGTGTTTTGAGTCTCTTTATTCCACAACACTGACTGCTCAGTCTTGCAAAAAGAAAGGCACACACTGTGCAATTTCCTGACATCAAGTCACATCACTATTGGATCTGAAGTTCAGATTTACAACAGTTTTAAAGTTGCTTCACGCTGCTTCCATCCTGTAAAACTCGCCAGTTTGAAATGTCTTGTAACAATGCCAATAACCTCAAATAGAGGTCATTAAGGTCAACAGCGGAGGAGGTGCTGACTGAGCTGGCCTGATGACATGATTCAGCGACATCTGGCCCTGGCGCAACATCGTGCCAAACTTGCCAGCAGCTAAGTCAGTGTGACTAAATCTGGAGAAGACTAAAGCGAGCTAAACGTACCGTTGCATTTAGCAGCAGGCTAAATCCAGTGTTTGAATGACAGAGGGGAGAGTGTCCAATCAGCTGGCAGGGAGAGAGCTGCGTGATTTTGTAATCCTGTACTCCATAAAAAGCCCCATTAAAGCCATGGCCAAATAAAATGCAGCACAGAGAACGTGCCTTTGTGTGTTTGTACATGTTAGAGTGTGTGGGGGTGTATGTGTACTGTATTTCTTTCTTTCTGTGGGTGGGTGGGAGGCTGTGTGTGTGTGTGTGTGTGTGTGTGTAAATGTATTAAGCACACAGAGCAGATAGGCCCTTAGGCAAAAAATGCTCTGCTTTAATTGTCTGTGATTCTGTGGAGGAGTTGAAGGGAATTCTTCCCTTGAACCACGGAGACAGAGAGAGAGTGAGACAAAGACAAGAAGTAAAAGAGTGGGTCGAACGAGAGCAAACGAAGGAAGAAGATAAAATACTAATTACTGTGTTTTGTATTCACCCGAACCTGTGTGTCTTATGCATTTCTTCAAAGGTGTTAGCGACAGCAGAAAAAAAAAAAAGACTTCCAGTAAGAAATTAGCTTCAAAAACACTAAACAGTCAGCATTCTTTAAAGCTGCAGAGTGTCTCAGGTGAGCGGTGGCACGAGGCACCGAGGAATACTGCACATGTCAGGGATTTCTTTGTTAAAGGAAAATACCACTTCACTTCAAGCTTATTTTTGTAGTTCTTGTCATTATTTCTATTGGCAATGACTGTTATGTCAAATGACACCATTTGAATTTATTTACAATGTGTGCAACAGATGTCAACCCAGAAAAATGTGGATCAAAGAAGATGTGAAGCAACTCACATGTGCTACAAAACCTCCTATGCACACGTTAATAGCTGAGATCTGGGAATACAGTGACGTTGCTACAATAAGGTCAGATGGTGCAAAAAAAAACAAGCGTTTGGATCGTCAAAGTGTTCACATCCCAGGTTGCCAATTACTGACGCTTTCCTGTGTCTTCTGCATGTGATGGAGATGCCGACGACATCCTTTGACCAACCTGGTCTCACTCCAAAGTTGTAAAAAAAAACAGCAAACTTCAGGCGTTAGACACCAACCAAAAAAGCCATCCTTTCACATCAGCATGATACGTGGCCAATTACAGTTATTGTGTAAAGATGCCTGGTGATTTCGGGGGAAACATGGTGGGACAACAACAAAAGTTAAGGCGCCGGTGGTCAGAGTAGGGCCAGTAGGAGTGGCGGTACAACACTCACTGACATTGACCAGTGGGCCAATGTTTGCTGCACCACTAAACTTGACAGCAGAAATAAACATGCTAACAGCCTGGTACAAAAACAGTTTCGGTCTTTATAGTTAATCGTGTTCTTCAAGACAACTATACAGAGGTTGGATTTCTATGTAACTCAACCACTTACATTTTTGCACATGTCTAAGGCCAGGGTTGCTTGAGTGACAATCTGTGAGGCATTGCCACAGTCTGTGAGTCAGATCGACTCTTCGCTCTACCACAGCTCTAACCTCTCGTCCAGATTTGGTCTAAAAACCAAGATGGTGATAGCCAAAATGCCAAACTCAAGGCTTCAAAACGGGAGTCCAAGAACCCTAAACAACATTAAGGGAAATGCTACCAATCTAAGTCTGGAATCTCATGTCACAAGATTTGATTCAGGGACTAGGTTAGGCCTGTCATCACCTAAGCAGCCCAAGGATGTGTTTTAAGGAGAGGATAGGGAACATGTTGTTGGAGTGGAATCAGGGCAATGTTAGACCTCTAGGGAAATTCATAGTGTTCAATCACAGACACCTTGGTTGCAAACCAGAGGTGATTTTAGTCAAATGGTATGGGATTGTCACTGAATGACAACCATGACCAATGAGCTGTAGCATTTTGCCATATGTAGTGGCAAAAGAGATAAGAGAACTATGAATATGTAGTTTGTAATTAAGTACATAAACTACATGACCATAAGTGGTTAACTACTAAAAAAGCTACTGAGGTTTGAATGTAGTTAAACCGTCAAGTCACATGTAGTTAAACGAGAAACAGAACTACATGTATTTAACTACATTCCAAAACTGTAAAATATGCCAGCTATAAATTTAAATGAATGATTAGATAATAAAATTAATAACCTATATTAGTTAGTGAACCTTTATCTCAGTTCCACATTATACATAAACATGCACAAAATCAAAGTAACAGAAGAACCCTTCAGGGTTATTTTCATTGTTGATTAATCTGTCGGTTATTTTCCCAAATAATTGATTAGGTTTTTGTCTACAAAATATCAGAAAATGGTAAAGAGATCAGTGTTTCCCAGTCCTAAAATAATGTCCTCAAATGTCAAATATATTCAGTTTACTGTCATGGAGGAAGAAAGAAACTGGAAAATATTCATCTTTAAGAGGCTGGGACCAGTAAGTATGACACTTAGGGCTTAATTTCTCCTTAGCTGAGGGACTTACACTGTTGCACAGATTCCCTTAAAGGGATTTACTGCATTGAAAGACATTTTTCAGCTGTTAAAGTTTCCATGGAGATTGTTTGTTTGCTTGGACTCACGCTTGTGATGCCTGTTGTCATCTACGCTGCCTGTTGTCCTTTACCTTGCTTTGCTTGCTAAGGTCTTTTGTACAATGGTCTAGGGATTCCTTAAGTATAGCACCAAGACAAGGACAAAACCAAAAATACTTCAGTGAACATTTTAAGGAAACCTTAAGGAGAAGACTTAAGAGTGTTCTGTGCAACCTATTTATGAGGAAACCTTCATTAGGACTTTAAGGGAAAACCAGTCCCTTTAATCAGAGTCAAAGTCTTACTTTTTCCCCTTAAAAATTACTTAAACCAGTTAATCAATGCTCAAATTAGTTAGCGATTAATTCAATAAATAGCAAATAATCGATTAATCGTTGACAGGGAGTACTGAATGCTGGGAAATGGAGTTTATTGTACTCTGATGTAAACCAGAAAAAGAAAGAGATGAGCCATCTCTAATGATGACCCGACTATGAAGCAACAAACTAAATAAGATGAGTATTATTCGGGGAAAGTTAGGAGTAAATTATGTTTCATAGCAACAGCCGATATATCAACATTCTTTTCACGTTCATTTCCTCCGGTGCAGGCAGAAAGCTGTGAGTAGAAGGACAGAGTTGTTGCTTGATATTACAGTATCAGGATGTTTGATTCTGCATAGTCAAGAAAGCTCCTGTGAATTAGTTATTGCCAACTTCTTCTATGGTTCGTCGAAGCATACCTGCGTGTTTGCCAATCTGGCTCCCTGTGTCCCCAGTCCTATATATCTGTCTGGCAGCATAACAAGCCTGTTTTCATTCTGGAGAGGAGAGGAGAGGAGGGAAGAGGAGAGGAGAGTGCTGGTTTTACTCAGCCAACCATATCCAATCGTGCCGACATACAGTATCAGGCCACGTGTAGAGTCTCAGGCACAACCCACAGCTACCTATTATCTTCCCTCTCTCCCGCACACCTTCTCTCTATCTCTGCTTTTCGCTCACCAACTGCTTTGCGATTTATGTCTCCTTCCTTAAGCCTCTTACGCCTCAGGCTCCGGTGGCCGTGATGGACCTCTCTCTCTATGTATATTCCAAAACCATAAAACTCCAGTCATGCACGCACACATGCGCAGCAACATGCAAATACACAGATGTTATTTTGCAGACAGATGTGAAATATTTTTGCTAATGAGAAAGAAAATGCAACTTGATCTTATCTGGCAGGTGGCTAAATGATAATGTTATGCTCCCTTTCCCTTTGCAGATAGAAAAAAAAACATTAACAAGGCCAGTGGTGATACAGGGTGTTCAATATGCAAACTTTGCAGGCTTTGTTGTACATTTGCAGGTTTGATTTGTACTTTTTAAATTTTGGCATTTGTGGTTCATCATATCAGCCCATTGGAGAAATTATGCACGCAGCCCTTGGGCCACTCAATAAATTAATGAAATGAGCCTGAGGGAAAAGCTCATTTCAAAATACAGCTGCACCAAAGTTCATCAAAGTCCCCTTGGATGTGTCTGAAAGTGTGTGAAATGGTTAGTTACACTACCTGCTACATGTTGCATGACTCACTAAATCTTTTGTGCTCCTTGCTTTTATTGGACCAATACATATTTAAGACCAAACGTCTCATGACTAGTAAAGGCAGTCTTTGCAATCAGAGTTGCCTTCAACTGTCTGTTGTCAGCTTCTGTGATCAAAACCTCTGAATACAGCTAGTCATATATCCCCATCGGATTTGAAACAAACAAATTTACGGTTGATCTCTGAAGTCGAAACACCTTTTAATCTTGATGTACCACAGGGAGTTGAAAGGTACGCTGAAGGCACATGTCTAAGTTGTATTTACCTCTTTGTTTAGAGAAGATTTTCAGTTCTGAGATTGTCAAAATGACTTAAAGATGGTTATATTTAAGGCTAAATAATAGCCTTAGATCAGTGATCGGCAGTAGTAGTTTGACTGCTTATGTGAATCAAAAATTAGGGATTCTTGGGCTTTCTGGGATCCAGAGGAAAGCAATAAGTAACACAGAAACTTAAGGTGTTCTTCATACTGTAACCATTAACCTTTTCCACTCTGTGGGGACGCCAGCATTCCCAGACGACATTACTGTCTTTCAGAGTGATGATAATAGCATCATAGGAAACGAGAAGTGAGGGTTTAATAGCACTCCAAAGTTAGGCTACATTTTGGCAAAGGGGAAACTGGCATGGTCATTGTCAAAGGGGTCCCATGACCTCTCACCTCAAGACATATGAATAAAAATGGGTTTTATAGGTACTCACCAGTCTCCCTTTTATAGATATGCTGACTTCATACTAGTTCCCGTGCCAATTTAGGCAATTTTGTTTGGATATTTCTGCATAGTGGGGTCTCGAAACAGTCTTGCAATTGCATAAATTGGGTATGACTGGAAAGCTGAAACTTTTGTGGTTTTAATGAGCCCAGTTTCATTCATGTGTGATGATGTTAACCCCATAGCAGCTGTTTCATTGTAGTGAGACCATTTCTTTGAAACCAACACATTCTCACTCCGACCTTGTCACAAATCAATGTTTGGTCTTTGACTTTTTTCCAAGTTTTGCCTATTACGTGCATTGTCTGTTTTCAAAATACACCTACGTTCTCACAGGAAATGTACAGTTTATACAGTCGGCATCAAAATAAATGCACTACATCAGTACAACACCACAAATTGAGGTTTGTTTTTGCCCCTCCACAACAAATGCATGTGGTTACATTTTGCCAACACATGCACGTGGTTGGGTTTAGGCAATTAAAGAACAGGGTTTGGCTTTACAATCTTACAAGAAGTGAACACCAGCCTCCCAGGTCAAAGTCGGTAGTTGTTAGACCCAACCACCCTACTAGGACTTCCACCGCCTTAGCTTTGGTTGTTGTCCCTCTGTGCTTCCCCCTGATGTCAGTGGGTGCCGTTGAACAATAACACTGACTGGCTGCATATGCCAAAATAAAAAGACAGCTTTTTTCCTTGGTGTCTGACGCCGGAAATCACTGACCAAGTGCAGTTATTCGACGACTTCGGAGTGCTTTACGTACAGGTCCGAATCCACCAAATGCATCCTCAATACATCTTGACATCTGATTGCTCAGACCACATTCGGAGGTGGTCTGGGCTGCATACACATTCTTTCAGTCGTGTGTAAAGTCTGACACCATAAGTCACTGACCAAGCGCCGGATTTCAATGACTTCCGAGTGAGATTGGGTTGTTGAAACGGCTATCACTGTATGAAATGATCTAGCATACTCAGGATGGATGACTTTCAAAGGTATATTGGCAGTAAGGTGGTTTTTCAGCAGTTTCCAGAACAGAAGTGCTCACCATCTAATCGCCCAAAAAAAAAGCAGTTCTTACAGAAATCTCCACATTTCAAAAGTTTCTCATACCAAATCACAACAAGGGTATTTCTATGATTTTCCTCAAGGTCTTGGGGTCTTAATGTGATATTTTGGAGGAATTTCTGATTATTTTTATAAATTCTTCGGTGGTAAATTATGGTTAAATTTAGCACAAATGGCTTTAACCCAAAAAATGTGGGCATGGGAATGGCCCTCATATACTTCCATCAAAATGCTCTAAGCCCTTATACACTCTAAACTTTCAAAGTTTGAATAGGAACTGAACCAAAGCACAGTGTTTATTACAGATTTATGACTAGAGACTTGACACACTGTGCTGAGCTGCATCTCAGCTGCTACCTCCCCCTATAGATCCCCTGTTTCCTCTAACAAAGACCATTCTCTACCCTCATACATATGAAGTTGTTCAAGGAAGGGATCATGGAATTCTTTATAGACATGTATTGGAGCTCACAGGACTCCCAATACAGTAGTTTTTTTTAGATTAAATATGTGTTGTGGTTCTTAAATGTTTGCAATTTGACAAGCCTGTAAAGAAATCCTTAAGCCCTCTTGTGTGCATTTATCCAAAGAAAAACATGAGGAAAACAAAAAGCTTGTGGAATTCTTCGTGATTCAAAGGGTGGGTGATTTTTCACAAATGACATCACTTTTACCACGACTCAAATCTCAAGTAAAATGCAAAATATAGGAGGGTATGCAGTTGTTTGGCAGTCAATAGGAGTAGCTGTAGGACAATGAGAATAATATTCCTTAAGGACCGTTCTGTCAACAATTCGAACACCAAACCTGTTGAAAGCCAGTCAGACAATTGAGGCTGTGTCAGAGGGCAGATGAGTTGCCAGAAGGGAAAAAGCTGAGCTCCAAGTGGCAATGCAATCATCAGCCATGATAGAAATAAAGGAGGGGGGTTAACGGCCAGGGCTCCAATTCTGCTTTTCAATTGCTACCTTGCAATCAGAGCTTCTAGATGTCAAAGGTGCTAGAGAGTGTTGGGAAGCGATTCGCAAAATGACACCTCAGTGCATACAAGGAGCTCACACACAGGCACATGCATACGATTAGAGTACAATATGTAAAAAAAGTAACCACAAAATATTCATAGGCATCCTACAATCGCACTCAGACAAACATAGACTCCAGCATGACCTGGGTATTGTCTCATAACCCCTGTCGTTTTTGTCCTCCATCACTGTGATGATTTCTATCCCAGATTGCGCACAAACTGGAGCATCACACTGTGATAGAGTAAATCCCATTTGCTCGGGTATTGTGTTCATATTTATGGAAACATAAGAAGAATGGGGCCGGTAAACATAGGTGCAAGATAACGCCCTCATCCCCATTCCTTTTTCCAAAAAAGACCGATGCTCAGATGGAAATAAAACACAAGCTTTGACCATTTCTTTGCTATTTTTCTATTCTTTCTTTTTCTCTCTGCACTTCTGAGTCCTGTGTCTAATCTATTAGTCTTTATTTCCCTCTTATCTCTTTCACCCTACCATTTCTGTGTCTGGATTTCTTTGCTTTTATCCCTCCTCTCTCCCTCTGTCCTCGGGCTGCAACCTGTTTCTGCATATGGCAACATCAGCGAGTGCAGTTTTCTGTACATCAGCAAGCAGCTGAGAGAAGGCTACAATAAATCCAGGTATGACGCTCAGACAGGAAGATATGACTTTGATTCTTTCCCATACACCCTTTTGTAAAGTAATAAAAGTGATTCTATCAGCTTTAGTCGCAGTTATCCCACATTTATCTTCAAATACTACATTTAAACCGATGCAGATCTATGCTCAGGCAATCAAAACCAAAGCGTCCATCTATCACCTCACCGGTCTATATGTCAGCCTCGAATGCTAATGATGTGTTGATCAGGTGTATGCTTGTAACATGAATACAATAGAAGAAGCGGAGGAGCGCTGACAGTGTTAATGAGTGGCCTGAGCCGCTCCGTTGCCGAGGATTGTGGCACTTTCCTTCTACGTATTAATAAGGTCATCCATCAAGACGAAAAGGTTCCCGTCAAATAATTATGGTAATAAAGCCAATTAAAATGAGCGGCCATTTTTCTGAATACAGACAAGCTAATTTAATATATATATATTAATGAGAGGCCGCCCCTGCCACTTTAGTGTCGCTCAGCGATGCTTCACTGTGGACTTTAATTTCAAAACAGTGTCTTGGAGGTCGACAGAAAAAGGACGTTTTAAGATGATAGGTCAATGTCATCGGCATATGCGGCATCAGAGGCTAATCAGACTTCACTATTACTGCGGCGTCTTTGACAGGCATGTCATTGATGTTAATGTTCCTAGCAGCAGCTGAGAGCTGGTTTTAAAGGTCTAGTGTGTTGGAATTAGAGGGATACATTGGCACAAGTGGAATATAGTATAATAAGTACAATTTTTTGTGTATAATCACCTGAAAGTAAGAACTGTCATGTTTTCAACATTTTATAATAAACCATTTTATCTACAAAGGTAGGGGGTCCTAGTCCACTGAGTCCAACATGTTTCTACAGTAGCCCAGGACAACACTGGCTCCAGATAGGGCCATTCATCTTTTCTCATTAGCCACTGTAGTTAGCAGCCCCTCCACAACAAGAGCATTGGAAAAACACAATTTTTTTAGGTGATACTGTTGAATGTAGCATTTTTACAGGTGTGTTTGTTTTGGAGAGGAGGAGACCTCAGTAAAAACCTCCTGAATGTATGGATCTTGAGTTATCACAGAAACAAGTTGAGCACACATTAGCACGTGCTGTGCTAACAGCTGTTGTCCAACGAGCTGAATAACATCACATAAAGACGGATTTGATGCGTGAAACTGCTTTAATTAGTACTTTTAGCAGTTTAAATCAACAGGTCCATTTGTTTTGGAGAGGAGGAGACCTCTGTGGATGACTTGGCTCTCTGTAAAAACGTCCTAACATTATGAATCAGCAGGTCCTGGGCTAGCTGCCTGTTTGAGAAACACTCATTTGTGATGTGAAACTGCTTTACTCAGTATTATTTCTGGTTTTAATCACTGGGTCAGTTTGTTTTGGAGAGGAGATGTCTACAGATAATTCGGCTCATGAACAGGAACATTTCAGCTGGTTGCAATCTGCAATCTCGCCACTGGATGCCACTAAATCCCCCTAAATCTTACACCCTGCTCCTTTAAAGCTGCCAGACTCTCAGCTGCAGCTGTGTCTCACATTTTCTGCAAACAGTCTGGAAATGTATCACTCATTCCCAAATTAGTCTGGTGGCGTCAAAGTGTTTCTTTTTCGTCAAAAGAATGAAGTCAAGCAGAGGCAGGCGAGAGAGAGAGGTCTGCTTATGATCATCCTGGAAAAAAATCAAAATTTCCTGCCACTCAAACAAACATATTGATCTTATGATTGGGCTGAGCTGAATATTTCACCGGCCCTCTACAAGCACACTGAGATCGGGCCAACCCACAAGTGATGGGAGGCTTTTCTGCCTCTGTGGGAGGAGGTGACTCGATTGAGTTTGGCGAAGAGTGATTCAGTAATAAAACCTAAAGGCCTCGGAGGCAGTTTCTGATTTCCAGGCTACTGCTGAGGGAAGTCTCGTAGGTTGCCGGAGACTGAAGGTCCAGCATTTGTATGAAGCAGACAGATGAGCAATGCAGTGTTTACACTCATAAAAAGACAACATGAATAATCATTATTCCTATATGAAAAGGAGCTTATTGTATCAAATCCTGTATACTAATGTGTCTTCTTTGGCCATCGTTGAGGATAAATGGCAGTTTCAGGCCATACAATCAAAATAAGCAAAATGCAAATAGAGGATGAGTGTCATGACGAGGCACAGCAGCCTCAAACACCAAGAATTATTGTGGGCTACTGTCAGCAGGAAGAGCCTTCCAGTGAAGGTGTGTAGGCGTTTTTTTCCCCGTCAGATTTACTAAAACATGAAGCCATTGACGCCACTCTCCCACAATTCTCCTCACTCTCCCCACTCCAAGAAGGAGGCAGGAGCAAATAAAAATAGAAGTAATCCATGTCTTTGTTCAGGCGTTCTCCTCCACCAGCTGTTTGTGTGCATTTTTAGAGCAAACAAACCACAATAATTATGATTCTGATTAACTGTTCGCTTGTCATTGCTGCGGAACAGTGTGCGGTACAGAAAGGGCACGCATGAGGTGACTGGATAGAAAATAATACAGAGGTTACTGCAAAACTGCTCATTATCGCACGTCTGAAAATTCACACGGGACATGATAAGTAGCTTCGTGATTTTGAAATAAGACAAGTTAACACATGCATAATGAGTGTTGACTTTGTAGCCATAGCGCATTTTCACACACATGTTCCAAAAAAGAGCAAAGTTACAGCATTTCCAGGCTTTAATGAACTCACTGTTTGTGGCTTAATTAAAAGATTTAAGAGGATATCACAGCAGACATTGATCATGGTATTATAAGTATGTTTTCTTTTGTGTAAAATTACCTGAAGAAAACAAACATTGGGTACTCGTTACCTTAGAATGAGTAGTTTACATCTGCATCTCATTTATTGAGATCACCATGTTGCATCACCATGGTTCTACAGTAGCCAATAATGGACAGACTTACTCTTCGCTGAGAGGCGTGGGTAACCTGCTGAACCCTGCACATGGTAGGGATTGGGGATTGCAATTATTTCCCATGAACAAGGAATTCACAGTATGCATGGGTCATAAGCCACGTTGATCCCTGCTTTTGTACACACCGCCCATCGCTAATACCAATTGGGTGGTTTAGTGAGGTCCTTGGATCGGCCCCGCCTGGGTCAGTCACGGCCCTGGCGGACCAATCAAACTCGACTCTTTCTAGGAAGTAAAAGTCGTACGAATTCTGTAAGGATCATTATCACTTTGCTCTAGATAGGGACATTTGCGTCGTTGAAAGCCAATCTCAAAAACACAAATTTCTTTATGCAAAACTTAAATACGTTTAAATCATCCTTGTTTTGAGGAGGTAGAGACCTCTGTGGACAATTCAGCTCTGGTTTAAAGCCTCCTGAAAGTCTGGATCTTAAGTTATCAGAGAAAAAAGGTGAATGCATATTAGCAGGTGTTTGGCTAGTGGGCCATGTCCGACATGCCAAACAGCATCGGAGGAATGCTTATTTGTAACCTGAAACTGCTTTATTTTGTGTTTTTATCAGTTTAAATAAGTGGGTTCATTTGTTTTAGAGAGTAGGAGACCCCTGCGATTAATTCGGCCCCAATATAAACCTCCTGAACGTCTGGATCTCAAGTTATCGAAGAAGAAAGGTGAGCATTAAAAAGCAGTGCGCTGGCCATTGGTCTAACAGTGCTTGAAAAACATTGATTTCTTACATGAAATTGCTTTATTCAGTGTTGTTACTGATTTAAATCAGAGTCGATTGGTTTTGGAGAAGATAAGACTTCTGTGGATAATTCAGCTCCAGACAAAAACCTCCTGAATGTTTGGATCTTAAGCTGAGAAAAAAGATGCTATGCTAGCCTGTCATCTCCAACATGCCAAACAGCTTAGGAGAAACACTGATTTGTAACCTGAACCTGCTTTATTCAGTGTTTTAACCAGGTTCAATCCCATGGTCTGTTTTTTTGGGAGAGAAGGAGACCTCTGCGAATAATTCGGCTCCCAGGAAACACCTCCTGAATGTCTCGATCTTCAGTTATCAAAGAAGAAAGGTGTGCATACATTAGAACGCGGTGGGCTAGCCACTGCTCTCTGACATGCCAAACAGTGATGGAAAACAATGATTTGTAACGTGAAACCTTGATCTGATCCACCACCGGATCTGTTTGTTTTAGAGAGGAAGAGACCTCTGCGGATACGTCAGCTCACGATACAAGCATCCTAAAAGAAGAACGTGGAAGGAATTCTAACCAGGAGAAGTTTCAGCCGGTTCAAAATATGCAATCCTCACCGCTAGCTGCCAATAAATCTCCCTAAACTGTCTTACATTCTGCCCCTTTAAAGGACTTGGTTGCACTTTCATGACAAAAGGGCCTTAGCTTTTGATAAAATGTACAGTTTCCTCTCCTCCCCAAAGAGTTCATCTGCACTGATGACCTAAGGTTCCCACTGAGGAAGAGCACTGGGTTCAGACTCATTTTAACAGGACAAAGGGTTAGAAGCAGATGACTGGAGCGTGATGTTTCATAAGAGCTCTTGTCACTGCATTTTCCCTCTTGCGCTAACATGAAAACTTTTTTTTTGTTTCTGCAGTTCAGACTGAAATGTTCGCACTGCTCAAACATCAGCTCCTCAACACAAAGTAAAGATTTACAATTCTGCTGTCTCCCCACACAAGATATACACCATTGTGTTTCATCCCCAGCTGGGAGCGACTCCCTTTTCTTTGAACAGAGACTGTTATTTGGTCTCAGCCGGCTAGTCAGACTCACTTTGACAATATGCAATTCTGCCAGTCAGAACGCCCCCAAAGTACAATTGTACATTTTCAAAAACAATTTGCCTGGTGCCACATTCAACTACAAAAAACTTGCAAACATAAGAAACTGAATTTTCTTCTACAGCTACACATTTAGAGATACAATATTTTAGATGATATGTGGAAGGGACAGTTTATTATTTATGAGAGGGGAGGGGACGGTGCACAACGGGGGAGGCACTTCAAATAATTTTTTTTGTGTTTTCTGGTTTGGCTTCGGGGACAGACAGTCAACATTGACTAGTTGTATTTTTATTTTGAATACCCTCAGAACCCCAAAACCTGCAAGTTCGTTTGAAAGGCATGTTTTCTTTATACTAGAGTTAGTCAGTATCTGACCAAATGTCTCCCTCTACCTTCCTTAGTTACGACGCTGAATAAAGGCCAGAAAGTGTTTTTGAAGAACATAAAGATGTCACAGTGAAGTTTACTTTTGACCTTTTGACCTTGTGTTAGACATTAGTGTGAACTTTTGGAAAAAAAAATGCTTTGTGAGGTCACAGTGACCTTGACCTTTGACTTTGACAATCAACATCTAATCAGTTATCGGTGAGTCCAAGTGGACGTCTGTGCCAAATTTGAGGAAACTCTCTCAAGGCCTTCTTGAGATATTGCATTCATGAGAATGAGACAGACCTGGTCACAGTAACCTTGACCTTTGAATTTTGACCACCAAAATCTAATTAGTTCATTGTTGAGTATTAGTGGGCATTTCTGCCATGTTTGAAAAAATTCCATAAAGGTGTTCTTAATGTTCACAAGAATGGGATGGACAGACATCCCAAAATCATGATGCCCCCAGTCAGGCTGTTGCTGATGCGAACGCAATAAAGTTGCCACACATACAACATTTATCATAGACAGAAACTGTGAAGAAAAGAAACCTGAAGTCAGGTTTTCAATTTTCTGATCCTTTTGGAACACATCATGCGCGACAAATGCTTCAATCAGAAACACAATCAAATCTAAGATTAAAAAAGTTATATTTCATTTACTCTATGTCTTGTATAAAATGCGAAAAAGAAAGTGTTTGCACTAACTAGATTCTTTAAAAAAAATAAAATAAAGGCGCTCATTCATGCATGAGAAAGGCTTTTTTAAACTTCAGGATTTTGTCTTTAACTTTTAAATTTCAATAATCAGAGAGGAAGTTTTTCAAATCTAATAACAGCCACCATTTCTTTTTACCAGTGTGTCACGTTCAATATCACAAATGCACCAGAAAACGGGGTTAGTAAACAGTAGAAAGTAGCATGTTGGCCAGCGAAAAACATAACAGTGCTTAATGCTTTTTTATACCTGGTACTTATTCAGTCTCTCTTTCAAACCCGGTGCCAACTACCAGGCCTGCCGTCAGGGGGTGACAAAGCCGACAGATGACCCCAGCCGAAGGCCAAAAGGGGGAGCACGAAAAGGTCTTTGGTTGACCTTAAAATTGGAACAAGTACAGCAATTTCCTTACTGACTTATATCACAGATAGAACAATTTATATGTATTAACATGATAAATATGTATATTTATATCATTAAAACACACTGCAATGTGCCATCTGATATTCCCACTCAACCCCCGCAGGTATTGTGAAATGGTGCGGCCCATTCATTGGGACCACCCACATTATGCTATCTTGTCAGAAAAAGAGCCACATGCTCCAAAGTAATGCTAAATTTGATTATTTTTTTTATTTTTTTGTTTCTTAACAGTGTTGCGATTACATGAATCATTGTATGACTGGGAAACTGACAGTTGACAGCCATATATTATTTACACTTTGAAAAATGTTGTCCCTTTGCCCATATTTCCTAATGGCTAGCCTGCCGACTATTATGGTCACAAAACGATGAGAGCACTGCTTTGAAAGAGATTGCATCGCACCGGAAAAGTAGTGAGAAATGCACATCCAACAAGGTGTCATATTTCCATCCTGCCAATCAGAGCGGCAGCTGATAAATACCTGTGACTACTGCTGAGTCATTTGTCCCGAGATGAACACCAATTGTAACTTTTCCGACTAAAGAAAAAAGCCAGATGTTCATGGGCCTCACTTTGAGCCTCACTTTGCCAACATCTCTCCCAACATGTCTCAATGCAGATTCCAGATTCACAAAAAACATCTTGTGCCAAAAACCCGAGCGAAGCATCAAAACTGATCACTGAGGTGTGCCTGTCTGCTACGCCTGTGAACCCTGTAATCTTAATTCTCATTTCATGCATGCTGGCGAATGAGCGAAGAAACATGTTTTTTTTTTTTTTTTTTTCTGTGGCGAAGCGATCATTGCCGCCGGGATTGAAATGGCACGGTGGTGGGCTGATTATTCTCCTGCCACATCCTGCCGGTGGCTGTGACATGGCCATTATCTCAGGCCCGTGGATTAATTCAGTCACAAAGGAGAGGTCACCGACTCCTGCCAGGCCTGAGAGAGGAGACTCTGGGGATTATGCGAGGGGGGAGTGGGGCAAGGCATAGACGTCTTCTTCCGGCCTTTCTGCAATGAAATTCAAAGGTTTAAGGTCAACAGTCTCCCTAATTGCGAGGGTGCGTCCCATGACAATACCGGTGCAGACCGTTAAAGCTGGAATTCCCCGCTAAATAGAATTCTCTGCATTGTAAACTGAATCGCACTCATTTTCTGAATTCTGCGGCTGAATGGGATAACGCTCTCAATTTAAGTATGAATTGGATTGGATTGTAAATCCCAATCACATTGAACTGGCAGTGAATGCTGCACCGAGAATGAGGCAGGATTTGATGTGTTTGCACAATGGATCATGCAGCTGTATGCTTTTGAATTGAATTACATTTAAATTTCATACAGCTCACTTTCATGGCTGTGAAAGTGCGGCCCTGAAACACAATGTATAGCATGACATGTGCAGTAAATTAATATCGAATAATTGTGCCCTACATTCATAAATCCACTAATAATGAGTAAAATGTCTTTAAAGAACACGGCTGATAATGAGGATCTTTTTTCATTGTGGCTTGGCAGACAAAAAAAGACCTAGTCTGTGCTAATGTCATTCTCTACTCTGATCTAAAGATCAGCGCTTCAAAGGCTCAACCTGTATTATTCACTTTTCAGCTTGTTCTATTCCTCCCACTTCAGCACACTTTTGTATTTCTACTTCCCTTTCTACCCATCACCCTTAATTTTACTCAAGTCAGAGCCTTTCATCTTTCCCTTTTCTTGCTTCATTGTGCAATGAATTGCCTGTTCACCTTTACTGATTCCTTTCGGATATCATGTCTGTCTGTTGTTCACTCCCCCTCTCACTCCCGCTCTCTGACAGTTTCGTGGTTGTCCATGCGGTGTGCCTGACAGAAGCTGCCACCAACTGTCACCGTGGCCCGGGCCAACCAGGGATTTAGGATGCCAGGAACAGGCACCATTGAGTCAAACCACGCCAGTATAAATATTACTCAAAACTTTCTCTGCCTCTCTTCTCCCTGACCCCTCCAGCGCCGTCACACATGATTTCTACATCAGGATCAGGAGGCAAAATCAGCAGAGGCACTGACATCTTTCTGGAAACTGCACGGGTATTCTGAAATATTTAAAGTATTGATCAACATGATAGGCTTTCATGCAACATGTTCTCATCATCACCTAACTCATCTGTGACTGGCTGCTTTTTTTCTTGCTTTTGTTATAAACTTTAAGACAAAATCAGTATACTGATGATCAAAGGTGCTAACATCAAACAAAACTACAGCCGTGCTCGTGGCTATGTGAGAAAGTACTGCGTCAGAGAGATGCTTTGAGCTAAATTCTAACAGCATGCTTACGTGCTCACTGTGCATGTGCAACAGGCTGATGTTTGGCAGGTTATATTTACCAGGCTGCAGTTTAGCCTGCTAGCATTTTTACATTTGCTAATTAGCACTTATAATGAAGTAAAGCTGAGGTTCAGGCTGCTTTCACACCTGTAATGTTTGGTTTGGTTCAATGGAACTCAAGTTCGTTTGACCCCTAAGTAAGCTTTTTTTTTTTACTTTCTTCAAGAGATGGTCTCACATCAAAACATTGTTTTCTAGTTGGAGCCGCGCCTCGTTTTCAAACTGTATGCTTTGACTCAAATGAACAATGACAGCAATATAGTCCACGATGAGCAGCGCTAAAATCAACCTGCGTAGTTGTCCCTCCATTGTGACATTAGAAAGTGTCACATTTATCTTGACAGTGTACTCTTCTTCAACGTTTTCTTTACTTCCTGGATTTTCTGACCAATCAAGAGCAGCTTTCTCACACAAGGCATTTCATCTGGTCCGCTTGTAAATGCTGCCGTGAGAACACGAACCAACTCTAGGCAATTATGCACCTTTGTAACAAAATTAGTCCCTGATTCAGACCAAAGGAGACAACTCTAGGTCTGAAAGTATCCTTAAGGGAACGCCTTAGGCAATATTTACCAGGTCTCATCCTGTTTTCAAATGGGGTCATGTTTACTGTGTGAGCAAGAAGAGTCTGTATGAAAACCTTGTTGAGTGTCATTAGAACGCAGTCCAACTTTAGCCTTTTAGCATGGTAACATTTGGTCATTAGTACAAATGACAAATGATAACTAAGACAAATGGGAATGTCTCGGCAGGTAATATTTACCAGGTCTCAGTTCAGCCTGTTAGCATTCTAACATTTACTTATTAGCACTAACGACGAGGTAAATTGAGACTAATGGGAATGTCTGAGCAGGTAATATTTGCCAGGCCTCAGTTTAGCCTGTTAAGTTGCTAGCATTGGCTAACTAATGTGCACTAAAGACACTCATGTAATCTACACTATTCACATGTTGCATGCTGTGCCTCCATTTTCTCAGCTGATCAATCGATCAGACAGCGCAGTAATAGAGGTAGACTTTTCCTAACGGCGCAAAAGTGCCTGTAATAACCAACAGTCAAATGTTCAATGGTGGAAAGTGATGCATTTAGGATTTTTGAGACTACTTTGTTTTAGTCTCAGTTCAGGCAGACTTTGGATGGGATTCTTTATGAATGCAAGAACAAGCAGGATGCTCTGCATTGTGCCTTCATTATTACTATCAGGGATGGATTTGGTTATTTTGGGGTCATGGGGCCCCAGGCAAACTCGTAGCTTAAGTAAAACTATCTATAGCACTCAGCAAAAGTTGAAGGCAATCATACTTTCATGCGTAAAAACCTGCTAACATTTGGAAATTTGCACAAATGACGAAGTAAAACTGAGGCTAATGGGACTGTCTTAGCAGGTAATATTTACCAGGTCTCAGTTTAGCCTGTTAGCATGTTGATACTAATTATTACTTAAGTTCAAGTAAATCTGAAGCTAATAGGAATCTCTTCACAGGTCTTAGTTTAGCTTGCTAGCATGCTAACGAATGGTAATTAGCTTTAATGACAATGCAAAATTGAGGCTCAAGGGAATGTCCTTAGTTTTCCCCACACTTGGTCATAAATCAAAGAACTGGACAAAGTAAAATTTTGACCTGACCATGGCGGCACCCTGAGGACTCCCCTGAAACCACTCAAGCAAAGTCACCATGATTCAAGTCACCATGATTCATCCTCCGGGGACTTTGGATGTCACCAAAGTCCAATTAATCCAATAGTTGGTGAGATATTTTTCAGCTGGGGCCAAGGTGGAGGACGAACAGACTGACACTGCTATCATCAGTGGCCTGGTTAAAGAGCAGGAAGTGCACACAGCATTTAACACACACAAAAAGACAAGCTTCAGTCTCTAGACCTTTATCGGGACTGATAAAGGGATCCATTATGTTAATGGATAATTTACGACCACCATGAAAACTGCCCATGTGACTGTAGTAACTTTGAAGAGCACTGTAAATCAGGTCGGTATATGCTGGCATAGTGAACATAGGAACACTCTGGGACATTGCAGTACATTTTTAAGAAGCCCATAGTGAGTATCTATTGATTAGCCTTTATTTATTCAAAGGGTTCTTCTAGGCATGTTTGATCTTTCTCTGCACTGCTCACCAATACACTCAGACCTAAGAGCTGCCTGACAGAACTTTAATCTACTGTATGTGTTTGATGGGTAATGTCATGGCCTATCGTCTGTAATAGGCAAAACAAAGCTGTAAAAAGGTACGCATGTTATATTATAGTAAAACAAAGGCCACTTTTATGTAGATCGGGTGTTTGCGAGATCATTACAGGCCTTAACTCTGGTTAGAAACTTTAATAGGTTCTCCTGTGGTGTGGCTAAAGGTCAAGTCATTATTCAATCCGATGCAGAGTCTTTGAAAATAAGCGGAGATGGTGAGACTTTGAAAGTTAAATGGGAAACGTTGCAGATGAATGAAACCTATTGATTGGTATTAACTCCGTGTTCATAAATCATGGATGAATGGATGCATGGATAGACACACAGACACGGAGGAAGCTCTTGGGCATTTCAGCTGTCACATACTGTAACTAGGTGACAGTTATAATTAATAGGCTGACAGATCGCTGCGTGAAGGTACAGTACATGCGTATTGAATGATCGCTCCAAAGGCGGCTGTGGCACTGAGTATTGCAGTAAGCACATTAAAGAAGAATCTGTCACTGAGCTCATGGGCGAGTACACCGGCTCCCCCCACCCTGAGCTGATGGATGATAGCAGGGTGTGTATCTGCATACATAGGCTCAGCTCTGCATGGCTTTCAATTAGAACTGTCAGGAACATGCAGTCAGTGCCCCACTGAGATAAAGGTAGGCAAACAAATCAATATGCATGGAGGGAAGCATTCCTCTAAAACTAACACTCCCCCTGAACATGAGCACTTTATGTCAAAGTCGCATTAAAACACATATGTTATGACAACCATAGGCCCGCGGCATGCTCCATATGTGTGCTAACATCTACTCAGCAATGCATCACATTTACACACATAAACACACATATTTAAGGGCATGTGAACAGGGTATGACAAACACACTGCAGTCACACATACAGTACACCACTGTGAGTATCCCTGACTTGGATAATTGTCGCCGCTGTAACTCAAAAGACAACATATCCCCCAGCTTTAGAATTAGCATATTCATTATTTAACTGGGGAGCAGCTGGCTAATTGGCAAATGAAATGCTTTCAATAATGTTCACATGAGAAGCAGAATTTGATTAAACTGAATCTGGGGAAAATACCGAAAAGGAAATGAATATAAATGAGCATGTGGGAGAAAAAAAAGATAACTTTTTGAGATGAATAAAGTGACAGTCTATGTCATAAGCAATGCCATTGCGCAGATGTACCAACTTTGCCTATGTTTGTGTGCAAATAACGCAGTTCGCAGTCAACAGAGATGCATCAAAATGTGGGGACAATTACCGCCGTTTTCCATCCGGCGCTAACTGTAAACTCTCCAAAAGGAGAAGGATATCACAGCTCAGCTCTGGCGGCAGGTACTCCAGTTTTAATGGACTGCCAATGCCAACTGACTCATGTCAGCTTTCTAAATCAGAAAGGAAGGAGGAGGGGGTCGGATGTGCTCGTAAAAATGCCCCCACGATTCTCGTCTCCGCTCATTCAAGTTAATGACACACTCTCAGGCCATATATCAGGGTCTGTTTGATCCTGGTCAAGGATATTAAACTTTGATGGGTTCCCGTATTCACTAGTCCCCTTCCTTCCTTTGCAGAGGACAGTGCAGGGTTCACTTGATATGTGCACCCATCTGATAGCCAACAGGAAATGACTCGTAAATGCAGGCCAAAGTGTTGGCACCAAGCTGACACGGCTTCATCCCAGAATGCTTCACATCCATTTTGGCAATTTTTGCTACTTGTGATCCACAACAAAAGGTGACATGTGTGTCAGCAGGGTAGCGTCAGAAGAGTGCCAGGAGAGTGGGAACAGAGCAGCGGGGCAGTGGTAGAGCAGAGGAGGGGGGTGGGAAGACTGGGCGGATGTACTGTTGGGTCACAGCGGCAGAAGCTGGCGGTGGCCGTCACTGCACATCATCTGGCAGCTTGCTAAGTGTTACCCACTAAGATACATACACTATAGCTGTTGTTTCGAGGATGGGTACACTGCTAGCAGCAAACCAACTGGTGGCTGCTGCGCCACTGCGACTGCTGGCTTGCTGCTGGGTCACATTTTTAAAAGATGTCGTGCTGCTGGGACGTGCGACTGCCTGCCATCAGAGAGAAAGCTTATTGATTTTGGGCATTGTGACCCAGAAGTTACCAATTCATGAAACACTTTCTGCAATATAAGAAACTGGAAGCAAAAAAAATATCTTTGTGACTTGTTAGGTCCAAACCCAACATGCCTCTTGCCCTTACCCTTTTTGCTTTACGTGTTTACGTCTAGGGGTAGGGTGAATTGATTGTTGTTGGGATAAAGGGGTAGGGCAAAGTTTTAGGGCCTTCCAAACCAAGTTTTTTCAAAGGTAGACTTCAAACCAAAAGTTATGAAAAATCATGAGATGGCTGCGAAAACAAAAGCTTTTAAAATTCTGATCATCATATTATCTTAGAGGGCGGCATGTTGGTGTATGGTTTTCACTGTCGCCTCACAGTAAAATGGTTCCTGGTTCAATCCCAGGAGGAAGACAGAGCATTTCCCAGTGTTTTCTCCAGGTACTCCAGCTTCCTCCCACAGTCCAAAGACATGCAGGTTAATTGGTGACTCTAAATTGTCCGTAGGTGTGAATGTGAGTGTGAATGGTTGTCTGTCTCTATGTGTCAGCCCTGTGATAGTCTGGTGACCTGTCCAGGGTGAACCCTGCCTCTCACCCAATGTCAGCTGGGATAGGCTCCAGCCCCCCACGGCCCTCACAAGGATAAGCAGTTACGAAAATGGATGGATATTATCTTAGTTCAATGTTGTTTTAATGTATTATAGCCCTTTTCTCTGTAACAGCCATAACGATGGTGTCTCGGTAGCTAACTAGCTAGGTGCTACAGATCCTTTAAAACTCGGACATAAAGACTCAAATGCAGCTTTTTTTTCCCCACAGCAATGAGGACTTTGAACAAATTCAAATACACAGAAACCTTTTTTTTTTTTTTTTAACTACACTTACCTACCACACTATATGTGCAATATTCACGGTCATATTATGTGTAGTTTTGGCATTCTGATTATAGTTCTGACATTGTTATTGGCACTCCTCCCTGTTTGATGTCATATAAGGCCCAAAATTTAACTTAAGTCCAGCAGCAAAGTTGCTACACCATTGAGCCATAGACCATAGAAGATGACATGAAGTCAACATAACTCAACCTCCCCTGGTGGCTTGCTTCTGTACAGGTCATAAACCCTACCCCCTACATGTTAGTGGAGGGAGCCTAGACCAAATTAAGTAGTTCTTATCACACTAATGTGTACAAATATTATTTTTCTGATAAGCTTGTTACTTGATGCTCTAGAAAGGGGGTCTGAAGTCATCATTGACAGATATGTGTGCCAACCAGTGTGCTCACAATCAGTGGTACTAGTCGGACAAGTATATAGGCGGGAACTTGTTACTGCAGAGATCCCTACTGCACTGACTCTGGCTCCGAATAACATCAACTGCGCAAAATGGCAGAGTTACTTCAGCTTCATTTTTGAACAGTGGCAGTAAATGGAGTTGTGTCGTCCATCTTAATTTATAGCATGTATTGAAGAAGTTAGTGGCCTGGTAATGCAACAGTGTGACTGATAGCATAAAACATAGGTTGTAAACAAAACACATGCGTCCTAAAAAACGCAAAAGGCTGCCTCTAGCCCATTAAAGAGAAATGACCGCTATAGAGGACGGCATATTCGCATTGGCGAGCAACTTTCGTTGCGACTGTTTACGTAAACGCCGATGACATATTAGGGTCTTTAAGGGTTGTCCGATAGAGGGAGTTTTCAACCACCAACCCTTGCAACTCTGTTTTGAGGGGCATGTTGGCATTTAAAAACAAGGGGTTTGGGTGAAAATATTGGGGAGCTGGGATTGGGCCTTGATGTGGGCATGTCAATGGTCTCAAGTGAAGCAAATGTCTGGAACCAGTCCATTCATAGAGGATTATATTTTCCAGGCACACTTTCATGAAAGCACTTCTTAGAAGACACTCACAACAAAGTGCTCCAGTGTTACTTCTGCTGTTTATTTTCCCATTTCCCACTTTGCATTTAATTGTATACGGTGACTGGTGGGTGAGCGTCAAGCTAGCTGACTGTGACGACCCTTTGTGTTGATGACTGAGCGGAAGCCGTTCCCACACAATAACTGGCAAAGGCCCATGCTAACATTTAGAGATGGAGTCCCTGCTGGGTTTGCAGAGTATGCAAATGCATCCCCACTCTCTCCAATGGGTTTTCCTTGCTTTTTTTCCCCTGCTGTCAGTGTTGTTGTTGTTGATAATGGTGTTTGTTGTCGGACCGCATGGGGGGGGACGTAGTAGGCTCCCACAGCTGCGCCACAGTGGCCTGGAGACAATGGGCATCCTGGGCGGCTCTGACGCAATGCAACAATTGTTTGAAGAAAGAGCAGACGCGAGTCATGAGAACACAATCTCTTCATTTCTGCTTTGGAAATGAGCTGCAGCATCAGGGCCTGTGGAGGGCCTCTAAGAAAGCTGTAATCTAGACGCTTCGTTGATACCTTATATATCAATGCAGCGGTGTGTGCCTGCGCCTCTGTGCAAGGAAGGTGTCTTGTGCATGCTTTTAAGAGCGTGACCATGTGTGAAAATCGTGACTTCAACAGTTCCCGGCTGTCACTGCACAGTATCAGCTATTGTTTACACTGCAGGGGCAAAAATAACTTCCACTTTCAATGAAAAGGAGAGTACAATTTCACTTTTCCAGTCATCCCTCGTCTCACTTCCCAGTGTTAATGAGCTGCGGTTTCGCCATCGTTATCAACGGCACAGGCTGTTTAATTATTCATACCGAGGCTGTTCCGTTTGCCATTGTTGCCTGGAATCCTTCTTCCTTTCTCTTTTTTGCTTTTAAGAAACTCTGTTTACATGCAGCCTGGAGGTGTAGTGAATGACAGCTTGAACGGTGCAGTTTTGGACACTCTTCGTTGTATATTTGCGCACCCTCGTCGTGCCCTTTAGATCCCTGATTGCCAAGAACGGAGGCGGAATTCGAGTCCCTGTCTTTCAACACAGCAAAGCATCGCTTTTGTCGATGCATAATGACGAACAGAACATATGGTTCAGAACACAAGTAGGAGCAGGTCAGGTCCATACCGGCTCTGCAAATACTTTGATATGCTGCTTGGATATGAAAGGAGCCATGAACTGCAGCTACGAGGGCTGTGGTGCCATGCATGTGATTGATGTATAAATAACCGGCGACCACAGGGGACCGCAGCATTTCACACACCTCCTTTTATGATCATCTATCGCCAAAAACATTCCAATACATCCCCCTACTTCTTTCTCTCTTATCCCTCTTTTCCCACCCTCCCCAACTCCTCTTTTAGATTTCTTTTGTTTCCATAGAAACTGGGTCTTGTCCCATGCATTCTTCTCTCATGGCAGTTTCCTTCCCCGCTGGATAGGCTTCTGGAAGAGTATCACTCCTTCCAAACAAGCGGCAGCAGCCTTGCCTGCAGCTTACACTATCTAATGGGAATTTTCTTACCGCAGAGATCCATCAGTCAAATGTGGGCAATAACGTGATGCAGCTAACTTCACTATATGTGGCTTCCTACTGACACAGAAGCATTCAAAGAGCTCCGGTGTATACGTTATGTAAATCAATATCAACGATCTTGATTGTGGGGGCGGTAATGTAGTGGCGGTGTTGACACTGGTTTCAATGCTGCCTATCAATTGCGGCCACAATATACTGCAGCTTCATTCTGGGTTCTGTTTATAGGGGGACTGACAGGATTGCTGCAAATCAAAACTGCTGCTTAACACCAACCCATGCAGGAAACAGAATATTGTGTGATATTGATCACACTGAAGCTGGCAATCAATGAAAGGGGACTAGCTATTGCTAATACAGCTAAAATAATAACAAGTCTTTATGCTGATCTGTATGCTACAGGTGAATATGCTCATTTTTTATAATCATGTCTTATTTATTCTAGCAGCATTCATGCAACGTACAATTTTCAAAGTATATATTTGACTGCTAACCCTTTAATTCTATTTGCCATTTTTGAAAAGCATCTTAGCTCCAAGGGGATTGTTAATTTACCAGTGGACAGTCAAATTATTAAAAAAAAAAAAAAAACTAATTTACAATGATGGCTCATCCTAAAAGGGCAACACTGCCAAAGAAAGTGAACAAACGGGATGGAAGATGTGTTTTTGCACTCAAATTGATTCAAGAATCTCGTTTGTGTGTTTGAACTCAGACAAAGATTGGTGCTTCGATGATAATTTTGCATGAGGTTGGAATAATCAATGGCTGAAATAAGGCCAAACGGCGCACCACAAATGCACCCTGAGCCCAAGCTGGTTAACAAATCTAGTGGACACATGAAGTTCACCACTAAGGCCAGATCAATCTTTTATGGTTTCAATTTAGTTTTTAACCCTGCTAATCCTGGGTCAAGAGTCAAGAGTAAAACTAGTCCCCGGGTTCTCATATTTCTAGGCCCTTCTGGTCATGAATGTTGTGGGCCTCAGCGTGGGTGACCTGACCCTGTAAGCAGGTCAATTAAGGTGCAGAAGGTGACTGACAGTTACAGCAGAGCGAACCCGGTGCAGCCTGCTAATCCATGCCCACAAGGGCTGTTTAAATGGAAAAGCACTCAGCTGTTAGCAAAAAGCAGTGACATAGGTTACAGAGCTGATGCTGACCATGACTATCATGTATACATGGAGGTGGAAGATGGTGCTATTTTATTATAACTGAGCCTTTACTCAACCAGGTAAAAGACACATTGAGATTCAAGGTTTGATTCTGACTAACAAAATGCTTGAGGCAGTGGTAGACCAGCAACTCCCTGTATTCTGTTTCTGTCAAAGGAGTCTGGTTCCTCTGTATGAGGGCTGCAGCAAAATGGATTTTAGCCTCCTAAGAGAAGTTTAAGTGTACGCTTGTTTGGATTACTTACACCATTTTACCTTATCATCAAACAGCCGATTCCAATGGCGACCTGAAGCCCTCGTATTACTCTCTTCAAAGACACCACACTCCTCTGACAGAAACAGTCATTTTACCTTGCAGAACACAGGAGCTTCTGGTCTGGATCATTGAGTTTGTCTGTGCTATTGTGCTGTTTTCACATCCAAACTATTATCCACAGCAGTACCTTGCTTTGCTTCCATGCTGGTTCTCTTGTCTGCTTCTCCAACCTGGGAGAAATAGATCGATAACATAGCGACTCTCAAAGAGGGCTTGGCTCAGTTTGGAGGAGGCACATTAGGCAGGCTAGGAGGGTTTATTTTAAGTGACGTCATCATGCAAAAATCTACATCAGGTCACGTGGGAAAACCTTTTTAGAAGGGCTTTGGAAAATAGCATTTTGAC
The DNA here is from genome assembly GCA_019142605.1 of Cephalopholis sonnerati. Classification (NCBI taxonomy): domain Eukaryota; kingdom Metazoa; phylum Chordata; class Actinopteri; order Perciformes; family Serranidae; genus Cephalopholis; species Cephalopholis sonnerati. The sequence continues at coordinate 7,402,195 of JAGQAX010000024.1, forward strand.
ATATATAGGTTGCCTGGCTTCAAACCTTTAAATTAGCTCACACTACTGAGTTCAAGTTGACTGATTCGGCTGGCATTAGGACATGAAACAATGGTTTCTTGGTTGACATAAAAAGACAAGCAATGCAAGGGGACTGATGATCAGCCATTCAGTGCCATTGTCAAGCTGTTCTCAAACGAGCATTTTCTAGCCATGCACCAGAACCAATAAAGAGTGATAACAACAATGGCAAGTGCTAGAGACAAGATAGATGCTCCTATCAAGGCTGTTTTAGTTGCCATGTCTTCTCTATATCGCCCAACATCTTCTCCACTCTTAAAAGCTTGGCAAAATAGATATGTTGGCATGGCTATGCATCAGTGTGGACTGAAAATGATGCAGATTCAAGCAGATACCTTGGTCCCTAGAGGTTGGTAAGGGAAATAGAGTTCATCTCCCCCATGGGTATCAGTTAAGAGTGGACACATTCGGTACGTTTACATGACAGAGAAAATTTATTGTTAGTCTGACTAAAACCAGACTTTTAAAATACATATAAACATGTTAGTTCGACTAAAAACATACTAAATCGTTTTTCTCAAAGTCGGACTAACACACTCAAATAATGTGATTGGGAGTCGAATTCCATGCTCCACAGTTTCTACTGTGGTCAATAAATGGATTCATCTCCTGTGCTTGTATACTGAGACAAGGACAGTCGTCCAATTAAATGGCCTAGCCTAGCTATAACCATAGCTCAACTTGAGTGTCAACTGAGCGTGACAAGTCGTGACTTCTAAATGATGTCATGCAAATACATCAGATTATTGCAACTAAAATTTGAATTGTCTGAATTGAATACATGACGAGCGCTACTGGTAAGCTACATGATGATATAACAGCCTTACAAAAAGATCCCCCCCCAAAAATAGAGCAGCCCTTAAAAATGGGCAACCCATATCTTTCCAGACAGACAAAATAATGTTGCTGATGCTCTGTGAACGAGACCATTATACCTGAATTTGGCTCCACATTTCAGCTAGTTGAGGACTTATTCCAGACACTTCAGCCGTCTGAGGTGTGAATGCCTTTCTTTATATTCAAGTAAGCCTGGCTCACCTCGTGCTTTTTTTCCAAATGCAAAAAAATCTATTCAGCTGTTTCTTTGGTCAGATTTGCAACGACACCAAAGCGTTTTCCATTGTGAATGAAACAGCAAAGCAAAGCAGGTAGACACGCATGAGGTAACCTCACCCCGCTCCTAGCTGCGGCACCGTTTGATAAAACCCACTGTAATTAAGTTTACAGGCTGATTGTTGTGGATTATTTGCTAAGCTGACACTTGTCAACATAGAACATGCTTGCCTGTTGGCAGCTCACACCGGGGATTTAACCAGGTTATTAAAGCTTTAACCCATTTCAATTCAGCTTGTGCTAAATGGATAACAACCACAGGGATGGATTTCCATTTTATCCTAATTCACAGGATCATACCCACGTACTCTATTTCCTGATGGTTCTCTTTTCAGAACACCCATCTGCATCAAGCGTTTCTCTTTCATCATCTGTTAGTATAATTTCATCTTGTAGTCGGAGCGCTGAAAGAAATGGGAGGCTGCTTTTCAGTCAGAGAGCGCAAAATATATGCTGCAAAATAGAGTGCAAAGGGGCAACGCACACATCTACATAATTAATAGTGATTGCGAAATTAATTACTGCCTGCATACTTGTAACCTGTTATTCTGAATGATCTCATTCGAACAGATGGATACACAGATATAAACACTGTGCAGGTACTGGAGGAATTCATTCAGCAGCTGGAACTTCCTGCCAGAGGCGCAACATCAGGAGAGGCTTGGAGCCGCCAATGGCCACTTGCATCGGCATATTTTCTAATGACAACTATAAACACCTTGAACCTCCCTTAAAGACACAATAGGGGAGAGTGGGGTGATTTAAGCCAGTGGGGAAGTTGAGACACATCCCTTATTTCTAGGCAGATGGAGACAAAATTGGTCATGTGACCACACTTTTTTGAAGAGTTGCGCTTTTACTCACCCAATGATGGAAGGGCGAGCCTGGAATAAGTGGTGCGGAAATTTAAGTTAAAAAAAAACAGCTTCAGATAAGCTTGAAAAAAGGAAGTTACCATATGAGGCTATACTGTTAGCATGTTGTTAGCGCACGTTAGCTAGTTTGTATAGATGGCGTGGTTGGGGTAATTTGAGCCAAAAGGGCTCTTCTGATCATTATATTATTATTATTATTACTAGGGCTGCAACTAAGGATTATTTTCATTGTTGACTAATCTGTCGATTATTTCTTCGATTAGTCGACTAGTCATTTTATCAAAAAATGTGCTAAAATGTTGAAAAATATCAGTCTGTCTCTCCCAAACCCCAAAATTATGTCATCTAATGTCTTGTTTCATACTCACGCCAATGGGAGAGTGTGTTAAGCTGCCAATATTTGAATGTAAGAAGTTGCAATAAGAGTATTTTGGGGTACTTTTTTAGTACTTTTCTATGAAAAATGACTCAAACCGATTAGTCGACTACTAAAATAGTCACCGATTATTTTAATAGTCGATTAGTCATCGATTAGTCGACTAATCATTGCAGCCCTAATTATTACTATTACTATTATTATTATTGTTGCTGTTGTTGTTAAGATGTCAGCAATAATTCAAAGTTTTATTTCTCCATAGAGAAAATGTTAAACAGTGAAACAGGCCATCAAAAAGTCCAGTAAAATAGTAAAATAAAAGTGGCTGAAACCAGAATGATAATTGCTTTTTTTTTCATTTCCAAGGCATCAATAACCCTGGCTATTCAAAGTCTTTAATAAATTCATAAACAAAAATCATAGCTCAAGTTCTTGTTTTTCTTCGCGCAAAATACTCTTGCAGATCTCAACCTAATCCAAATGGACTGACAGCAATGAAACAGAGGAGTTCATTAAGCACAAATCTTCAAGTCTCTGACTCTTCCACATACTCCTTACACTTAGCTCAGTCAGCATTGCCAAAAAAATAGTCAATGACATGCATGGAACTTAATAACCAGTAGCAAGAACTAACTTAACTTAGGTTAACTTAACTAGTGTCATGTAGCATTTCTGAGATGCAAAACAAAGCAGATATTGTGGATGTGTGTCGCTGCAGTGAAAGACAATGTGTTTATGTTGTAAAGACAGGTTTAAGATATTACTAGGTACATTAACAACCATCTGAGGAACACTTCCACAACAACTTGGCGATCAAGTAGACGGTCACACTGTTGCGTTGTTGCACCACCAAAATGCATTTTGGATTTTAGACCAAAAACCATCATGCCACACCTCTTTAAACAGAGGACAGCTTCTCTTGGGGATTCCACAGGGCAGTGGGAGAGGTACAGATAGTCAGAAAATACATCAACAGGCAAATTGACAGGTTGACTTTAAAGAAATATATAAATATCAAACAATTAGAAGTTAAAAGAAGAGAGAATATGATTCAACTTATCCTCTTCCTAGGCTCAACTAACCCGTTATTGGCAGCAATTTGAGCCAAGGGACCACATTTTTCTTGGAACGTCGTATTTTGAAAACAAAACAAACAGATCCGAAGCAGTTTTTCCGACGGATCCTGAAGTATACGTACACGTTTTAGTTGGAGACACCCAGCTCTCCCCTACAGTGACAGTGACAGTTCAATTTTAACATGAGAATGTGACATTAAAAAAAGCTGTTCTTTAATTTTGAGGATCACAGGGAGGGGGGGTTGTAGCTCAGTCGATGGGCTTCAGACTCTAGGCCTGCCACTGGGCACACTTGTTCCAAATTAACATGCTAACCTCTCAGACCTTTAAGTGTGACAGCAGCGATAAGAGCAGCGTGGAGATTGAGGAGGCAATTATAAAAAGCCCAACAAACAGCAGGTCGATGATGTTTTAATGGAAGCTTTAATCTTCTCAGAGGGAGATATGATGTGGATATTGGACTTTTTTATGTGTTCAGTTTTGTATTAGGTGCAAAAATGGATCATTTCTATCCCTATTTGTTTTTAACACTAACCACTGTGTTTGTTTAATCACAGCACAAAGAAAAGACACATTGTAAGCTAATGCCAGGCCAGGGCATTAGGGCAGGGCAGAGCTCCATTAACCTGTGAAAGAGAATCAAAAAAGTAGTTGCAACTTCAATGAAGCCAGCCTCTTGTCCAATTGCAACTAATGATTAACTGTATCCCAGCCTCTAGCAGCATTCAATTGACACGACATAGTTCACAATTCTCTTAATAGCTCGTTCAATCAGTCATTTACGAATCACTGGGGTGAATCGGCAGTCCCAATCCACTAAAAAGATGGAACAAATCGTTCAAGAGTTGCACATCACTAATCAGACCATTAAGTCTGAACAACACCAGCGACTTGAAAAGACAAGAGTGGCACGGGCTGCTGGTGGGATGACTCAACAGAGAGGGAGCCGAGCCTGAGTCTGTTCCACCGCTGCCCTCTGTGAGAAAACAACAAATGTTTGGTTACGTCTGGAATGTTTGAACAGATGGAGGAGAACCCTCTCTGCCAATCACCGTCGCCTGAAGGTAGTCCGCCCTAATGCGGCGAGCCACAGACAGGAAACAGCCCCTACATCATGCTCGACACATACATGATCGCACACACATCCACCACCTCCTTAGCAACTCCCCGAAGCTTGTCTTTGCAATAACTCAAGCGGCGCCTCCCCTAACACTGACCCCAGAAACCCCGGCAACCTCCGCTTCCACCGCACTCCTCTCATTACGCCGGTTGTTTTCTCGCCAGAGCCCTGGGCTCCTTCATTACGGGGCCTCGCCGCGCTCACTGGCAAGCCCCCCAGGGCTCGTTATCGATAGCTCTGCACTGAGCAGCCCAGCCGATTGGAAAGACTTGCTGCCGAGGCTCAATGGACGTGCGGGGGCGAGCAGGGAGAATTCATTAGAGCCTAGTGGCACCACTAAATCTGATGCAGCAACTGCGACTTATGCCTGGGTCTGATAGGAACAATTTATTGGAGGGGAGTCTTTTCCCCCCATGCTGTGATGCAGGGATGAGAGGGGCTGTAAACACTGGGCTCTCCTTGCGGCTCGCGAAGATAACGGTGGCAGAAGGTTATCTGCGTCGCAACGGGAGTGATGTATGCACGGCAAATACAGGAGAGTGGCGTGCTATTGCCTCCCTCTTCCCACTCCCCTCTCGTGGCCTGATGTCCCTGTCTTTCATCTTTACTGATCTGATCTGCTGGTGAAATAAAGATCTGTGGTAAACACTGGACGGTGTGTGGCTGTGGTCGTCTCAAGTGAATTTAACACACTGCGACCACCTGCTTCTTTTTCTCTCTTTGCTTCAGGTGAATCATTACCTGAAACCTCACAGTGACTAGTTAACTCCTTAAACACAAAACTACACACGTCTATTTAGCATATACACTCATACCCCAATGGACACTCCGAGTGACCCTTAAAGCAAGCCACTGAATACTGATTACAGGCTCTCCACTTGCTAGCTTCTTCATTATCATGTCTTTAATTGGGGCCGTGTTCATATCCTTTCCTGCCGCAGCGCTCCTTAAACCTTCCGCAGAGCTCTCGGATGTGTTTACCCCTGCACTCGGGTGAGTGACTTGCTCGAGGACAAAGGAAACAATGTCCCCGTTTAAGGCTGTTCTGCTCGGTGACAGCACCCTGGCAAGCGGAGGCAGCTTCTCTAGTGGCTGGCCTTGACTGTATGTGAGAGCAAAGACAAGACAACGGTGTGAGAGAAAAGAGCTATCGCTGGGAAACGAGGTAGGCGCCGCTGGATGTGTGATGGGGCAGTGGCTTCCTAGTCATTATGAGGTTACGCATAGTCTAAGCACATACAAAATCTACACACACAAACACTCCTTGCCCCCTTCACCTCAATTTCTGTCGTTGCCCTGCGGAATCTGCTCCATCGATCTGTCCGGGGCCAACTCGAGTAAATGTACTATTCACAATCTGTCTCCTTGCTTCTAATTTCCATTTGAGCGATTGGCCGGTATGGCTGGAGCATCGCCCAGAGGCTGAAGTCCATGGAGAGTGACTCTATTGTCTAGTGCTTTATTTATCCCTCTCTGGGCTGGAAAACTACAGCCCCCCCGCCAGCCACCACCCTCCAGCTCGGCAGCCAGGAGCAGCAGAAGAATGGACTCTGCAGAGGAGCGGAGGGAGCTGTCTGCTACACGGCAACTGAAGTCCGTCTCACACAGGGTTTGGCGGAGTTGCGACGGCGCCTCGACAGCGCTTGGGCCGCTTTCAGGTTCACTGGCGAGGGTTTAAACAGCCGAGGCGTTCAAGGGAGCTCCGGGAACATGAAAGAAGCTCTTTTCTGACTTGCTTGTGGGCCTTGGATTCATTGTGGACACCATGTGATTGCAATGTTCTCAGGCAAATTAGCATTTTGCACTTGTTTTGAAAGTACAAATACCAGAGCGTGCCAAAATGTTGCTCCACTGACAGAAGAAGCTGCTTCAAAGAGGAACTGTAACAATGTCAGCGATTACTTTTCCCATGATGCGCCTTTAGTTTGCTGGTATGTCTGTATAAAAGTAGCAAAACTAGCATAACTATCAAAGTTACTACGCTCTGGTTGACCTTAGATGAACTTTAGATGAACACTACAGTCAATACACTCATCTAAAGTGCTTTGATTTATTTTCAGGAGAATAAAGAATACAAAAGATGCCTCCGCAGCCTCTAAACTCATACTATCAAAAGAAAAAGTACAAGAAAATCCTGCCGAATGCTTCCCTGAACAAATTCCTCATTTATGTAATGTTTATTATATCACAGATAAACCTGTTATTAATATCGCACAGACTTTTTAAGCATCATTATGACGGAAAGCGCCTCACAGCTTTGCTTTTATCCACCGTGCTTAAAACGAGACTCACAGCTAAAGAGTTTCTTATCTGTCTGACGACATAACAAACACATCAGCGCCGATAGCGCCAGGATCTTTTCTTAAGACTGGTAAAAAAAAAAAACATTTCAAATATGTTGACATCAGAGAAAGGAAGACACGAAACTGTGTCATGTATGCCTGCAAACAAACTAGGCTAATACTTTGAGTGTTTCAAATATTGCAGAGTAAATGATCCGTCCCTTAAAGCAAATTGAAATGATGCATTTTCTCATTTTCTTTGTGGCGTGGAAAGAATTAGAGGGAACGTCTTAGCGGGACGACTTCCTTCCTGAAAGCCTTAATTTGAAATTGGAAATCACGTTAATTTTTTTTTTCCTGGTTGAAGATGAAAAGTAACACTGACGTGAACCTATCTATTTGAAGCGGCGATGCCGCTGCGAGCAGAGGCTGTGATTGATGTTGTGGTATAAATGTCTACGGTGTGTGCCAAGGCACACTGGGGGAGCGGGCTGGGATAGTCGCTCCTGAAAAGGTTAACTTAAAAACGGTGGAGGTAATAGACATGTGGGTGGTAAAGAATGAAGAAAGAAGAAAGGAAGAAAGAGCAGGAAAGATTAAAGGGAAGGAAGAGAACAAAGCATATGGAGGAAGTGGTGGAAAAACCAGGAATCAGACTTCACTCTGTCACTTCTTTCCTAATAACTCCCATGGCCATGTATGACCATCTGCCTGCGGAACACTGCAGGGCCCGCGCTGGCTGCACAAGTGCCTGTCTGACTTTGCCTCTGCCAGGACCCCATCCACCTGCAGTGACCTAACAGAGCGCCCGTCTGCTTAGAAAGCCCCCACCTGGCCCAAATCTGGCTCAGTCATGTCCTCCGTGTGTGTCTGGTCCGTGTCACAGTGTGTGTGTGTGTGTGTGTGTGCATGAATACATTTCAGGTATTCATGCATGGGTGTTTTTTCTGAATGTAAGTAAGCGTGATGTTCAGGTGTCAGAGAGAGCGCAGGCAAACGAGGGAGCCGGGGACATTAGCTGTCTATGAAACGTAAAGAGGGACAACCTCATGCTCGCTGTCCTTCCCAGTCGGCCAGTACTAAGCAGGCAACAGATGGCCCGCTGGCATAATAAGCTGTATAATGGCCACACACAGGCATGCACACACACAGTTGGCACAAAGAGAGAAGACAGAGCTACGTCTTCCTAGTACTATAAAGAACAGAGGATAAAAAGGAGGCAAAGTGCAGACAGAGGACTGGCTGGAGTACTTTCTACGCTGCAGCTTCAGCATGAGCACTGAAGACATGACTGAGAGGTGCAGTGTGGAGGATTCAAAGAGAGCTACTGGCAGGAATGGAATATTCCTAGGTATGTTTCATTGGTGTATAACCACCTGCAACTAAGAACAGTTGTGTTTTTGCTAGCTTAAAACCCCTCATATCGACATAGGGAGCAGGTCCTCTATGTCACACAGTAGCCCAGAACAGACAAACCAAAGACTTGCTGTGGATAGGGCCTTTTGCGTTTTTACATTACCTGAAAGCCACCATAGGTTCCCTTAAGGCTCAGGCACACCAACATCAGAACTAGTGTCAATTAAGGCCGACTGTTGCGTCGCCTCACACCATCTGCATCATGGCCACAAAGTTGCCCATGATCACAAAGCAAAGACTACAGCCAAAGGCCAACTAGCGTACGTTCCCCACCTGCGTGAGAGGAAGTGACTCTCCATAGCAGCAGGCGACAGTAGACCGTATTCATCATTCAAAAAGGTAAACCACAAGACTGACAGGACAGATTCAAGATGCTAATTAGCCAGTTAGCACATTAACAAGAAAACAGGATGCTGAAAGAGCAAAGAGTATTACCCGTGCACTAGCGATCACGCTAACCATATCTGCTAAAGAGCTTAATGGTTAACAAATAATCTTACCTAATATGTTTTACCAAGAAAAATGTATCCACTGATTTACAGGCACCTCTGTCACAATGTAAGCATATGGGAAAAAGTCTTTTTTGGCCCCGTAGCGTCAAGTGATGAACCCAGAAATTGTAGATCCACAGTTTGGGCACTACAAAAATTGGGTTCAAAGCCCAGCGCACTTACTGAGGGCCTGAACAAAACCCACATATGTGTGAACTACGCATAACACACCCCACAGTACACTGTTACATCACTGTCCAGTGTCAACAAATGGATGTACGATAACATCGGCATGTCACCCACGTTTGCTGGTGGGCCATCACAATGACAGTATGCATGCATAATATTACGTTAGTTCCACCACAGGAGAGACTTGATTATCACTAAAGCTAGGTTGGAAAAAAAGCTGACACATCAGTTATCGGCAAAGTTTTTATATATCGGCATGTCGGATATCTGCAAAAAATCCAGTATCACGCGTCCCTAGATTTTACCTATTTCTGCTTTGAGAGTGGTACTAAAGACAGAGGAAGTCACGTTAACCTGGGTTAATCGCTGGACAGTAAACTTAAACAGCACACTGGCTCAAATATAATCAAATATCAGGATACATTCCCACTACACCTTCAAAATGTCGCATTTAGTCACCAAAATCTGAAAATATGAGTGTTTGGAACTGAGTATAGATATGGATGGAAGGTAGAAAAATAGATGTAGGTGCAGGGGGTGGTTTGAGAAGTCTCTATGGCATTGTCTTTCCATTAAACTTGTTTGTAACCACAATGAGCTGACAGCACTGGCTACATTAGTTGCCAGCAAATGTTGCCAAAATCAAACACTGACTATTAAATGTAGACTTTCAGTTTCTAAGTGGCATCATCTTTAGATGAGATGTCACCTCCCGTGTTTTATTATAGTAATTTATTTTCTAATTTGGGTTTTTGATGGAACATCAGTGCCATTTTTCATGTTTCCAGACTTTTTAAGGGTCAGTACAGGACTAATTGACTCATGTGAATGGCTGTTTTTTCGCTGTCACCATGGGAAGAGGAGATGAGGCAGTTAGTCCTCTGTGCCACCAAATTAACGCCTTCTAGATTCCATTCATTACAGCTCAGGCAGGGAAAAAAGCACATCCAGCAGACCCCTGTAGAGCACTGCTGACTCATAAATCACATGCTCCTGATCGGGGGTTTGCCTCAGAAGCAGACTGTGACCTTGTTTTGAAATGCGAACGCACCCCACATAGCCATTAACTCCAAGTCGTGCCTTTGGATTTGGTGAGTCATTACGTGAGTGGGCCTCTCTCTTCAATTCTCTGGCTTCACAGTTCAAGAAGCTCAGTGAAAGTATGAAAGTAATATGGATGGCGGCGGTCACAGAAATGAAGCGATTTTAAGTCCTTGAATTTTGAGAGCTCCGTGAAGAAATGTGTGTGGTTAATTCAGCGTCCGCCTAATGAGTTGGAGCCTTAATGAGTCGGGGATATGGATGTACACACTATCGCCATATCCACAGGAAATAACACCAGTCGCTCTCTGTGGGAGACGCCATTTCAATCCGGCATTGATCTGTTGTGAAACTGAGACAGAGAGACAGCTTTGCACTGTATCGAGACAGATATCATCTGATTATCATATCTTTATAAGCCAAGAAATCTTTTACTTAAACGAGGGTAAGAATTTTTGGAAGACATGAACGAAACAGCTCTCTTGGCTGCCAAATATGTATCTGGATATTACAAGTGAAGGGGAAGCCTGTGAGACCACTTCTTATTACATAATGCTATCAACTTTGTTCTATCCTAGTTTTATGGTAGAATGAATGTGTCTTCTGGGTTACACTGAGGATCTTTGTTTTGTATTCCTCTGATTATTTTCATCTTTTCTTCCTTTAGAAAATGTACACCGCTTGGCCAAAAATATGTGGACACCCAAATGAAATTGTTGAGCATTTGATTCCAAGACTACGGGCATCAATATGCAGCAACAACAACTTTTCTAGGAAGGCTTTTAAACTGTCTTCAGAACCTGGCTGCAGGGATTTGTTCACATTTAGCCACAAAAGCATTAGCAAGGTTGGCCCACAGACACAGGATGTGAATCAAACAGACATTCCATTTGAAATCAACATAGCAGGACGGCCATTTTTATGTGTACCATTGCCTAGGCCTGTAATGACAACTACCCAGCCAGCATTTGTATGTGGTGTCCATGAGGGTAATAAACAGGCTAACAAATGGGCCCTAGTTTGGACTGTCCATGTGTTCCATATTGGCCCCATGCCAATTGCTCACATGGGTGGGTTTGCCCAACTGGGCCCCACATGGGACATGCTGGAGCTACCTCGGTACAAAGCGGGTACGGGTCCAAAATGGGCATCTTATCTAGGGCCCACTTGGGTAAGCCCACCCATGTGGCATCATGTTGGCTGGGTGAGATTAACGTGGAGTAGTACAAAGCATGGAGAGGCTCATTCGGTCATGGACTTTCCATGTCCAGATACAACGTGCAAGGTACTCTGGGTGTGTTGGTTGTTGACGTTCTGGGACACCATCTCAAGTTCTGCCTGTTACATGCATTGTCGTCTTTCAAAATACGTCGGTACATCACCGCAAATTGAACTTTTTTTCCTTCAACAACGCACAAGGTTGGGTTTAGCACTAAAGAACAGAGTTCGGCTTTATGATCTCACAGGACGCAAACACAGCTCTCCAGAGTGAAAGTTGGTGGTTGTAGGACCAATCCATCACCCTCATGCCCGCCCCGCTCCGACTTTGACATTGACTGCCTTATTTCTTTTCTTGTCCTGTTGCATTTCCTCCTGACACCAGCAGGCACCATTAAACTATAACGGCAACCGGCTGGGTATCATGCTGACAGGAAAGGATGCCTTTTTTCGTCGGTGTCTGACACTGCAAGTCAGTGCCTGAGTGCCAGATTTCGACAACTTTGGAGTAAGACCAGGTTGCTGTCTCTGTTGCCTATCTGGTAGAGAGAAATTTAGAGTAGCTGGATTTAATTGCCTCAAATTTCTATTGGTAAGAAAGCAAATCACAATCTTTGGCTACGTAATCAATGCAACTAATGTTATACAATCATGGTAATTATAGGCCTAAACTACATGATAAGCATGAAAAAGAGACATAGAAAAGAAGGACATCAGCCTAGTGTGTATGGTAGGCCAAAAAGGAGTTCTCAAACTAGTGAGTGGCCCCACTTTACAGCAATTGCCATTTTCTTTTGAACTAGTCCAATAACCTCTTATGTTCGACGACAAGGACTGGAACTTATAAAAATAGCCCCTCAATAGAGTCTATATGCTTGCTGTCTTCAGTATCATGTAATTAGATGGATAGAAAGATACAATAGACAGATAGCAATAAAGGATTTATTTAATCGACAGATTCTCCATTAATTTTCTGCTCGTGTGTCATCGAGGCCCCACAGATGCTCCCGACATGAACATGTTAATGACTCATTCATATCTGACAGGGTCTCGTTAATCCCTCATTAACATAGATCATGGTGCATGTCAACTGACACGCTTGAGTGTAAAGGGGCTCAGCATGTGTGTTTGCACATGCTCACTTATGACTGAGATGAACAGCTGTAGGCCTGGTGACGTAAAAAGTGTGAGGTCATATTTTTTAGCACAGAAGAAGAAGAGGTTTTATCTGTCCTTACATGTTTGAGGTGTAATATTGTTGTTGTGCCAAAATGTACCCCAGTGCCTAAACCTGAGCACGGTCCAAAGCCCGACAGAGTGCGATGTCCTAGCTGATTGGCTCAATGGCGCTTGACGGCCGAGGTGATTGGATCAACAGTGCGTGAGATCCAGTTCGATTGGGTGAAGTGACCACCAGCTGAATGCCGAGGACGCAGCTGCTCTGCACGCTCGCTACTCTCCATCCTAAGACCACACACACACACACACAAACATGACTGGACCGACCACACACACCCACTGGAGAGCACGCTGTAGCTCCATATGTAGTACCATGCTGCGTTGCCCTGGGGAGGCATTACCATTTAGAGTAGGGGGAACGATCCAACAGTGCTAGACGGAGCCATGGCTCATGTGGCGGCCGCACTGTCTCTTCTCAGGAAACGACACTTCTAGACCACAGCCTGCTGTTGCTGTCTGTCTCGGTGCCAACAAACTATTAGCTGGAGTACTATCCATCATGAAACCTCTCCTGTTTTGGACCCAAAATTCATCCTCTCCATCTCTGTCTTGAGGCCGGTTTGTCTTTGCAACAGAAACCCACACATATGGGCCTTTTCCCCACACACCAACACACACACCCATAATGGGCCATATGCAGACGTGCATACAGGAAAACATTCCCTAATTATCTGCATGTTAACCTGTTCCCACTTAACACCATCCTGCTGCTGTAAGTACTCAATTTGTATTAATCCACAGCCGAAAATAGTCCCCAACAAATGCACTGGTTACCCCTGTTAGAGTTTCTACAGTAACCAGCTCTCTAAGGAAATTAATTAGCCTCATTTACAAGTGAGACTATATATTTGTATCTCGTTTTAAAAGATTTGCATCTTCAGGAGGAACCAAATGGGCTTCAGGCTGAGAGCCAAAGATGTTGAAGCTTAGCTAGGGTCCATTGGCAATAACACATATAGATTATTAGCAGCCTAATCTTCCAAAGCATTAGTTCAGATTTTTTTAAGTGGGGCTGATTGAGGTACCTATCCATAGACAGTGTATTACCTACAGTACATGGCCATTGTAATGTTTCCAGTTTGGAGAAGCAGGCAGGATGCCACTACGGAAATCCATCAATGTACTGGTGTGGAAGGGGTAGGCTTACACTATATTTAGAACATTTTCACTGCCTTCTCTAGCTGTCAGACAGCACTTTCAGACTGGGAACTGAACTTAAAATGAAACTTATCAATGCTCTTATCAAAGCCAGACTCCATGAACAAAAACAGTGATTTTATCTCACACCAAAAAAACGGGCGTTGCAAGTCTACCGCTGCCTCTGTCAGTTAGTTAGCTGTGATGTTGTGTGACTTTAATGCTTAAAGGGTTAGTTCAGATTTACCAAAGTCACACAATGACAAAAAAACTAACAAAGTAATGCAGCAGTAAACCAGCAACTCTCGTATTCAACAAGTTAAATTGACTATTGTTGTCAATGGAGTCTGGCGGCTTTGAAGAGAGAAATGTAACAGCTTCTGTTAGCCGTATCAGTTTAAATGTACATTATCCTGAGAGTATTTTCACTGCTTTACCTTGCCAATGGCTAACTCAAGCCATTATATGGCTGTCTTCAACACATTCTCGTATCGGCGTTTGGTCACAGACTGTCCACATCAAGATACAAAAGTGCAAGGTAGCCTGGGTGTATTGACTGTTGACATTCTGGGATGCTGTGTCTACTTCAGCCTGTTACAGGCATTGTCTGTTTTCAAAATACACCTCCATTTTCACAGGAAATATACAGTTTGCATACTGTCCCTATTCAAAATAAATGCACTATGTCGGTGTATGTTTTTTTCCCCTTCAACAACAACTGCACAGGGTTAAGTTTTGCCAACATATGTTCATGATTTGGTTTAAACAGTAAAAGCACATGGTTGAGTTTAGGAAAAAAGAACAAGGTTTGTCTTTACAATCATACGGAAAGCACAACACTGGCCTCCTGGGTGGAAATTGATGGTTGTAGGACCCATACACCATCTTGACTTTCTTTGTTGCCCTGCGGCATGTCCTCCCGATGCTGCAAAGCGCCATTAAACAGTAACAGTGAACAGCCATGTATCATGTCAATGCGAAAGGACGGCTTTTTCGTCGGTGTCTGACACCAGAAGTCACCAACCAATCACTGGATTTTGACGAATTCAGAGTGAGTCCGGGTTGGTCTTCAAAGCCATTGACAAAAATGCAATTTTACCTTGCTGAACAATAGAGTTGCTGGTCTATCACTGTCTCTATTGTTTAATCTAATCGTGTTTTTGTGTGACTTTGGTGTCTCTGATTTAACTCCCAATACACTGCTTAGCTTCAGTGTTGGTGGTCCTGTCTGCTTCTCCAAAGTGGGGGCATGCTGAGCTTATTTTAGGTAATACAAAGAATATGGATAAGTACCTCCTCATCCCCACTTCAAAAAATCCAAACTACCCCTTTAGGTAGGCATGAAAGCCCAATGAAAGTAAAATATTTCCTCCATGGGTTGAACAGAATCCAAAGATGGCTGGAAGTATCATAAAGATATAAAATATTTCATTATGAGTCTTCAATTTTACCCAGAATGCAGAAGTTACATTCCAGGCCCACCGGTACTCTCTTCATTTTCTGATTTTATTTCAAGCCCTGGCCTTTTTTCAAGTATTTTTGGGAGTACTGAAAAGTTAAACAGTTTCTCAAAATGATTTACAAGTTTTAGGACATTGCATTTGGCAAACTCGGTGATTTAACTGCAGCCAGGATGAATGAGCAGCTTCTGAAACAGACCTCTCTTCTCAGAGATCTCTGTTAGAGGAGTCTGGCTGTCCCTGATAATCATACTGATTATTTTCCCAGTCTGCTTTATATCTAAACTGTGGTGTGTGTGCATGTGTGTATGTGTATGTGTGACATCTTTTAGCTCTCTTACCAAGCAGGGAACTGACACAGGCAGCGGGCGGAGGGGGGCCAAAATTGCCATCACACTGCCAGTATAATTCACAACGATAATGGGTCATTTATCCATGCTCATTTTCTAGGTTAATTTACTAATTGGACTCGGTAGGAAATTGGTTGGGAGCAAAAAGAGAAATAATACTGATACAGTGTCAGAGCAGGCTATTGATAAATGACTCATTAATTACAGATTAAATACAGTTTAACTGATTTCAGCTCATGCTAAACTTAAGGTTAAGATATTTATGATTTAGTTCTTGGATCATTTAGCAAATCACACCACTATTTATCTAAAGTGGAATTGTACGAGCAAACACTTCTCTTCCTGCCCTCGATTATGGTCTCAGCACTCAGGTGCACACATGCATATTCTATGAGTCAACAGCATACAACCTGCAGCTTGTACAGTGCATCAGGATATCTGGCCAGCACGGCAAGCAAGTGAATATGCTGTGGGAGAAAGAGATCACCCGCCGCAGTGTCTCTCCGCCTGCCCCGTCCTTATCGGTGGCAGGGAGCCGGTGGCAGGGAATGGCGGCCCGTCACGGCTCTTTGGGCTGCCAGGAGATGGCCATTATCGCTGGCACTCCATGGCTGTCTGTGCCGCTATCTTCACTCCGCAAGGTTCCTCTTTATGTGCTGAGGGACAGTTTTCCAAAGTGTGTGCATGTGTCTGTACGTGAGCTCAGAGGGAGGCATCGAGGGTCGGAGCCCCGGTAATTCGCTCTTCATAAGAGGGGTCTCGATACAGAGATCAATGCGGGCTGAAAGGGGGGAATGAAAGCGTTTGCAGGTCAGGGGGCTGCTGACACTCTCCACAGTGACACCTGAACCTGGATTTCAGTAACCTGGGAGTTAGCATAGGGCTCAGATCAGGGCTTAATCTTCAAAATACATTTCAAAGTAAAATATGATCTGTGGCGTAACGTCTGGACTCAAAGACACGTCTTAAGACTTGAATAAAAAGATAACTATTGAATAAGATTAAGACTTTACAGCAGGGGTCAGCAACCTTTCTGACACTGAGAGCTACCTGAAGCATAGAGAGTCAAATGGAGGACTACTTGTTTGATACATTCTTTCAGAATAATATAAATTTGCTTGGTTTACCTTGAAGTAATGAATATCATGCATTTTTAATAGACTCCATATATTAGAAGACTGTCTGTGTTCACTGTTTATTGCTTATCATTGCTTACAATCGTTATTCAGAATGTTTTCCCAAGTAATCAAGGAAAATACAAGCTTTATGACTTCTCATTTAACTTAAGAATTAATCTGTTTAAACATTTGACAGTCCTACAATATGGCATTTGTAACATTTCTGTACAAAATTAGACTTTAAAGTTTCAAAAGAAAACATCTGTAAGTAATAAGTATTCAAAAAATTTAGCAATTTCAAGGTCAACCTGGTCCGAGGTTGTCGAAATCTGACGCTTGGGCAGTGACCTGTGGCATCAGCAACTGACAAACAAAGCCGTCCTTTAACGTTAGCATGATACGTGGCCGATTGCTGGTATAATTTAACATCACAGGGGAAATGCGACAGCACGGGAATGAAAATTAAGGCAACGAAAGTCCGAGTGGGGCAGGTGAGAGGGGTAGTGAAGGGCTTCAACAGACACTGACTCTCACCCTGGAGAGCAGTATTCGTGTCCCCTAAGATTATAAAACACTGTTCTTTTGTCCCAAAAACAACCACGTGTGTTAGTTGTTGAAGGAAAAAAAAGTAAATTCACTTCTATTGTTATTTTGAAAACAGGCAATGCATGTTACAGAATAACTTGACATGGTGTCAAAGATCGTCAACAACCAACACACCTCAGTTACCTTTGCATGTCGTATCTGGACATGGAAAGTCCATGACCAAACGTCAATATGTGACAAGGTCGGAGCGAGAATGTGTACACATGCTTGATTTTGTGTCAGTAGTCAAAGGTACTCTCAACTCAAATGTATCAGTCATTGCCAACCCCAAAATCAAAGAATAAAGACATTTTACTCACAACTTATTTGGTGTTTCTTTTATTTATAAAGGGCATGGGCAACATGCTCCATGATTCTTTTGAATATATTCTATAAATGTTATTTTTATATATGTATTAACACCTTTTTTTGAAATCCAGACATAGTGACACATTTATCCCTTTGCTAACTTTGCTTTTTCGTCCTCTCCCGGTCAGCCTGATCTGGGCTGTTTGAATGCATTCATCATGAGTGACAGTGTATGGTTACACTACGGTTATATCGCCAGCTGAGTTGACGATGGAGATGTGAATGATGGCGGCTTGGCTGCAGTTATTTTTAGAACCTGCCCTGTGGGTGACTCATTGGCTCCCAGTCGAGACTGGCCATTGTTTTGACGGCACAACATTCTGACGCCTTGTTAGTCTGAAATATGTCACACTGGACCAAAAGTCTATCTCTCTATCAACCTGTTATCCAAAAAAAAACAAGCACCTATTGCTCAAAAGTCACAATATTCTGAAAATATACACCCCAGGCAGTCAGACAATCCAGTCGCCCGAAAATGAACACATTGCATGTTTTCTTAATTAACGTTTTGTGGCAGATATGTTGAAACTTTACATTTAGACTCAAAAACTTTTTTGTAAGGGTTAGGAAAAGACAATGTTTTGGCGTAAAACACCTCAACTGGATGCTGGAATGTGTGGTCTTTTGTAGTGCTTTTCGTCCAATGGGACAAATGGGGCATTGGAATTTTGGAGCCGTCTGATCAATGGCTTGACATCCTTGCAGGCACCATGTTGGCTACCCCTGGTTTACAGCCACGTTCAGCATCACAGTTGAGCATGTTAGCATGCCAACGTTTGCTGATTAGCACAAAGTAAAGCCAAAGCTAATGGAAGGGTCATTCGTTCTGCAGCTATGTGATGATATAAAGGTCAAATTTAGACTTGCTGGTAGCATGAGACGCAACATCAGGGGATCAGCTAAGACAGCAGGATTTATTCTATCAGCTCTATGGATATGTATACCACATTTCATTGCAATTCACTTTATAGTCTTTTAAGACATTTCTGTGCGAGCCAAAGTACTGTTGGACCAACCAATGGGCAGATTTTACCACCCCTAGAGCTACAAAAAGCAGCAATTTATTTTGGATTCACAGTTATGCAGCGGTGTTTATCGCAGCAGGGGGGAAAATGCATGCATGAATCAGCCATTATTAGTTCATTTGTTCCCCAAAAACATCCACTGTTAGAACACAGCAAATCACCAAAGACAACTTAAGCACTCCTTGGCTCAAATAAATGTCTGATTAAGCAAAGAACTTTCTGTTTTTAGCATGTGTTTTCCCCAGTTGCATGTTTCACAGAAATATTCTCCAGGAAAGAAACCGGTGCAGTTAATATGCCAAATATCCTAGTTTCACACTTCAATGAATTAAAAAGTCAAAAACTCAGGAAATCCAACTCCATTTAACCCCCCTGTGCTTGTAACTATTTTGTTTCACTCTGAGACCCAGCTCTGATTCTCGTGATGTTAAATTAAGGTGTATTAATGCAGTCATCAGCCATTGTGTCATCCCCACAGAGCGATGATGTTTCCATCCTCAGGCTAGGAGATAATTACAGTAGCAGAGTTGACTCGAAACTCCCAAGCACTGCTTTACTCACAAGCACACATGTACTGTAAGAGCATGAATTTGAGAATGTGGGTGCAACAAGCACTTTGTTCATCAAATGGCCACTTAGCTGGGGAACTTTAGAGTGGTCACTCATTGGCCTTGTGTTTGTTTAATTTCAGATTCCAGTTAAGTGCATTCTCAAATTTCCATTTGGCCACGACCCAAAACACAAAGTGAATCTTGCTGAAAACTTCCGATGAGTGACGTGCATTGATTACATCATCCTATTTTATGATGAAGCCCATAAAAACAAGGCCGTCTTTAACATCTGCGGTCCAAAGCAAAGAGTGGGGAGGCTAATCTTGTGCAAACAAACAGAAAAAAAAAACAATCCTGCACGGATTCTTACACTGCACAAGCATGCATATAAAAGCAAACAAATGAATCCTGGCTTATCTCTCCCATGTGGCCCGGATGTATATAATCATTTGAACTGATGCGCCTTGACGTGAATACTCACACGGACGCTTAACATAAGAGTCTCTTAGTGTTTAAAATGAAACGTATGGTTGAATACATTTAATGCCTGACTTGCGTTTGGTTTAAATGTGGAAAAACCACCAAAATGACATTTCAGCTTGAGTAGGATAAAAATGAATGTGTATTTCTTATTATTCACTCGTTCACATGTGGTCATTCAAGCTGAAAACCAAGGAAGTGCTTGGCTGATCCACAGAGGAGATAAACTGCAACTGCTATATTGGAAATGCACAAACCAAAGACGGAACTCGCTGTACTTCATTGTGCTAACATTCTGCACAGTTTCCCCTTGAAATGTTCACTCACTGGCCACTTTATTAGGTACACCTGTTCAACTGCTCTTTCCACAGTCACCAGATCTCAGTCCAATAGAGCACCTTTGGGATGTGGTGGAACGGGAGATTCACATCATGGATGTGCAGCCGACAAATCGGCAACTGTGTGATGCTATCATGTCAATATGGACCAAAATATCTGAGGAATGTTTCCAGCACCTTGTTGAATCTATGACACCAAGACTTAAGGCAGCTCTGAAGGCAAAAGGGGTCCAACCTGGTACTAGCAAGGTGTATCTAATGTAGTGGCCTCTGAATGTGAAATTTCATAACTCATCACACACCAAGTCCCTGCACTTTGTTGATTATCATCTGTCAAGTGAGTTCCTGAATAGCAGGAATGGGACTGTGTATACAAAGTGTCACTTTGCCTTTACATTCCCGTGTGACTCACAGCCTGTATTGTTTCCCCAAAGTGTGGGTTTGTACAATGTAAGGCTGTGCCCGAGCATGAAATGGGACATTGCTGAAGTGCTGAAGGAGGGACAGATTCGTTGTACTTTTTCCCCCCTGCGTGCTTTTGTTTAGGTGTTGCATCAACTTTGCATAAATCCCCCATTTTCCTCACCTCAGTAGCAGCAGGTGTTAATATTCAGGGAATAGATTGGCTATGCTCGCCATTAAAGGAGTCAAGTATATCAGGGTAGAGGTTCTGTATGTGTGTATGCAGATGAAGCAGTATGTGCTGATGAGGTGAGAGTACAAGGTCTGTGTGCCCGATTCCCCCAGGCACACTGTGTCTCAGCCTCCCTCTGCAGCCGTGGAGCTGCTGCATTTCCTGTCACCATGGTGTCGCTTAGGAAATAGAGCTGCCGGGAAGGGGATAGGCAAAAAATAAAAAATAAATAAAAATAATGACAGCACAACGTGTGCATGTCAGTCAAGGTGTCAAAACACTGTTCGGCACATCATAAAAGGGACTGTGTGGGTACAGGGAGGCGCGCATGTGTGAATGGATAAGCTGACATGAGCATGACTCCGATTCGTCAATATTACACATCAAGGTTTAACCATTTATTGTAACATTACTTTGAGTCAAAGGAATACTTTACCCACTGAATGTGAGTCAATAACTCACTCTGTGTTACATTGAATTAATAAAGAAAACATTTTTTCTAATGTCTAAAGTCTCCATGGTGAACGAAGAATCCAAAAAACAACAACAACAAAAAAAAGAAGTCATAGGGGTCCACGTTTAACAACAGCAGAACTATATAAAAACATCAGTTTACAAACTTTCAAACAACTCATGTAGTACAATTCAAGCTTAATTTATCCACTCATATGCTCAAGTTGTATTAGAGTTTGTAAACAGATGTTCTTTTCACATTTTTTTGCTGATGATACCAACAAGATCTCGTCACATACTGACTTATACACTAATAAATAACACAAATGAGGAAATGGAGAGAGTTGCAAGATGGTTTCAACTCAAAAAGCTCTCATGAAACGTAAAAAATAAAACTTTTCTCAAGTTTCTCACACTTGTTTTTCGGCGTTTTAGTTGGTGAAAAATGTAATTGGAAAAGACATTAATTTTATTTGTAACAAGACTGTGAAGTCACGGGGGATCATCAGCAAATTACAGAGTTTTGTAAATGTTTCTTTTCTATTAACTTTGTGTTATTCCATGATTTATCCCTAATTGATTTATGGTAATATTGCTTAGGCAAATACACACCCCTCAAATCTGCATATGATTTCTTTGCTGCAACAGCAGCATTTGTAAGACTGGCAACTTACTTCAATGTCAATGAGGCCTCTGTTCCACTGTTCAGTAAACTGAACTTTCTTCCAGTATATGATGTAAATACTCATCTCACATTTGTGTTTATATTAGGGCTGCAACTAACGATTATTTTCATCATCGATTAATCTGTCAATTATTTTCTTGATTAATCGATTATTAATCGATCAGTGAAAAATATTGATCACTGTTTTCCAACGCTTAAGTTGACGTTCTCAAATGTTTTGTTAAGTCCAAAACACAAAGATATTCAGTTAACTGTCATAAGAGGACTAAAGAAACCAGAAAATATTTACATTTGAGAAGCTGAAATCAGAGAATTTTGACATTTTTTATTAAAAAAAGACTCAAAACAATGAATCAATTATCAAAATAGTTGTTTCCTCTTTTTACTATTTGGATTTTATGCAGTTTTATGAGTGTGCAAATAAAAAATTCAAATGAAATAAATATAGTTTTGTTGTTGTAAACCTGGACCCCTATGACCTCAATTCCTCAAAAATTTTGACAGTTGTTTTTTTTTTTTTTTTGATTTTTCGTTCACTAAAGACATGCAAACAAAAATTCCTTCAGAAATTCAATGTAACATGGGGAAAGTAACAGATACACAGATGGTCATTTTGCAGGTGAAGTGTACCTTTAAACTGTGAGGCTCTGCTCATGTGATGCTTAAGATGTATCAGATAAATACAGAACAGTCACAGATCCAGCTACATTGTTACACAACCACAGATCTGACCCATATTCTGCATGAAATCTGGAACAATGCCACATCTCAGACTTGCTTCCAGCCATCCACAGTATCAACACTGAATCAAATGTCAGAACCACTATTCACAAAAACGCCTGCTATCTCCACACTGCATCAGCAGCCTTGAAATGAGCAGAGCTATCAAACTCAAACTTTTAGAACTTTTGACGAACAAGAGCCCCGTCAAGGCTCCATTATCTTTTCCTGTATTTAACTGCTCAAACAAAGCTCAAGATTTTCCATTATTGCCTCGACATCATGATCCAAACACCTTCACGAGGCGGCGGGGCACACACAACCCACTTCTTTGTCTTTATTTGGTGCAAACACTCATTCCTCATTTTCCGCAAATATTTCAAGTGAGCCATAAAAGACCCATCTCATTTTTTTCCAGCGTGAAAAATGAGACTTTGGGAACAGGCCTTGTCAGCAATCCCTTCACACTCAATACGCAGCTCATTAGCCAGGAATAAATAATGGATCATTAGGAGTCATTATAAACTTATCAGATACAAGACCATGTGACCTCAAAAAGGCCACCAAAAACAAAGAGGATTAGGGCAGCGAGAGGGAAAAGCAGCAGATTCAGCCATTGTCAGAGTGAGATAATGAAATCACTAGCTAATAGAGCTGTAATCTGGGGTGCGTCAACGCCAAAACCCACGTAACTGTGTCAGTGCCCACTCTTGCGGTGTGTTTGATGTTGACAGAAAGGGAGACAGAGCATGAACGCCTGGCTGTGTTTGGAGTGTATGTGTGTGAAAAAAAAGGGGAAGGAGTGGGTGTCAGGGGACAGGAGGGAGGATGGTACAAATGCAAAGGGGAAGGCAGCAATCAAGGCTCAATCTGCACATCCTCTGCCCCCAATTAGTGTAAGAGGAGGATAATAAGCGGTGGCTGACACCTCCCAGCGGAAAATGACATAAACAAAGAGACGGGAAGAGAGGAGGAGGAGAAGAGAGGAAAGTTGTGATGATGGAGAGATACGCAGGAGGGAAAGAAAAGAGGAGGGGAATCAATTCTCAGCTTTGTGCCTTGGGCCACGGCTTGTCATCACATCTGTATCAAACCTGTCAGCAGCTCTGGGTCTACCTGTTGGCAGAGCGAGCCACTGCTGAGAGGAAGAGAAGAAAGTGACGGCAAGCGGGAAACAGAAAACAGGAGGAGGGGAAAACAAGAGGGAAACGATTCGGAGGTGGTGAGACGGAGAGGAAGAAGGGGAGCAGAAAGCGGGGGGGTGGATGACAGTGCCAGTTGTAGGCAGCTGAGTCGAGACTGGAGACCGCTTTTTGTTGGTGATTTTCCACTGAGATGGCTTTATTTTACGTTTTAACTTTGTCTTAACTTGTTTTCTATCAACTACAAGGGCGGGTTAAGAAACGTATGATTGGGGAGTAAAAATAACTGCATATCATTCCCGATTCCGGGAGAAACTATTACTATTTCAGTCAGGAACAGTATTACATTTGGTATGGCTCTGTCCTGGGGCCACTCTGCCTTTCCTTGGCCTACGCAGAAAGCCTAAGGCGGATAGAGCATGCCTCTGCCATGATTGGTCAGCATTTCGGGACTTCCATATCTCTGCGATTCTGCCACCTCATTGTAGCTGGAGCATGACTGTAACGGAGTATAGCAGTGTTTTCTCCCATGAAAAATCAACGATAAAAGCTTCTGATGTGAGCATGTAGCTACATTTAGTAGTGTACTTGCAACCAGGGGTGATTTTAACGGAGAATAGCGTCACTTACACTTGCTAAAATACGAATCTGAAAGCTTCTAAACCCAAACGTACATGTTCCAGCAGAAATATGATCTGAAATCAGGGAGAAATTAACAACATTGACAACCGGGATTGCATGTTTCCCTGATGTTAGCATGTAGCTACATGTAGCAGTGTACTTGCAACCAGGGGTGATTTTCAACAGAGAATAGCGGCACATTCTCTTATTAAAATCAAATCTAAAAGCTTCTAAACACAACCCAACATGTTCCAGCAGAAATATAATCCTACATCAGGAAGAAATTAACATCATCAACAACCAGGATTGCATGTTTTCCTGATGTTAGCATGTAGCTACAAGTAGCAGTGTAGGCTAAGAGGTTTAAACATTTGCAGTAACATGCCTGGAACAGATGGTCATGTCATAAGCTGATGTCATTGTGTTTCAAAAGAAGAAAAGAAAAAAAAAAGTTGGTAACAGTATTCAGAACAGCCTGAAGCCTGACGGAGATTACGTGGACATATATTTACCTCATTAATTGACGGTTCCAATATCAGATTATCCTTTTCACAATTAAATTTTTAGTGCCTGTTTCAGCAAAAGATTCTCATTCAGACCTCGTCACATATCGACATTTGGGCATGGACTTTCCACAACCAAATACAAAGTGCAAGGTACCCTGGGTGCACTGGTTGTTGATGTCCTAGAACGCCATGTGAACTTAAGCCTGTTACATGCATTGTCTGCTTTCAAAGTACACCTCTGTTTTTACAGGAAATTTTCACTTTATATGCAGTCTCTGTCAAAAAAAAAAAAAATGCACTACGTCGGTACAACACTGCAAATTGACATTTTTTTCCTTGATCAACAAACGCTAATAGTTAAGTTTTGCCAACGCATGTGGCTGGATTTAAGAAAAAGAAACAGGGTTTGGCTTTACGGTCCTACAGGAAGTGAACACCGGCCTCCAAGTTAAAGTCAGTGGTTGTTGGACTCATGCCCTACCCCCCTCCCAATCCACTCACCCTACTTGGCCCTCCTGATGCTGCTGGGCACCGCTAAACAATAATGGCCAAAAGCTGTGTATCATGCCAAAATGTAAGGATACCTTTTCTCGTGTATGACACCAGAAGTTTCTGACCAAGCGTCGGATTTCGATGACTTTAGAGTAGGTTGGTTTCAGATTCACTGATAATATAAGCTTTTCCAAATTTGAACTTTGATTGTTGCTTAGTTAGTCATGAATAAATAATGTTAAATAGAGCAACAAATCAAGATTTGAAGTTTATAGGAGCTTCAAAGTTCCAATAATTAACTACTTTGTTTATAATGTGTTATATTTTACTAATGTTGTTCAGTAAAATTTTCTGTTATATAGAGCCCTTTGAGACAAACTTTGTGCAACTGGGCTATAATAAACTTTGACTTGATTTGTTTACCTCTGCCAAAACAAGATTTCTCACACATTTTTCCAAATATTAGGTCATGTTTTTTTTTGTGCTACTCCCTCATGTATAAACCCCCACAGGAAAATCATCGCCCTTATGATCATGCTGCTTACAGTCGAAGTAAAAACGTCTGCACAAGTCATCTTGCATGTTTGGGTGTTAGCGAGGATGCGTGCTCATGTAGCTGTTGACAGGCGTGTTCAACAAGGTTTCAGCAAACCGAATTCATCAATCAGCTCTCTGCTTCGAACCTCCCACTCAGCGACTGTAACTGCTGCACAGCTGAAAATTTGTCAAAATCTCTCCCCGCCGCTTCTTTCTGTCTCTATCACACAACATCTCTTCCTCCTGATCGCACACAAGCCAATGCACCAGTGAGATGTTATTTTTCATCTCACTCACTCTGCTGGAATACTCCCTTGGGCAATTCTTCGACTTCTTTTTCCTCATTGAGTTTGACAACTTCACAGCAAAATGTTGAAGACGTGATCATCTTTTAATTAACCTGGGACACACTGGAATTTTCCTTTTCGCTTCCTCTTCCGCATCGCGTTCTGCTAAATACACATATTTTACTGTCAAAAAATCCATCCCAAAATACACACAGCAAGGTTTAGTTTAGTGATTTAACCTTTAATTCACCTGCATTAATCCACAACAAGGTTAAAACAAGTCTTGTAAATTGCTGGCGGTCCTTCATGTGCTCCAAGTAGCTGGCACATCAAAGTAAGCATTGCATCTAGAAGTTTTTTACACCTTTAAAAAAAGCATTTGCATCAATGATTTATACACTTGTTTGAAGAAATCCTTTCAGGCACCTTCTCGATATAGCTGTATAACACTTTCAAGTTTAAAGTAGTTGGAAAGGTGGATGATGGAAGGTTATGTGATTTGGTACGAAGGCGACGAGCCAGGCACAAACCCATAATGTCACGAGCATGTGGCCTTTGCCTCAGCCCAGTTTTAATATCAACAGTGGCAGTAGCCCAAGGGTTGAGAATCCTGGCACTGGTGTGAGTCCTCCAACCAGATGGGAAGATTGATGGTCGGACAAAATGAACCAGACAAGCTCTGCTCTGCCTCAACTCGAGTGCCTCGCTTCACCGCACTTAACCTCCAATTGCTTAGTGGTCACGTAGAGAAGACTACAAAAGGGTGTGTGAATGTACGCTGCCCTGGGTTTACTAATGGGCCTAATTATATCCACGTCAAGTCAGTGGTAAGAAAAGTAAATGCAGAGAGCGGACAAAAGGCCCGGGGTAGATTTTAACTATGTGGTATATTTTAAAGTACAAAATGCACAGGAAATGCGTGTGAATGCTGATACCTGAAATTACAAAGGATTTCTGAGTGCAAACTGCTGAAAACTGAACTGTAAAACTGACAGAGTTGAAAGACACACAAAGACACAAAGAGCTGAAATACCACACTAGATATAGGGATGCACGAGAGTGGATTTTTTTTTGTCGATACAAGATATGCCGATATGTATCAATATATGCACTTTTTTCCCTACCTCATTGTAGTGATCATCAAGTCTCTCCTGTGGTGGAATTCACATTGTATTAACATTGTGTCATCATATTCTGTCAAATTACCCAACTGTGCAGTATCTTCACCTCTTTAATATACACATTAATGTTGCCAATATCTGCCAATGCCTATGACAGTGCTGATATTAGCGTGCATCCCTATTAGAAACGCTGGAAGCTAAACTATAAAACTGCCAAGCTGAAATTGGTTAACTGTAAAGGCTGAGAGAAGAAATACTCTGTACTTTCAAAAGCAAAAAAGTTTAAGACAAGCATAAATGTAGTTAAGAAGCAAAACGTTTTGATATCTAAATGGTTTCTGTATCTGAAAGTATGCAGAAGTAGACAGTAGTAGATTAAAACGTACGGAAGAAGTATAATTAATTTGCGACTAAAGCTTAAATGAGGTCTGCAGATAGAATTAAACAGAAGCAGTAGGATATAAAATTAGGTTGAAGAACATTTAAATGTTTTGCTCATTCACTGCAACTATAGGAAAATATGAAAAAGCTTTAATATTGGTCACATTGCCATCCAAGGGCTTTTATTTTAAAAATTCAACTTTGTCAAAGCCCGGTTAACTGACACTTTGTGTTTCTCAAAGTCAGAGTCCTTCCAAGGAAGGATCCTGCAGAGGCAAGGCAAGAGTCCTTCCTTACATTCATGCCCTGTTTACACGTACACAGTTATTTTTAGAAACGGAGACATATCCCTTCGTTTGTGCCCTCTGTTTACACGCAAACGGAGAATTCGCCTCTGAAAACGATGCTTTTTAAAAACTCCGGCCAGAGTGGAGATCTTGGAAAACTCCGGTTGTACATTTGCATGCAAACTGAGCAAAACGGAGAAAACTCCTGCAGTGGACGTCACAGTGTGCGACAGAACTTGCACCCGCGTCAAAAGTGCGACCTATGTTTACATGTTGCTATGGTGATCATGGATGCCTTCAGAGTAGCAGCCGCATTTATGTTGGTGCAAGCCCTCTGCGTATGTTTGCATTTGCGAATACAGCTGCTCTATTATATCGAGGAGCAGAGACGGATGAGTTCTCGGAGGTCAGCAATTTTGCAGCAACAACTTCTCCTCCCTCCAACACGAAGAGCCAGTCCGCGTCACCGCCAGCGTCACCGGTTTTGGGTCTGTCCTGGGAGAACTGCTGTCTGGTGGGAGAACTTTGAAAATGAAGTGGTTGTGAAAATTTTAGGATGTCGCGGTCATCACTGCTGTCACTCTCGGAATTGCTGGGTCCCTACATCGAGGGTGAGATGACCGTCATGTGGTCTCCTGTCAGTGTCATAAATAAAGTTGCCTGCACCCTGTATTACCTGTCTGACGAGGGTAGACTGTGTAAGATGGCATACTTACACGGGCTGGTGTAAACGCAAAGTTTTCTGAAAACGGACACGTGTGCACGAAATTATTTTTGAAAACGGAGAGGGTGAAATGTCCGTTTATGAAAATAGCCGGCTACATGTAAACGTAGTGTGAGGGGTTTCAGGATACTGTGGTAATTTTGCACTCTCTAATATTGTTGTACAATTTTAAACAAATGCTAGCAGTATTTTCAAGGTGCTGTGACTTTTAAGGAGAATATATTTCTGGATATACAGGTTGGCTAAATGTAACTTTGGTGGCACGCAGTCGTCTATCACTGCTGTAAATGATGAATGTCAAATGATGTTTTATCTAAATCAGGGTATTTTAAAAATGTCATTGTTTGGCAGTGGACACATCATTATATGGGTCATATAAATAAAACCCCAACAAAACTCAAAGCTTCTATGATTAATATTCCTCTGTAAACAATGACATCTTGGACGACTTGTATGTAAACAGGGATGCTAATAATGATGAACCAAAGAGAACTGTCACACGGCTCCATTCTCCCTCAGCTCTACACATTTTTTCCCCATCTTCTTGTTTATGATCTGGTTTCCAGCCTGCGCCTTAAATGTTTTGGTGAATTTTCTCCACTCTTGTGGCACCACTTTCAGCCACAGCATGCAGCTATTTTCAACAACAGAAGCTCGCAGTATCAAACCAACACATTCTCACTCCGACCTTGCCACATATCGACGGTTGGTCATGGACTTTACACATCCATATACAATGTGAAAGATACCCTGGGTGTGTTGGATGTTGAAGTTCTGGGATGCCTTGTCAAGTTTTGCCGGTTATATGCTGTCTCCTTTTTTTCCTCCAACAACTAGAGCACATGGTAAGGTTTAGGCAACAAAAGCATGTGGTTGAGTTTAGGAAAAAAGAAAGGGTTTGGCTTTGTAATCTTACTGGGTGTGAACACTGTTTTTCAGGGTGAAGGTTGGTGTTTGTTGGACTCATCCACCTCACCTCCCGCCCACACCTACTCTGAGTTTCGTCCCCTTAACTTTCATTCTCGTCCTTCCCCATTTCCCCCTGACGCCACAGAGCACCGTTGAACTATGATGGCAACTGGCTGTGTATCATGCCAATGCTAAAGGGCGGCTTTTCACAGTGTCTGATGCCGTAGGTCACTGCTGAAGCGCCGGATTACAAAGACTTCAGAGTGAGACCCGGTTGACTGAACATTAGACAAACAAAGTTAATGACCAGCTGGTGATCTTACTGAAGCATTTAGCAAGTAAAGAGGAGATGATGGGGACCAAAACAAAGATAAAATCAGAGAGTATTTTCAAATCGCAGTCATCAGATGACAAAAAACAGAACTCCACATGCATGCTTACGTTATTCCGTATCTCCTTGATGTGTTAACAGGCGAGCTTTAAAAGTGATACTGTGTATTGGTATATCTGTAACTCTTTTTGTTCTGTGAATCCTCTAGTTGTAATTATTATGTTTTTAGAAGCGTGAGAGAGAGCGTTGAGGACAGAAGGCATCACAGAGTGTGCCAAGTTCGAAGTAATTTCTGCTAACGTAGCCTTTAGAAGCTAATAATGTTTCTGGGGAACCTCAGGTCAAAGGCAGCACCTCACCCAAACTTTAAAACATCCTGAGACAAAGTGAATTCTGTTTAATAAAATATATAAGAAGGAATTACCTAGCAAGAGGTAAAAATAAAGGTTGGGTCATGCATTATGGATTCATGAGTCCAAATCTGTGGCAGCTACATGTGTTTTTTTGTGCAGCGAGAGAACAGATGTAACAGTGAGAGAGATGATATCTCAGCGATTTCCCCACCCACAGGGATAACTATCTGCAGCAACAAAGAACACAGGCAGAGAAAGATTTGAGCAAGAGGCAAAAACAGGCAAAATCAAGGAGGGAAAACAGAGGAAATGAAGGGTAGTGATGTAAATGAGCTATAGGAACAGCTATGGCGCTTTTTCTTTACCCAAACACCTGCACACTGAATGTCCCAGAAACAATCGTGGAAATGTAACGCTTCATTTTCTCTGCATGGTTCAGCTCAGCTTGACTCAACTCGACTTTCTTTTGGCACCAGTATTTTTTCTGTATTTCCTTTTCCACTGGGGATCGTACCCCCTCACTGTGGGCACCATTCTCAGCAGGCTGCGTGAGACAGCCATGACATCATCTTTAACACGACGGTCCTTTCTTCAAATAACCAAACAGAGGAACATCAGTTCGTCAATTGTACAGTGTAGTTTTGTGGGTTGCCATTTCTTAAAATCTGTGTTGAGTGATTGAAAAACTGATATTGTTATCGACAATAGCTTTGCTACTGAAAAATGGCAGGTTTGAGCAGGATGTCCCATGTCATGATTGGTCAGACTCTCTCTGACCAATCAGTGGTCTGCAGTGTTATACCTCCATCCTCTAGTATCAACTCAGCTCGCATGGAACTTCAATCGCAGTGGTACCAAAAAAAGTACCAGGTACTATCCACAACTTTTGTTAGTAGAGTGCTGCCGCCAATGCAGAAGTTAGCATCACCCTATAAAGTCAATTGGATTTATAGGGTGGCTCATATCCGAACTCACCAGTTTTTAGCTAATGTCTCACTGACCCAGAGGCTGATACCTTGTGTAGAAAAAAACAGACGTTCATTATACTTACATGAGTTTTTCAGCAAGATAATCTTCACACATAACCACCACTTTTGATTTTCACTGCATAAACACAATCACCAGAAGTAAAAAGCTATTACTAGGCTATAAACAAATCACAGCACGATCACATGACTTAACGTTCCCACCGCAACGAGGCTGTAACCCTGTTTGGCATGATGCCGCTCTATAGTCTCATTGAGCCACTTGTTAGCAACTGTCTCTCTAAGACACATAACGGATTCAAATTTCATGAGTGGGGTATGCTCTGAGGTATTCTGTCATGGAAGAAAACTTGAAAGTTTCTTCATCTTGTGTTAACTACAAACTTTATTCCAGGCATGTAACCCATTCAAAAACAGCCAGTGACTTTCAGAAAAAGTCATAAGGACAAAAGGAAACAACAATTTTGAACCTGGCTTTATGTAGTGTTTTGATTTCTTTTGGAAATGTATGTAAACTAAAACAAATTTTATTAGATAATGCCTCAGTTGCATATATTAACGTAAGATTTTGCAAAACATGTCATACAAAAAATGATTGTTGTGAAAAAAAAATATATTTTTGACCCTTTTCTTGTAGGGCTTTATTTTCAGTCTAGAAATGTATGAAATTTTAAAATTCATGTCTTATCCCCTCACTATCTTTTTTTTCATAAGTAGCACATATAATACACCAAACAGTTTTATTCCTATTTATATTCTAAAGGGTTTAACAGCGGGATTTATTCATATATCATTCATAGCCTGATATATGTAACATTTAATCCCTAAAAACACTGCAATTTTTGTAAGTTTTGACAGTATTCTCTCATTTACTGGGTGATAAAAAGAGATGCCCAAAATTCCTTTTGTAAAAACATTTTACCTTAATTTTTCAACAAATAAGAAATAAATTCGAACCTGGCTTTATCAATTGTTCAGATTTCTGTTATGAAAATGTATTCAACTATTTAAATAAACAGTGCCTCAATTGCATATTTCAGCATTACATTTTAAAACACTCACAATACATAAAATAATCGCCTTTATATAGGAAATCAACTTTGGAAGTTCCATGTTGATATCTGCTGGTTAAAAGTTTCACCCTGATCAGGTGTAGTTTCTTTCCTTAACTCAGTCCTGATTCTGTCTCAAATGATAACAAGGCAAGTTTTAAAGTCAGATTTTTTATCCTAAAAAGGCAATAATAGCCTGAACTTTAAATTACATCCAGTACTTCTGCAAAAATGTTATCATGTTGTTATCCCTGCTCTTCAGTTCTGTCCTCAGTGCCCTAATTTTGTGTTATTCCTAATGCTGTACAACTAGGAGTCTTTAATCTAAATGGTGAATATAACTCTGAACATGCCCTGTTGCTCAGGCTTACAATCCTCTGTGGCATCTTCCAGCAGAAACCTGGCTCTCTTGCCCTTCTGCCGAGGAGGAAATGTGGCACGGAGCTAGCCATTAGCGTTGCTAGTGCTGAGCAAACGTAATTAAAGCAGCGGCAGGCTGGCTAATGCTGAGCTTAACACAATCCCTAGCCCCAGTCCCCCATGCTAATGTGATGGAATGTTTGTCGAGTTGTCCCTTATTGGCTCGTTAAAGACACGAGAGCCTGCGAGAGCCAGGAGAAAGAGAGATGGAGGGGCAGATAGAAACGAGCAGAGAAAGGAAAGCGAGGAGGGTGAGGGGAGGGCTCGGTGCTGAGATAAAAGAAGGAGAGCAAGTCTTGTTAAACATCAATAAAAGAAACAAGAGAAAGTTGAAGTTAAAGTAAAAAGTGAAGGAACGGAGGAGCGAGATATTGTGAACTCTGGATGGTGGAAAAGTTCAGGAGGCCAGACGAAAGGATTCTTTCACCTGAGTTCACTGCTGTGCAGACGTAGATTTTTTATTCAGTCCAAGAAAAGTTTTTTTTTTACATGTGGGGAATATTTAATATCTTTTACCTGTGAGAAATGATTGCAATAAACCAAACGACCCCAAGTGAAAAGAGATATACGCTGCTTTCTCTGCAGAGCGCCGTGTGTCAGGTGTCTCAGCATCTGTGTCAACCCGCAACCTGAGATGTCTCAGTATCTGCCAGGGGAGCTACGGCATAGAAAATGCAAGTGATTCTGTTTAATGGTGATTATGTGTAGAGGAATAAGGTATTGGCCCTGGGGTCAGCGAGACATTAGCTGGGAAAGAATACTCCTTATGTGATACGGCTGCTCTGAGTCTATGTATAGTTGGCAGGATATCTGAAAAACTAGACAGATTTTAATAAAATTTTATGGTGAGTTTGGACATGGACCAAAGAAGAAGCTTGAATAGTTTTTGCAGGATTATTCCAATATGTCTTGGTTCAACACATACACCATATGGCCAAAAGTATGTGGACAAGCTGGATGTTTTGTGAATTTTTGGGAGATCGGTTTTGGGGCTCCTATTGCTGAATGGTAGCAAATAGGTTCCAAATTTCTTGGGAAAAGTCTTTTATTTTTAATCACCTGACAGAGCTGTTTTGGTTCTTCTGGTTTGGTTCTAGCAGCACTAGTTGGAGTTGTAAACAACTGATTAATATAGGACCGTTCATCAGCTACACTGCGGTGATCAGATGCCTTTGCAGTACCACGTACTTCAGCCATCAGTGTCTTGGAGGACGACATATAAAAATGGCCTGAAATCACATGTGGGGACATTTTAACGACTTTGTAGTCCATAGTTCATTCAAACGGCTCCACCAAGAGGAACCAACAGCAGACGCTCTACACAACTGCTAACGTAACAGGCTAAGCTATAAACAAATTGAGCTAATCATCCAATCGCCAGGTGTTATGTTTTCTCAACCTAACCTGGTCTCACTCTGAAGTAATTGAAAATGGCTGCTTAGTCACTGAATTCCAATGTCAGCCATTGACAAAAAGGCTGTTGTTTCACATCAGCATGATACACGGCAAGTTGCTGTTAATGTTTAACTGCATCTGATGGCGTCAAAAGGAAACGCGGTAGGACAATAATAAAATTTAAGGCAGCAGAATTCAGAGTAGGGCGGGTGGTAGGAGTGGTGGATGGGTCCAACAGCCACCGACTTTCACCCATGAGACCGTGTTTGCTTCCCCTAAGATTGTAAAGCCAAACCATGTTCTTTTTCTTCCACATTGAGTTTTTTCCCCTTCAACAGCTTCACACATGGTTGGGTGTAGGCAACAAAAGCATGTGGTTGATTTAGGGAAAAATAACAGGTTTGGCTTTATAAACTTAAAGGACACGAACACCGGTCTTCCAGGTGAAAGTCAGTGTTTGATTTTGTTATCAGATGGAAACCATAGACATTTTCTATACATCTATCTACATTTTCTTGTATAAAAATAATCTTTTGCCTTTTGTCCTTCTGCCTCCTCATAATGTTTCTAATGCCATTTGCATATTTCCACTGTACATGAACGAAAACAGTCGATCTTCTTGTGAACTGCGTCAAACTAGGCAGCGCTGATCAAATATGAATCAGGATTTTTTTTTTCTTCTACTACCGATTATCAAATGTCAGAAACATGTTTTACTGTTAAGCTGTAAAATTACAAAAGTTTGTGACGCGGCCGCCTTGTGGAAAACAGTCCAGACATAGCCAAGTCGCCCACCAGTCGAAGCCAACTTTCTCATAATACAGCTAAACAGTACACTAAAATACGTTTCTGCAAACATTTGAGGTGAGAAATAGGCAATGCAGTTCCATAATCTAGGTCATTTGTGATCAGTGCTACCTGGTTTGACAGTTTGACCACAGCTCATGAGCAGTGATAGAGATTCCTCAGCTCTGAATGGTTGATTTCGTTCAGGCATGATAGATTCTCGCAAATACCATTAGAAGAACTAGGAGGAGGCAGAAGAACATGATTCTTTTCACAAAATAGCTGTCCCAGATACTACCCTACTATCAGGATTAGGGATGCATGAAGTATCGGCATGTCATCGGTATCGACTGATATTGACTTTACAATGAACTATCAAAATCAGCAAACATGCTAGCGTTCTTTTTGTGATGCCCTTTTGGAGACAGGCCAGCAATTTGTAATGTAACATTTCTTAGACTAGCTGCCAACTGAGACAGCAGGCAGGCAAGAAAAGGAATAGGTGAGCGTCACGGAGTGCCTTCTGGGTACATAGTGCACCCTGGGTAATGCAGTGTTTTTTAAGGCTATCAAAAATCGTCCAGAGAGCCCAGCCCATTCTTATTTCTAGGGCCTAAAGTACCTACCCTTTGTCCATTCTGGTCTCACTCTGAAGCCGTCGACTTGCAATGCTTGGGCAGTGACATGTGGCATCAGACACTGATGAAAAATGGCATCCTTTAATGTCAACATGATATAGTTTAACAGTGATCTGTGGCATCAGGGCGAAACATGGCAGGACAAGAATCAAAGTTAGGTAGGAGGGGTGGATGGGTCCAACAAGCCAAACCATGTTCTTTTTTCCTAATCCCAACCACGTGTTTTTGCTGCCTATACCTAACATGTGCATTAGTTGTTGGAGGGGGAAAAAAAGGCGTCAATTTGCGTTGTTGTACTTACATAGTACTTTTAATTTGAAAGAGACTTTGTGTAAACAGTAACTTCCCTGTGAAAATGGAAGTATGTTTTGAAAACAGACAATGCCTGTGACAGGCATTAATCTGCACAATGAATGCTTGAAAAGTTTAGTATTTCATGTCTCCATCTGCTGGTGGGCCATCACGATAACAGTATGCATGCATAATATGATGTTAATCCCACTACAGAAGGGACTTGATCACTAAAATCAGGTGGGTAAAAAAGTAGCTATATCAACATCGGTATCAGTTATGGGTCAAATAAGCTGTTACTCATCGGCATATCTGATATCGACAAAAAATCCAATATCATGCATCCCTAATCAAAACAAAGTGACATTTTCAGTAAATGTGACAAAAAGTTGTTCTTATAAAAGTTATCAGCTGTAGCTTGAAAGTAACAAATACCTCATACTAATCCTAAGGGCTCTGCAATCCTGGCTGAACTACGTGCTCTCTACAGTAATTATTTTTAAGGATAAGGAGGACAGTATCAAATGTACACGCCACCTGACTTGAGCATAGACTGCCTGACCTGCCCTAAAGCATCAGACTGTACCACTTCAACCCAACTGTCAAGCTCCAAGTCTCCTCTGCGTGACTATGAGAACGGCAAAAGAGCACAGGGCCAAGGGTTGCATCAAGTCGAGCATGTTCCTCTGGTTGCTAATGGACTGAATGGGGACTGCAGTACTGACCCCAGGAGTTACCATAAAACATTGATGAAAGGACAAATGCTCTCTACCAATTCCCCAAGGGAAGAGAGGGAAAACGTAGAGATTATAGATACAGAGCCTCAACAGGAGCTAATGAAAGGCTTCGATGTGCCTGCTGTTTCTGCACCCAGCAGGGTGCCCAGTGTCTTAATTCCCAACAGAGACACAAACTTGGGCCCGTGCAGCTCTGATAAGGAAAAGTGCTTTTGATGCTGTAAACAAACATCTGCCTCCTCAATAAAATAAAGGGGTGGAATATTGCAGAGAACAGCTCTGCAAAAAATACACAAGTGTTCTATGGCTCAAGAGAATCAAATTGATGAATGACTCACTATCTGCCGGCCATCTCCTGTTGTTAAAGTGAAAACGATAAGACACAGAATGGGGACTAAAATCCTCAGTTTGCTGGAGTGCATTTAGAGATCTGACCTTAGATGTACTTTAGTTTGTACCTTGTAGATTGATGATGGTGCAGTCAGTACAAAAGCAGTAAAATTAACTTAATCCACAGAGGCGGTGTGTAATCCTTCAATGGATAGTTCACTAGGCATGATCCCTTGGTTACTGTTACTGTGCCCGTCAAGTTCTGTCAGATTTAATCAGCTGTGGCTAACAAGCTAATTAAGCTAATGTTAGCTCCTCTCTAAGGTCCTCAGCTGACTAGTTTCAAACCGAAAATCTCTTAAAAGGGGTATTAAATATAAAGTTGATGGCTACATACACAACAACGTGCTAAAAGATTAAAAACATGTCCAATTTAGTTCTCATATAACCCTGGCTGCTTCACTCATAGTTTTGTGTTCTTGTTTTCAACAGTAGCTGGGAAGCTAGGTAGCAAAATATGCTAATGAATCTATTCCTTATTTTCTGCTTCGGTGTTTTTGGTATTCAAAATGAAGAGAAATCCAAAGCTTGATAGGCCTATTTTTTGAAACAGAGGTATTTACATATAGTCATTGTACAGATGATGGTTGGCATACCCCCAGTTTGGAGAAGCAGGCAGGAGTACTGCCACTGAATCTCAGCAATGTACTGCTTTGGACGGGAGTAGCAGCAAAACATATTTTAGCCACCTAAATAAACTGTATCAGTTGCTATATTTAGACCATTTTCACAGCTTTACCTTGCTTTTAGACAGCCCTTTTAGATTGGGAATTGAAGCTGTTGTATCACCAGCCTCAAAGCCACTAGACTCTATTGACAAACTAGAATTACCACCTCAAGGTTGCCTCTGCAAACCTATCAAGTTGCAAGTACAGTTAGTTTCCATGTCTGTGAAAACATGGATGCTTCACACACATGTTTTGATGTTGAGTAATGGCCAGGAAACCTTATGATGTCACAGTGAATTTAACCTTTGAGCTTTTGGATATAAAATGTTGCCACTTCATCATCTTGTTCTATTAGACATCTCTGTGAATTTCTGTGAAAGTTATGGCCAAAGACATGCTTTGTGTGGTCACAGTTACCTTGACCTTAGACCACTTATTCCCAACTGGTGGGTCAAAAAACACACCTTATTTTGAAGTGCAGTGATATTCCAGCACAGAATTTTCATTTGAAGTGCTATTTCCTGCTGCTGACTGAGTGACTGACGGACAGCTACTTGACAGAGACAGCAAACTAGCTCGACAACATGGCCAAACACAAATATGACACTGAAGAATGACTAAGAAGACTAAGAAGAAGACGTCTGGTTGGACCACTTGGGAACCACTGCCTTAGATCACCAAATTCTAATCAATTTATCCTTGACTCAAAGTGGACACTCATGCCAAATTTGAAACAGAAAATTCCCTCAGGGTGTTAGATATTGTGTTCACAAGAATACAGACAGATGAGGTCACAGTGACATTAACCATTGTCCACCAAAATGCAATCAGCTAATGTCAAGGCCAAGTGGACGTTTGTGCTCAATTTGAAGGTGTTCTTGAGAGATTGTATTGACAAGAATGGGATGGGTGGCTATTACCAGTGCAAAAGCATAAAAAAAACTTCTACCGTCTACCGCTGCCTCAGTCTTTTACAACACCAAAGTAACAAACAAACTAACCTGTCGAGGCAGCGGTAGACCAACAGCTCTCATGTTAAGTGATAACCATTACTGCTCATGGAGTCTGGTGGCTTTGAAGAGAGCAGTCTGACGGCAAAGTAAAGTGGTGAAAGTATTCTAAATACTGTGTACACTTAAACTAACATTAATATTTTTTGGTGACTAAAAAACATTTTGCTGCTGCCCCAGTCCACAGCGGCACAATGCTTAGCTTCTGTGCCTGTATCTCAGCCCAATTTCAAAAACTGCCCCTTTTAAACATGAACAATCACCAAAACATGAGAAACAAAATTTTCATCCAGTAATGACCATATGCTCTCTGGCTGTAAAATAAATATGTCCCTGAACACTAATGCATTGTGGTTAAATCTGCTTTTCTGGCTGCCACAGAATACCACACTGTTTGCTTTGGGGTGAAAGTGCCCATCCTCTGCCACAGCTTGCCCACACTAGTGATCAGATAATTGCTCCAGTGCTCTTTTTTTCTTCCTCTTAAGATGCTTTTGGCACAACTAAAACCTACTTCACACTGTTCACTTTGGATAAATGAAAGCACCCTTTGCCCAAGTGGGAGTGCAGAAGAGGCTATCAGATGTGGGGAAGTACAAAGCTGCTTGTTCTTCATAACACATTAAGGAATTAGTGCTATTCAATAAAAGAAAACAAGCAAGGCAAAATGTTTCTCTGTACTAATCTCTATAAATCAGCCCAATCCCTGCTTCTTCTTTTAAAATTTTGATTGCCTGAGTTCCCTTGATGTTTCCATTTCTTCAAATGCTGACTGAGAATTTTACAGCCTTCTTTTTCAATTTAAGACATCAAGGCTACAGCATGTATCCTTAGCAACAGATCTGCACTACCAGTAACACAGCATGTGTGCAGCAAAGTCCTCATCTTGAAAGTCTGAGTCAGTCCGTGAACTATAATGGACACCACATCACATTAGAGACCCTCTTCCTGTCCTCCTGACATCATGTCATCCAAAACCCTTCTAGAAATCGTGTTCTCTGCTGCACTGAGTAAATAATGTGTTTAAAATTCTGCAGGAAACCACGACTGCTGGAGCAAGACTGTATCTGCCCCATTTGAGTGTGTGCTCGCTGGTTGCCGGTACGTTTGTGGAATTTATTAAGACACTGTGCTGATTGATTTAACGGCTCTGCATGACCTGCCCCTAATTATCTCTCTGAACTGTTGATTCATATGAGCCTGTGTGAGCTACTCAGGCAGAGTACCTATTATGATGGTGTTAGCAAGAACTCCAAAGCTTCCTTATTTACAGTCTATGTGTAATGCCTGCTTGCTAGCTTGCTGCTAAGCTAACCCAGAAGCTATTTTTCTCTCTTGATTCTTAACTCAGGGTTGATACTGTGTACTGATCAGTGTTACTAATTAAAAATCTGCATTAACATGACCTCACCGCACAAAATTCAGTAACACAAGGCCAAGGGCATAGACTTTGTTCCAACTTTGGTGTGGACACATATGGAACAGGTGTTTGGAGGTCCTTGAACAGAAAATTTTTAGCATTAAACACTTAATTTTGTGCATTCTGGTGAATCTTTGTGCGCCAATTTGTGCCTTTTTTGTATCAATTTATGGTGCAAATGTCTTAAATTTTGTCAAAATAAAGGTCCTCTGCTACTTTTGTGGGAGGAGGGGGACAGGTTCTTGATATTGAGAGGGATGTGTCTCCCGTTTGCCTCCGAAATATACACCAATACACACGGCTATAACTGTAACACTGTAACTTCTAAGTATAGCTTGGCACAATATCAGAGAGTTTATGAAACTCTGTTGTTAAGATCCATCACAAACTCAAGGAATTGGATTTGTAAAAAAAAAAAAAAATCATTTAAATACGTCAATTTTTGGTGACGTTACCCGAACACGAATGGCATTTTCAATGCTTCTGGTTTCACAGTTGAAGCCCTTCAACTGCTTTCAAAATAAAATCATTTTTTGTGAAGCACATAGAGGAAGTGATGGGTATCAGAACTACATTTACATTAGTTTGCCAGAGCAGGAAAGAAAACTGTGTTTAGCCTAAGGTGGATTGCTCGCAACTGGCTTTTATCCAATTTGTTTAATAAGGTCAGGCTCAGGGTCAGATCCCCTCCCCACGCAGAATGGACCCTTGGGATCATGACTAGTGTTGGGTATTGTTATAATTAAAAGACAACTTTGAACTAGAAATTGAAGAGTGCATTAAACTCCTAACAGTTTAAAGTATGGCTAAGGGTCCAGTGTTCAGGATTGTGGAGGATATTTTGGTAGAAATGGAATACAACACAATCACCTGAATAAAACAATCACTGTTTTTGTTTCCTTATAATGAGTCGCTTATATCCATATATAGAACGAGTCCCTGTTGACAGAGATCACCATGTTGCACCTCCATGTTTCTAACAGTTTCCCAGATTGGACAAAGGCGACGCTGGCTCTAGATAGGGCTGTTAACCTTTCTGTAACCCCCACTGTGTTTAGGAGAGTCAAAAAACCTTGTACTTGAGTCCAAAATTACAAGATTGAGTTACAATATATTAAAGTTACAAAAATAAAGTTTGCTTTAATTTTTTTTTACTGTTGACCAGTGTTTAGTTTTTGCACAGGAACAAAATTATCTTTGTCGGTTCTTCATGGTTCTCTCCTGCAACTTGACTGGATGTTCTCGGAGTGGTTCAAACACAGTGAATCTGGGGACTAGCTGGAAACAGGCCTGTAGAAAGTGTGCCAGGCTTCGAAGCTAATTTAAGTCGGGCCAAACAGCAGAATTAAAACTCCTGTGTCTGTCACGTGATGCCATTGAGCCACAACAAGACTTTTTGGAGCATCCCAGTCCCCATGAAAAGACTTGTATCACTATCAGGATTCAATGCATTTAGTCCAGTAACATTTAGTAAAGAAAGAGTCGCAAGATTATATCATTTTACACCCATTCAAGTTAGCTGAGTGCTAAACTGGAAGCAGCCAGCTCGGCCGGTGGAAGTTTCTAGTCTGCTTGCTTGATGGGCCCAGTTATGTAGAGGCAGTGCCGATCATCTGGGTAATTCTAGACCATGGGAGTATAGCTTTTTTGGCTTCGTGTGCCAATGAGCAACTTTAATGAGAATGAACTGGGTCCTGCCTTCTTAGCTGTATCCACGTCTCTT
The DNA here is from genome assembly GCA_019142605.1 of Cephalopholis sonnerati. Classification (NCBI taxonomy): domain Eukaryota; kingdom Metazoa; phylum Chordata; class Actinopteri; order Perciformes; family Serranidae; genus Cephalopholis; species Cephalopholis sonnerati. The sequence continues at coordinate 7,443,803 of JAGQAX010000024.1, forward strand.
AATGCATCCATGGTGCAGAATGAGTAGTGTCATAAGTTGAGATAGGAATTGATTTGTGGCACACTAAATGACATACTTTTTAATATCTGGGCTTGTGGAAGGGTATCAAGAATTGTCAAGTCAAAAGGCTCAAGTCAAAGTAAGGTCACAACTCATTGGTGTTTAAGTCTAAGTTGAGTTGCAAGAATTGTTTTGGGTTTTGTTAAGTCCAGTCTAAGGTAATCAAATTTGTGACTCGTGTCTGACTCCAATACAAGTCCACACCACTGGCTGTTATGATATTTTGCAATAAAATATAAACTTACACATTGCAGAACTCTGAACATTTCCATTATTTGATCCACAATTCAATTGTATCACACTGTTACACCAGTAGTGCACTTTACTTCATTATACCTTTAATATTCTAAACTTTCTGTCTCATCTTGCATTAAGTATGCAGCTATGTAAACACACTCATTTCTGACAAGAGCATAAGCCTCTTTATCTTTACAGTAACTTGAGCACAACCTCTGTCAGTGTCCTCTCTCTTGCAACATGATAGAACCAAATACTGAGCTTCATGGGATATTTATTAGGAGTCAAGTCTTTGGCCTTATTTAGCAATTCTCTACAGACTGCCTCTGCATGCCACGAACTCTCCGACTTACCAGAGTGGAAAAACGGTTAAACAAAGTGGATTTTGTCTCTCAGATTTACAGTGGGCGATATTGACCGTTAAACTCAACCCTTGAAAACATTTCTGACGGTCTCAATTTTTGCCTTGGAGAGTATTGACAAAGGAATTTAATATGGGCGTATAAAAGGGTAAAAGCATTGTACAGTCTACAGAACTGAATGAAAAAGAAGCTTGTTATGTCAGAAAGTTGTTTCAGCACAAACCGCATCCCGGGAGAACTGCTCTATTAACTTTAACTCAATTTAACAGTTCCACCCTCCACTTTTTCTTGTGCTATTCGTATTATTAGTTATTATCAGCGCCGCACCATTGTGTAATCTTATTACTGTATGTGCACATCATCAACTGGGTAGCAGAAGAAGGCTGGCCATGCAGGACAGATGGCTCACTTTGATGATGTGCCTTTGATGTGCATGCGTGTTGGCAACAGCTCAGCTTCCCTCCCAGCTCCTGACAGCCTTCAGCCGTCACAGTTAGGATGTAGAAAGGAGAACGGAAAAGAGGAAAGAAGAAGAAAAAAAAAACTATAGATGGCATTTTTGATGGTTTAGGATTAAGGTGTGATCCTTTTTTGACTGAAAGCTGGAGCTTTGTGACGATGCCAAGGCTGCTGTCAATGACTCTGAGCTGGAGGGGAATTTTTCTCTAACCTGAGAGATTTGGGGTACATCTGGACGCCTGGCATGGTTTTAACAGCAACTCTGACCAAGGTGTTACTTTTGACAGCAGGTGCACATTAAACTGTATGTGTGATTGGATGATGGCTCCCATTGATACAATGTTGTGCTTTCTATCTCATCTTCGTTCATTAAGCTGAATGAAACAAAAAAAGAGATAACTGTGTCATTGACTTTACAAAAATACCTCCTGAATTAATCACAAACTACTCACTTGTACTGACTATGACACTGTAGCAGTGTTGTCTCGAGATCAGTCTTGGTTTCGAGACCACTTTTTGAAGATCACCATCTCATCTTAGACTCAACAATTTTACTCAGTCATGTCTCAGTCTTAGACAAAGAAGATTTGGCATCAACTGGGCCTCCGAATTCCAGAGATCCCAATCTGATTGAACATTCATGGAACGTGCCGATGCCCTAGAGGTACCCCTGATCTGTGGTTTGGCCGCCTTGGATCGGACTTGGCTCTGACCTGTCAAGGCATGGACACACAATCTCTATGGGAAGGATGGCCTGTGGTGTCTGGAACCAGGATATTGGTGATGGATCTTGAGTTGGGGTACCAGTTCGTCCCAGGGATGCTCGATCAGATTGGGATCTGGGGAATCTGGAGGCGAGGCAAGGCTTTGAGCTCTTTGTCAAGTCCATCCACATGAATGCCAGGAGAGGCGGTTTCCCAGTAGAACACTGTGTTGTAATGAAATGATCAATGTAATTTACTCCAGCAGCCAGTGGTTGTAATGTTTTGGCTGATCTGTGTATAAGGTAATAAAAGAGGTAAATGAAGAGGAATCTTTATTCGTTTGCTGTGGGTGTTTTTTTATAAATAGTGTTTATTTTATATTTTGGTGTTCTATAAAGCCCAGGTCAGACCGAAGATTCACAACACAACAAGTTGAAACATGCAACTATTTGCAACGTGCCGTTCTGCAACGTTCAAAAATCCTACCAGTTCACACCAATGCAACTACATGAGATGGTGTATCATCGCTATGCAACAACTCTCTGTACTTCTGTTCTGATTTCCAGCTTTTCAGGTTTTTTTGTGGCATAATATAATTTGTAGCTTCTTAAAATATGAATGAGGATAGTGTTAGCGAGATACTGTCTACAGTTGCATTTGTAACAGAAACAAAACGAGCATCAGATTGTAAACACAATAAGCCACAATAATATAAGTAAGCAGCGCCAATAATCAGTCAATGAGAGTGTGTGTGTGTGAGGGAGTGTAAGCACATACAGCGAGCAGCAGCAGCAGCCCACCGTCTGGCACCAACAGAGGTGCTCGGTGGGGACAGAGCACCATTTTGACTTGACCAGCAGACTTCACTAGAGCTGACTGGCTGTTGAAACAGGTGACGTGCATTATGTTCTAAAACCAGCCACAGGCGATTTGACCAGCTGAGTTGCAGGTGACACCATCAGTCAGCTTGAGTCTATTTCAGACGGCCAGTTCACACCACTGCACCACTGTAGTCTCGTTGCGAATCATTGGTCTAAACTGGGCTTTAGATCGAGCAATGACTGAAAACATTGAACGTACAGATCTGTCATATTTAAAATATGGATCGTCCCATCCGAAAAATATACATTTCTCTTCATATTGAACAAATACTGACATCCAAATCTAGTTCTCTGGCACATGAATACTCATGCCCATCCCTACTAATAGGGCCGGTGAAACACATCGATGAAAGGTGGTCTGTATGGTTATAGAAACCGTACAAAGTCCTTGCATGTTTCAACTCTTTAACATCCCTTTCTTGGCATAGAAATTACATCTAAGGGAAGACATTAATAGCAGCAGTCAGCTGTCAATGTCTCGGCCTTTCTTCTGTTAATTGCTTCAGCTGCTCAGTGGAACTGCCAAGCAGATAGGTGTGATATCCATCTCAGCTCAGCCAACCATGAGTGTGGAAGCTCTCAAACGCTCAATGGTCCCAGTTATGTGCGGTCTCAGCCCTCCTTTGCCCTTAGTCAACCCATTTCTCTATTCTTAATCACCTGGTCAGTCACGCAGGACAGCTCACCTGCTGGTCCGGTTCTCTGGCTCCAAGCCCATGCCCCCTCACTCGCTCCTCTTTCACTAATCCCTTAATATATCAGTAATCTTCAGTGAATTCTAGCGGGGATTCACCCGCTGAAAGTGAAGCCAAATGAGCACGCTCTGCTGCTCAGCGGGCAGTCAGACTGACGAAACCTCCTGAAAGAATACCCCCGCAGCCTACGCCATTCGCACAAACACGAACACAAACACAGCTACATGCCTTTATCATCCCGTGATAAATTCATTTGGCATAGTTTTATATATCTGACAGTGCTATTCGTCACATCATGTCACAGCACAGAATAAATAGAAGCATTATACCTAAGACATTTACACAGAGCCAATGTGGAGACAGAATCACCTTAGCTTGTTGTTTGCCACCCATGCAGAGTGTCTGACGAGATTCTCTGACATTTCATCTCACTTATCAAACTTTTTGGTTCATGTGATTTGGTGTTTTTGATATCCACCTCACAGCTCAGCAAACCGTGAGTGTGGTTACTGAGCTGCCTCTGCCTCTGCCAAGTGCTTATCTCGTAATGTAGACATTCAGCATTAATCGCAAACTAAATTAAATTTTGACAAAAGTGTGAATTGTGTAATATTCCTCCACTGAGTCATTTTGAACAGATAAAAAGAGTCTGATTTTCTGTGATATTTTTAGAGTGGTGGTGACGAATCATGGCTCAATTGGCATCATGATAACGTGACCTACAGGGTCAACACCTTATATGTCGAATTCAAAACTGTTTTAAGGACTTTCCAGACTCAAGTCCCTCAAATTCAAGGACCCAACACAGCATAGTTTGAGGCACAGCAAAAGGTTAATTACTGTTACAACACTGAGAATTTTTATGAGGCTTTTACAGAGGACGCACATGCCTCTGCGGGTCTGCAATACTTACTGAGTGCTCACACAACATTCATTCATTTAATGATGGGTTTCTATTTTGTCATAAACAAACTTTAGACAATAAAGTTATTCAAATATACAGAAACCTGACACACAACATAAACAAGTTGTTATGCATTAATCACAGAATTAAATCATGACACAGGACAACAATTCTTAAAGTTAACTGTTTCCAAAATGGTCCTGGATGGTCATGAGTTGGTGGTTTACACTTTCCATACACAGTGAAACCTTGCTTAACTAGACATGTTCTAAAATTACCTTTTAGTGTGGCACATGCGTCGCTCCAACCACACTGTATCTACCCTGTAGTGATGGGTCTTTCAGTCAAGCAATAGTCCGCCTTCCACCTTCTTTTCCCCTCTTTAGCCCTGCTGTGCTCAGGGTTTCTGTTATTTGGTATTTGACCAAGAAAATCCATTGAAGTCTGATGGATTTTAATCTCTCCGGTCTGAAAACATGTAACCCTGACACTATGTCCCAGCAGCTAGCAAGTGCCTCTCTGTCCACACTGACTCTGTCCAATATGCACCTCTGTTACGTCATGTAAACAAACCAGGCCCCAGTCAGTCTGAACAGTACTAGCTATCTTCCTACGCTTGGACTTTTGAAATAGAAAATGCACATTTTATATTGTGAAATTTACTGAAAATGACATCAGATATAGCCGACAGCAAGTAGGTTGTTATCAGCAATGGTCATGACCAGAAACTTTCAGCTTACTGGCAACGTTCCTCCGGCCAGCTGCCACCTTATTTAGGTTTTTGTAGTGAAATTCGGAGGTATAGTAAAGACAATTCCACATTATAACTTTATGAATCAGATGCTTTTCTTCCATTGCAGCACTTTTAAAGTGAGTGACAGGAAAACATAGAAACAGGACAACCGACAAAAGTTAGCTGCACAGCACTGCATCACTTAGGCCGGTTAGGAACTTCTAATAGTTGCAGCAAGTTAACTGTCCTTGTCTCAGTTCTCTGTCCTAAAAATTGTGCGAGGTTACTTACAGTGCAAAAGGTTGATTAATGCTTATGCTTGCAGGTTGGGCAGTGCAGATTGGCTCTGAGCGGGCTTTAAAAACCCTGACCTGCGCATCACTATAATCCTGAAACTATAACTTTTCATTAACAACACACTGTACTTTGCCTGCAAGGCATGAAGATGTCAAACAACATTAGAACTTCTTCCTTGAAGTGTCTGGAGTTCATACGGGGAGACAGTGTAATCACGGCATCTGAAATAGCTCCACACTAACAGATTCCAACGCTTGTCTCTCAGATAAAGCTCTCTGATAGAGATCTGGTGAACCCTCTTAATTAAATCTAGCCAACTCCTGACTCAGACTACTTTCATGTTCCATGATGTTGAAAATGGATTAAGACTGACCATAATGAATCTTTCTGGCTGCAGCCTAAGTTTACATTACACCAGCAAGGTGTGGGGGAAGCAAGGCCGAGTCTCTGATTAATCTCATCCGTGGAAGTGTTAATTGAATTGTTCCAACTGCAGCCAATAATCTAACAACCTGGAAATATCTCCACCATCCTGTCTTAAACACCCATTTTACATTTATTAGCAGGATGAGAGTCTCTGCTCAGCACACTTACACTTATCTTTTACTAGTTGGAATGGCTTTCTCACACATGCTGGTTTTGCAAACCAAAGGGAAATGTCATAATTTGTCTTTCTGGGAGCTGTTTACCTTAAGCTTTTAGGATGAAAAGTGCCGCTTTCATCAGCGGAGGATACCATTAGTCTTAAGTTTGATAATGATATCCCCTTCCGTTAAATGGTTCTCGGTGAGGCTAACGAGAAATATACAGAAACAGGAGCAAAACCCGCACAAGTTTCCTCTCTGACTTTGTTTAGACGATAAATCTACTTGTCTCTCGGGTAAGTGCACTTTTGATGCACATTGAATCTCAATGACGGGGATTTGCATGAATGAAAAGCAATTTTGAGAAACCTTAAATGCAGCGCACACATGCACACAGCAACGGGTGTCTTTAAAAACAGCTGGCAAAAGTTGATAAGAGCCATTTTGTACTTCAAAGTCCTTGTATATGAACCATTTTTTAAGATCAGCAATTTGTTCTGAAAGCAAGCTGTAAATTGCCCGTGGACATTGGCTTTGAAAAACCAACTATTTTTGGATTCACGCTGCAGTTTGTTGTCATTGTTGGAAAACAAACTCGAGGGGAAAATGCCCCAATATGTCGCATCGCTGTAAATGACTCTGCTGTCTTGGGATACGCTAACCTTAGGGAATAACAGGCCCAAGCCACTTACTCGTTTAATTAAAGCGTTCAAATGCCAATGTTTATTTATGAGATTGATTTTTGAAACGAAGGCTCGAGAATAAAAGATGTTCCATTTAAAGACGCGCTACCGAAGGAGGCAAAAACGACATACCAATTTGAGAGCATAATAAACAACATATCTTGAATAAACAGTTCAGACAGACGCTTGTCATATGTACATTGAACCTTTTCTCTCAGCACTACAAAAACAGCCCATTACTGATTCACAGCGCAGGCTACACTGTTCACAGAAATCCCAGCAAACAGCTCGACATCTGTGTAAAGTCAAATCAAATGGATTTACCATATAAATATTTACTCTGCTTCTGCCGCAATCACACTGTGTATGATGTAAATGTGGGCCAGAGCTCGAGAGAGCGGGTTTGGATGCATGTACCGCATGTATACTTATATTTTTAGTTCAGTGCAGCGCAGAACAACAAGAGGGCAAAGAGTGCGAAAATAGAAGAAGAATGAACTGTTGCTTTGATGAAATCTTGCTTAAAGCTGACACATATAGAAATTCCACTGTGGAAATCTCAGATTCATGCTGAGAGCATTATGTGACAGCTGAGGCGAATGAGCCTGTGGGTGAGGAAATTAATTTCTGTGTCTCATTGCATATATTCTTTGCATTCTGGGTACAATTACCCATGAAATATGCAGGGTAGTCTTACAGCATAAAATAAGCAAATTAAACCTCTATTTGTCATGGTGGTAAAGTACTTTTTAGCTTATCTAAAGTTTAATGGCTCACAACATTAATAAACAATGAATAACGCTATATTTTATTTTTGAAATCCCACGAAAATCTCGTCAATCCATCTCCTAATACCTTCCATCTTCCACCCTGTCTGTGGCACTCAGCCTCAAACCCATTTCCTTTATTGAAGATATAAATCCTTAAAAACTGAGTGGCAAATATATAGTTTAATTCTTTTTAAAAAGGCTCAATAATTTCCTAAAACAGCTGGGCACTGTAATGTTAAGCAAACGTTTCTCAAAAGGGAGTAAATGGTGCATTTGTCGGGGACTATTTTCAGCTGTGGATGAATACACATTTGGGGAACTGGTGAGTATTTAAGGCAGGAGGACTGTGTATGTGGGACTGATTAAAAATAAACTACACTGCTCATGTGCATGGTAATGTAGGAACATCCCACCCAGTGCAACAGTTTGGACCACTGATGTGTTTTTAATAGTAAAGACAATAGTCTAAAAGTCCCATTAAAACACCTAAACCAGTGCTGAATTAATCCTATCGGAAACATGCGTGCTTTAGTCTTTAGTTAATGCGCATACTAAAGGCACAATGTTGAACCCATTATGTGTGCTGGACAACCAACCCATTTGGTCACAGGCATTGTCTTATTTAGATGAACTGACTGCTCCGCCTAACCTGCCAAGGCTCATAACTTACACGTTAGCATCAGCGGGTGGTGGGAATAATTAGTCTAGACCAGCAGGTAGCAGCTCATAGAAATATGCAACACAGCAGAAACACTTGTTAACAATTAATCCGACAGAGGCATTGGCTTGTATTGTTGTAAACTCGGCTCTGAGAATCCTGCAAAACCAGGGCTCCTACAGATTTTCCATTTCATAATTGCATATTTTTCCAGACTCAGATTTCCAGGCTTATCGGTAGATTCTTCAGAACATGTTTGATATTTCAGTCAGTCGCCAGAAGAATGTTGGCATTGTGCATTTCTGCAAACCACAAATATGTGTGATTATTTTTAGGCACCAAAACCACTTGGTTATGGTTTAAAAAAATTATGTTTTGGCTGAAAATACCGGGTCCTGGGGACACAGTCCCTGCTGGAAAAGCAGCAGTCTCAGTTAAAACAACTGTGTTTGGTGGCAATATCCCCACAGACGACACAGCAATGTTTAAGCAAAAAACAAAAATATTTCATGGCACTATCCCTGCTCAAAATACAGCAACAGTTTGCTACAAAACACCGACATTTGATACCTAACAAGCCAATAAAAACATAGCAATGACTTGCTACAAAAACTTTTGTTGTTTGTTGGTCTCAAACAGTGGCCTGTCAACACATTTTCACTCTGACCTTGTCACATATCGATGTTTGGTCATGGACTTTCCACGTTGCGATACGTCAATTCAGAAAGGTTATGATGTGTATGACACATACAATGTAACATATTCGTAGTTTGCAGAAATGTTAAAAGTCAGCGTATTCGTCTGCCAACTGGGCTGTGACGTCTGAGTCCAGATAGAATGAGTTGAAAAAGTTGAATAATTTCCTGGTAACTACCACACTGCAAATGTTTAGACCTGCTTCATATTTGTCTACAGTATATATGCCATTATAAGATATTACTGGATTTTCTATCAAACTAATTTGGTAGTTGATGTCTGGATTTCTTTTACCACCTGGAAAGTACAAAGTTGGGTGCTGGGTGCTACTCTTGTGGCTACACAGTTCCAGCATTCAAGGACCCCAGTTTTGGAGCTGATTTTTTTCCAGGCTTAATTTTTAAGTGTCCTAAAATGTTCAAACTGGGGACAGATTGTAAAGCTCTGGGAAGCCTGATCAGCTTTCCTCTATAATTACCATAGTTGTATATTTATGGAAGGAAGTAAAGATATCTATGACTGGCTGTTCCTTGTCACATGCTATATCATGCACATTGCAGTGTTCCAACAACACATTCTCACTCTGACTTCGTCACATATCGATCTTTAGTCATGGACTCTTCACATCCAGATGTAACGTATAAGGTTTGTGGTTGTGGTGTGTTGGTTGTTGACGTTCGGAAACACCATGTCAAGTTCTGCCTGTTACATCCATTGTCTTTTCTTCGAAATATACTTCCGTTTTCACAAGAAAGCATACAAACGGTTTCAAAATAAATGCACTACGTCAGTACAACCCCTCAAAACGACTTCTTATTTCCTTCAGCAACAAATGCATGTGGTTATGTTTGAAAAAAGAACAGGGTTTGGCTCAACAAATGTACGGGGAGCAAATGGGAAGCAAGTCCTAAGACTTTCCTTAGACTTTCGTCGCCTTAACTTGTTGGTTCTTCCCCTGCCATGATTTTTCACTGACAACGCCGGATCAGCTGCATATTATGCTGACTTGAAAGGATGGCTTTTTGCTTTGGTGTCTGAGGCCCAAAGTCACTGCCCAAGCGCTGAATTTCGATGACTACGGAGTGAGACTGGGTTGGTACCGAAGCGGCGCAGCCATAGCTTGAGAACACTTGTGTACTGTGACGATTGTACTCTCATTTTTGAGTGCGCCTTCCATGCGTCTACATTGACAGTGAATTTATGGGCACAAAAAACACGACTTGTTTGGCCAAATGCCTCTCACACTTATTTTTTGAGATTCAGAATTTAATATAGTAGAAAACAGAAGCCTGGAAACAAACATTTTTCTACACTCTCTTTTTTCCCATACTTATCCAGCAAATTTGAAAATACTAAAAATCAAATTCCACAGTTTTCCACACTGCTTAGGAACCTCAATCATTTCTAACTGTCACCGAGCGTCTGCAGGAAGTTGAGGAGTATAATTAGTAATTACACTTCAAAGACAGATAACCACCATTTAAAAATGACAGCTACTTTATCAAGATGACTGATATGCAGTGCACAATAACTTTTCCAGTGTCAATAGGTTTAGATTTTTCACTGACAAGTATAGTTTGCAAGTGTTGATTGGAGTGTTGTTTGTCCACTTGTGGAGCTAATATGGCTCTTGGTGCCTCTTGAAAATTAACACAAGTGTTAGCGGTGATAGCGTGGGCTTCCATAAACATCACTGATTTTTTCACACAGCTTGGTTATGTAGGTTGGTACAATTAAAGAAAAATAATTGTGCTCATTGAAAGATAAGACCTTTAGCTCCAACATATGTATAGTATTTTGAGAACTTTCGCTTTTGAATGCAGAGTAAGCGTGATTGTGAATACATCACAAGGCAGCAGGACTGTGTCTGGTGTGATAAAAATAATAATTGTGTATATGAGACATAATTCAGCTCCACCACACTTCACAGTGCTCTTCTGGGCCGAAGTAAACAATCATTTTTTGGAGGCTGTATTCGACTCTCTATCTCATTGTCCATGTGCTTCATAAATACAATCACTGCTGTTTGTCGTAATTGAAACTTGTGCATTCATTCATATGTTACACAATTATTCGCTAAGCGACTCAGAGTAGCATTTTCAACCGTGATGCATTCCTCTCATTTGAATTTGGAGCCTCAGTTTATTGTGTGCCATGTGCCATTTTCTCCCAGAGTCTCTTCAGAGTCGCGTCGACAATCCATGAAATGAACAAAATGGCTCAGAAAATGAAAGGATTACCATAAAATTACATCCAAATAGTGCTGATTGCTTGATGAGCATCTGTGGTGCCAATTTCAAGCCCTCAAAATCCATGTCATCTCTCTACTGTAATGTGCTTCATTAACTACTCCCTGCTATATTCCCCAAACCTCCATCACACGCTATAGAATCTCTTCCCTCTGATGTGGCAATAAAGATGATCAGCTCTTGCAAAAAATGACGTCAATTTTGCCATCACGCCCTGATGGTGATGATTGGCTTTCTCAGAAACGGAGCAGTCTGGTAATGTAACCCTGATCCGATTGCTACGGTCACAATGGACTCCAAAGGAGAACTGCTCAGGGGGAGTTTGTGAATTAGCCGAGGGAGATCAGTGAGTACAGCGTGCTTTGTCTCTTTACCACTATTTCATATAGAGCCGGCGCGCATGGATTACCAACAATCAATATTCAATTTAGCCTGTATTGCGTTCAGCGTGGGTTTGCTTACTCTTCAGTGTGTGAGCTGCTTGTCTCCATCCTCAGATTGTGGTGGCTATTGGATTTCAAGTGCATTTATGGGAGGTGGGGGGCAAATATGACGCCAGGGAATCAAACAGTTGGAACTACGTCACTTGTTGTGTTTGTACAGAAACTACAGCTCTGGGTAAGGTGCTGAAATGTCTCAGGAAATCACAACATTGCTTTGAGCCCTTTTAATAGCCACATCTTGTCTTGGAAGTTTAATAATGTGCATGAATTTTTATATTATAGAAAAGGAACTGCTGGCTCCGATTTGGGGACTGAAACTCTTTTATGTGGGAGGCTGCCCTTTAATGGATTTCTCCGCTTTCTCCGAACCTCACCATACTCAAATCAACAGCTCATGCACTGGTGTGTCTTCCTTTGGCCATTTAGACTTTTGACATGAAAGTGTTACATCAGAGGCAATGTCCTGTTCCATTTACTTTACTGAAGCCTAACAAAGCTGCTAGCATGGCCTTAGTCTTGTTACTTGTTAGAGGTCCAAGCAGGAGCCCTATTGTTTTTATACTCATTACTCCTCCTTCATTTTCTTGCAGATAGTGTGAAAGCATGCAGAAAATCCAGTAAGACCAAAATTGCCAAGTGGGTCACAAATTCCACACATGACACTTATTAACCTCAAGTAGGGATGTGCCATATATCGATTAGACTCAGTGTATTGCTTCTTGTTCAGCATGAGATATATAAAATGACTAAATCACAAACATAAATTGTAACGTAGTTTTTTTAAGCCACTGGCATGAGACTTGCTTCTGCATTTCAGTTCTCATGTCTCACGAACATTATACGTCATGTGCACTCCCCCGTCCATCCAGACCGCTCTCTCCTGGGTGTAACATGAGCAGGCCGGGCCTGTGTTTTTGTCTCTGCAGAGCTCCAGACTGCGACTAGTAAGTCATATTTTGCTACCATGGAGCACCACTATGGCCTGCAAATATCAATATATGAACTGGAGCTACACAGTGAATAAATCCTCACGATTAACAGCCCCATTGTAACTTTCCGCTATCTGCTAACAGCTAACAACTAATTGTTGACCGAAAGCTTCAAGTTGACGGAAAAACATCAACATTTCCTGCCTGAGATGAGCCAAAAGCCCAGTGGTTCCACTTTAATGTATTTTATTATTCAAAAAGATACTCTTCAACTTCATGATAACTGTGCTTTATTTAACTTTATTATTACAGTTTTCCATTGAATTTAATTTTAACAGTACTTTGTTTCTTTTTTTACAACAACACTTTATATAGCTTTACTATAACAGTACTTTATCCAACTTTATTGTACCAGTACTTTATTTAGCTTTATTAATTAACACTAGCTAATTTAGTTAACTTAAGTGTTTAGTAATTTTTTTTTTATCAAATATTTTTAGTAGTGTACACAGGTGTTTAAAAGTTTTGTATTTTTAAAGAGTACCTCTTTCGCTCTATTATAGCAGTACTTTATTTGACTTTATTATAATAGTGTTTCCTTTAAATTTATCATAATGGCATTTCATTTAACTTAAGCACTTAATTCTACTTTGTTATAGAAGTTCTTTAAATAACTATAGCACTTTAATTTATGGTAGCAGTACTTTGTTCTTTGTTTTCATACTTTTTATAACAGTACATTATTCCACTTTATTAAAGCAATACTTTAACTTTATTAAGTGTTTCATTTAAATTTAATTTAACTGTTCTTCTTTTTACTATGTTATACCAGTTATTTAATTCTATTGTGAGGGTTGTCTTTTAACTTTATTAAAACAGTACTTTTTTCTCTTTATTACAGTGGTGTTTTATTTAACTTTATTGTAACTGTTCTCTATTAATGTTACCATATTATTACAGTACTTTATTCAACCTTATTGTAACAGTACTTTATTTCATTTTTAAAACAGTATTAATTCTACTTTATTATAGCAGTACTTTATTTTCATAGTTCATCAATTAGTAGTTTAGTATTTTTATAGTCTACAGAAGTTTTGAGGAGATTAGAAAATATCAAGACATTACAAGACAGCCTTAAAATCCAGCCCTAACCTCAAGATGATGTCGTAACAATCAAGTTTAGTTTTTTTCTTATGTATACATTTTCTCAAAATCCCATTTTCAGCAACTCGTAATCATCCTAAAACTTTGTCAGGATAATCTACAGACTTGTAAGTAGTAGTAGTAAGTTGCTAAAGATACTTATTTATCTATTTTGTAAAAATCAAAATAGCTATAAACGCAGTCATGTGAAATGTGCCTTGGCTGAAGCTGAAGATTAAGAGTTTTGCTTCTTGTCAGAAAAAAACGAGCATCCAAAATGTTCAGACTCCGCTCATTATTGAGAGGTTATGACTTTTGTCATGTTATGCTTATTTAATTTGGGGTTTATTTGGTGAGGACCCATACAGCAATTTCTACCTACACTTATAATTATGTTCAAGTTTGTTACAGAGTTCAATAAATCACTTTTTGCATTAAAATTCTGTGAGCGGCCTCCATTTTTTGTTGCCAGCCTTGAGCCAGGTGGCAACAATCCAGTGCAGCATACTGAGCAGTGTGACAAAGCACTATATAGACACTATACATATATGAGACAGAGATGGAGAGGTGGAGGGTGTTTTAGTCACAGGGAGGGAAGCAGGGAGGATTTGGGGCTGAGCAGAGACACCTAATGTCAGAGTGACAGGTGATAAAGATAAGCTTGTCAGGCTACTGGAGGCTCCCTCACTGCACCGGTGCACACACCTCACTTCTTGCTGACAGATACACGATGGAGCGGTACGAGCCAGAAAAAAAAAGACCACTGTAATCTTCACCTTCTTTCACTTGCTTCATCCATCCCTCCATCTCTCCGGCTGCTCCCCCTTTGCAATTAGCAGATGAGTGCGTTCACTTTTTCTATCTAATTTCAGGAAAAAGTAGTGCAGTTACACAGTCCATCAATGCAGCATTATGCCCACAGCTAATGAAGTCTCACGCCTATTGAAATCGGTTATGTGTGTTGCCATGGCGATGGCGAGACCACCACAAAGATCTGCTTTTGTTTCAAAGCATAACTCAGACTGCGGTTGCTTCCTTTGGTCTGGAAGAAACAGCTGGTTCCTCTCGGAGCCATACAGCGTAATAGACTGTGACATTGAGGCGCTAACATTTCTGTTTAATTAATATTTTTGGTTGCCAAGCAACATTAGATAAGAGTGAGTTTTAAACACATGGGGCTGGTTAAATTATGAAAACACTTTGCTCTATGGCTGGATGATGTGTACATTTTGAATATATCACCATGAAAATGACTTTTTACTGCCTGGAATGATGCTAAGTACATTTGCTGTTAATCAAGCATGACGTGTAATGGCATTGACAGTGTGAGCTGCATGTGCTGCTTTAAAATCCTGACTGGTTTTGTTTCCCTGCCTGATTTAAACCTAGTCCACACAGGCATGGGTATTTTTGAAAACCAGGTTTTCTCCTCTTTTGTTCTTTAAAAAAAATCCTGTCCACCCAAGTTTAAAAAATCTCAATCCAAATGAAAACGTATAAACTAAACACAAGCCCCAATGCCATGCAAGAAGAAGAGGAACATGAAGAAGATGTTGGCTAATCAGAAGCCTGATAACAGTTATTACTAGTAGGGTACCTGGAGAAGTGACCTTCGTCAGCGAACTTCGAATACAGTATGTTTAAGTGTAAACATGTAAAAAGTCCTGTTAGCAAATTTAGAGCTAGCACTATTTTGGCTACACGCACAAATGTCCAATTTGCAAATGGCAACCTCCGAGGCCGAAAAATCAAAATCAGCGAACTGATTCTAATCAGCAAAAAGTCTGAACTTCAGCAACCAATTTGTGCCGCAAAAGCTAATCAGCATTGAGATTCTCCTCGTTCGTAAGATGCTGAGGACGTACCTGCGGAAGCTAACTTAACGATTCAGCCATTTCATGCACATATGATGCAAATTATTCTTACATATGAAGAGAGTCAGCATAAAGTATTCTAGCATTCAAAGTCACGCGAGTACTGCAATGCAAAAATTTGCAGTTTTGGTCTTTAGCTTTTTTCAACATTCCATTGATTCAACTGATTTTGGCATCAGACGCCAAAAGCCACCTTTCGCAGTGGTATGATACGTCACTGGTGGCATCCATCGGTAATGCAGTTGAAAGGAACCTTTGACGGCCATATGACACCTGCTGCGGTAGTATGATACCCGGACGGACAGCCTCAGGTTAAAATGCTGCCAATAAGGATGTAATATAAGGAGCAGTAAAGTCCCTATGGGGTGAGAGGGAGGGGTGGTGGATGGGTCCAACAAACCCGGACTTTTCACCCGGGAGGCCGGGGTTTGTTTTCTCTAGAGCCAAACCCCTTAATTCTCCTACACCTGCGCACAGTTGTAAAATTGGTGGAGCAGTTTTAATTTAAGCTCAATTTTGTAAACACTGTTCTTGAGCAGGGGCGGCACGGTTGTGTGGTGGTTAGCACTGTCGCCTCACAGCAAGAGGGTTCCTGGTTCGATCCCGGGTGCAGGTTTGCATGTTTTCTCTGGGTACTCCAGCTTCCTCCCACAGTCCAAAGACATGCAGGTTAACTGGTGACTCTAAATTGTCCGTAGGTGTGAATGTAAGTGTGAATGGTTGTCTGTCTCTATGTGTCAGCCCTGTGATAGTCTGGTGACCTGTCCAGGGTGTACCCTGCCTCTCGCCCAATGTCAGCTGGGATAGGAGAGAGGGTAAGCGGTTAGAAAATGGATGGATGGATGTTCTTGAGCTCTCTTGATGAAGGTCCAGGAGGACGGAAACATTAGTATCACCAATAAACTGAAGCTCAGCAGGAGCTTTTCTGTTCAAAAACTCAAGTAACACTTCGCGACGCACCTGCATCCAAGACAGTTAGATATGCAAATATCTCTCTTCAAACAAGTTGCCTAAACCTAGCTATGTGCTTTCGTTGACATCCCAGCATTGGTAGTGGGATCCTGAAATGTCAACAGAAGACACAGAAGGATACCTAATGCATCATATGTAGACCTGAAAGTCCAATGACAAAGCAGTGACGTGACGACGTGGGATAACAATGTGTTGAACATTGGTGACCACTGTGTGAGGGGATGCATTTTGATAAAACTCACCCTTATAAATGATTTCAATGCTTTAAATGATGCATAATGAAGGGCACGACAGCTTTGAGTGACAGGTTGTCTGCGTGGCTCCAAAAAAAGAAGATGGTGATGGCCAAAATGTTGAATTTAAGGCTTCAAAACTGCAGTCCTCAAAGCCACAGGTGACAGTCTATGCTCATTTGTGATAAATGCATAGAAAAGGCTACGTTTTCAGTGATACCTTTGTACATGTGATCAAGGCTTTACTCATATATGTGTAGCAGCACATATGTCTAATGTCTAACTGGTGTTATAATTCAGTGATAGTACCATTTCCCTGGAGTTGTACCTTGAATTATGTCAAATGACAAATAAATTGATTGACTGATATTTGATTTCTGTGTCCTCAGATTGGATTTGAGTGGGTATGTTTGCTCACAGATGCTCTGTGCTTTGTCTCATTGTGGCACCTCACAGTTATGCTTTTAATAATCATGAAGATCTCTGAACATGTGATGAGACATGGTTGTTTTGAGCTGCCCGTGGGAAGACTGAACATCGAAGAGTCTATTTGTTCTTGATTAAAGCTCTGCTTTTCTGCCTTTAGAACACGTCATGTGAGTTTACTTTTCTCTGACTCACTTATGTCTCGAATTCTTGTTGTGTCTCTCCCACATATGCGAATGCTTATTGGAATGCACTGATGTGATTGGCATGCAATTGCCCTTGAGTCTTCTGGTCGCTTATCCAGAGCTACAAATGCCGCACTGGTTAAACGCTAGTAAAGCTGCATCAAAATTCAATCATTCTCAATTATTTATCAGTTATAGGTGTGGGTCCAGAGGGGGGGGGGGGGGGTGGCGCCCTTCCTTGCTCCCTCTCAAATCGCCTACTCAGTACCAGTTGCGTGCATCACTACCTCCCTGCAGTTGCGTGTGTGCCTCAGGGCTTCTTTATGGATGTATTGATTGTGGCCAGCTGATGTACAGTGGTCATCGCTGGCTATCAGAAGAGAAAGGTCACGATCGTCCATCAGCTCCAGTCTGAGACACCCAGTTGATACATCAGCGCATTATAAAACATGGCTCTGCCAGCAGTGAGAAAGAGAAGATCTATTGACCTAAATTGGTTGACGGGCTGGTTTCAGGAGTTATGTATGGGCGTTGGGGTATCAGAGTGGGAAGAGGAAAAATCAATACAGGCCAGTATCAAAGGCCTATAGGTTCTAATATATTATGTCTGATGCAAATAAAGCCAACAGCACTTCCTGGGTGAATATTTAAGACGTTTTCTTTGCTCGTTTTTCAAGTACAAAAGTTGCAGGCTGTCTGGACTGGACGGACTCGAATTTTTCAAAACGTATCTATTATTAATGAGGTAACAAACAAATGCAGTAAGTACAAGTTTGATATTATCGCTGATGCATATTTTGTTTTTTTCTTTGGTCTAGGTTGGAAATAAAGCATCACTCTGGGCCCGGTACAAAAAAAAAAAATGCTTTTACTGCTGGAGGAAAATGGCAGAAGGCACCACTGTTATTGAAGCCTGGACTCTTTTGTACAAAAACCTTTTCATCAAGCAGATGCCCAGTCAAAATTGAAACCAAATCCTTTCTCTCCTTGCTTGAATGTGATTACAGCCAAGGTACGGTGCTTCCTCGAGCACGAGGCAGAGGCAGCACAAAGGCAAAGAGAAAGAAAAATGAACACACAAATTAAAGCGGCGACAGCTGCAGAGTTGCTGTTAGTGGATGTGTGCATGTGGGAGGAAGGGAATGGTGTGTAAATGAATTGCTGTATGCTTAATTAACACAAAATCCCTTTGTCTTCGGGCTCTGACCAGGGCAATTTGTGGGTGTTCAGCTGAAAATGCGGGGAAATGATTAATTAAGTAGCCCAAATGAAAATGAGTGGAGAGAATGGTTCTGTTTGGGCTTCGAGAAGACGGAAGTGTGAGCTTCAAGGCCTCAGTCAAGGAGAAGAGGGAGGAAAACTCTTGGACTTGTGGGGCGAAGGGGGAAAGGACTGATAGTGTACTCACCTCTAAATGACTGAGACCAAAGGCCAGGCTATAACAGCTCTAATTACACCCTGGAAATTGCAGTCATTGTGCAGTAAATAAAAGCGGCAACAAGGTCAGCGCATGTGTGTGTTTGAGAGGGTGTGTGACAGATAAAGAGGGACTACAAGCCTGCTCTACTGTACGTGGGGGTTCCCATAAATCTAATTTTCTTTCAATTATGCACACACAAATTAAGGCAGGGGTGATAAAAACCCTGCGAGTTGAATTTGAAATGATGAGAGGACCATTAGGAGGTCCGTGTTATATGGTCTGTGGGGGATATGAAACCGCACGGTTATGAGCCAGCAAATAGACTCATCCCATTCAGAGCTCATTCACGCCGCGGCTTATCCGCACCGGTCTATTTACAGCGTGTCAAACGCCTGAAGGCACTTTGATTTCCCCTTGATGGGCTGGTTGGTTGGAGAGTGGATGTTAGAGAAGTTTGACAGATGCAAAAGGAAGATTGATGCCACTTCAAAGCTGCTTCGGAAGCTGTTTATTGGAGTGGGAGGTAGCTCTAGTTAAATCAGCCATCTTTGAAGTTGTGCAACGGGTGCAGGTGGACGGAGAGAAGTGCGCATGCCTCTATGTGAGAGACAGAGAGACAGAGAGAGAGATGTGGGAACTGTTGTTTAAAGGATAATTCTGGCTTATTGCACCCTGCAGCATCAACTGAACATAATGTACTTTTGATTGTACTTTTGAGAGTAAAGTCAACACGAACTGCTTCAGGGTGTAATACTTGCTATCACATGTAATCAAGCCAACATAGGAAACATCCTGAATGCCCAGTGCCTTCTTGATAATTCAGCGGTCATACATTGATCACTTTGTCATAGTTTGTATCTGTATCACATGTAATAACAATAAAATTGGGGCAGAATTAGTTCAGTCCATAGGGACTTGGTTATGGAACCAGAAGGTCATCTGTTCAAGTCCCTATACGGACGAAGTATGGAGCGTGGACTGGCAACTGGAGAGATGCCAGTTCACCTTCTGGGCACTGCCAAGGTGCCCTTGAGCAAGTTACTGAACCCTAACTGCTTGGGCACCCATCCCAGGCAGCCCTCACTCTGACATCCCTCCTTTTAATGCATGTATTGGACCTGATTGTGCATGTGTGCGTATCTCAGGCCTGTGTGTAAAAAAATATAAAATGCCCGGGGATTAATGAGATATGACATATGCACAATGGAGCTGTGATGTTTGAGAGTTACAGCAGACAGCGCTAGAAAAAAAGGGCAGGCGTCTGCTCAGGTGCTCTTTGGGTGCACTCTTTTTAGTGTCCTTGACAGAACTTTTTGGTTATGTGCGAATAGATGGCCACCAATATACACAAGTCCAGATTCCATGTCCAGATACAACGTGGAAGGTACCCTTGCATTGGGGGCATAGATATCTTCCCAAGTAGATGCACTACGTCAGAACAACAATGCGAATTGATGTTTTTTTTTCTTCCAGCTAATGCATGTGGTTGAGTTGAGGCAACAAAAACACCTGGTTAGGTTTAGGAAGAAAGAACAGGGTTTGTCTTGACAATCTTACGGGACACAAACACCTGGGTGAAAGTCTGTGTTTGTTGGACCGATCGACCACCTTTCCTGGCTGCCCTACTTTCACCATCTTAACTTTTGTTTTTGCACTGCCACATTTTCCCCCGATGCTACCAAAGACCATTAAAATATAACAGCAACCAGCCGCTTATCGTTCCAACGTTAAAGGGCGGCTTTTTCATCAGTGTCTGATGCCGCAAGTCACTGCCCAAGCGCCGAATTTTGACGTCTTCGGAGTGAGACCAGGTGATAAAAGACACTGAGTGCCAATGGAGTGAAGCTACAATTGGGCTTTATGTTCTCTCTGACCTGTTTTGGTTAAAAGTCTTGCAGAACTCTTCTGAATTCTGAGTAAGTTGATTTTTTTAGTTATTTGTTTTGGAAAATCAGTTAAAAGAGCACTTTTTTTTTCACTTAAAGCAAGCATTGCAGCATCTTTAAGGATAGGACATAAATAGAGTCATTAACACCAACAAAAACTTGGCATACAGTCAGCCTATACATTTATTTTACAGCTTTGTTTGGGTATTAGATTTCAATATATATTTAAACCATGTTCAAAATAGCGTCTATGGCATACTCAATTACAGCATAACTATGTTCAAACTAGGTTTAATCATCCAAATAGCTGGTGGAGCAGCCTGCTGTGTTTCATCTTCAGAGTTTTGGACATTATTATTAACGGTTATTATAACACTGCACACACAAAAGAAGTTGGTGAGTTCTGGGAACAATCCAATATTGCTCTAACGAAATCTGAGGGGGCAAGCCTTCTTTTTAGCAATGTTGCTGCATTCTGAGATCTGCACAATTACCTTGGAGAGTTCAGTGTTATTATAGGCAATAAAATGGATGGTCAGAAACTATGAAAGTTAGATCCCAGTTGTAATAAACTGAAGTTTTCCATTAAAGCCCCTGAAAGTTTGGTTTTAAATATGAAGCTTCTGCGTGAGAAAAAATCTCCCCAGCACAGCCCATTTTAATTACAATAGATTAAATCGTAAAGGTATAATAGGTAAAGGCACAACCAATCATTCAGCATGTGCGTGTGTCCACATCCACACAAAACACACACTAACCTTCCCATACAGCTGCTGCAGTTTGCCTGGCCAGATTGATCTGTGCGATCAGCCAAGATAGCCGGGAGTGCCGGCCACATCTATTCACTGAATAAGTGCTGGGACAAGCTGTTCTTTCAGGGGCCAGCCGGGCAACAATAGGCCCTCTAATAGCTCCAGTTTGTCTCCGTTAAGAACAACAGCCTCCCCCCTCTTTTTCTGCCACATGCACACATACACACACCTTTGCTGTGTGTTGCTGTGTTGACCACATAACTCCTCTGTCTCTTTGTTTGATTTCTCTCTCAATTGCTGTGCCATTTTTCTCTTTTCTTTATTTTATCACAGGGGGAATCTGGGGGTTAATTTACTCTGCACAACACAGAATCCATGGAACAATTCTCTGAATGACCCTGACCTCTGACCTCTCTGTGCAGGTGGCAAGCAAGTGGAGAAAAAAATATTATTTCCATTGTTAGCTTGATAGAAACCTAACCGTTCTGAGGACTCCCTGAGAGGAACTGCTGACTTGGGAGCTTTTCACAAAAGCAAAATACCTTTAAGGGCTATTTTTTCTGTTTCCAGTAGAAACTCTGAAGTCAGGTAAGCTGGCCTTCACCTGATTTGCTTTGACGTGTCAAAATCACGTCTATATTTCTGTTGGATATGCTAAGTAAAGCCTGGACTTCACTGCCGATCCACAAGTCCAGGTTTTCTTTTTTTTTTTTTCCATTACAAGCTTTTATTTGTCTGTTTTTTTATACGGTTACTGGGTTTTTAAAAATGGTGGTTGCCAGTTCTGCATTGGCTCATGTGTTCAATCAATCACTGACAACAAAGGTTACTCAATGTTCGAGTATCTACTCTAAAGAAGAAGCTGAAAAGGTCCACCAAAACAGCATTTTAGGACTCAGGCTGGTTGCATGCCAAGGGCATCAAAATACACCACGTGGGCAGTGTCCCTGGCAATACAATGATAACACCATCGGCACCCTTTACCATCTACATGAGTGACACCAAGGTTTTAACCGACTCCAGTGTCAACACATTCACATTGTTTTTAGACGATCAGAGCAACAGACGCAGTACAACGAGAGTAAAAGTCTGCTAAGGGTTGGTAGGAGGTGAGGTGGTTGGGTCCAACGAGTACAAGGGACTGGTGCTCAGGTCATGTGTGAAACTAAAAGTCAGGCAATAGGTAAGTCAGTCGTTATTCACATGGGACATTAGTCATGCCAGCCTTTGGCGGTCATAAGTCAGTCAGTATTTACATAAGATGATAGTCATGTCAGTTGTTAATCAGTCCTAAGTCAGTCGTAATTTATGTCAGAAATTAGGTACGTCAGCCATTAGTTGGTCATTTGTCACATCAGTCTTTGGTCAGTCTTAAGTCAGTCGTTATTTACGTCAGACATTAGTTTTATCAGCTGTTAGCTGGTTGAAAGTCACATCAGTTGTTAGTCAGTCAAATGTTAGTCGTTCGTCACATCAGACATTAGTCAGTCATAAGTAAGTCATAACTCAGTCGTCATTTACTTCAGACATTACTAACGTCAGTCGTTAGTCCGTCTTTAATCAGTTGTTAGTTACGTCAGTCTTTGTTCAGTCATGACTCAGTTGTTTATGTCAGAAGTTAGTGGTGTCAGCTGATAGATGGTCCCAAGTCATGTCAGTCTTTCTTCAGTCGTACGTCAGTCATAAGATTCTTCTCTAACCCTAACCAAGTTTTGTTGCCTCAACCTAACTCCTGACCCCTTCTTTGTGAAGATCCCCCAACCCCCTGCATCAAGATACAACGCAAAAGGCTGCCCCCAGCATCACTGTAATAATGCTGGAAGCTTCTGCCCAAACGTCAAAACATGACAAGTACGGATGATATCACACTCCAGAACTATGATTATTCCTTATGCTTGTGGTGCAGAGACAATCAAAAGAGGAGTTCTTGGAACTATGTCACAACTTTGAAAAACTTCTGTGTTCTTTTTGAAAACTATCCCGATGAGTTGAAAGACATAGCACTAGCAGTCTGTGAAAGTATAACAGTATAGTGGTAGCATCCATGGGAAGAAAAGTGACGGGTAAAAGATGAACTTTATACCTGCAGAACTTCCTGTTTTTGCTGATCTCTAGTGGTTGAAGGTTGCTCTTAAACTGGATCTCCTACTTTGAGTGGTGCAGTTTTACTGGATTTGCCTTAGATCAAATGTTCACACTGGATCTGTCTCTAACGCCAGTGTTTGAGAGACAAAAATGCTGCTGCCTCATTGAGCTTGTATATATGCAGTATTCTGCTAATAGTTCATATCACACAAGTGATACATAAACAAATTAAAATCGGATTCAGAACGAGCTGCTGATGTGCATCATTAAAGTCCATCACACACACAAATATCCCTCGATGCATGAATAAACTGACTGTGAATGGATATTACAGTTGACAACAGCATGCAAAGGCCATAAAATCCCGGGTCTAATTATGATTAAGTTCCCACACACCTCAGTCTACATATCAGCATATTTCCAAGTTGTGTTTACAATGTGCATGTGGGTTTCTTGTAATGTAACACGTTATTGTTCACAGGAGCTTGAGCCTCCACCACAAGGCCAACGTGATGCCCGACTTGATTACTGCAGACAGGATATGACA
Organism: Cephalopholis sonnerati; assembly: GCA_019142605.1. Taxonomy (NCBI): domain Eukaryota; kingdom Metazoa; phylum Chordata; class Actinopteri; order Perciformes; family Serranidae; genus Cephalopholis; species Cephalopholis sonnerati. Next base: position 7,467,670 of record JAGQAX010000024.1, read on the forward strand.
CTTCCACGCTGCAGCTCACAAACAGAATAACTGAGTATCACATATGGTGGAAACACACTAATTGACAGAAGATGCAGTCTATTTTTTTTTTCCTGACACTGCAGAGATTTTCAAGGAGATTGTTTTCACTGTGGAGTGAAGTAGGCTAAAAGTAGGACGCAGCAGGCGCGATGAGCAGAGGAGGGAAAAATAGACAAACAAACCAATTACATGATTCACTTGTACAGAGAGGTAAGTACCATCTACTACCCATCATTACTCATCTTTGTTGTGTGTCCTTATTACCTTCGCCAAGGAGGTTATGTTTTACGTGCTATTTGTTTGTTTGTCAGCAGGACTACAGAAAAATCTGCCGGCCTGATTTGTATTAAACTTCGTGGAAGAGTGTAGTGTGGGTCAATGAGGAACCAATTGAATTTTGAAGTGGATCCAAATCACGGGGTGGATACACTAATTATTCTTCACTTTTGTTAACATTGTGAGACAAAGCGTTTGGCCTAAGCAGAACGAATTTCATACATCTTAAAATCCAGTCTGGGATAGTAGCGTTCAGTGGTGACAAAACACAGGAATACGATGACTACATATCACAATCCTCACTCATGGGTGCCGTAATACTCTGGGGCAGCCTACATGACGACATCAAGGTTACAGACATGGCGGGAGGTGAGAAAAGTGGAGCAATCAATGGAGAGGTAGAAGTTATAGATGGATTTGATTAGACATTGGGGCCGATGACAATGACTTCTGATTTGTCACAGTTAAGTTTGAGGAAGTTGGTTTGAAGCCAGGATTTTATTTCACACATGCAGTTGGTGAGGTTACAGTGAGTGGCAGGAGTGATGGCTTCGGTGGAGATGTGGAGCTGAATGTTGTCGGCGAAGCGGTGAAACTAAAGTCCCTGACAGCGGATTATTTGATCAAGGGGTGTACAGGATGAAGAGGAGGGGGCCGAGGACTGAACCTTGGGGAGGGTGGAGCTGTGACACTCAAACTAAGCTGAGGCAATACAAACATAAATACACAGATTTTACGCATTTAATTATATTCATATCCAAATGTGAACTGTCTGCAATAAACTTCACTTGAGATATTATTTTAAATTCAAGTCATGTACATATGTACATAACAATACGCACTTTTCTGGTTTTAACAAATGTATGTTAAGGACAGCTTCATTATTTATTTTATTTTATTTTACTTTATTTTATTTTATTTATCTATTTATTTACTTTTTTCTTTCTTTTCTTTTCTTTTATTTCATTTATTTTATGATATTTTGTTTATTTATTCTTTTTATCTATTTATTTACTTTTCTTTCTTTTATTTAATTTCATTTATTTTATCTTGTTTTGTTTATTAATTTACTTTATTTTCTATTTTATTTTATTTTGTTTTATTTTATTTATTTTTCATTGTAATTTATTGTACTTAATTTAATTTATTATCAGTAGTAGAATTTATTTATCTATTTATTTTAAGTTTTTATACCATGATGTAGCTCTCCAGTAGGGTTTAGTATTCAAATCCAAAAATGTGAATTTTGGTGGCTATCTTTTAATGTCAAAATGCTATTTCCCGAGTCCTTTAAAAATGTTTCCCCATGTGACCTGACGTAGGTCTCTACATGATGTCATTGCTACATGTAAACCCATAATTGATGCAATTATCGATTATGTAAATGGAGGCTGGAGCTGGAAAATGGATTGCCCCCCTGGGATTGAGTTACTGCCCCAGGCGAAGGAATTCAAGTATCTCAGAGCCTTGTTAACAATTGAGAATAAAATGGAGCGTGAGATGGACAGGGGGTTTGGTGCAGCTTCTGCAGTGATGCGGGCGCTGCACTGGAAGGGTGTGTTTAAGAGAGAGCTGAGCCGCAAGGCAAAGCTTTTGATACACTGGTCCATCTATGCCCAAACCCTCACCTATGGTCATGAGCTCTGGGTAGAGACCGAAGAATGAGGTCAAGGATACAAGTGGCCAAAATTGATTTTCCGCAGAAGGATGGCTGGGCTCAGCCTTAGAGATAGGGCGAGGAGCCTAAATATCCAGAGGGAGCTCGGAGTAGAGCCGTCGCTCCTCGGCATTGTAAAAGAAGATAGTTGAGGTGGTTCGGGCATCTGATTGGGATGCCTCTTGGGTGCCTCTCTTCCAGGAGGCACTGGGCAGAGGGATTATATATCTCATTTAGTCTAGGAATGCCTTGATATCGCCTGGGAGGAGCTGGAAACATTGCTAGGGAGAGAGGCCTCTGGAATACCTTGCTCAGCCTGTGGCCTCTACGAACTACCCCAGATATGTGGATCAAAATGGATGAATAGGTGGTACATTACCACAGAAAAAAGGATGACAGCACTTTTACTCTATATGGCCCCTTTAAGGTTCATTGCAAATTAGCTATAAGCACTTCCTGTTCACATTGTAACCACTGATGCACAATTAACAATCACTGGATGACTCTGATTGTGAAGAAAACTTAAAAACTCGGGGTTGAAATTAGTCTCTTTTTTCTCTGATGTATAAGGAGATTTATGAATATTTTTCTGCAACTGATATGAGAGATATTTATGGCCCCAGAAATTATGAGTGCAGCTCAAACTAAAAATATGTGGATCGAGCCTGTGTGTTCAGCTTTGACAGAGTTATGGCTCGGAGAAGGAGTGTGATTTTTTTATGCAAATTGCACTGATTGGGCGCTAAGTGTGAAACAAGTACATCAACATTTTAACAAAAAAAGAACGAGTGTTTTATATATTTAATCCAGTGTTAAGATATTACCTATGTTAAATTTACAACATTAGACAACATTAATGACTAGATTTAGATGCTGTGTAGTGTTTCAACATGGATCACAGATAGTGCCTTTAATGGTATCAGCCCCGCCTTTTAGATCTTTTGATCTACTGCTAAAAATCAATGTCTCCATAAGCCGCTGTGCATTATTGGACGAGCTCAGACTGCCTTCATCCACTTTTAGCTGCTCAGTCGATATGCTAACAAAAACACAATCCTCGAGCTCAGGTGCCAATCACGTATGCCAGCGGTTCCACACGAGGCCTTTCCCCCCGGGGATAATTTGGCCTCGCCTATCACTGTTCCAGTTGTTGACTGTTGTTGGATGCAACACCAGGTTGTCATTACCTCACCAGTGCTGCTCTCACCTGCCTCTTTCCCTCCATCTACCTGCATACAGAGCAGAGCTAAGTGGCCACTTGACACTTCTTCCCTCTGACAATGTTGTGTTTATGGGTATAGCTATTATATCATGCACTTCGGAAATACAGCTATCTGCTCGGTGGGCCAAGAGATGCATGACTGGTGACACAGCAAAATGACCTCAATACATGCAAGTATAAATAGATATATTTATCTATATAAAAACTTTCCTCACTCACATTGCTTTTCTGCCTTGCAGATAGCCACTGTTTTTGCAATGAAAAGCTCCCCAATTCCTGTCTTCACTATTCATTTCATGTCAATGTTAGTATTGTGTGGAATGCAGTTGTAAAAAGGTGTTGTCCTTGGCAGTACAAAGGATGTTCTGACATTCAAAATGTGCAAGTTGTTGAGAAATAGCACTCTATTCACAAGCTGTGTTGCCCACAATCAATCGCAGGAGATGACCAATAAGCAAACATGGACAGTGTAAATTATGTTGTTTGAGGCACTGACAGGTGTTCACTGGATAATTGCAGAAAATGTGAAAAAGTAAAGTTAATCTTCAAAAATGAACACTACTTTTATGATGTTGAAGGTCTTAATGAAATTACAAGAAGTAAAAAGCTAACTTTGGGCTACAAACAAACCACACCACGGTCACAATGAAAAGTGAAATGTTCGGTGTGATGATGTTCTGTAGTCACATTTGAGCCACTTTTTAAGACATGTAAAAGCTTCACAGTTAATTTCAGGCTGTTCTCATGCACCGCTAGTACGTTTTCCTATGAAAAGTCATGCAATAATTATCACATATAAACCACATAATCAGGGGTTGGCAACCTTCACTATCAAAAGAGCCACTTTTTAACAAAAAAAAAAAGTCTGTCTGGAGCCACAAAACGTATTTTAAACTTCAAATAAAGGTACCACAGATATCTAAATCTAAATTACTAATGGGTCTAAATGAGCATTCATTACTATGTTTTACCACAAGGTGGCTATTCTGCTGTGGACATCCATCCATCCATTTTCTAACCGCTTATCCTCTTGAGGGTGGCTATCCCAGCTGACATTGGGCGAGAGGCAGGGTTCACCCTGGACAGGTCACCAGACTATCACAGGGCTGACACATAGAGACAGACAACCATTCACACTCACATTCACACCTACGGACAATTTAAAGTCACCAATTAACCTGCATGTCTTTGGACTGTGGGAGGAAGCCGGAGTACCCAGAAAAAACCCACGCTGACACAGGGAGAACATGCAAACTCCGCACAGAAAGGCTCCCACACCCGGGATCGAACCAGGAGCCCTCTTGCTGTGAGAACTTTAACTTTGCAGAGCTCGTGGTAAAAGCAAATGAAGGTCTCCACACATCATTATATTCTTTATTCTCCTCCAAAACTTTACATTTTTGGATTTGGAGTTCATGGCTAGCCTTGCTAGGGAGCCACTGCTCTTGAGGTTTGGAAAAATTTGGAGATAAAGGCATTATGCCACAGACCTTTGAAGCACATTTTAGTTGACGGAATGTTTAAACATTTTTTATTTGGTGCATACGTGCATAGTTTCTTAAGGCCTACAACAATGACAAACGGATGTAATCATTTCCTTTTTTTACTGGTCAAAGCCACAGGGAGCCACTGAAGACGCACTAAAGAGCCACAGGTTGCCTACCTCTGCACATAATCATAAGTAATGTGAACAACCCACGTCATCAGGAAGGCTGCAATGGGATACACTGATGGGAGTAAATAAGGAAGTAGTCTGCATAAGGAGGCAGGTTGGGGTGGTGGAAAGGTCACCAAACACAAGACTATCTTCATGGAGTTTTGTCCAGAAGACCAGAATTCAGAACTGTGTTACACCAAGTAAACCTTAAGTTATTTAAAGGTATGCTGTCATCATGTTTTCCTTTCCTAAACCTAACTTACATGACTTTACTTACCTAACCCTTAAGAACCATGTTCTTTTCTCCACTAAACCTAACCAAAGTTAGTTGCCTAAACCTAACCTGCAAAAGTTACGTTAAGTATATACCTCTCGGATAAGTACGTAACATCATTCATGGGGCCCTAATTTCTTATATTATACAAATGGTTGTAGGTGACATCATATGAACCATTGTATGATAATACTTACGAGTATTTTATGTCATTCAACAAAACATGAAAATATGTTAAGCTTTAGACCTTATTTTAGGCATCTAATCAAAGCCCCATTCAAATAAACTACTGACTTCAAGATGAGAGAACTGGAGGGTCAAAATGCTTACTTATTTCTGTATTTTAGGACTCATTCCTTCACCACTGAACCAATAAAAGTTGACAAAATGCATATATGAAGTCTCTGCAAATTGATTTTCATTAAGTACTAAAATGAAACTCAAAAAAAAAAAAATGCTGAAAAGATGCCATCTAAAAACTTGCTTATTCTATACTTTGGTGCAGTGGAGAGTGTATATCGAGCCACAGTATATGCAATTAGTAGTTAATGGACTAAAACATGTGAAACTGCCGGCATGTTCCTTTAAAGAAAGATGAGTGCCTGCAGTTATTCCTATCCGCTGTACGTGGCGCTGGTTCATCCGACTATGAGAAAATGGACACTTGCACTCTAACGTCGCCTTTTACTGGGAGTGATTTAACTCGCCGTACTATCAGCAGCTTGGTAGAGCAAGCATCACCCACTGGAATCCTGTTATTTTAAATAACAGCTGCAAGGCCAGTGGAGCAGTTGAGTGTGTCGGTGAAGGCCACGAAGAAAGCTGAGAATATTTTAATGGATCCCACGCATCTCCACATGGAGTTTTAGCCCCCCTCCATGCTGAGAAACACCAGTACGCTCTTCTTCTGTAGAATAAAGAGATACAGGAGCTCAGTGATCCTTAAAGCTATATAGCTGCTGAACACACCGCTAACACCATTGACTCTCACCTCGTTTCTGCCGCATAAACGTGTAAACATCCCAGCAACAGTTTTAACACACATTTCCTCCGTGTCAAACAAGCAAAAACAATATGTACCGGCGTCTCAGGTTGCGTTACAAAATTATAATAGCTTGAGGGAAGATGGTAAAATGACAATCTAACCGGCAGGCTTCCCTCTCACCCAGCCTATTGAGAGCCCATTACATCGTAATCCTGAATGTGGGCTCTGACATCTCCGCTACCAGCATACGTGGGTGGAAAGGAACAAGTGAACAAAGGACAATGCGGCTTGTAATCCCGTTAAAGGATTAAAGGCTCGAGCACACACACACACACACACACACACGTGCACACACAGGAGACATGCACGTTTTGTTTGGGAGCATCCCTCTGACTTACACTTGTTCATTAACCCCCTCACTCAGGCTTAATACCATTACACCAACAACCTCAAACTCCTGTAACCTTAACTCGACCTCCATTCTCAACCTGAGCACGGAGCAGCCGATTTCAAAGCGTTGACCAAGAAAATACTTTTCTGAAGGGTTTTTCTCATCTCGGACATGGCTCGTCTATAAAAGGATGAAAGTACAAGAAAGCTCTTATTTTCTCACAAACAGACACACACACAACAACAGCGCAAACACTGATTCATACACAGTTTCAGCCCCTCAGGCTATGCACTTGACTTGTGGATGATCTCAGACGTTTTTCCGAGGCGTTTAATCAAATTTATGGCGCATTATTACACCGAAAGCAAACAGACGATGCGGAGAGACTGTAAATGCACATACGGAAAATGAAAAATAATGGGAAGCTTGCAAGTTTTTGTCCTCCCAAAAACAAACAAAACAACCTCTGTGCTGCAGAGCATTAAAGGGATAGTTCAGATTTTTTGAAGTGGGGTTGAATGAGGTACTTATCCATAGACAGTGTATTATATACAGTAGATATTCGTCCAACACGTAAGCTAAGCAATGTACTGCCACGTGCCCCGAAGCCATTACATCGCTCTCTTTAAAGCCAGACACCATAGATTCTCTTACTGTTAGTTAACGGGATGGTGCTTTTTGGTGGGTGGGGCTTAGCTTGAGGCAAAAAAATCGTAGCAAACTGTCGCTTCCATCCGTGTTTTCTATTCATCTGGATTGTGGAACTATTTTTTCAGCTGCCTCACACCCGTGTGTAAACTTCTGCTTGATCGTTCGTTTGACCCTGAAGCGTTATACACTCCAGCCCACTTGATGGCGATAATGCTCCTTTACGTGAGTGTCACCAACCGGCAGGAAACCATTGCAATGTAATGGGACACAGAAAGAAGCAGAAGAAGAAGGCTGGCGTTGTGTTCAAAGGCATCGTACTGCGAAGGTTGTTTACAAGCGAGTAATAATGGGCAAGTTTTGTGTGGTCAGCAACTGCAATGAGGCTTCCTATAGGAAATCAATGTATGGATGTATATCAATGTATAGGAAATCAATGCATGGACAAAATGTCAAATAAATCATCACGGAAACCACAGTTTGCTACGATTTTTATGTGGGAACATCAAGGAACACCACTGACCACTGGGTGAGTTTCATGGCTTTGAAAACCAATGTTTAAGGTGGTTTTAGGACAGATTTACACATGGCCATAGACAGCATTGTTAAGCCAGGCAGGGGAAAGACAAATTCTCTCAAATTGTCAGAGAAGAAGCAATCGTCAAGATTTTGGTCTTAACCACTCTATTTCACCATAAACAACCAGGAATGGGGCTCAAAGTGCAAAATACTGGACTGCTCCTTTAATACACATAAAGTTATTCACCCCTACAACAGGAAATGCATTTTCTGTAACCTGATCTGATCTTTTGAAGATCGTTCCCATGGTGCATAGCAGGAAAATGCAGTTTTCCCCAGATCTGTCAAAACATAGGGTACATTAATAAGCAACCATTTGGAGGACGAAGTCAATAAAATGACAGCTCCAACTTTCAGTGAGCTAATGTTAATGTTTTTTGTCAATGAAGTCTGGTGACTTTGATGAGACCATAGATAGAAACCAAACACTGACTATGGATGAGTACCCAATACAACCTGTGCTCAAAAAAATCTGAACTATCCCTTTAATCCCATCTTCCTTGCGATACGGTAAGAGCAGTGGTGTAGTGCAGGGTACACGCAGGTATTTTCTGACCCATCTACCTAGTAGTACACCTTTTTCATGAACTATCACTACACAACTGGGTCAGATTGAACAAAAACTAAATCAATTCCTTAATCCACACGCTGCTATCCTGTGGTGCTAATGATCAGACTTGATGCAAATAAGAGTGCAGGAGAGAGCTCCCGGTGCCTAAGGCGACAAAAAAATGAACCTTTGGAAGGGCTGCGGTGCTGTTTTTGTGACGAGAGGAGTGTATGTGGCTTCTTGTGACATTGCCGGGGGCAGCACTTCAGAAACTTCCACTTGAACTACGGCTCCCATAAGGGCCGACACCCAGCCGTTTCCGATTCAGTTTAGCTGTTCCAAAGATTTCCCATTTTGCAAAGATGTTTAGATCACGCCCGCTCGTGTTATACCTCCAAGCCATGCACTGCAACGCTTTGTTGGGTTTGTAAATGCAGAATGAAGTGCTCTTGTGAGTCGGCTTTTTCACTTATTCATGATCTCAATATGTTAAAGCAGGCAGCTTATCAATGCAGCCAAGAGCAGAACAAACTATGAATTATTAAAAGGCTATTTAGCCTGAATGTAGTTCTAATTTTGCTTTGCTGGTTATTGTGCTAAAGAATCGACTGGTAATCAGGTCAGTGCAGTCATCCTGAGATTTTAGCTTGTCGTCTTCATTTCCTTTGAGGTCATATTATTTTTTCAGAAGCTCTTGTACCTCTTTTTATCTCAGCTGACTCACTCTTTTTCTTTCCTTTTTATGTTTCTAATACATAAAAAAAAACTCAAGACGCTGACAATTTTTAGAAGAAACAACATGACACATTTGACTAAAACACCCAAACTCATCAAGCATATGCCGAAAACTGTATCATGTATCAAGTCACAAAGAAGTTCCAGCAATAAGCCACGTCCCCATCTGCTGTACAGATGGATAATATTCAAATTAAACACATAAATATGTCAAGCGTTGACATAATCCAACCAACAGCAGCAGCAGCATAATTAAACAATGCTTGTCTCAGGTTTGCTTGGCTTACCTAATGATGTCAGCAGGAATGGAGCATCGCAATTGGTCAACAGGAGATGAGTTAGAGGATGTGTAGAGATCCCGTTGGTCACACGGAGAGCACAGAGGACAAAAGGAGAGACATGAAAAGCTCATTAGCAAAAGATCAACACCAAATTGTAGGTTTTACGTCAAACAAACGTCGATGTTTTCTGGTTTTCAAAAAGAGGCTATGCTAAAGAGGCTAACGACCCACTATTCAAGCAAGTTCTCCTCAGATTGAGTCAAACCTTAAATACTATAATAATAAAGGTATAATCACTCCAAATAAACTCTGCATGATGTTTTGATGATGAAATCAGCACGAAATCAAGTCTTTTTGGGCATTTGCATATTAAACAGGAAGAAAATGACAATAGGCATATTTGGTGTCTGCATCAATGGTACATAGTGGCGCTTAACATTAACATAACACTGCTTATAGTACTTTGGGTCTCATTCACCAACCGTTCCAAAGATGATAAATGTCTTCTTAAAACCCAATTAACACAGTTTTCATGAGGAAACTTTCACTGACGTTTTCTTCTTTAGGATTTGTTCTTTGGTAAGAAAATTCATATCTCTGATTTTACAGACTGATATATCTACGTTTTTTCTATGAAATGGGCTACATGCTGAGTAAAAAGTAACTTTTCATGGCCTTTAAGTGAATCTAGAGCTGGAAAATGATTTAAATCTTTTAATTTATTCAGGCTATAAATCGTATTTATGCACACAGCATCGACAGAGAGGCCGATGTAGGGTCGGAGTGGAAGACACTTTGTCTGTGTTATATACATCTTGTGTATGAAAGGTCAGTGTTGTTGCTGCATTTTGTTAAACTGATCAGTTGCCTGCATCCAGACGCTGTCTCAGTGTCACAAAGTAGACTACAACTACCAAGAAGAACAGCGACGTGCTGCGACCCACCTCACACACAAACTAGCAGCGCAGCAATGGATTGATTCATCTCACAGACTGATTTAGTGTATATACAGTACATGTATACATATAGACTGATGTGGCACTGTAGACTAATGGACAGACAGATTAAACGGAGGAGCAGCTCTGTCTCTCTTAATGTTGCTGGAGAACTTCTGAGTGAATGAGCGGGACGGAGCTGTACGGAAAGTGTTAGAGAGGAAAGATGAACACCAGTATGAGTTACGTAACATGACCTGACCCTATATTGATATAAATGTCTGTCTGAATTTACATCTTGCTTGAAAATGTATCATATATTGTACAAAGTCGTTATCTCGCCCAGCCCTACTCAGAATTCTTGAGGTTTTCGGAGTTCGGCACTCAACAGTCGTCTTTAGACTTTCATTTGGGCCTTCTCGATTCATTTGTCTCTTCAGTTTCTGCATGTGTGCACACAGCCTTGTGGTCTCATGTCCGTTTGTGAAGACTGACGGGGCGTTTACCTATTTAAATCAGGATCGACTGGCACAGGCTTTCAACTTAGGAACACAACGGGATTCATCATTACAAGAAGACGTGTAAACAATTCTGCAGTTGAAGAACACGTCGTAGATTGTCTTAAGAACAAATTTCAGGGATGTTGGTGAATGGCACCCATCATTTTTAGAGAAATAATATGACATTGTAGGGTTGACAAATTAAGCTCAGTCTCTTGCTTTAATGAATCAACACTGCAGTGAGATAGCAATATTTGGGAAAATTGAACTATTGACCAAATATGAAAGTAAAATAATACATTTTGTTCTGATTCTGTAATGAAGCAGTCAAAAGATTAAAGTAAGCATTAGGCACCAGGCAGCAGTGGAGCTATTCATATATAAAAGTAAAGTCAGTAGGAAGGCGTTGTTGCCAACTGTCACTGTCACCGACATTAGCCAAAATTTCCATTTCTCTCCCCTAAAAGAAAAAACATTCAGTTTACTGTCGACTGAAATGTAAATGCATCATTAAAGCTGCCTAACTGAAATGAAAATCCGACAGTGGAAACAGTAAGCCGGGTAATTTCATAGAGATCTGGCTTCAGTCTGCGGTGAAGCACTCAAACCACGACAGTAAAACAAAGTTCACTCGAATGTTCAGACAGTTCAGACAAACATTACATTAGTCGTCTGCAGAGTCCATTTCAAATTCACTGTCACTGGAGCGTGTCCAACTTGTGTCTCCCCTTACAAATTAGAGCCTCAGCCTTGTTTACTGCTTTAATACAGAGTTTTCTGAAATATTGATGGAAAAGTCCCACATAGTGACTCCTGTTTCTGATTGTAGTTTCACTCCGAGTTCCTAAAGGCATCCACAAAAAGGGAGTTTCAGTCATATAACATGCATTTGGTCTTCTACCACTGATTTTTAGACTTTTGATATGATGTGAATTCCCCCAGAAGATTTAGTTCTGCAGGTATTTGAAAGAATTTGCCAGTTTCAAAACAACATTTCCTCTGAATTATCCTACCGAGGCCTCGTGTCATTGCTCTTTTCATTCCCATCACCATTATCTCACTGAGCTGTGCTTCAGCGTTCACAAAACGGCATCAATCACACGACAAAATCAACGCGTATTACTTCCCAATAACCTCAAAGTAGAGCCTGACATCGAACATGGATTCTTGAGGGACGGACATTATTACAATGTGTCATCTGGACCGGGATCGGGATGGGAAAATCAAGCCTCGGGGTCAGATGAGAGTCGGGGAGAATTTATACCAGCTCCATCACAGTTGTTTTATATGCCACAGCTGTCTCAGAGCAGGGCGGTGATGTCTGATTATCTCCTCAACATAAATCCAGGAAATCAGTTTCACGATCAGCGTGAGCAATTTTATTTTCTGTTTTCAGTGTCAGAGTTTGAATTACATCCATTTCCAAGCATGATTCATATTAAAATTTGAATATAAGAAGTCTTCGTGAAACTAATGCAACATGTTGAGAACTACAGTCGACCAAAATCCACACTGCCGAACTAGAAATACAAGATATACTGTGGACCAAAGACACATTTTCCTCCACATATACAATGCTGTAGAGCTTCGTGAATAACTTGAGCTCAATATGGTGATGTGTAAAATTATGCACATAATAAATCAGCCTTATTAAGAGAAGGTCTTCCTGCTCTCCTGCCTCTTCCTCTTGTCTCACTTAGCTTTTCTCTGCTGCTGTGCAACCCCTACACGTCTTTGTTCAATTTTAATTTCGCACTTTAAGGACTTCTCAGCCATGTTGGATTATAAATTGACAATTTCGTGATGACTTGGCACCCTCCACCCACCGAGGACGAGCATGTGATATGATCAAAAGCTCCAGGACAGCTGCTAACACGACCTTGTGGAGAGATTGTTTCATCTGCTGCTGTTTCCAAGGTCAAAAATAAACCTTTAATGCAGTGGTTCTTAACCTTTTCAGTGCCAGGACCCTTAATATAGGTCACAGACCCCCGTTTGATAATATTTTGCTTCAGGGACCTCGATCTAGAAAGATTTTTCTTTGCCAGATGCAGTTAGGGCCACAATTCTATAGTTGTCAACGACAGGTGAGGAGATAACTGTGAAACCTATGATTGGAAAAGTCATCGGGCCCACTTCTATAATGGATTAAACAGTGAAAATAAACTGTTCCCTATTTGTACGGGAACCCCATGAACAACAAACTCTCAATCGGACCTTGTCACATATCACTATTTGGTCGTTTCCATGTCCACATTTGACGCTGGTGCGTTGGTTGTTGACGTTCTGGGATGCTGTATCAAGTTCCGCCTGTTACACACATTGTCTGTTTTTTAGAATACACTTCTGTTTTCACAGAAAATGTACAGTTTGCGGTCTCTTTCAATATAAATGCACTACGTTGGTGCAATTTCCTTTAAGAACAAACACGCAGTTATATGCGCCAACAAGGACACATGGTTGGGTTAAGGAAAAAAGAACAGGATTTGACTTTGCAATCACATGGGAAAACTTTACATCCATTTGCATTTTTGATTTTTTTTTTGGTATGGCTCTGTTCTGCCTTTCCTTGGCCTACGCAGAAAGCCTCAGGCACAGATAGAGCACCTCTCCACCCTTCCGAGCGCCTACGTGGAAAGCCGTAAGGCAGAGAGAGCACCCCTCCCTGCCCTTCCATGCGTCTACGTGGAAGCCTCAGGCAGGGAGAGCAGCAGCAAAGACCCGCTGAGAACAGAACAGAGCAGCATCCATGACAAACATAAATGACATTAATAAGTCAGAAACAGCATGAGAAGGTGGGTTGCAAAGCAGCTGGCAGAGGAAGCAGCAACAGTAGGCAGGCCAGAGCAGTTTAAATAGGCCGTCTGAAAGAGATTCGCCAATCGGTTGCATAGAAAGGAATCATGTGATCTATCAGCTGACTGCCTTCCATCAATCAGCTGCTCCATCAGTTGATTGGACTGTTTGAGATCAGCTGATGGAGCTGGGATGTGAGCTGAGCTTGACATTGTGTCCTGCCTGAACTAACAGAATGCTCAATTTTCGTCACACCTTATACTAAAAAGCCACGATTCTTTCCGAGACTACTGTACCAAGAAAATCTCATACCGTTGCAACCCTTTTGTCGACTGGATGAAATTTTACTGTTCAATTTATCAGACATGCATCTCTGTATTTCTTTGGAAAATGGTGAGTGATACCCTAAAATTTGCTTCTGATCCCCTACCAAGTAATACAGGGCAATAAATGGTAACACTGATATCAAAACCAAAAAAGCAGAGACTGTATTTCCATGTATGGGCGAGCAGTGAGCCATGATTTATGAAGCGAATAACCAGTCTGCTAAATTAACAGTCAATGATGACCAATTACAGTTTCGAAATTTAACATTAAGCAGTGCTGAGGATCTGATTTGACTAACACTAACCCAATATACGTGAACACTGCCAGCCTAAACCTCACTGAAAAGACTCTGCCAATGAACTCTGTCTCTGTTATTGGGGTCTGGATGTTGAGGCATTTCCGTTTTCATCACTTCTTTTCTTTTGTAGCTCCAGATTCTGTTTCTCGTGTTTCCTTTTTGGTTTTTCTCTCTCTAGTTAGAGTGACTGCTGTAGTGCACATTCACGGCAATGGAACATTGTTTACACAGACAGTTTTACTCTTAAATATAAATGGGCACAATGCGGATGAGAAAAACTGGTCCTTTTTTTGTTATCAACCCCATTGACACTAGAAAAGATCATAAAAACGAAAACTTGGCATATGTAGTATTGATTTTTTGGTATCGATCATCTCACCCACATTGGAAAAGTACAGCCTATAAAATAAAAGAAATTTGTGTTGCGTGCACATCTGAGGAGACTTTGGGGCTTCAAGGTTCAGAAGGACCAAAAAGGTACAGTATGTGTATTTATAGTGAGTTTAAATTGTGTACTGTAGTGAATTATTATCAGCTGAACACACTGGGAACAAGCAGATAATGTGTAACACAGGGATAACTTCCCCACCCTGCTCTAAGTGACAGCTAGAGTCCCCACCGAAACACCGCAAGGTCTTACTCGCTGCTGTGATCCTTTATTGCTCGTCACCCCGAGCGAACCCACGTGTCAAATACAGAAGAAAAAAAAACACATCTAAAATGATGCCTCTTTTCACCATTGACTCCACTTCTTGACAGGATAAAGCCGTGGATGTAAGCCCCACTTCAAAGTGCGGTGTAAGGGGTGTGAGCTTTACATTCTGTTAATCTGACCTGTGGGCACCGCTTTAGCCACTAGCTCTAATGTTAATCCTTTGACTGTGCTGCTCTTCTATCTGGCTCCCACTCTGCACTACACGGTCCACAGAGCCTGGTGTCAAAGGGATGCTGAACCCCCGAGACATTTTAAGTCGGCTTGTTGTTGTCGGAAAACAAAGTCAAACACAGACTCACTTGTTTCTCCGAGATATAATCAGGGGGGGAATTCACCAAAGAGCCTTTATTTTTAGGAGAAATTGCCCTAGAGATGTGGAGGTTTAGCAAGAACTGCAGGCACTCAAGGGGGGTGGGGCTGTTTGCACTCTGTCACAACAACCATACTGACACTCTCTGCTCATCGCTTAGTGTTGGAAAGCAGCCCCGGGATGCCACATGGAGAACGTCTGGCTGGGTTGACCTTACAGCCTCCACTTTTTCACAACAACAATCGATTTCTAATAGGCTTTCTGTCGGCATTAAATGGTTTTTATGTTCACTTTAGCGACGTAAAAGACACTTGCACTATGGTCAGAGCGCTTCACCAACAAAGTGATCATTTCTATATCAATTACTCACCCAGTGTTATGTTCAATTCATGAAGAAAACTACTTTCCTCACGTGCCTCCATGGTGAGCAAAGAACCCAAAAACAGCAAAGACGCTTCAGGTACTAAAGTCAGAGGGGGCAAAACATCTGTTTACAGACTTTCACATGACTAATAGGAGTAGCACACATGAGAAATCGCCTGCTTGTGCATTCCGTTGAGTAGCCCGTGTGTGCAAAAAGGTCTTCATTAGTAAGGTTTCGGAAAACTGCACGAGCATGTTGTTTTTGGATTCTTCGTTCACTGCTGAAGCCAGAAAAACTGTTTCTTCAGAAATCCAATGTAACAGCACATGTAACTGACGTACAAAAATCATACTGAGGGAGAAGTATTACTTTGGAGAATAAGGTGCCAGCTGGGGGCAGCTTTTTTATTCGTGTTAAAAGGGAATGTAGCTTTTAGCTTGTGGTTTTTGTGTTGCTACACGCCTCAAGTTTCCGTGTTCTAGGCACCTGACATTTTTGCCGGAGCGCTCTGAACCCCTTGAGTTGAAAAAACTTCATCTCAGAGGGAAAAAGCACCCTGTGTCATTTCTTTTTTACCACTGTCTAATCGGATGATTTGAGAGGCCGACCTCCTGTGCTGGTCACAACAACAAGTTTACAGTTGGTAAACAATGGAGGGGAAACTGGTGGTAGTGGTTGTTGGATACCCAGAGCAATACAGCCTGACGATAGACAGCAGGTTGTCAAACTGCCCCCGAGTCATCCTAAAATATGCCTGGAAACGGCCATCATCGAGGAGAAGCTCCTGGACCAACTGGGGGTACTCCCCTTATCCAACTTTTTTTTAGGGTCTCATTTATATATTTATCTATTTAATCTTCATTTAACCAGGAAGTCCCAATGAGATTGAAATCTCTTTTCACAAGACCTGGCCAATGTAGCAGCCAATCAAAATACATTTAAAATGCAATAAATACAACATATAATACAAAAATCCACAATGAAACAACAACTATTCGAACATAGTTGCCTCTCAAGAAAAACAAGCACATGTCTCTAACACCACATTCTTTATGATGCCGTTAAATTCATCAAGGGATGTAAGTGTTTCTAATTTTAGATCTCATATACACACACAGATCTCCATTCCCCTGTGCCCAACAAAATGTTTGCTGATAGCCTCTCACCCTCAACTGGAGCAACAGCAAGTACCCTCTGCCTGTCCATTTCTGATTACTGTGGAATAAATAAAATGAAATAAGTAAAAGGTATACTGATTACATGGGAAGGTTAGGGTAAGGACCTTAGGTTAATTAATAACCTGATGCTCTATGTTGTGCTTAACAGCTGGAGAAGTAATAACCCGTGTAGCATCCTTGTGCACACAGTAAAGGAAACTACTGCATTGTACGCCATAGCCTGAGATTCAGCAGGCGCTGTCACTGTACAGTCATACATAAAACTGTCATACCCTAGTTAATTGGATCCATGTCGCACAGTGTAGCTGCGCTAAACTTATAAGACAGCAAATAAGCATATTTCCAAAAATGGCAAACTATTCCTTTAAGGATCGACAACAGCTTCCTGGCATTCATGTTAGTTAGTGTGAATATGTCAGACTCCATTATTAAAAATAACATCCCTAAAGAAGGCTCCATCACAACAGCGTTTATCCAAATTAAAAACCAGCTAGTCCACTGAAGCACATGAAAACCTCCATGCAGTGATGCTGACATGCTCCAACAGTCTGTTTGTGCGTAATCCCTGAAGTGTCATAGATGATACATGTAAGCTCTGCTCACCAACTCAGTTGTATAGCTGCTGGCTCAATGTTCGCACATGAATGTTTTATCATATCAAAGCGGCTTGAAGGCCTGATATTCCACTGTATCATTTCCAGCTCTCTAAACGACCTCAATTCCTGAAGAGTTTGGGGTTTTTAATGTACTGTAAATGCCTGGAGTCACAGTAGTTATGATCCTTCCATCTCCCCCTCTCTCTCTCACACACACACACACACACACACACACACACACCATTTTAATGTGGCCTGGCATTTGCTGCAAACATTCATCCACATTCCCAGTGAACGATGTGGCTGCCGTGACAACCTGCATAGACATGAAAGACGGTGATGGAGCAGGACTTGAGCATCTCGGCAAAGGATTAATCCCTGGTAGCTGCCACACACACCAAAAGCAAAGCCACAAGTGCACACACGCCTCCACACGCACCCACACTTTGAATATTAATGTTGGAGTGAAAGAGGCCGCTGATGCAGGTGGAGGAAGGTGCACGCACACAAAAAACGTCTCCCTCCTTATAGCCTTTCTGTCACTGTTAGAGAAGTCCAGGAGAGGCTGAGTGAAACTGCTCGCTGCTGACTATGGGAGAAACATAAGCTCGTCTATGTGTGTGTGGGGGTGGTGTTATCCATTTCTGTGTATAGACAGGAAAGCTAATACCAGCTAATGAGATAGCAGTTAGCTGCAGGGTCGTCCAGCCGCTTGGGCAGTGTGACACCCGATAAAATTGCAGAGGACAGGAGGGTGGTAGCCGCAAAGGAAAGGGTGTGAAGTGTGAAACGGACAAGTCGATACAGGAGCCACATCCGGCAGTGTGTTTCGTGCACTTAAGTATCGAGAACGTTGCAGATAGGCGACAAGTGACGGGAAAAAACAACATTAAGTGCCTCAGTGAAGTGTTGGGTCAGTGTGAAGGGCCAGTCAGTGACCAATCAGGTCTAGAGGGGGAGATTGTCAACTCCCATCAGGACAGAAATGTTTCATGATGGGGTAAAGGCACCTAGATCTTTTCTCCTCTTTGCACCTCGATCCAAAATGTACCACTTGCTAAACCTCTCTTCTCTGAAAAGACATTATCCAATCAAAGCTTAACAGTCAAGTTAAGATTTTGATTTCCAAACATAATGAAGCCAAAACATTCAAGGCTCTTGTGATTTTTATCTCCTTTCCGAAAACAAAAATACAAGGACACTGACGACAGCAGGCCTGGCTAGCAAGATACCAACAGCAGAGGGGTAGAGTTAGCACATTACACCAATCTACATCATAATATGGGGCTCCAGGTCACACAATACATCCATACATACATTGATATTTTCAGGGCTTGACACATTTACTGCTACGTTTCAGGATTAACACCAGTCCCAGATGCTACTAACTGCTATTATTTTTGGATAACGTCAGCAGCTTTGTCCTGCTCTTTATTACATTTGGAGAAATTTAACCAAGATGACTGTTAAACACATTGTTTTGTCCTCATGTTCACAGTTTCTTGTCGTGTAAAAGGGGAAAATATTGTTTAAAACTTTAGCCCCATACAGAGTTTTGAACCAATTTATAGAGTTAAAAGGTTAGGTCTGTATTTTTAACCCTTTTCGGTCCTATTTTCTCATGTTTTTTGTGACTAAGGGTGATTTCACATCTGGTTTAGTTCTGTTCAAGCAAACTCAAATTTGTTGTCCCCCTAAGTGCGAGACCTTCTTGAAGTGGTCTCAGTCCGGTTACAAATGAACTCTGGTGCGGTTGGTTTGTGGTGAGAATGTGTTCCGACCTGGATCTGAACCAACTGCAGTCACATGACACATTGTTTGGGTTAAACATGAGCATGTTACAGTCCTGGAGGATTATTAATGTGCGCCTCCTCCTGTACTGCCTTAATATGCACATTCAGCACATCCAATGCATCAAAACATTGTTTTCTAGTTGGAGCCGCGCCTCGTTTTCAAACTGTATGCTTTGACTCAAATGAACAATGACAGCAATATAGTCCACGATGAGCAGCGCTAAAATCAACCTGCGTAGTTGTCCCTCCATTGTGACATTAGAAAGTGTCACATTTATCTTGACAGTGTACTCTTCTTCAACGTTTTCTTTACTTCCTGGATTTTTCCCACATGGAGATTCTGACCAATCAAGAGCAGCTTTCTCGCACAAGGCGTTTGATCTGGTCCGCTTGTAAATGCTGCCGTGAGAACATGAACCAACTCTAGGTGATTATGCAACTTTGTAACAAAATTAGCTCTTAAATCCTATTTGTCTAAGCAGAAACAGCCCTGATATCACTCTTGACAAATTCACCAGAGTCCACTTAACTAAACAGTAATTTTATCATTGTGATGGGAATTGATTAGATTTCATTGATACTAATGCTGTTATCGATTTCGCTCATTGGTCCAGTTCTTCATTGATTTCCTGACTGATTCCTGCAGGCTGTTCTCACAAATGTCTGTATGCTTTCCAATGAAAAGCAATGTACCCAATTCGACATCCCATGTATTTTGAAAGGCTGCGATTACGTGATCAATGCACTGACGGCAGTAAACATGGAAGCAGTCCATGGCGGTTGTGGTGGAAGCTCTGTCACAAAAAAACAGACTTTTAGCCAGAACTTTGAGTCATTTTAAGGTACGTCCTACCCATGCTTCCTTTCCTAACCCTAACCACAGTAACTTCAATTGCCTAAACCTAACCTCTGCAACTTTACATTAATTACGCAACTGCACATTCAGGACATTGCGTCATTCATAGGGCGCAAATTCGTAGGATATCATAAGAACCATTCTAATTAGACAACCTTAATTCCTAATCAACTTTTAGTGTGCAAAAAAAGTAGGCCAAAACAGTTTTTTGGAATCAGCTCAACTATTTTATCGTCTCTAAGTCTGAACACAGAGTTGAATTAGAGTAGAGAAAAGGCATGCAGGTGACACAGCATGACACTGATGTTACTATGACATAGAATATTTAGCCTTAGTAATGGAAAGCAGTGGCACTCTTGCATAGTTTCAAATACACGGTATTCCTGAAATCCAAGCCTGTGTTGCATAGAAAGATGTTTAGCATCATGTCATTGCCTTGCAATGTACAACTGTCAGAAAAACATGCCAGCATCAATAAGGAATTGATAAGCTTGGAGGCATAGAATTTCGATGGATCGGACACTTTGGAACCGGCTCTCGATTCCCATCCCTATCAATCAAAGTCGACAGACACAATATAAAACTAGCATAAACCATCTTGGCTGATCAACCCTTAATTCACCCAGTTAGAAAATATGCAGCTCTATACACACTATGGAATCGACGGTGGTGATTTCAAAGCTGTTTCTGGTTAAACAACAGGGATCTTACACTGTAACAAAAAGGTGTATCTCTGTAGGGATCTTTTCCATAATGCCAGACACCTATAATAACAAACACAAACACTTTTAGTGGACGTTAAGTGATGGTGGGAACATGCCTGAGAGGTTACACTGCAGCCTGTTGCGCCGTACTGGACCAGTTTCAAAAATGGCTGCTCCAACTATTCATTTGGACACAAAAACACGGGAAAATAGGATTCAAGCAAAGAATGTAACCCTCAACTGCACTTAGCAGGTTGGCTATAGCTAATATTATCTAATAAAATCAGTGTCTAAATAACAAAGGAGCAGCTGTTCTCTACTATTGTCTGAAGTGAAGGGTTGTTATTGTACATTTTGAGTCGTAGATCTGTCACCAGCCTTGACAGGTGTAGCAGAGTGTTAACTGCTTCACTGTATCGTGCACCTATAGAAGCATCTGCATGTTTCTTTACTCAGGTATTTATTTATTTTTTAATCTGTCACCCTTCTGTAGCTCCACACACCCCCACCAGCTGCACTCCCCCCCTGAACTGCCACCTCCTGTTTCCACCTCACCCCTGTCTCTGCATGCTCTGTGCCTTTCTAAGCAGGCAGCCGGCACGTGCTGCAGCCTCACTCCCCTGGATAGCGGCCCCATTATAAACAGCCAATGACATTTCCTTCGCACAAGCCTGGCATTTAGTTTGATGGATTTATTGACATTTGCTGTTATATTCTTTCTATACTACCAGCTTGCCGTGGCTCTTTAAGAACCCGTTCACAGGTCTGACCCCATTCCAAATCCTTCCACTGCGATGTATTCTGTGTCCCTTCAATCGGATTCTGCGTGCATGTGTGTTTTGATAAACAGCAACGTTGTGCGGCTGCGAGGCGGGTAAGCCCACGGGGCCGCGCATCAGAATGCAGAAAAGGCTTTGCTTGTGTGACTGCGTGCATACTGAGGTGTTGCTGCTGCCGCTGTGTCGGTTTATAGATATTTCCAAAGCATAGACTCATAATTACAGCGTATTTTGATTATCGTGAAAGCATAAAGTCATAATGGAAGTTGTATTTCAGGGAAGGGGCCAGCTTGAATAGCAATAAGCTGTGAATCTAATGGCCTCTGAAGAGAAGACATAGAGTCCATTAATTAGTTTCCTCGCTGTGTAACTTGAAATAAAGAGACGCGAGGGGAAGATCTGAGGTATTGGTAGCTAATGTGGCAGAATTAGCCGACCAGCATCTATCAGGTTTGGCTCGTGTCTCTCTTCTTATGTGTGTGTGTGTGTATCCAACCACAGTAGGGGTTGGTGTTAGAAAGAGAGATGTCCTTAATGAGAGAGCTGCAGGCGAAGACACACACACATACACATGCAAAACATCCTCTATCAGTGCTGCTGTCTCACCTCATTTTGCTTCTTGCTGCCTTCTGTCTATGTTTATTTGGCTGCGGCCCTTTGAATCGGCCCCTGTGTAAAACCTCCCCATCACCCGCTGCTGCTCGCTTTCACTTCCAGCTTCCTGGGCAAAATTAAAGCAACACCTGGACGTTTTACAGCATATGCTACTACAGTTTTACTGGGTTGTATTTCTTCCATCAGGTCACCGCCAAGTTATGGGGGAGGACGTTTCTACATTGGATCTGTGGAGGCTCAGAAAAAAAAATAGCTCAGACTCAACTAAAATTACCACACAGCAGTTGTATACCTCCGCCCACCAGTCAAGTTGCAGTTACAGTTTACATCTATGCCTGTCCAGACTCATATGTAACCATGACAGCAGACAGTGCCCAAATATGGATGTTGCTGCAAAGAAACTAAAATTTCTAAAACACAGATGCTTCACACACATTCCCCATCTGGCTAATTAGAAGATGTACACTATCAGCACAGCTTCAAGATGGACAACCAAAATGTTTCACCTCAAAATCATTTTTGCAGAGCATTATAAAGTCACATTGCAGTTAACCTTTGACCTTTTGGATATAAAATGTCATCACTCCATCATTTTATCCTATCAGACATTTACATGAAATTTTGTCACAATCAGCATATGAATTATTGAGTTATTGCCAAAAACATATGAGCATCAAATTCTAATTTGTTCATCAGTAATTCCATCTGTACGTTTGTGCCAAATAAGAAGATATTCTCTCAAGGTGCTCTTGTGATATTGCACTTACAAGAATGAGATGGATACAAGCTCACAATGACATTGACCTTTGAGAATTAATCAGTTAATCCGTCAGTCCAAGTGTCCAAGTTCATTCCCTCCATGAGGGTGAGCTTAAAATGACCTTGACCTCTGCTGACAAAAATCTAATCAGTTCATTGTTGGTCACATTAATGGACGTTTGTGCCAAATTTAAAGAAATTCCCTCAAAGCATTCTCAAGCCTCAATGTTCATTAGAATGACACAGACACAAGGTCACCATGACCATGACCTGTGACCACCAAAATTTAGTCAGTGCATTGTTGAGTCCAGATGTAGTTTGTGCTAAATTTAAAGATATTCCCTTAAGATTGTCCTGATATATTGCACTCACAAGAATGAGATGGACGCAAGGCCACAATGAGCTTGACCTCTGAGCTTTGATCCCCAAAACTGAATCAGTTCATCCTTCAGTCCAAGTGGCAATTGTGCCCAAATTGAAAAAAAAAATTGCTTAAGGTTTTCTTGAGATAATGCATGTCTGACAGCGAGATAGAAGCAAGATCAAAGTGACCTTGACCTTTGACGACCACAAATCTAATCAGTTAATCATTGGGTCCATGTGAACATTTGGGCTGAATGTGAGGAAATCCCCTCAAGTCATTCTTAATGTATCGTGTTCACAAGAATGAGATGGACGCAAAGTCCCTATTACCATGACCTCTATTCAGTGCATTGATGAGTCCAGATGGATGTTTGTGCCACATACCAAGATATCCCTCAAGGTGTACTTGACATATAACACGCACAAGAATGAGATGGACGCAAGCTCAAACTGACCCTGACCTTTGATGACCAAAATCTAATCAGTTCATTGTTGGGTCAAAGTGGACCTTTGTGCCAAATTCAGGGAAAGTCCATGAATATATTGTTGAGATATCTCATTCACCAGAATAGGACAGAGAGATGGACAAGCCAAAAACACAATGCCTCCAGCCACAGCTCTAGCCAGCACTGAGGCATAACAACAAAAGCTCCCTTTTTGCTTTTGTGAGCACTCACTGGATAAAAAGCTGCACGCTAAAAATTGCTAACAAGGCATTTTCCATTTGATACCAAACATATACTCTTATCCCGACATTGTGACAAGAGCAAAGTGAAGAAAAATACATTTTTTAAATGTCAGAAATGTCACTGAATCACGACTAATGAGCCCTCATTCTCCTCTTTCTCACACAATCTAAAATAGCTGCTATCTCTGCAATGTTTACACAGAATATTCCAATCAGATCTGAATGTGGAGTAAGGCAGGACACATGGGACGGGATCCAACACGGAGAGGCAGAGCGGAACATGATTGCACCCACTCCTAGTTTTTAGTCCGAGCCACTTTTATCTGGATTTTTAATAGTGAGAGTTTTACATATGAGGTCATTTTTCCCATCACGGCAGAAAGACCTGATAACTTTGCAACGCTAACAGGTATTTGAAGGTTAAAGGAGACTGGGAGCGATGTACCTCCGTGGCTTATGTGTACGTTGAGGACAACTAGTCCCTGGGGAGTGGAAGGGCATTGTTCTGTCGTAATAAAGCAGAGCCGGAGCAGGAGAAAATGACAGGAGGGAGGAAGAAATAGAGAGCTAGTAAAAAGTGAAATGTTGGAGACTGACAAGACAACAAATCTGGGAATGGCGCACAAATAAAAAAAGGAGGGGAATTAAAGATGGGACGATGACAGAAAGCAAATAGCTGACAAAAGCACGCGCAGGAGGTGAAATTAAACAAAAGACGTGATGGAGGGAAAGCAGGAGAAAGGTTGTGGACAAGAGAGAAGGCAGGGATAATATTAGAAACAGGTCAGTGAGCATCACTCCTCTCCCCCCTTACCCCGTCTTCCCTTCCCCCTTTTCCACCACAGGCACCGATGCTGTCAAACCAAACTACAGCACACCTCCATCTCTCCACCCTGTCTTCATTTCCTTGCCCATCTTCCTCCTTTTTTTCATTTCTCTTCCTCAATTCTCCCCCCGCCCCACCCTCCCCTTCAGTCTCTCAACATCAGCCTCTCCCTCATGAGCTGTGAATATCAAAGACGCTCCGTCCTGGCACCCTGCCTACACCTGCCTACCAAACTGCTTCCTCTGTGCCTTAACTTCATGCTGCCTGAGCGGCCGTGCTGCGCCAACGTGCCCTCACACCAAGGTCAAATTGTACCCCTGCGGACACATATCTTTTACAACTGCAAATTAATCTTTTGACTAATCATTTAGCCTGTGAAATGTCAGAAAATAGTGAGCAGTGCTCATCACAAGTTCCCAGAGGCCTAGGTGGCATCCTTGAACAGGTTTTTGCATTTCAAACTGTCCCAAACATATTTACAACTCAATCACCAGAAAAATATTGTTTGCATTGTACATTTCTACAAACTACTGATACGATGCACTTGTAAATTTTGTAGCAGATACGTTGAAACTTTTCTCAGCAATGCTGCGGTGAATGTGTGGTTAGGTTTAGGAGGAAAAGTCTTGGTTTTGTTAAAGAAAAGATTATGATTTGGCCTGAAACACTTACATTTGGTGGCACTGATTAATCCATGATGGGTCAATAAAAGCATCCAAATTTGGTGGCTTAATGCTGCTTGGAAATGCTGCACTGTGTCAATAAAAACTGTGCTGCAAATGGGGCCGGGAAACACCACAATGTCCCACAAGAAAGGCCCAGATTCGGTGCCACAGAGGCTACAGGTAAACACTGTGCTGTGTTGGTGAAAAACACCCAGGTATGGTGCCTCAAACACTGCTAGGAAACACTGCCATGCTTTAGAAAAGAACACAGCTTAGGTGGCATAAACGCTGCTGGGAAATGCTGCAATGCCCCACTAAAAAAAATCAATGTTTGATGCCACAAATGACGCAAGGAAACGCCACAATGGTCCACAAAAACACTTAGGTTTGGTGCCAAAAAGGTCACTGGTAAACACTGAGACACGTTAAACGCCACTAGGAAACACTGCTATTGCTGGAAGAAAAACATCCAGGTTCAATGCCACAATTGCTGCTGGGAAACACTGCAATGTGTCAGAAAAACACACAGATTTGGAGCCACAAATGCCGCTGGGAAACACTACAATGCCCCACTAAAAACATCAATGTTTGGTGCCACAAATGACACAGGAAAACGCCACAATGTCCTTCTAAAAACACCAATGTTTGGTGCCACAATGGCTGCTGGGAAACGCTGTGATTGGCAGTAAAAAACATCCAGGTATGCTGCTGAGAAAAGCTGCAATGCCCTCGGAGTGCTGCTAGGAAACATCGTGTCAGAAAGAAAAACACCCAGATTGGATGCCATAAAAACTTTTGGGAAAAGTCACAATGTCCCACAGAAAAAGGCCCAGAGTTGGTGCCACAAAGACCTCCGGGAAACACTGCTATTGTTGGTAAAAAAACACCCAGGTTAGGTGCCGCAAACACTGCTGGGAAACACCCCAATGTGTCAGAAAAAAAACACAGATTTGGTGCAACAAATGCTGCTGGGAAACGCTGCAATGCCCCACTAAAATCACCACGATTTGGTGCCACAAATGATGCAAGGAAATGCCACAATGTCCCACTGAAACACCAAGATATGGTGCTGCTGGGAAACACTGCAATGTGTCAGAAAGAAAAACACCCAGATTTGGTGCCACAAACACCGCTGGGAAATGCTGCAATGCCCCACTAAAACCACCAAGGGTTGGTACCACTAATGCTGCTGGGAAACTTGTGCAATATATCGGTCCAAAACACCCCAATTCAGTGCCTCAAAAAAAGGGGGTTGCCAAAAACAACTGGTTGTTGTCTGTTGGTCTTGAACAGTGGCAAATGGACCGGATGTACAAGCACATTCACCCATTCATGTACAAATTCACACACTGGTAGCCAAGGTTACCGTACAAGGTGCCACCTGCTACTTGGTAACCACTCGCACTCACACACTGATGAAACAGCCACTGGGACCAATCTGGGGTTCAGTATCTTGCTTAAGGATACTTGGACATGTGGGCTGGAGGAGCCAGGGATTGAGTCAAGATCATCTGATTAGTGGATGATCTACGCTACCTCTAAGTCACAGACACCCAACAGTGGTCTGCAGCTTGGCATCTATCATCCCTTCCACCTCAGCCATTGTAATTGTAACTTTAGAAACGTTGATCAAGGAGAGGATATGATATGCAGAAAGGTATTTTCGACATGAGGCATATGTTTGTGCAACTCCGTCACGATGGCTTCACACCTGACTACAAATCTGCTTTCTCCATCTTCTGTGACCGCCATTGTCGGTGACCGTCACATCTGCTTAAGTAGCTCATGAAAACAATGCCACGACCATGAAACGTTTACAGTCGGCCGGCCTCTCACCTGATTTTCTCCAACGCTAACACAGACCATCCCCACATGAGTCATCCTAACATCCTTTCCACATCTGCTGTTAGTGTGTTGCGTTATCCCTCCCATATTTGGCACACTTAGCTGCACTTCATTACAGTTTGGGGAGATTTTGAACAGGTGTTGTGCTGCTATCTAACCCTGATTGAAAACTTTTCTCTCACCAAGGGGTATTAGTTGGATTTTTAACTGCCCGGTATGAAGTTTAAATTCATAAAAAAAAGGGGGCAATATTGATCTCACATCTGCAAATGACTACCTGGTGTCCTGGAGCGAAAGAGGAGATATCAGGCAATGTTTAGAAAGGCAGTGCTTTTTTAATCGTGTCTGCTAACGCACAAAGACAGATCCTTGAGAAAATATATTTATTTATGTGGTGGATATTGAAGGCAGCAATATGAAGGGAATGAATAAAAAAGGAATGCAGTTAGGCTGAACAAAAAAATGATAAGTGTCCTTGCAAATCTGTCACCGTGGTATTTCTTAGCACATCTGAGAGCTGAAGTTAAAATCCACTTTTATATATGCTTATGTTGTAATAAATCATCAATTTAAAATGATCAGTTCACTCTGAAAGTGGTTTTGTGATCATCTGCTTCCACTTGAATTTGTGATGTCCTACATTCCCCAAATATGCCGTTCACTGCCGCCTGATAACACACCTAAAACTGCTGCATACAGCCGAACAGAGCAGAGGCAAGAAGTTAAACCATAGCAAGAGCAAGAAGTCTTTTTTAAAGAGTTGCATCCCTTGTCCAAAACAGATCACGCTTGCTACATTGCATTCTGGTCTACTGAGGGTGGAGAAAATTGCTTTCTCCACCTCTTCTACAATGGATTTCTCCACACAGATGATGTGGCCTAGAAAAGAGATGTTGCTGTGTCATTTCGACGGACTGACACCCCGCTGATTGCCGCTGTCATTCAAGATTCGGCAATCAGACTCCGCTGTAGCTTTGCTGGAGGTATCTGAAATCACAACATCTCTGTTTGGCCTGGTTTATAAAATAAAATGCTACAGTCAGTAGTTTCTTTTTAGCTGTTTTAGGGTGGATTTTGTCTTTATCCCCTATTGCTTTGGATAAATTCCAGCACCGGGGGGGCTGTGTTTGTCCTGATAAATTAAAAAAAATAATTACGTGCAGATAAATACAAAGTAATCCCCCAGCAAACTCAGCTAAGCATAGTTTTATCAGCAGCTATCATAAACGCTTGTAATGATAACTGCCCTTCATCTGGGGACAAAAATTCCCCTTATAAAGTCCAAAGCTTATTTCTCAAGGCCTCACTCTATCTTTAAGAGCTTCTGTTGGTTCACAAACCATCACTTATCCTTATCTCCCCTTTAGGGAAGTGAATGCTTGCTCCCCTGGGGTGGACAGGTTT
Source organism: Cephalopholis sonnerati (assembly GCA_019142605.1). Classification (NCBI taxonomy): domain Eukaryota; kingdom Metazoa; phylum Chordata; class Actinopteri; order Perciformes; family Serranidae; genus Cephalopholis; species Cephalopholis sonnerati. Next base: position 7,496,262 of record JAGQAX010000024.1, read on the forward strand.
CTCTGTCAGGTGTGGAGGTAGATGGTATTTATCTTGTCATCTGAGATGGACAGGGGATTTATTTAAGGTGTTAAGGATGGTAGGATGGATGGAAAGCGGTCGGTTGTTAAGGATGGTTGGCTCATGACCGGTTCATAAACAGCTAGGTGGGATGTCTTCATGGTGGAAGGGGTATTTAGCAATTTTATGTCCCGCTGGCTCAGGATGAAAATCACTAGTCTGCATGGAGCTGCTGCATTTTAGTGTTTGTTCATTTGTTGAAGGAATGGGCAGGTTGAGACAAAAGATGGAAGTTCCATTAAGCTAAGAACACACCGCCACACCGCCAAGTGTCGCCCCTAGCACTCATAGGACGCGTCACACTGCAGCGCGTCAACAAAAGTTACTGCTACTTTTACTAAAAACCTGCATTAGCATTAGCTTAAAGGCATGTGTGCACACTACCTTAACTTGATTTGTCACCAAAAATGCTAATCTCCAGACCTGTGGCTCGCCAGGCAACATCTTTTTTGCTACTGTCTTTATAACGACAGAATTGTGGATCATACAGCTCGGGATATTCCTCAACCTCAACCCGTCTCTCTATATCTTTTCTTTGAAACACGAAAGAAAGCAACAGCAGGAGAGAAACCCAGCTACCATGGGAGCAAAGAAAAAGATCTGCTACAAGAGCCTGGAGGGGCAGTAAGTCTAGAAATAAGACAGTGGCGTGAAGTGTCAATGAGGGGCACATTCACAGGTGCCAACACATATCAAGCCACCAGCAGTGTGGGGCTGTACCTTGAAAGTAACAGGGGCTGCTCTTGAAAGTAATAAGGCTGTTTTGATTGCGCCTTTTGACCCGGTTCCACTCCAAAGCCGTCAAAATCTGGTGCGTGGGCATCAGACACTGTCGAAACAAGTCATCCTTTAACGTCAGTATGAGACATGGCCGGTCGCCATGATATTTTAATGGCGCTCGGCGTCATCGGGGGAAAGACAGCAGGACACAAACATAAAGTAAAGGCTGCAAAAGGCGGGCAGGAAGGGTGGTGGATGGGTCCAACGAACACTGACTTTCACCCGGGAGAGGGGTGATCGCGTCCCTTTAGATTATAAAGCTGAACACTGCTCTTTTTTTCCTAAACCCAACCACGTGCATGTGTTGTTGAAAACAGAACATTTCCTGTGAAAATGGAAGTGTATTTTGAAAGAAGACAATGCATGTAAGGGGCAGAAGTTTACACTGCATCCCGGAACATCAGCAACCAATGCACCCTGGGTATCTTTTACATCATATTTGGACATGGAAAGTCCATGACCAAACGTCAATATGTGACGAGGCTGGAGTGAGAATGTGTTGCCATGTAGTCTAATTCTTGGGAGCCATTAGAGAGGGGCTAAAGAGCAGCATGTGGCCTTTGGAGTCGCAGGTTGCCTACCTCTGTCCTTCCCAGGGAAGAGTCCTGGACAAAAGTCTTCCACAACTTATTGGCTCATGATTACATGGAATATGGACGCATTTGGACTAGGGCTGCAACAATTAGTCGACTAATCGATGACTAATCGACTATTAAAATAATCGGTGACTATTTTAGTAGTCGACTAATCGGTTTGAGTCATTTTTCATAGAAAAGTACTATAAAAGTACCCCAAAATACTTTTATTGCAGCTTCTTAAGTTCAAATATTGGCAGCTTTGCACACTCTCCCATGACGGTGAACTAAAACCCTTTGGCGTGTGTACGAAACAAGACATTAGATGACATAATTTTGGGGTTTTGGAGAGACAGACCAACATTTTTCAACATTTTAACAGGTTTTTTAATAAAATGATTAGTCGACTAATCAAAGAAATAATCGACAGATTAGTCGACAATGAAAATAATCGTTAGTTGCAGCCCTAATTTGGACTCATTACTTTTCATGGTAATACGTAAAAACGGTTATGAGCGCAGCCTGACTTTTTGTCATATCTCACAGTTGCAATCCATTTTTTGATGATTTTGTTAATAAATTGTTCCCAATGACATCATATAAGTGTTTTGTAATTAAATTAGTGCCTTTAAAAAGTACACCTTCCGTCATGTGCTCTCTCAATGACCCTGAACACTGCTTTTCTTATGGTAAGATCATGTTCAATATTAACTGCACATAAAAAGCAATAATAATACATTTTTAACAGCATTTATTACATAACTAATGATGTTTTGAGAAGAAAAAAGTTAGCATTTTGCTGTGATTGTTGGTTCTTACAGTAACTTAGTTGGTGGTCCTTGTATGTCAAACATGTTGGTAGGATGAGGGTTAATTGTATTGTTTATATGTGGTCAATAATCCTCTGCAGCCCCACCCAAGGGTTGCGACCTGAAAATAAGGGGCGGTTTACACAAGGATCCTTGTATCCCTCCATCCTCAGATGTGCATCCACATTTATGTTACATCATAGCAGGTGTACCGGGGGATGTAATGGGGGTGTAGGTATTTTCCTCTCAACAGGAGACATAAAAACAGGTAAAGATTTCCTAGCAATTTGAACAAGCACGACACACCAACCAGAGCAGAGCATGTCACCTCAAAAAATCAGAAAACTCAAAAGACTGAGAAGCTGAAAATTCAATACAGCTCCATCCTGGAGTCTGTATTTGTTGACGTTGCTCCAATCAAGCCAAGTGCCGTGTCAATGATGGGGTCACAGATGCCATGACGGGCTGCGAGTTATTTTGGGCTTTCCACCAATCAGCCGCTCAACACGCTGACCCCTTATATCGCGAGCGCCTGCTGGGTATCGATCGGACCGCCCGCTGCTCCAGGTGTCCTTCCTCTCACCCAATGAGTCATTTGAGTGCAGCTTGGGGAAGAGCAATGAACCCTTTGAGTATAAGTGAAAATTGCCCTCTGCATTCTTCAGCTCCGGGTGGGCGTCCTCTCGCTGTGGCATTTTGAGGTTACATATCTTGATTTCTCTGTTTGTGTCCTTGGACTTTTTTTCTATGTGTGTGTGGTGCCTTTCAGTCTTTCTTATTTTTTTATTATCTGCTGTGTGTGCCGCAGCTACAGGGCATGAAAGATTTCCAAGTCAGCAGATACGAGGATGGAGAAAGCTGTCGGCATTCAACATTTTGACACAGGCATCATTAGTAAAGCAAAGTGTACCGCTTTCATATCAGCTTCTTACAGTAGATCAGACAGTATGACCTCCATTTCCGAAAGCGCTGTGAATTTCAAACTTTGGTCAATTTACTTATGATGTGCAAAATGTGACATTTTAGCTTTTAACCTAGCATCTGATGGATGTTCGCTACAAAGCGCTCGCAGCTCTTCAGAATCTGGAACTTTCTTTATTTCACTTTGTAAAATCCGATATTAATCAACTTTCTTTCAGCAGTGTATTCTCGTGATTTATGTGATTAAGGCTTAATTTCTTTCCTGCTATAAAAGAAATAGCTAGGAATGCCTATAAGTTATATGTTAATGTCAATGAGCACGTCAGTTGGATTTATCCTGAGAGCATTAAGTGTTTTACATCTTAATGCTTATCGATTGTGTTCACTCATGCTTTATATGAATCAAACTTCAGTCATACATTATTATGAAATGGAGGCACGGCAATGACCTGTATCCACTCTCCTGATACGACTCTTAAATCAAGGTTATTTCATTTAAGCTTTTTGTTATACTCAGTCTTGTCGGTATATTGTGTTTAAATTCTTATTGAGGTTTGAAAGACTTTTCCGTCTTCAATAGAAGTGTTGATATCACTGCCATCTTTGTTTTAAAAGTTGAATTAGCATCTCAATTAGTTCCCTTCAACAATGTTTTTCCACAACTGTGTTACATTCATATTCTTTTCTCTTTTGTCTGGTTTAAGTGCAAAAAAGTGCAAAGGATTACAGCTGCTTCTTTTTATGCAAGTGCAAAATGTCCCTGGCTGCACAGATGTTTTGCTTAAATTACAACAATATCATACAATAATTTCAGTCACAAACCTTATCAAACTGAACACATTGCTAATTTATGTTCTTACTGTGTGTTTTACATGAAAACTAGAATTACCGCCAAACAGTGAAATTGCAGTTAACATCCATGTCTGTACAGACTCATATGTAGCCATGGCAATAAGAAAATGCTTCAAATACGGATGTCGCTGCAAAGAGGCTACGGCTCTAAAGCCTGGATGCTTCACAAACATCTTCAACTCAGCAAGATTGAAGACAATCAATCAGTTAATCAATCAGTCATTTCTTTGCCAGGTGGTTCTGATAATCCATGGCTTCTGGTTGTGGAATAATTTATCTGTCCACATTTCCCGACCTCAACAAGACGGCTGTTTGGTCACTCTACCCGAACACGGGCAGCGCCGTCCTGCAACCACCTCTAAATAGCATTTAGCAGTGATCTACAGCAGGAACGTGACAGCACCTCACATTTCTACGATCACACCAGTCCTTATCCACCTTAAAGCACATGTCTCCTCCCCTTCTCTCCCAGAGTCCTCTGCTCTGTCAGATCAGCGTACAGGAAAAAGAGTCACCCGGTTAAATGGTGCTCTTCAGTATTTAGCCATGTTTCGATCACTCAAAGGATACCACAGTTCTTGAAACTGATGCAACTGATCCCTTGATGTTAACTGGTGTTCACAATTTAAGACCTTGACCTCACTAGCTAGCAGATTGTCAAAGGAAGAGAATTCACAGACTAGCAAGTTGATTTCCACATCCTGTTAATTGACTCACAGCTACACACCACCAATGTCCAAAGCTAACCACAAAAAGCACCACTAACAAGACCAATACAGACTCAAGGGCAAGATTTTTTTTACAAATTTAGCACAGATTTAGCAGGGCTGGCAAGAGACACAACTGTAAGTGCCTAAGCCTATGTGGCAGCAATGTAACTATCAGCACAGTTTCAAGGTGGGCACCCAAGATTAGGGTCACCAACCAAATATCCCCCCCTTCTGTTCCCGAGTAATGGCTAGGCAAGTGTTTTTGCAAAACATCAAGAGGTCACAGTAAAGTTGACCTTTAACCTTTTGGACATGAAATATCATCACTTCATCACTTTATTAATCAGATATTTGCAATTTTGACATAATCAACATCTGAATTCTTGAGTTATGGCCAAAATTTTGTGAGGTTACAGTGACCTTGACCCTCAAAGTGGACATTCATGCAAAATCTGAGGAAATTCCCTGACGACCTTTGACCACCAAAATCTAGACAATTTGGTCTCCACATTTGTGCCAAATTTGAGGAAATTTCCTCAAGGTACTCTTGAGATACAACATTCACTACAATAAATGCAATGAAGGTCACAGTGACCGTGACCTTTGACCACCAAATTGTAATCAGTTCTTATTAATTCCATGTGGATGTTTGTGCTGAATTTGAGGGAATTCTTCTTGTGGCCTTCTTGTGATATCATATCACAAAACTCCACACACACACACAACTCCAAACATAATTCACTCTGGCCCTGGCTATCACCGGTAGAGAGGCATAAAAATTCCCTCAGCCTGTCTTGTTAGATGACCACCATTACCACACCTCTATATTTCCTTGACTGAGAGACAAAGGATCCATTCAGCCTGCCCCTCTATTCTCTCTCAAGGTTAACACTGAAAGAACCGCCACTGTATCACCACGGAGAGCTAATCATTTATTTGTAGACAGACTGTTATAAGATGTAATTACACTGTACACTGACTGGGATGGTTCTGCAGTATCACTGACAAAGCCTTCATTATGCTTGTTTTCAGCGGACTGACTCATTCGGCTGATTTGGGTGCTGCAGTGTGCGCCGTATTGTTCCGTCTGCCGAGTAATTTATGATGGTGTCACACAAACAAAATCATCTGAAAGGCAAGACAGCTTTTCAGGCGCGCCTTTTCTCGACAGAATGACACCTCAATTTGAAAATCCTAATTCTGAATCGATATGTTGCTCTTTTTCTTCAAAAGAACTCCTTGTTGGGTTTATTTTTTTTCTGTATCTCCATGTGTTGCTACTCAGGATGTCATCAGCGCAACAGATATTTAAGAAGTCTGCAAAAACCTTGAACTAGTATGAAAAAAAGAAGGGGGGGGGGGGGGAATGCTGCTGGCTTGAATCAGACTGAGCAGCACCAACGTTGGCACCGATTTCGCAAAAGCACCGCTCTGGGTAGAATGCTTCCACCTACACCCTGCTTGTGAAATGAATAGCATCTGCAGGCTATTATGACAAAGAAAAGGGAAAGGAGGGGAAGTAGCGAGAGTAACAGAGAATGAGAGGGGAGAGTGTGGGTGAAAAGTCTGCGGTGAAAAAAAGGGGAATGACAAAAGAGAGGAGGGTGTGCAGTCAAGAGCGGGTAGAAATGAGACTTTTCCTGTATTTTGTTGCTGGTTCAGTTCTACAGGTGTCTCCGAAATCAGAGGAGGTTTGGCAGCTCCTTTAGACGCCCCTCAACAATGGAGCACTTCACCTTCCCCTCCTATTGCTCCCAACCCATTCATGCAGCTCCCTTGTGTGTTGTCTCAGTCTGTCTTGCACAATTGCATGCACAAACATCCATGTGCACACATTGCTCTTTAGCAGGGTTTCATCCTTAATCCCCTCTCTCTTAATGCTTGTTTTCCAACTGTAAGCCCGTGTGATGTGGTTGGGATTCCATTGGCCCGGTCTCCCTGGTAGATATTACGGCTAATCCGAGCAGAAAGAGGAAGACAGAGTGACGGAGAGGAAGAAAGAGAAGTGAGAGCAAAGATGAGTGAGGAGGGGCCAAGCGCTGCCACCGGCTAGCGAGCAGTAAAATAAAAAGAGGAGGGGAAGAGGAGGAGACATCGCTGGAGTGTGTTTGGCTACTGATACCTCACTAATGCCCCGACAATCCTCCCCGGCTTGTAGTATCTACTCCCGGCGGACAGCAGCGCTCTGTTGCTGTAGAAATCTCCTAAATCCACCGTATTTTGTATCCAAGTCGCATTAAAAACATCTGTCTTTGCAAGTTATTAACACCTGTGGTTTGTATTATCAATGTCACTTGTGACCCAGGAGATATGGAGCTTTATAGCTGCGCTGCTCATTTTTTTTTATCTCAGCTACGAAGGACACTGAATGAACAATGAGTGGCAGTTTCTTTCACAAGTGGTAAAACAAACAGCGTCATAGGCTGTCACCATAAATCGTCTGCATTGGTTATGCATTCATTGCTCACTTCTCTTGTTACATTCCTGAATTCATATTTCATCTATTCAATTATAGTTTTTAAAGGTTTTTTATGCTCTTAATGTTGCTGATTTCTTGGCCATGACTCATTCTTGTTGGGGCACTCTTCTGTTTAAATACATTAATTCTGAAAATACTAATATCTCCAAAATGAAAACTATATTTCTTCTAAACCCTGGAGATGATCTTCGCCTTTTCAATTCAGTTTCTCTTCAAAGCGTGAGTATGTTACTTCTCAATGAAGAAATTCTCATTGTTCCTCTTACAAATGAAAAGTCGGTTTCATTAGCAATAGAACACACACTTGCTCAGTTCAATACACTCAGGGCTTCTGGTGCCTTACAGCAATACTTTGTCTGGTATGACTATTAGCTTGTGATTACTAATGTTAGAAAACTTTAGATGGATATTGCCGTGTCACTGATCATACTGAGAGAAGTTTGTAACTTCTCTCTACTTGAGCAACTTTTCATCAATTTTCGCCTTTGCCGCTTACAGACTAAGATTGTTTTTCTAAGTGTCTGAAAACATGGAAAGGATCCAGAGATAGACCTTTTAGTTAAAGACTTTTTTGTTTACCAGAAACAGCCCGAAATCATCTTTGCCAAACCAACCAGACTCCATCCAGCCAGCACTAAGAAAGGCTTTCCAGCTCCTCCTGGGGAACCCCTTGAAGTTCCCAGGCCAGACAAGATGTTATCCCTCCAGCGTGTTCTGGGTCTGCCTCGGGGCCTCCTACCAGTGGGACGTGCCTGAAACACCTCCAACAGAAGGCGCCCAGGAGGATCCTGATCAGATGCCCGAACTACCTCAGCTGACCCCTTTCAATGCGAAGGAGTAGCGGCTTTACCTCAAGCTCCTTCTGGATGTCCGAGCTCCTTATCCTATCTCTAAGGCTGAGTCCAGCCATCCTTCGGAGGAAACTCATTTCGGCTGCTTTTATCCGGATCTCATTCTTTTGGTCACTACCCATAGCTCATCACCATAGGTCAGGGTTGGGATGTATATGGACCAGCCCCCTCTTCCCAAGGACAGTCCTACAGTGCACTGAAGACACCACCTCAAACCCCCGATCCATCTCCCTCTTCGTTCTACACTCACTCATAAACAAAACCCTGAGATACTTGAACTCCCTCACTTGGGCAGTTACTCACTCCCAACCCAGGGGGGAGGCAATCCACCACTTTCCAGCTCTAGACTCTGTTTACATAAACAGTAATTGTAGCAATAATTTAAGCATTGTAAAACACACCTTACTGACAGTCGACAGAAAAGTCTCCACTGTTCCAACAATCACCAGCTCTGGTTTAGTTAAATAAACCCTTCACTGGTTAGATGTGAAAATATGCTGGCTCTATACACCCTAAAATTACATTATGTGTATTTTTATAGGACTTTTACAGATTTTCCCCGGAGCCAATGCTGAAAATTCCAGGCTTTAATGTTACTTGCACGTTAACAAAAGCATCCACTTCCTGTTTGGCTTATTGAGGTAATTTTTTTTGTCTTTTTTGGTTCATGCTTGTGGTTGTTTTGTGTCTCTTTGTGGTTGTTTAGAGTCAATCTGGAGTCGTTTTGGGTCTCTTTGTGGTCATTTTGTGTGTCCTTGTAGCCATTTCGTATCGTCTTGTGGTTGTTTTGTGTCAGTTTGTAGTTGTAAGGGTCCCTTTGAGTAATTTTTGGTATCCCTGTTGTCAGTATGTGTCTGTTTGTGGTTGTTTCACGTATCTTTACAGCCATTTTGTGTCTCCTTGTGGTCATTTTGTGTCTCTTTGTAGTGGTTAGAGACTCTTTGAGGTAATTTTGTGTGTTATCAACGAATTTTTTCCCCTTTTTTGGTCATTGTGTGTCTTTGTAGTAACTGTGCGTCTCCTTGTGGTTGTTTTGTGTTTCTCTCAAGTTGTTTGGGCCTCTTTGAGGACATTTTGTGTCTTATTTTTTGTTTGTTTGTTTGTTCTTTTTTTCTGACAAGATTATATTCTGCTCGTCTGCCGCTACACTCACAAGGTATATTCACTGAAGTGCAACACATATACATATAACACACTTAACCCAAGATCCATTTCTAGACTTCTCCCAGAGAACAACTCATGAAATTGGTCCAGTGCTGAGCAGGATGGCAAAATGGGCTGCAATGTAACCACTTGGAGCATGATTTCCTGTCAAATTACGTCCACTAAAAGTGCTTTTATGCCATTGATAGACTCAGATTATTAGTGTCTGACAACATCATGGACACAATCCCTACAGAGATAGACCTTTTTTGTCACCAACACCAACCCACTAGACTGCAACTATTTTCAAGGTCAAGCATAAGCTTTACAATCAAGTACAGCAGATACAAATCACTACAGTATGGATATGATGTTTATATACTTTATATCTTCCATATTTTAAATGTTGAGTCATATGAATTCCAGTGGGGGACTCCTTTTCCAAAATTGAAGTAAACAGAGCTTCACTTTCCCTGCAACTGAAACTGTGATTGGTGTTAGCCTGGAGGAGAAAAATCAATCAGACACCTCGAGAAGCTGCATCACCCAGCAGACTATGGAAACAGGTGCTATCCCAGCATTTCACCTGTGCTGGATTTATACCAGCTTTGTGGCTCTCAGCGGCCATGTGTGTGTCCTTGTCTGCTTTCAGTAAAGATTAAACCCTTCATCCCAACTCCTGGGACACCACGTAAACATTTGGCTCACTCTTTCAAAGATGACCATGACATTACGGCGGCTACTTTAATACAGGGCTGCGTTATGCATATTATTTCACCCCTATTCTCCCTTGGGTTAAAATAATATACATGAGTAGAGGCAAATGCACTATTAACTACATTAAAGGCAGAGAAAGACAACTTAGCTTGGCAATGCGTGTCACCTGGTTAAATAGTGCTATTCAGGATTCAGCTAAGTTTCAGGTGAATCAAAGGATATCACAGTTCCTAATATCCCATTCAAACCTGATGTGACACGGTCATCCACTTTATTTTCCAGTGCCTGTACAAAAGCTAGCAGGACGTTATTTCGGCTGGTGCTCATTCTATCTTTTCCTCGATGTTTACTGATATTCATTTGAAAACCTTGACCTGACCAGCTAACAGATTCTCAAAGGAAGAGAGTGAAGAGGCTGGCGAGTTGATTTCACAGCTACACACCACCAATGTCCAAAGCCAACCACAAAAAGCACCATCAAGACTTGAAATATAGACATGAAAGAATAAATCTAGCACAAATTTAGTGGGGCAGACAGAGACGCAACTGGAAGTGTCCAAGCCTATGTCACCAATATCCAACCAAATATCAGATTGTGGCATTGAATAGTGGCTAGAAAAGTGTTTCTGCAAAACATTATGATGTCAAAGTGAAGTTGACCTTTACCCTTCTGGATATGAAATGCCATTACTTCATCACATATGAGACATCTGTTCATAATTTTGACAAAATCAGCTTCTGAATTCTTGACTTAGGGACAAAAATATGTGTTTTGTGAGTCCAATCAGTTGTCACTGAGCCCATGTGGACGTTTGTGCCAAATTTGAGGAAATTTCCTCAAAGTGCTCATGAGATATCACGTTCACGAGAATAAAACAGATGGAGTGGTACAGTGACTTTGACCTTTGATCACCAAACTCCAATCAGTTCTCATTGAGTCCAAGTAGACATTTGTGCCAAATTCGAGGAAATGCCCTCAAGGTACTCTTGAGATATCACGTTCACAAGAATAAAACAGATGGAGGGTTCCAGTGACCTTGACCTTCGACCACCAAACCCCAATCAGTTTTCGGTGTCACAGTGAAGTTGTCCTTTAAGTTTTTGGACATGGAATATCATAACCCTCTTAGTTTGTCTCATTAGACATTTGTTTGTAATTTTGAGTCCAATCAGTTCTCGTTGAGTCCAAGTGGACATTTGTGCCTAAGCGTTGTTGAAATATCACATTAACAAGAATGAGATGGATGGAAGGTCACGGTGACTTTGACTTTTGATCACCAAAATCTTATCAGTTCATCACTGAGTCCAAGTGGACGTTTGTGCCAACTATGAGGAAATATCGTCAAGGTACTCTTGAGATACCAACTTCCATGACAATAAAATAGATGGAAGGTCACCGTGATGTTGACCCTTGACCACCAGATTCAAATGAGTTCAACTCTAAGGTTGAGAGGACTTTTGTGCAAAATTTGAGGAAATTTCCTCAAAGTGTTCTTGAGATACCATAGTCCTGACAATAAAACAGATGGAAGATCACTGTGACCTTGACCTTTGACAATCAAGCTCCAATCAGTTCTCATTGAGTCCAAGTGGACTGTTGTGCCAAATTTGAGGAAATTTCCTCAGTTCTTATGTATCATGTTCAAGAGAATGAGATGGAGGGAGGTCACAGTGACCTTGATCTTTGACCAACAAAGTCTTATCAGTTCATTACTGAGTTCAAGAGGATGTTTGTGCCAAATCTGTGGAAATGTCAAGGAGAATACAACAGACGAAAAGGTCACAGTGTCCTTGTGTGTCCTTGTGTGCTTTCAGTGAAGACTAAAGCTTTTCATCCCAACTACTGGGACACCAGGTAAACATTTGGCTCACTCTTTCAAAGGTGACTATGACTTTATCCCGGATATTTCAATACAAGACTGTGTCATACATATTACATCGCCCCTATTCTCCATTGGGTTCAAATTAAAATGAGCAGAGGCAAAAATTGCACTATTAACTACATTAATTGCAGGTTTTTCTAATGAAAATTTCATGAGCAGCAAGGCAGAGAAACAGGTAGAGACAGAAATGCCGCTCAGTAATGCTGCAAGCCATGTTTTCCCCCACTCCTCAAGTTTATTATTAGCAGCAACATTTTCTCCCTACACACTCTCAAACATGCATGCACACTCACTTGAAAGCTGTATAACAAGATCACAGTGATCAGAGGCTGTTCTTTTGCTTGACTGATCAGAAAAAAAAGTGTGCAGAGCAGGACAAGCACTGCAGCAAAGAGACCAATGCTGTTTTTGCTCTGTGGTTAAAAATGGTCTCAGTCGGCAACACCCCTCTCTCCCAGATCAGCCTAGATGTGTTATTGATTTATGTTTTTGCTTCACGCCAGCAAGCCCTAAGAAAGTGGAAGTGTTGGAAAATTCTGGTCGACTACGTGGTGATCAGAGCGTGTGTCAGTTTGTATACCGCTGCTGTGTGTGCATGTGTGTGTGTGTAGATGGGTGGGCTAGGGTATTAACCTGCTAGTGTGAAGCGTTTTTTTTTTTTTTTCCCCAGTAAAACCTGAGGAGACCCGTGCACAATCGCAGGTGATTTGGCAGCACTGCCTGCAAAGTCTAATCATAACATTTCCCCTCGGTCCGTCGGGGAGATTTTCTGGTGAATTTGACATAATTAGTAATGCACTTTTTTTTTTTGTTGACCAAGTACAAGTGCTCAGAATTAATCTGTGTGTGTCTGGCTGTGTTTCCTGGGAGCAGAACAACCGGGGTCTTGTGATGAACGGAGAGAGACGGTCTCTATGCAGCAGCCGGGATTCGGCGGTGGTGGCTTAATCAGCTCATTCTTCCCCGGCGCACATGCAACTTATTAAAGCGATTACAATTCCTGTAAGTGACACATCCATGCAACTGAGGCGGAGAAATCAAAGTCATTCCAGGGAAACGGCTATGCTGAGGCACTACGACGATTACTGCAAATGCCAATCGATCCACGGCTGGTCTCATATATAAACACAGTGGTATATATGGGCTTATGCAGCGTTGCCTTTTATACATCATCCGCTTTCCTCTGAAAAGCATTTTCATATATTCCACTGATTTAATGGCATTACCCGAGAAACTAACTGGCAGACTAATCTGATAATGAAAATAATTGTTAGCTGCAACCCGACTTCAGTGTGTTGCTCAATCATTTCAACAAAACAGGATATTAAACTCCCCCTCCAGACATGTTTTAAAGTACGCACAAATACTAATTAATTTAACAATATTTTGTTTAACATGCTGTTTCTACATAAAAAGGAGGAAAAAAGCTCTAAAAAGGAGCTGGAAGCAGATCTGCTCTTTATGCCTTATTGAGAAATTTTGGATCAGGCCTCCACCCTTCCAATCACAGCTGCTTGTTTCGCTTTCTCCAGCACTGGCGCGGTCTTCCTCTGGCGCGACCAGTGACCATTTGACTAGTAAAAAAACAGTGGGCATCAATGTGACTAGTGTTGGCATTACAGCACAGGGACCCTTTGCTAAGTATGACACCTGAGGCTTAATTTGTCCTTAGCTGAGGGACTTACACAGTTGCGCAGAATCCTTTAAAAGGTTTCTTTGAAATCACCTCACTACGGGATCTTTACATTGATGGCACTTATGCCTCTTTTGACCCGCTGTTTAAAAAATGCAAACCAAACAGCAACAAAACTTAAGCTAGCGACAGTCTGAGTAAGGTGCGTGGGAGGGGTTGTGGATAGGTCCAACAGCCACTGACAGCCGATGTTTGCTTCCTGAAGGATTGTAAATCCAATCCCTGTTCTTTTTTCCCAATCCTAACCATGTGAGTGTGTTGGCTAAACATAATCACATGCATTTGTCGATGAAGGAAAAAACATCAATGCACGTAACAGGCTGAAGTTGACACAATGTCCCAGAACGTCAACAACTAACCTACCCAGGGTACCTTGTCTGCAGTTAAAACTTTCACTATGCTAATGCTAACTGCTCTCTGTGCTCAGAAGTCTGCTCTGCACTGAAGGTTTCTGGTTGATTTGTGGGTGTTGTGTCAAAGCCTGTTTGGCTTTTGTATAGATAATGTACTCAATCTACCTTTCCCGCTGTAGGTTTCAAGCTGAGATTTTAGGGAAATGCACAGACATTGCCCCCTTCAGTAGAGGAATGTAAAAACAACTCTTTAAATGACGAACCTTGTAGTCAAGGTCAGACATTTTAGGGGACATAGACAGAAGGAAAACAACTTTTTGAGTGAAGGGGGATCTTTGATGACTAACTGTCATGAGTAATAAGTACAATATTTCCTGATGAAATGTAGGCGTAAAAATTCTCAAGTGAAGTTCAAGTGCCTTAAATTTGCACTCAAGTACCGCACATGATTAAATGTACTTCCCACCACTAGAAGTCCAACATCTTGTTTTAAGAGACGACAGGCCGAAGTGAATGCTTGTGAAGCACATTCCTGGGGTATGTTTCAGCCCTAACTCTCAACAGAGATCACTCTATAGTAAGTTTGATGAACATATTACCGACTGCAGCAAACCCTTACTTTCAAAAAGTAGAGAAAATCAGCAGTGACAAGGTCAGAGCACCAAAGAAAATGGAAACCAAGCTGGATGGAAAGAACTGCAATGAGAGACCAAATGTTCCACTATGTCCACTTTCCCAGCATGCTTGTTCCAATCAGTGCTTTCATATCCGCGCTATTTGCAGAGGACAAAAGGAAAGTAACACTCAAGACGGACCCTGGTACTTCAGAATATTTTCCTGATTAATTCATCCCATTTCCATTCGAGTATCGGCAAAAAGGCTCTTATATGGAAGTGCACTCCAGAAAAAGAGGGCTCATGAGCACAGCATGTTTTCAAAGCAAAAACATATTGTATGTTTTCATTTATGAATAATGCCAATCACCTGCTGGGTTGATGCAAACCCCATGAAAATAATATAGTTAATATGAAGATACACTCTTTACAAACTCAATTAAAAGATCGCCCATGCACACTGCGCATGGATAATACTGAGGCCACAATGCTGTTAATTCTGTCAAACCTGGTTATTCATCAGCGCGTAGTGATGAGTGGTTCTCACAGAATTAGCCTCGCCTGATGGCTTTAAAAACCAAAAGCCCTCTGCATGGCTGTTTTAGCCTCGGACAGAATCATAAGATTTTATGTTGCCATAAAGCAAAGGCTGCTCATATCTTTTTTATGACATTTAGAGCATTGTGATTTACAGTAACTGGAGCCGCTGTACGGCCGTCCGGGGCACATTTGCTCCTGTTACCCAGCATGCTTTAAGAAGAGGTCCAAGAGGGTTTTAAGATGTTTTATGATAATTCAGTTTTTGTCCTGCCATAGAAACAGGATGTCTAAATCAGAAAAATCATATTACAATGGATAGGAGTTTTAATAGCCGTGGGAATGAAAATGCTTGAGGAAAATGGTGAATGATGAGGGGGCAACAGAACAGCCCACTTTAACTTGAATACAGCCCCTTCACAAGTTCAAAACATGCACTCAAACCCAGACCTTGCCCCTGCTGTTACCCCATGACCACTACTCTGATCACCCCCATGTCTTCGTTCATGAAATCCAAAGTGTCTTTCTTTACCATCTGAAATGCAAAGTAGCACTTCTATTCTCCCAGTCTCCACCTTCACTGCCAGTCCAAATGGAAGTCCAGGGCCCCCCTAAACCGCTAACTTAACAGGTCTTTTTTTACCGCCCAAAATGCAAAGAAGAATTCCAGTTCCTTGTGTCTCTACCTTCACTGCCAGTCAAAATGAAAGTGCAGGGCCTTGCTAAACAGCTAGCTTAGGGAGTGTCTTTCTTTACTGTCCGAAATGCTAAGTAATACTTCAGTTCTCAAAGTCTCCACCTTTACTGTCAGTCCATATGGAAGTTCAGGGCTTTGCTAAACAGCAAGCTTAGCAAAACTTCAGCAGATGCAGCAGAGGCGCTATATTTACGATATTTACATATCCCATATCACGAGCACGAGCCTCTTGTCTGTGAGTAGATGCACTCTACCTTCTGTTTGGTAATACACTTGGCAGGTGTAGTTTGGTGGACAGAAAATAGTTCCGACAACAAGGTTTGTGGATTATCTTGAGTGTCTATGTTAGAATTTCTGGAAAGAGACATTGCTGTTGAGTTTTTCATACTTTAAAAAAAAATTTTTTTTTTTCAATTTTTTTCAGATTTTTTTTCTTTTTTTTAAATTCTTTTTATTTATGTTTTTTTTTTTTTTTGCACATCGAGCTCCACAAGCCGAATGCCATCTAGCTACATAATATTGGAAGGCAGACATCTCTACAGCCAATATCCCCAACTCTCTGCAACTCACACCAAAACAATCTAAATTGCTAAAGGTAAGAGGGGAAATGTGGGGTTTTTTTGTTTTGTTTTGTTTTTTTATTTGGGGTTAAACTGTTCCTTTAAACATCACAGCTAATTACAAATTACAACTCCATACAGTCCACAGTGACAACAGGTGACCTCTATATTTATATGTTGAGGGTGGGGGGTGTAGGAGGCAATAGGGGGTTGACCATGATGCTGGCTTGTCCAACTCCGGGTCAAAAACAAAGATGGGATTGTGTGTGAAATGTAGATAAAAACACAATGCAATGATTTGCGAATTCTTTTGAACACCCAGTGGGGAAAATAATGTTCCACAAGTCAAAATGTTTTTAATTGAACACATTTCTAATGCAGCTATTCACATTAAATTTAGACCAGATGCTGGTATTAACTCAATAAAACTACACAGATAAAGACAACATAATATTTCAGACCAGAAAAATTATACGAAATAAAGCTAAATGGCACAAATAAAAGGACTGAAGACATTAACTGAAATTTATCTAATACTTGTAGAAGCCTTTGTTAACACTGCCAGCTTCAAGACGCTGTCTGTGTGAGGAAACTAATCTCACACAGTGTTCAGATGGGATTTTGGCCCATCCTTCCACACAGGCTTTAAATCTTCAAGATTTCACTTTCAAAACTTCAACAATTAGTCTGTTCAGTTCCCAAATGCTCACTGTGTGTTGTTGAAAGAAAAGGTGATGTAAGAGAGCAGTAAACATGCAAAGGTCACAACTTTTCAGACAGAGTGTATAATTACAAAACAAAATAGATTTTATCGGTTTAAACACCAAATATCTCGTCTCTGTGCTGTATTAAATTGCAGATACACTTGCATGCCACTTTATTAGGTACACCTGCTCAACTTTGTGTTAATGCAAATAGCTAACCAGATGACCTATCAGACGACCTGCTGAAGTTCAAACTGAGCATCAGAATGGGGACGAAAGATGATTTAAGTGATTTTGGACATAGCATGGATTTATTGGTCTGAATATTTCAGAAACTGCTGATCTACTGGGATTTTCACACACAACTATCTCTAGGGTTTACAGAGGATGGTCCGAAATAGAGAAAATATCCAGTGAGCAGCAGTTCTCTGGGTGAAAATGCCTTGTTGATGCCAGAGGTCAGAGGTCAGAGGAGAATGGCCAGACTGGTTCAAGATGATAGAAAGGGAACAGAAACTCAAATAACCACTGGTTACAACCAAGGTGTGCAGAAGACCATCTCTGAAGCAACAACACTTTGAACCTTTTTGAATCTATGCCACAAAGAATTAAGGCAGTTTTGAAGGCAAAAGGGGTCCAACCCCGTACTAGCAAGGTGTACCTAATAAAGTGGCCAGTAAGTGTATGTTGAAAAGGATTTGGAAATCATTGCATTCTGTTTTTATGTGTGGTTTACACTGCATCCTAACTTTTTTGGAACTGAGAATGTAATGAACAGGAGGTGAACTGGACATTAACACCAGTTGCAGTTAACACCACACAGTGGAATCAGGATCATTTGATTGTTTAAAAGAAGAACTGGAACTTAAGTTAGTGTTAAGTTGGGAACGTGGTGAGTGGCAGGTAAAGCACTGAGCAGAGATTTAAAAGAAGCACTTTTACTTACTTTTAGAAAACAGGATTAAGCATCAATTTAAAGTTTTCAGGTACAGTAAATGATGTTGACAGCACGCTGTTTACAAGTTAATGTCCATGTCACCTTTCTGGTGACGCGCATAATTCACTCAGACAATGTGTGACTGCGAGCTAACACACAAATAAAATGTTGCCTGTTCAAAAACATTTCGCAGCATTTCAGACTGACTTGTTGTCTCAAGGGCTCACTTGGTACGAGGCTGATTCTCACTGATTTAATTTGTATTTGTTTCTCTTGTCATCTTTGATGCCTGCCGCCGAAAGCGCGAGCTGTCTCTATGGCGACGGAGCGGCAACTCTGCCAACTGCAGGCACAATCTGAACTCTGGAGCGGCCCATGTGGTCCACACCACCCACAAATCAATCATTGATGAATCCATTCAACAAATGAATCCTCGCCACTAGCCGCTGACAATTTCGGATGCTGTGAAATTGTTGATGATCTCTCAGGAAGGGGAGCGCTGACGGAATATTTATGCGGTGCTCAGGGTCAATACTGCTACAAAGGGATAAGACAACCTTCACTGATGTAAATAATCCTTTACAAACAGCAGCTAAAAAGTACCACAATGCTGTGGCCATGACAAATATGAGGGGAATAAGATATGAAATCTCATGTGGGCTGCTTTGTACCGACGGCGAACAATATTAGGAATGATAGCCGTGTCCTATTGTGGATTAGCATTAGCCACGCTTCTCCTGCGTCTATGTTGCCATGATAAGCACGGTTGAAATGTTAGGTGCATTGATATGCAGTCATCACGCCACTGTGACTGAGCCACACACACACACACACACTATACACTCGCCTGCTTGTTATGAATAACATGACTGTTTCACTAGCAGGCTAATAACAGAGACAATGATTCTATTTTTGTGATGGAAAATGGATTCACGAAAGGAGCAGGGGGAAGGTTTTGAATTTTACATGTATTTACTGTAGGGGAAGTTCATTCAAGCGTCCATTTTCAGAGACAAAGGAGATCAGTTTTAAATCTGGTCCAAAGCAAGCCTATTAAGAGTATCTATGGATTTAAAAAAAGGCTTTGCACACGATTATGTGTTCCTGTCTGTATGGTCACAGGCTAAGATCAAAAGTTTTTTTTTAAGACTCCACTCCAGGCACACATGAGCCGAGAGTCGATGAAGGAGACTGGCCTTTGTTTCGAACCTCACAACATCGTAGCCAGTCGCTTGGGCCATATTGAGTTGTCGCCAGAATGCGCTCCCGCCAAGAGGAGCGGCTTTAAGCCCAATTAACTGATAAATGTTAGCCTGCAGGGAGCTGGCAGACAGAGAGATCAATGGAGCTGAATTGAGCTGAGCAGTGTGGGCTTGAGAGACCATCCCTCAACCGGATAAACCTGGTTACAAGCCCCTGGGATGACTAACACTACCCTGCTTATGTGCCCTTGAGCAGGACGGCGAATGACTTTAGGGGTGTAACAGCAGAAGCACCACACAGATTTAAGTATAGTGCTGCATCATTACAGTGACAGGGTGATAAAAATAGAATCTCACCTCCACCAAATTCACATATCCGCTCTCACAGGTTGTCACTATGACAACAGTCGTCTTTTTGCTTGCACCACAGGAAGATGACCGCGCTTGGTGCTGCATGCATTCATCCCATTCAAGAAAAGATGTGTGACGACTCATGTGCGCATACAATGAAAGATGTTCCAGGGCTGATTAGGACGGCGGTGCAGCGAGAGCAAGGCCGGCCCGTCAGCACCTGGGTTAGTCATCCTGACGTCGGCTCAGGTCAGGACCGCATCGCCCACACTCCCCAGGAGCCTCTGGCACTCATGCATTATGGAGTAGCTTCAAAACTTCAAGGAAGGGAGACGCCTCGGGCCTGCTGCCCAACGACAGAGCTGATGTCAGGAATTTATGTGTTATTGTAAATTACTAGTGAGGCATTACATTGGCTGAAAGCATAACCCTGTCTTCTCAAAATTGCGTTACCAAATTGTTGTCATAATTAGGCAGGACTGTGACACCAGAAATCTGGATTCACGTCCAGACTTCTGCCTGTGGCTTTGTTCAAGGTTCAGAAAAGGTCCTTAAAAGGGTAAAAAGTAAAGAAAAATAATGCTGTCATCACTAGGATAAGACAGTGTATTGCAAAATGCCTATTTTGGCAGAAAACAACTAAAATATGTTGACAGTCAACACAACATTTGCTATTACATTTAGCATCGACATTTTTGCCAGCTACATTAATTAGCAACATTTCCTCATTATGGTAATAGAAAACTTAATGTGCTCTCCATTTATTTTCCCTCAAATGTATCTGCTGTTTCAAATGAGCTGGAATTAAATGCAATTTATAGAAGAAAGGGCTGGAAAGTACCAGGAAGTATGGGGAGTAATAGGAATTTGGCTGCATTTGAATCTAAAACACAAGACGGAGAGTGTGCACGTACAGTGCTGGTTCCCCAAGTGGGTGCTGCAGCACCCTGGAGCGCCTTAAGGATTGGCCAATGCCAAGATTCCTTCATTTCCTGGGGCTGGTTGCACAAAACACTTTAATTTGGTTCCATAAGTATGACACTTAAGGCTCAAATGACATACTTTGCCAGGAACTGACTGGAAATATCCTGTTGCTGTAGGCTGGAAAGCTCAAAATCAGTTGCTCATCAATAAGCATGTCCACCTGGTTGTGGAACACTCCTCTCAAAAAGCTTTATCGTTTTTCTCAATCATTTCCATAAACCCATCTAAGGCTGCAACGATTAGTCGACTAATCGATGACTAATCGACTATTAAAATAACCGGTGACTATTTTAGTAGTCGACTAATCGGTTTGAGTCATTTTTCATAGAGAAAGTACTATAAAAGTACCCCAAAATACTCTTATTGCAGCTTCTTACGTTCAAATATTGGCAGCTTTACACACTCTCCCATGACGGTGAACTAAAACCCTTTGGTGTGAGTACGAAACAAGACATTAGATGACATAATTTTGGGGTTTGGGAGAGACAGACCGACATTTTTCATACATCATCAACACATTTTTCGATAAAACGACTAGTCGACTAATCAAAGAAATAATCGACAGATTAGTTGACAATGAAAATAATCATTAGTTGCAGCTCTAAACCCATCCATGATGCAGTTAAGATGAAGACAGGGGTACTTTATGTTTTGGTACTTACTTTGGTTACTTAAGTCCAGTTGTTTCACAAACTTAACACAATTCCTTGAGTACAAGACCAAGATAATGAGAACAACTTAAATTGTTAGTAAACATTTTAAGAAAATCTCAAGAAGACTTAAGGATGTTTTGTGCAACTGGTTTTATCTCAAGGAAATCTCAACCCATTAAGGAAAACCTTAATTCAAGATGCTTTGTGTAACTGGCTCCTGTGCGTTTTTAAGGAAATTTAACCAAACAGAAGGCAACTTTGACAAAGCAATAATGCAGCCAGAAGAAAATCTTGGCACTGTACGTTTCTGCAAACCATAAATATGTAACATTAACCCGGTGTTATTCCAAAGGCTTCGAAATCCGGCGCTTGGTCAGCGACTTCCAGCGTGAGACACTGATGAAAAAGCCATCCTTTAATGTTGGCATGATACGCTGCTGGTTGCCATTATTGTTTAATGGTGGCCATTGGCATCAGGGGGAAACGCGGCAGAACAAGAACAAACGTTAAGGTGGGTACTGTAGGCGGGAGGGGTGGTGGATGAGTCCAACAAACACCAACCTTTACCCAGGACAGTGGTGTTCATGTCCTGCAAGACTATAATGCCAAACCTTGTTCTTTTTTTCCTAAACCTAACAATGTTTGTTTGTTGTCCAAAGAAAAAAAAGTACATTTGCGCTGCTGTACCAACATAACATGTTAATTTTGATAGAGACTGTATGTAAACTGTAAATTTTCTGTGAAAACAGAAGTGTACTTTAAAAGAAGACAATACATGTAACAGGAAGAACTTGACACCGTAACCCAGAACGTCAACAACCAACACACCCAGGGTACCTTGCACGTTGTATCTGGATGTGGATGACCAAACGTCCATATGTGACGAGGTCAGAGTGAGAATGTGTTGATTACATTTGTGTGTTTCATATGTATCATATCAACCATATAAAGTGACAAAGTCTATGAGCCACTTCTGTCACGCAAAGGTGGAGGGGATGGTGGATGGCCTGGCACCTAGGCATTACGGCTGTTAAACTGCAGACCACTGTTCGAAACCACCAAACCAAATTGGTTGTCTTTGCTGTTTTACCATCAGCTTTTTGGCCACCAAATGTGGCTGTGCCTGGCAACCCGTCCCAGAGGAATGTACCCCAAAACTAGGTATTTTAAGCCAAGAGTTTTTCATGCCTGAACCTAACCACACATTAGCCACAGTCTGAAATGTGAAATCTCAACATATAAGCTACATTCATTAATTTTCCGTTGCCAGACTATCACAGACTGACACATAAAGACAAACAATCATTCATGCTCACATTCACACCTACGGGCAATTTAGAGTCACCAATTAACCTGCATGTCTTTGGACTGTGGGAGGAAGCCGCCAAATCTAACGTATCTGTGGTCTGCAGAAACATATGACGCCAACATTGTTTCTGGCAATGGGTTGAAATATGCAGCAACACACCAGTCAGACACTGCTCAAACAAGTAAAATCTCTGCCCACAATATAGTCTGCAAAAACAAACCTGAGCCGGCCAAAAGACCTATAATAAGACTGTACAGTGAATGCAACGGTGGTGCCAAGTAGGTTCAAGTTCATCTCGAGACAAAACAGAGCTGAGAGAAACTGAAACACAGGCAGTAGGTTTAATATCCATCGTGTCATTTTACCCAAAAATATTGTGGGTCCTGTGTGACGCAGGTTTGGGGTGTCATGATAAAAGAATCACTAAGATTGGCTGCAGTGGCTTAAAAAGGTTTGGGAACTTCTGATGTGGAGCATTTAGTGGTTTACTCATTTATCATGACGCTGTGCCTCATCACATTCATAGATCTTGTCCACCCACTCCTGCAGTGTTAACTAAGGAAGGAGGACATGGTCGCTGCTTTATTGACACCACGGTCCACTGACACTCGGTTGCACCGAGGAGAACACAAAGGAGCTGATGAACAGAATAGAAACAGAATAAAAGGGTAAACTAAATAGAATCGATAAGGATTCACTGTGATTAAATTGTTCCAGAGGCCTCCACTTTAATGACCGGTGGCCACTGTATGAGCAGAGGGAAATACATAAAGGTGAATGAGAGGCTTGTGCCATGTTAAATCCGACAAAGCCTGGCCACTCTCACGCCGTGAATGTTCCAATTACTCGCTGTCACAGGGGTGAAACTTTTTCTAATGTTCCACAGATCTCTATCTATCGTTAATCATCCTTGAAACTTCTATGTTCCCCTCTGAGCGACCGCCGAGTAATTAGTTAAGTTATTTGAATAATTGCCCTGATTCAAATTGCGAGATTAAAGCGCACACGAGGAGGATGACCACAGATGAGATAAAAGACAATGGTGCTAATAAACAATAACAGTGGGTTTTTCCCAGGCTCCCTCCAGACAAAACAAAAGGAAAAAGTGGCGGAAAAAACTTTGCTTTCTGTCTCTAATGAACTTAACCAAACAGATTGCCTGGCTCCGAGTTGGTTTCCTATGGGAGGACTGATAGGGAGCGAGGTTTCGTTGTGCTGGAAATTGATTTATTGAGAGTGATGTTTCCTCAGCAGAGAAATGCTCAGGAGTTTCTGCGGAATGGTGGGGACTTGTAACCTCGAGCTATCTTCTTTATAACTTGTTGTCATCTCACACTTTTTCAAAATAAATTTTCGTTTATAAGAAAAAGACAAAAAATAAAGCCCTTTCTTGCAGACCTCTTCTCTACGTCTTCCAACCCATTTCTCCTACAAGCCCCTGAAAAGTTTAAAATGTTGAATATTTCTTTGAAGCAGTTAAAATCCATGACTAAACAGCAGCATTTAAAGCATGGGTGGATTATGAGACATGTAAGAGACCCTGCCACCTCTACATCATTAGAGCAAGACACAGATGTTATAGTTGTTTCGACTCTTTTTGTTGTTGTTTTACATCTCTTTTTAGTCGTTACTCATCTCTCTGTGGTTTTGTAGTTGTAGTTTCTGTGGTTGTTTTGCCTCTTTGTAGTCATTCTAAATCTTTTTGTTGTTGTTTTTTGTCTCTTTGAAGTTACCCGTGTCTCTGTAGTTGTTTTAAGTGTCTTTGTAGTTGTTTTTTGTCTCTTTGAAGTCACCTGTGTCTCTCTGTAGTTGTTTTTAGTGTCTTTGTATTTTTTTTGTCTCTTTGAAGTCATCTGTGTCTCTCTGTAGATGTTTTTAGTGTCTTTGTATTTTTTTTTGGTCTCTTTGTCTGTTTGAAGTCAACTGTGTCTCTCCGTAGTTGTTTCAAGCGTCTTTGAAGTTGTTTTTTTGTCTCTTTGAAGTCATCTGTGTCTCTCTGTAGTTGTTTTTAGTGTCTTTGTATTTTTTTTGTCTCTTTGTCTGTTTGAAGTCAACTGTGTCTCTCCGTAGTTGTTTTAAGTGTCTCTGTAGTTGTTTTTTGTCTTTTTGAAGTCACCTGTGTCTCTCTGTAGTTGTTTTTAGTGTCTTTGTATTTTTTTTGTCTCTTTGAAGTCATCTGTGTCTCTCTGTAGTTGTTTTTAGTGTCTTTGTATTTTTTTTTGTCTCTTTGTCTGTTTGAAGTCAACTGTGTCTCTCCGTAGTTGTTTTAAGTGTCTTTGTAGTTGTTTTTTGTCTCTTTGAAGTCATCTGTGTCTCTCTGTAGTTGTTTCAAGTGTCTTTGAAGTTGTTTTTTTGTCTGTTTGAAGTCATCTGTGTCTCTGTAGTTGTTTTTAGTGTCTTTGTATTTTTTTTGTCTCTTTGAAGTCATCTGTGTCTCTCTGTAGTTGTTTTTAGTGTCTTTGTATTTTTTTTTGTCTCTTTGTCTGTTTGAAGTCAACTGTGTCTCTGTAGTTGTTTTTTGTCTCTTTGAAGTCATCTGTGTCTCTCTGTAGTTGTTTTTTGTCTCTTTGAAGTCATCTGTGTCTCTCTGTAGTTGTTTTTTGTCTCTTTGAAGTCATCTGTGTCTCTCCGTAGTTGTTTTAGTGATAGAGATGATAGAGAATGATAGAGAGCTAGTGTTTTGGACTTCTGAACAGACACTCAGAGACAGCTATTCTGTCATCATCATATCCAAACTGTTCTAACTTTGGTTGAAAATGTCTGTTCATGTAGGAAACCATCCCTAATAGTTTGGTTTCAATGCCTTTGAAGTTAGAAAAGGAGACTGATGTATAAACATGAGTTGCATTCTGCTAGATGAGTGTATAATGCCAACAGTAATGCAGGAACATCAGTGCAGAATGTGTTAAGTCTAACAGCAGGAGTATAAAAGTGAGAGATGTAAAGCACTGAGAGCACGTTGAAAGAGATTCAACACATTCAACGAACATAAAGTCAAAAAAACCCTCAACATTTTATTGGCAAATGCTGAGCAGTTGAGGTAAAGATAATCAATAAAGCCCCATTTGCTCAAGTATCTTTTATACGCATTTAAAGAGTTATGTTTGATGTTGGCGCTTTAATCATATAGGCTATTTCAAAACTGAAGATTGGAAACGCTGCAAGAATATATTGGGTTTTTGGATTGCAACATCAAAAGCACTGACTTTATTTTTCTGCCTATATTCACTGTTTAATAAGATTTAGTTCAACCCATCGAGTGTAATCCCCAAGGATTAGATGTCTAATTTTACCAATCTATAAGAAGAAAGGCGATCTTGGGGATTGTAATAATTAGAGAGGTATAACACTTCTGGGCCAACTTGTTTACAAATGTATTGAATGCAAGGCTGCGTAAGTGATGGGAATCTAAAAACGGGGATTTAGAGAAGGACATTTTGAAACACTTCATGAATCTATAGAGCATTTTTAGTCATTTCTTTGTAGCATATATGATGTTTGTCCTCTATAACAGTTTTTCTTGAGTGTCTAGAATTTAATAATAATTTTGAAACTGATATTTACCTGCTGAATATTATGTGCAAAACATTACACACAGCGCTCCCTTAATACACAGTGTGTGGTATAGGGCTGCAACGATTAGTCGACTAATCGATGACTAATCGACTATTAAAATAATCGGTGACTATTTTAGTAGTCGACTAATCGGTTTGAGTCATTTTTCATAGAAAAGTACAATAAAAGTACCCCAAAATACTCTTATTGCAGCTTCTTCCGTTCAAATATTGGCAGCTTTACACACTCTCCCATGACGGTGAACTAAAACCCTTTGGCGTGAGTACGAAACAAGACATTGGCTGACATTTTTCAACATTTTAACACATTTTTCGATAAAATGACTAGTCGTCTAATCGAAGAAATAATCGACAGATTAGTCGACAATGAAAATAATCGTTAGTTGCAGCCCTAGTGTGGTAATAGAACCTGTCCACTGCTGAACTGGTATGTCCTGCCTAAACATACTATTTCAAACATAGACTGGACAAAATAACCAATGCAGCCACCCTGGTGTTCCCATTGGTCTGTGGACTCCAGTTTTGTAGCCTTGAGTTTGGAATTTTGTCCATTGCCATCTTCGATTTTGCCAGCAGTGGCCATCTTTGGGTGAAGGGGTGGAGATAACCCTAATGCTAGCTGCTAGCTTGGTTAGCATGGTGAATTTACAGCTGTGATTAATACTACCGTTATTCTTTACAGGTAAAATCTAGCATGACAAGCATTAAAACAAAATTCCATGACAGGAAAAACTGAATATCCAACTTCTTAGAAGGTCTTTAGTTCAACCGAACAAAAGTTGAACAATTACACGTTAAGAAAAATCCAACCTCACGTTGTGTCAATCACATTTACACACCAACTTTGACACTTCGCTCATCATTAAAGTTTTCGGACCAGGTTTGTTTTTCTTCAGTTTTTGAATCTGTCAGAGTTGTTCGACCAAGAAGCAGCAGAGAAAATCTGGCATAACCCATGGGACATGTACATCCCCAACAGGTCAGAAAGTAAGATTCAGGTGGGTGAGAGCAACAGTGTGAGAAGGAAGACATCTCATCTCCTGAAGGTAACCACAGGGCCAAATGCCAGACGTGGGCAGAGACTGACGACAGTTTTGCTTCACCTTCACCCCCAAATCTTCATTACCAACCATCATTCAGCTTTTTCTTTGTTTTTTCTTTAAATATATCCTTTAATTTATGGCATCCACTTCTGAGAGGTGCCTATGGATAAATAGCAATGAAGGAAAAAGTCTGGAGATGAAAAAAGTCACTCCAAAAACAACAAACCTATCAAAAGGGATGGAAGATTTTTATGTACTAAACCTTCCAATATCAGCTTTTAGAGTCATATAATGCAAAAGAAGTAGAGAGAAGCAACGGAACAAATGTCTTTCCATTTTGTCTTGTATTGCAAATTTCCGCAACAAATACAACAGTGAAACACATTGAACTCAATGTGCCAAGTTGTTGTGCATGACAATTTTTATCCGATAACAGATTAAAAAACACATGAGAAAAACAAAAAGTAATTCCACCTATACTTTAAAAATCTGGGGTAACACCATGGTTACCTTACATAAGGAATGTTGCCGCTGTAAAAACAGTGAAGGGTGGAAAAACTCGATTTTGTATGTTTGTTTGTTTCAAACAGTGGTCTACAACTTGGCAGCCGTCTCGCCAAGGTGTCACGCCATCAACAATCCCCTCTATCTCTGTATGACAAAGTCAGGTAATATACTACAACCCTTTATATGGTTGATATGGTACATATGAAACATATTTGTGGTTTGCAGAAACTTACAGTGCCATTGCCAATTTTCTTCTGGTGACTGGCCAGCATAATTCGTTTACCAAAGTTTATTAAAAGTGCACAGCAAAATAAAACAGGAAATTACCAAATCTTGGCATTGGCCCATCCTTAAGGCGCTCCAGGGTGCTGCAGCACCCACTCTGGGAACCAGCACTGTACGTGCATGCTCTCCTTTTGGTGTTTTAGATTCAAATGTGGCCAAATTCCTATTAATTGGTAAACTGGACTACGTTTGTATCGAGCCTCTCTAGTCTTCCAACCGCTCAAAGCACTTTAACACCACATGTCACATTCACCCTTTCACAGGTGCATTCATACACTGGTATGCTGCTGCTACCATACACAGTGCCACCTGCTACTCAGTTTTTTAACACACTCACACACTGATGGAACAACAATCTGAAGCATTTCTTTGATTTCAGTGTTTTGCTCAAGGATACTTCGACATGCAGACTACTTCACCTTTTACCAGTTCTTATCACAATTTAAACCAAATTTAAAAAGTGAAAACTTTCTAGAATTACTCCATTTTGCTTAAAGCACCTGCACACACACACACACAAGACATTATAGTCTGGGTTTAATGAGCACACTGCTGGATAGCATAGCCTGCCAGACAGCCTGCATTTTCCTGACGATTGCTTTGATAGTCCGCGCAGTAATTTTACAGTCAAATCACAAAACCAGACAATTTTCCTTTAGCCTCAGCGAGCTGCGTGAGTCATTCCCAGGTGTTACAAGATTATTTGTATGTTAAGTCAGAAGTTATTTTTAAAAGGACGGTGTGCACATGTTCCTAGGGAGACCATAGTGGAGGTAGTAAGTGCATTCTACATATGTGCTGCAAGTACTGGACCAATTTTCCTCACACAGAGACAAAATGCCTCTTATTAAATGTAATTTACATATACAATGCACCATGGTTGTAACTGTCAATCATCTATTCATACACCGTGCTTATCATCCTCTTACCACGAATACAAATGGTTGTTGCCTTAATTATATGTAATAGAATTTATCAAACGTTTGCAGGTTAATTGTTTATTCTAAAATGCTTTGACCTTTATTGAACTTTTTTTTCTCATCACATCAGGAAACCTTTGATGCCAATGGGCATATTGGAATCAAGCCAAATAAAAAATTAACAGCAGATATAAGCTCAAGTGCTCCAGGGAAAACACAAGCATCAGCAAATATTATTCAGCTGTCAGATAGATTCTTGAGGATTGAGCTTGGGAGCTGGTAGGTTGAACTTTTTTTTGGCCAAATGGATATTACTGATAGACTGGATGTTTCATGAATGAAAATACATTCCAGAAACCACCATGAGCTCCTAAATGCTATTTAATATCTGGGTTTTAAGAAGTTCTTGGAGGTGCATCACAATTACAGTCTAGGGTTCCCTTCCCCGGCGACTTAACACCCATTCTTACCTGGACCAATTTAACCCTAACAGGTGGGTCAACAACTCACATGTGACCACAACAACTCTGTAACTGTACAAAAATTGGCAAGTTTTCTTGTCAAAAAGCTCATAGTTGGCCTACAGAAAGTTATGTTTGGTCAATGAAAACAGAAAACAGAAACAGAAGACCTAAAAACGCCATAATTAAACAATAAAAAATGATGCCTTGTAATGCAGGCTTTTATCCTGCTAGCATCATGGTTATCAACTCGAGAATTCTCTCCTCTATTACTAACATTACACACTTTAAAACTCGCCAGACCAACCAACTACCTCTGCGCCGCGTTCCCAAGCCTCATTCTGGTCTCTGTAACCGAACAGCGACACATTATAAAGGACTGAGTGGGCGCGGACGCAAGTAATCAACCTCTTGATATCCGTTGTTGGAACAAGTGTGCTGTAGGAACCAAAGGTACATGGCTTGTTCTCCGGGACCCGCTTCATCAAAGCACGTCAGCATGATCGCCGAACCGCATCATAGCTCATTACAATAAAATTAAATTAGTTTAACTCCCCTCCAGACCCACTCCGGTCGCTTTGGTTGCCCAAGACGCGCGACTGACAACCAGGTCGCCCACGTTGCCGGGCTCTCATTGAAAATGAATGACTTCCACCGTTTTGGAAGCTCTGGTCGCTTTTGGTGTGAACGTACAGTAAGGGTTCACACCCACACAGAGTTTACAGCTTGCAACTCTGCACCAGTCCTTTAGAACTGAAAAAGAGTCTTGAATGAGGTGAAACGTCTTCAAGTAACTCAAGCAAGTCCAGTTGCCTTCAGTAGAGCACTTATGATTACCATGACCTGGATGACTGAACATCATGACCGACAATTAACTGTGACCTTTAACAGAAAAATAATATTTGTCACATTGGAAAAATACTCAAAAAAAAGGCTCAACTTGAAACTAATTGCAACAGTGATAAAAAATGATGAAAGATAGAATCCTAAAGCTACGAGATGTCCTCATGGGAGAACCTCGATATTGCTGTTGATTAATATTTTTTGGGATTTAAATAACCAGGAATATTATACCGACCTATAAAAAGCACAAAATAATCAAACACAGCAGAAGAACTTCAAAGTGAGCAAGTCGTCCTGTTACCTAACCAAAGTTCACAGTTGTTTCCCAGTGGACAGCGTTGTTCTGATTTGCTGTTTCATTGAAGAGACATGTGCATGCGTTACCCCTGACATGGCTGGCCTGCCTATTATATAATTAGATCAAAAAACAAATGTTAAACCCTCACATCAAAGACTCGTTTTGAAAAATCCATCTCTCCAATTGTGGCTGATTAGGGATCCTCCAGAGGCAGTTGGGAGGCAAACGTGTGCTGGGATGTAAATGAGATTGGCCTCCTCTGTTTTGCTGTAGATGAGAGACGAGACTAAGGAGAGGGATTAGAAACCAAGGTTCACTTCACTCTTTTTGCATTCCTCTCTCATGCTCTTTCTCGCTCGGTGCACCTCTCTGCTCGCTTATTTTTCTCTCACAATATGCCTCCTCCCTCTAAAGTCTCTTCCCACTCAGTGTTTCTCTCCTTCACAGACTTGTTTGGAATTTGCCTGAGCAAACAAATGCTACATCACCAGCAAGCCTTAATCACTGGATGATGGCGTGGGCGGCTGCTCGGCCTAGACGCGTTGGCTGACCGGTAACCAAAAGGTTGCCAGTTCCATCTGTGGCACTAAAAACCCAGAGTGGCTCTGCAGTGAGCGTAAGCCTCACGAGTGTCCAACACTGCATCATGAACATCACTGAAGTGCCCTTAAAGAAGGTGCTGTATCCAAACGGATCCAAGGGTGCTTCAAATCAAATGACCCTGATATACAGTTTAAAAAGAAGCATGTGAATGTGGTAGACGAACTGACTGTTAGCAAAACCCCACCCCCGAGTTACTGCCAACATGACTCTCACAGCAAATATGCTGTGGCAGTTTAATCATAACATTTTTGCAAAACTTGGTGCTTGGTTTGTAAAAGCAGGTCTGAAATATGCTACAAGGCTTCCACCAAATAAACTAGAGCTGTCCCCGCCTAAGAATTTTCCTAGTCCACCAATAGCTGTCATTTAGGGCCATGTTTGGGCGGGGCAACACAATGGTTTGAGTTGAAGGTGTGAGAAAGAATAGTCTCAGTAACATTGTTAACACTGTGCTACATTACAGAGAAATACAAACCGTACTAATGAACCTTCATTAATATAGGCCTATATTTTATCTCCAAGTGCACGTCACACACTGAGCGAGCCGCCTGTTAACGACGCTGTGGGCTAATGGGCATGTAGCTACTTCCATGTTTCACATGATACGTCATGTTTGTAGTGGACAAATGAAGATGAGTTTACATATCACCTTGGGTTGGTCCTTCACCTTCTCAAAATGATCCCACACTTTGGATTTCCTGCCCGACATAGCCAGGTCCCAGCCCTGGAAAACATGAGGTTGGGCGCTAGATAAACAAAAAATTTACAGAAGAAGGGAAAGATATCTATCAGCTGTGACACGTGACTCCTGTTTGACTGCTGAACGTGGCCACTTCCTGTTTCAAGATTTAAGCAACCAATCAAATCTTCCCATCTAATGACCTTCCGGTCAACTAACGTTCGGTCAACTATTGGGGCAGCCCTAAAATAAACAGTACTGCAACGCAGAGCTACTCAGTCCTGTATGTATCTCAGTAAGACAGGGAAAAATGCTCACCTTACTGCCTGCGGGCCAAATCTGGTCCACAATAGGGTGCTGGATGGCCCGCTGACCATTTTCTAATTCACAATGAAAATTAACAGGTTTTTGTTTACGAATTTGAATCCTAATAAGGTGCCAGAGTGCATTAAAAATAAATTAAATTGATCTTGTCAGTGAGCTTTCTTATTTAAAAATGCTTGGAGAGGAACCTCAACAGAGGTCCAGGCGAAAACCTGAATGTCCTCAAATCCTATCAACATCCTTGTGTACACCTTACCTTGTGTGGCTGCTGCGACTTGAGACTGAGGCAACTCATTATTTATACATTCTTATGAGTATTATTAATGTTTGTTTTATTAACTGGCCCATGGCCTTTTCTCATTTTGCAGGAGTGCCCCCCGGGCAAAGCAAGTTGAGTATCCCTGGCTTGCGTCCTTGTTTGTATTCACAGGAGAAAAGGCTTTTCAGGTGCAGACTAACCAATGTTTTCGGTAATTGTGGGTTGGGCCACTATTATCAGCGGTAACCGCCATATGAATCCAGTGCAGAGCCGTGGCAATTAGCCAGTGGAACACACTTACAGGGAGTCTCATGCAGTAACATGCTCGCTTGGCCAGGCCGTGTACCACAGCAACAAACACAGAATATCAGATTACAACACACACACAGTGAGCTTGACTTCAGTCTCTGCTCAGGACGCCATTACTCAGCTAAATCTTTACATAGTGGGAATAGCTCCTTGCTGCTATATTAATGCTCTGAATGTCGGATACAGTTCCCTGATTGCCGAGAATTACTCGAGAGAGCATCACAGATCTGTCACGCTGAGTTGTGGATGCTATGCTACAGCTGACAATACTTAAATTGTAGTAGAGAGGGTTTTAGTGGAGGTCAATTACATTAAGCAATCCAACTTTTAATCTTGAGAACATAAATCATCAGCCTGCAGAGCTTATTCCTTAATAATATGCAAAGTTTTTAATTAGAATGACAGCCACATAGGGACATCTATTACAAGTTGATAATCCATGTAGCAACTTTTATTCATTTTATGAAGTGCAAATTTCAGGTATTGAAATCATAAATCTGATGTTTTAATAATGCCTCCACACTCTCCCACTGCTCCACGCAGGAAGCACTCCTGTTGCTGTTTTTACTTTTAAATTAAATTATCCTCACTACAGCACCGTGATTCAGGGCATTAGGAAAAAAAATGATGTTGATTTTCCCACGCACTTATATTTCACTGTTCTCCAGGTTATTCTAGTATCTCTAATTCTGTTCCCACATCAAAACCACCTCAGAGAGACACTGCTTCCTGTAAAAGCCGTAATCCATCACTGCAATAAAAGATACAGAAGCAACGCATGAAATACGACTTGTTCTCCAGTGTTTTCTGCAATAAGTTTATTTTGCCCACTTTTAAGCACTCTGAATAAATAACAGCGTGGTGCTGAAAATAGTCCCCAGCAGACGTGTGAATATTAGTGTAATAATGCCATGTATGTTCCCCACATTCATCTTCTGCTTGCTATTTACAACAATGGATTGCAGCTCTCCCACTCGCCGTGCGGCTGTGCAAGTTGTCTTTGATGTCGGTGGGAGCAGAGTGGGAGAGAGTGAGGCAGGCACAAACACAAATGGGAGAAAAAGGTGTTTATGTGAAATTGACTGGTGCTTTTCTGCTAGTGTTTGCACAGAGCCACAAACAATGCTGGTGTTGTGTTTTTAAAGCTGCTAGACAAGTTTTGTTAAGTAAAAAGTACCAGTGTTGATGCAGCACAACACTACAAATATCGTGGGGTTACTACTGTGAGACACATCGCATCCTTACTAATTAGGACTGCACACTTTTGATCTCCTTAGTCAAACGAAATGTGACTGTTGGGTAAACATGGAAGAAATGAAGAGTCAAATCAATGAGTAAAGTGAAGAAGCCACATTAAAGCTTACAGGTAAAGTTAGTAACTAGCTGGGAAGCAATCTGGAGCATTTACAGTGACATGCAAAAGTCTGGGCACCGCTTATCATAATTTTGTTTACTGTGAACAGGTAAGTAGAAGATGAACTGATCTCCGAAAGGCCTTAAGTTAAAGATGAAACATGCTTTTCAACATTTTAAGAAAGATCAGTGTACTGTTTTTCAATTTTACAACTTTAGAGTGGGGAGAAAAAGGAGCACCATGCAAAAGTTTGGGCACCCCAAGACATTTCAGCTCTCAGACAACGTCTAACAGGTTCTTAGACCTAAATTAGCTTTTTAGGGCTCTGGTTTGGTCACAGCCATCATAAGAAAGGCCATTTGATGCAAATTTCAGCTTTATAAGTATTTCTCCCAACAATCAGCAACCATGGGCTCCTCTACATAGCTGTGCAGCTCTCTGAAAACTAGAGTAACAGATACCCACAAAGCAGGAGACTATAAGAAGATAGCAAAGTGTTTCAGGTAGCTGTTTCCTTAGTTTGTAATGTAATTAAGAAATGGCAGTTTAGGAACTGTGGAGGTCAAAATGAGGTCTGGAAGACCAATAAAACTTTTAGAGAAAGCTGCTCATAGGATTGGTAGAAAAGTAAATCAAAACCCCCATTTGACTGCAAAAGACCTGCAGGAAGATTTATCTGACTCTGGAGTAGTGGTGCACTGTTCTACTGTGCAGTGACACCTCTACAAATATGACCTTCATGAAAGAGTCATCAGAAGATACCTTTCCTGTGTCCTCACCACAAAATTCAGCATCAGAAGTTTGCAAAGGAACATCTAAACAAGCCTGATGCTTTTTGGAAATAAGCCCTGCGGACTGATGAAGCTAAAGTAGAACTTTTTGGACACAGTGAGCAAAGGTATGTTTGGAAAGGAAAGGAACACCTGTCCGACAGTTTAACATGGGGGTGGATCAATCATGCTTTGGGCTTGTGTTGCAGCCAGTGGCACGGGGAATATCTTACAGGTAGAGGCACGAATGGATTCCGTTAAATTCCAGCAAATTCTGGAAGCAAACATCACAGCATCTGTAAAAAAAAGCTGAAGAGAGGATGGCTTCTTCAACAGGACAATGACCCTAAACACCTCAGAATCCACAATGGACTACCTCAAGCGGCACAAGCTGGAGGTTTTGCCTTGCCATGGCCCTCACAGTCCCCTGACCTAAACATCATTAAAAATCTGTCAATAGACCTCAAAAGAGCAGTGCATATAAGATGACCCAAGAATCTACGAGTCTACCTGGCCCTACAATTACACCTCTAAAACGCTGGCAGTGGTTTTCTATACTGCTATGCTGAGTTTTAGTGACATGCAGCTAAGTTTGATTAATTACACTAACGTCTAAAACACAGGCAACATTCAGCAAAAGTACAAATTTCAGTGCAAGGTTCACAGATAAAACAACTGTCCTTTGTTATTAGTTATACAGATCAAACATGATGTGCAGTCCTTCACTGCATAACTGATTGATATGGTGGAGTTCGAACTGCAGTTGTGGAAGCTCGCCATGGTGGCCTTCAACAAATGCAAGACATTCAATGAGGAGCTGGCAGTTATGTATTGCCAATGTGTGGATGAGATATCACCCAATATCTGATACTGTGCTTACATCACTGGTGACCAGAACACCATCAATAAGTTGATGCAGATGAGACATTTGCATGAATAAGCCTAGCAGCTAGCAGATTTTTCCTATCCTTATATGAAGCAAGGAAAAACAGTTACATCTAACAAAAGGTCATTTTTCAAAACTTTGCCACCATGATTAACACACTCTCACTCTGATCTCATCACATATTTGTTTGGCCATGGACTTTCCACGTTAACATATGACATGCAAGGTACCCTGGGTGCGTTGGTTGTTGCCGTTGGGTTTAAGAAAAAAGAACAGGGTCTGGCGTTACAGTGTTACAGAAAGCGAACACCGACCTCCTGGGTAAAAGTCAATGGTGGTTGGACCCATCCACCACCCCTCCCTCCGGCCCACTCAGACTTTTCACCCCCTTAACTTATGTTGTTGTCCCACTGCGTTTCCCCCTGAAGCCGCTGGACAACGTTACACAATAACGGCGACTGGCTGGGTATCATGCCAATGTGAAAAGACGGCTTTTGTCACGTGTATTTGACACTGGAAGTTACTTCACAAGTGCCAGTATTCACCGACTTGCCATTATAACTCACAAGGCTCACCATCAAAATAACTGCCTCATACTAGACACGTTTCCCCACAAACACAACATGCTAACATTATTAGCATCAGCCTATGACATTCCCTGTTTAATTAGCATCAATTAGCCTAGCCGCTATAACATCTGTTTTAGATAAGCTGACCTGTGTTAGGTAGCTCAAAATTATGTCTCCTGGTTTTGCCACTTTAACACAAAGATGCAAGGTAGATAAAGTATGACCTGCAGCATTTACTATGGTTACACAACAGCTTCCTGTTTTAGCAAAAAACTTGTTTTTTAACTTTGAGCACAAAATTAATTTACTTGTCAAAGAATAAAAAATGTCTAACAGTGGAGCTAATCAACATTGTCAGGGAGTGACTGTCCAGCTCTTTGTGAAAAAGAAAAATGATTATTTTTATCAGACTGGAACAATTTGTACAGCACTCACAGATTTCTCAAAGCATGGTGAATTGGACTGCCTGAATGTCTTCAACAGCCATGTGGGGTGTTTGGACACATTGATGCTGAGGTGAGACTGACAGTGAGAAGTGTTCTGATTGTGTGGTAGGACAGGAGCTGTTGTGGTGAGGTGTTGTGCTGAGACATTCACAGTCATTGACGTTAGAAATTAGAATATAATAGAGCCTGCGGTAGAAAGAGCTGTAATCAACAAAAAAATGTAGTTTGACGGGCGTCTAACAAGAGGTATATAACTGTTAAACCACGACTGAGGACGAGCTAGTTCTTCAGCCTCTTATTGCCATTTGAAAGCACTAAAGTGAATTGTTGAAGAGCAGCAATGACCCGGCATAAAATGATTTTATAAAAAGCAGGAAGATGAATATTACATAGCAGCAAGGAGCTATTATGTTGGGTAAAAATCTGGACATTTACTTCCATTTAGCACAAGATAGAGCCTCTACAAAAGGAACCCTCTATTATGGCAATCATGAATTACTGCTTGACAGGCACCTTTGTTCTTATCTGACATTTGCAGCAGGTCTATCATTTGCTTTGTGCATCATGTATGGAAGTGTACATTGAAGTTGGGCCGTGAGTGAAAGCTCGCATGAGAAAACTGGCTTGTTCCCCGAGACAATTGCCTTAAATGCGATTGCCGATGCACCTCTACACTCGGCCGATTAGCTTCTGAAAGGATGTGCACAAATGTGTCAGCATTCAGGCTGCTGTCAGTTTTAAACTAATAGGAGACGGTGCAGTGTCAGAGCGGGCGGGATTCGGCACCTTCATCAGCGAGACAGAGACGGAAGCTGAACACTTGTTTTTCAAGAAAAACTTCTTCTGTGAATGTCACTCTGTGTTATCGTCCTGCTTTAAGTGTTCCTCCAATATTTTTCTGTGTTAAAAAATAAACTCCTCAACATGTTTTTTATCTGTCAAACTCCATTATTTTACTCCAACCATATATAAAGTAGGGAGCTAGACATCACTCCTCACTCATTACTCGCATGTAATGTTTGGAATCTTGTAAGTAA
Source organism: Cephalopholis sonnerati (assembly GCA_019142605.1). Classification (NCBI taxonomy): domain Eukaryota; kingdom Metazoa; phylum Chordata; class Actinopteri; order Perciformes; family Serranidae; genus Cephalopholis; species Cephalopholis sonnerati. The sequence continues at coordinate 7,533,804 of JAGQAX010000024.1, forward strand.
GTTCTGCTGGTGCAAGTACAATGGATGGGTGGATTACTGAATGAGCCTACAGAGCACAGGCCTAGGGGCTTAAAGTGTTCGGGTCTCCCCTCACCTTCATCTGCAAAATATCATTCAAATTAACATTACCCACCAAGATGAGACTTAAAGTGACTAAAAAGAGACTGAGAGGGACCAAAACGAGATTCAAAGTTACTGCAAAAACACACAAAATAACTACAAAAACGGGCCTAACAACCTTTAAGAGACACAAAACAACGACAGGGAGACACAAGATTCCTACAAAGCTACACATAAATTACCTCAAAGAAACCCAAACGACTACAAAAAATGCAAAACAACACAAAAGACAGAAAATACCTCAAAGACACATCAAATCACCTCAGTAAAAAGCAAGATGACCTCAGAGAGACACAAATGACCACAAAAAGACTCAAAACAACCTCAAAGAGATGGAAAACAACGACAAGGAGACTTCCTGCAAAGGAAAAAAAAGGACAAAATTACCATCACAAGTCACAAAATTTTCTCAAAGAGATCCAAACGACCACAAAAATGACTCAAAACAACCGGAAAGACACATAAAACAACAAAAAAGACGCAAACTACCTCAACAAAACACAAATTTACCCCAAAGAAACAAAAAATAACTGCAAAGTGACAAGAAATGACCAAAAAACACAAAATTACCTTCTTAAGACCAAAGAATTACCTCAAAGAGATCCAAAAGGCTACAAAATGAATCGCAACAATTGAAAAAGACACAAATAAAAGACACAAGTAGACAAATTACCACAGGGAGACACACGATTATTACAAAGCCAAACAAAACAACCTTAAAGGACATAAATTACCAAAAAGAAACACAAAATTATCTCAAAGAAACCCAATGACCCATAACAACCTCAAGGAGACAGAAAAGAATTACAAGGGGATTTCTACAAAGTGACAAAAAACAAACAAAACAAAAGAGACAAAATTACCTTTATAAAACACCAAATTTCCTAAAATAGATCCGATGTCTAGAAAAAGACCAAAACAACTACAAAAGACACAAAAAGAGACACCAAACGACCACAAGACAGACAAATAACAAATGGCCACAAATAGACATGAAAGAACCAGATGAAGACACAAAATGACGACAGAGCAACACAAAACGACCAAAACATACATGAAATTACCTTAAAGAAACACAAAATTACCCAATAAGATGCAAATACCTTGAAGAGACTCAGAAGATGACAAAAAGACACAGGACAACTAAAAAAGACCAATAATCACCTCAATGAGAGACAAAATTATCTCAAAGAGACATAAACGACTACAAAAAGACTCAAAACAACCACAAAGAGACACAAAACAACAAATAGGACGCAAAATACCTCAAACGGACACTGAATTACCTCAATAAGAGGAAAATTACCTCAAAGAGACACTGAGTGAGGCCTACCTTAGTAAGACGCAAAAATAACCTCAAAGAAACAGAATGCAACTACGAAGTCACCTCCTACAAAGCAACAAAAAAATGACCATAAAGACAAAATCCTATTAATAAGACACAAAATGTCCTCAAAAAGAACCAAACCATTACAAAAAGATACAAAGCAACTAAAAAAAGACAAAAAAAAAAACAAAAACACAAAACAGCCACAAGTTGTCAAATGACCATATAGAGACACAAAACCACCAAACATAGACAAATGACCACAAGGAGAAACACAACAACCACAATGAGACACAAGGTTACTACAAAGCCAAATAAAATGACCTAAAAGTACATAAACTACCTCAAAAAACCCAAATGACTACAAAAAGAAAAACAAAAAAAAACAGAAAACAACACAAAATACCTCAAAAAGACAATTAATTACCTTATGAAGATACAAAATTACCCAAAAGAGATGCAAAAAAAAAAATACAAAAAGACTCGAACCAACAAAGGGACAGAAAAGAACTACAAGGAGACTTCCTACAAAGCCACAAAAAACAACCAAAAAAGGCTGAAGCACCTTCATAAAACACAAAATTATCTCGAAGACATCCAAACAGTGACAAAAAGACCCAAACAACTACAAAAAAAAAGAGACAACCACAAGTCGACAAATGACCACAAAGAGACACAAAACATGCACAGGGAGACACAGGGTTACTACAAAGCCACATAAAATGACCAAAAAGTACACAAATAACTTAAAAGAAACCCAAACGATGACAAAAACACAAAACAACACAAAAGACCTCAAAGAGACACTGAATTACCTAAATAAGATGCAAAATTAAGAGACAGAGACAGAAAACAACTACAAGGAGACCTTCTACAAAGCGATAAAAAACAACCAAGAAAGACACCATATTATTCAAAGAAACACAAAATTACCTCAGTAAGACACAAAACAACCACAGAGACATAAAACTACAAAAAGATGCACAATGACTACAAATAGATCCCAATCCACCATAAAAATCTGTGTGTCTTGTAGGAGAGGTGGTGGGGCCCTTAGCATATCTGTGCCCAGGGGCCCATTGTCTTATAGTCCGCAAGCACTCATTGTCATTCACCCTGGGTAAGAGCAATGTAATAGAGACTTAAACGCTTTGAAAGAATGTCGTGCGTGTGCACCTGGACGTCCATCTTCGCCTCTCTTTGTACTTTTTGTTCCTCTGATTCTTATTAAATGCACACAATTAGAGAACCATTAAACCTAATGAAATAAAGTGCATGGAGACGCCATTAGTCTGAGAGCTGGCGTGATTGAGTCGCGCGTAAATCAAGGTGCAAATTAAGTAGCGTAGTGAGCGTTTCTGCCATTAAAGTTAGGGATGGGCCGTCTTTGTTTTGTGGACGGCCATAAAACAATAGGGCACCTTGGCTGCACTGGGAGGCCGGCGCCAAGTGTGCAGAAACCGCACATTATCACATTATCAGCAACAGTTCTGGGGGCAAATTCATATAAAAGGTATTATGACTCACAATTACATACTTCTTGAGGCAATGGTAGAATTACAGCTGTCACTGACGAGGGTCTACATAGCTTTACACGTTAATGGCAAGAAATGTGATGAGAGACAGCAATTATTGCGGACACACATTTATTACAAGTAAAGTACATGTTTCATTTGACATTTGCCCACCTACTTTATAAAAACACTTATTCTAATCCACCGCTAATGCACACAGCATTTACCATAATGGGTATTGTGGATGTAATAGCTATTCTCAGGTATATTGTTAGCAATTCAAGCATTGTGGCATTTATGGCTTTATGAAAAAAGATGGACATCAATTAAGTTCCAAAACTTGTGGCTCCATGAACAGACATGAAACACATCTTTTAAAAGCAGCTCAGAGAATCCTTAACTACCCCGAGGGTTTTACAGTTACACAAAAGATAGCAGCACTTTTCTATGATGCAGGGTGGCTGTCAGCGGTGCAGCATTCCTCATATTTCCAACAAGGATGGAAAGGAACACACTGTTCCAGGACAGGAGGAGAATCGACAAGATGACAGGAAGATAGAGGGGGGTGAAAAGCACGGAAAGGAAAGGACCACAGGAGAAGGATTACCTCGACACCGTTATACAGCGGGACCATTATCACCCCTGTTAGGAAAAGAGTTTTCTGTTTTATAGATGTGGAGTAAAGCTTCTCGTCTTGCCCAAATAGCTGTTGCAGCCATTTTTGTAAGAGATATAAGTCAACAATAGCAGTGCAGGAAATTAGCCATTTATATGAATGATACTGGAGGAAATCTTCCTAGTACGCTTTGTAGGACGACCAGTGGTGGATCTTTCTATTCATCTAGGGTGCCACAATATGTGGAGGGGGTGCCAGCATTTTCTTTTTTTTTTAAGTCAAAACCAGAATTACAATGCCATGGTCGTATGCCTCCACAATCGAGTCAAGCTGCAGTTACAGTTCACATCCATGTCTGTCCAGACTGGTGTGTAGCCATGACAATGCTTCAGATGTTGCTGCAAACAAGTTGCATATTCTAAAACATCAATGCTGTACACACATCTTCAACTCAATAGCACAGAAGACCCAGACAATCAGTGCAGTTTTAAGGTGGACACCCAAAATTACTGTCACCAATTCAGTATGTGATAAAATGTCTCCCCTCCGACATTATGATGTCGCAGTGAAGTTAGACTTTGACCTTTTGTATAAGAAATGTCACATAAAAAGTCACACAGAATAACCTAAGAGGACATAAATTGCCTCAATAAAATCAAATGACTCCGAAAAGACACAGAACAACTAAAAAAGACCCAAAATTACCCCAAAGACACACAAAATTACCCCAAAGAGACACAATATCATCTCAAAGAGACAATGAATTACCTCAAGAAGACAAAAAATTAGCTCAAAGACACACAAACGATTAAAATCATACAGAAAATCATGTAAAAGAGACACAAATTTATCTCAGAGACACAAAATTAGCCCAAAGAGACACAAAATCACATAAAAGAGACAAAATTACCCCAAAGAGACACAAATCTACCTCAAAGAGACACTGAATTACCTCAGTACGGCGAAAAATTACCTCAAAGACACACAAACGACTAATATCAGACAGAAAATCACCTAAAAGAGACACAAAATTACCCTAGAGAGACACAAAATTACCCCAAAGAGCAACAAAATCACCTCAAAGAGATACATAATCATCTCAAAGAGACAATGAATTACCTCAGTAAGACAAAAAATTAGCTCAAAGACAGACAAACGATTAAAATCAGACAGAAAATCATGTAAAAGAGACACAAATTTATCTCAAAGAGACACAAAATTAGCCCAAAAGGCCACAAAATTACCCCAAAGAGACACAAAATCACGTAAAAGAGACACAAAATTACCCCAAAGAGACACTGAATTACCTCAGTAAGACGAAAAATTACCTCAAAGACACACAAACGACTAATATCAGACAGAAAATCACCTAAAAGAGATACAAAATTACCCCAAAGAGACACAAAATCACCTCAAAGAGATACAAAATTACCCAAAAGAGATACAAAATTACCCCAAAGAGACACAAAATCACCTCAAAGAGACACAAAATTACCCAAAAGAGATACAAAATTACCCCAAAGAGACACAAAATCACCCCAAAGAGACACAAAACTAACTCAAAGAGATACATAATCATCTCAAAGAGACAATAAATTACCTCAAGAAGACAAAAAATTAGCTCAAAGACAAACGATTAAAATCAGACAGAAAATCATGTAAAAGAGACACAAATTTATCTCAAAGAGACACAAAATTAGCCCAAAAGGCCACAAAATTACCTCAAAGAGACACAAAATCACGTAAAAGAGACACAAAATTACCCCAAAGAGACACTGAATTACCTCAGTAAGACGAAAAATTACCTCAAAAACACACAAACGACTAATATCAGACAGAAAATCACCTAAAAGAGATACAAAATTACCCCAAAGAGACACAAAATCACCTCAAAGAGACACAAAATTACCCAAAAGAGATACAAAATTACCCCAAAGAGATACAAAATTACCCCAAAGAGACACAAAATCACCTCAAAGAGACACAAAATTACCCAAAAGAGATACAAAATTACCCAAAAGAGACACAAAATTACCCCAAAGAGACACAAAATCACCCCAAAGAGATACAAAATTACCCCAAAGAGACACAAAATCACCTCAAAGAGACACAAAATTACCCAAAAGAGATACAAAATTACCCCAAAGAGACACAAAATTACCCCAAAGAGACACAAAACTAACTCAAAGAGACACAAAATCATCTCAGAGACAATTAATTACCTCAGTAAGACAGAAAATTAGCTCAAAGACACACTAACAATTAAAATCATACAGAAAATCATGTAAAAGAGACACAAATGTATCTCAAAGAGACACAAAATCACCCCAAAGAGACACTGAATTACCTCAGTAAGACGAAAAATTACCTCAAAGACACACAAATGACTATAAAAACACTTGAAAACAATCTCAAAGAGGCAGAAAACAACCACAGGAGGACTTTCTACAAAGCCACCAAACGATCAAAAAAGACAAAATTACCTTTATAAGACACAAAATTCCATCAACAAGATCCAAATGGCTACAGAAAGACCCCAAACAACCAGAAGGAGACACAAAACAACAAAAAAGACACTAAATACCTCAAAGAGACATCACATTACTAACGCTTTTGGGCAATTTGTAGTAAGGGCATCACCTCTAGTCCTGCAATTCACCCTATACCCCTTTCCGACAGTCATGGGCTGGCTTGACGTGGTCTGGTCTGGTTTGGCCCTTCAGCCCAGCACAGCAGGGATTTGCATTTCCATTACAACAGGGCTACCTGCTTGAAGGTGGCCCTGTTGTAATAACCACAAAAACAGTCAAATAAAGCAGATATCTAAAGTAAAGAGAGAAACTAAACTCCAAACCACAGAGATTCAGCTAGAAGCTACAAATGTACTGAGAGCTGAACACACAGAGACTTTTAAAAATGCCTTTCTCTCTGGTCTCCTGCAGACAGAGGTGAGGAGAGTCTTGCAACTTAACCCTCACCGGAGGGTGGCTGCAGTCAGTGAGACATCACCGCCACCCACTTGAGGGCGGGCTGCTCGGCTTTTGGACCTACTCTAGAGAAGGTCCATCTCTGGCGCAGCTTGGCGTGGCATAGTGCATCTAAACTGACAATGGAAACGCAAATCGGCGCAGCATGGCTTGACTCAGGGCAGCCAAAAGGTAGAGTGGACAAGGCCCCTTAATGTTAGTGATTGTCACAGTCAGAACATGCTAGAGTATTGATGAGTGTGGTGGAGCGTATGTGGAGAGGAAATAAAAAGGCAAAACTATCAGTGGTGCAGTAGCCTAGAAAAACAAGAAAGGAGAGAAACAAAAGGCATTTTTGTTTTTTGGGGGGGCAGGGAAGCTTGCCTAGGGTCGACAATGTGCTTGGTCCGACACTGACGTCTACCCAGATCACTGGTAAAGCCTGTTTTATGCAGTATTAGTTCGATGGATGCTCTTACCAATATGTTTTTATATCATATCTGGAGTATTTTCAAAGACCTTCTGGAGGCTCACAGCAATGATCGACAGATAAAAGAAAACAATGCTTTGCAGTGTTTCGAGGTATCAACTCCAGTAACACTAACAGCACCACTGCAATCCAAAAAAAAAAAAAAAAAATAGCACTGACATCCAAAAAGCTGGCAGCAAACTGGTCAAAGCTGGATTTTCTGACTCCAGAATATAAAAATGCTTATGAGAAATGATTTGGAAGTTGCCACTGTGCCTGTCTATCTGATAACAATGAATCATCCCAATACGAAACAGAGAAAAGGAGCTTCTTTGGCTGCAGCAGAGCTCTGTTTTAGCACAGTGCAGATACTATATCATAGTTAATGTGTTGCGGACTCGCCCTCTTGAACTTCACCAGAGTATGTCATGGTCTTATCGTTGCAAATGTCTCATTCACTGGGACTGGCTGTGTATGCTTCTCCGGAAAATGTATATTTCATCACCAGGAAAGATAAATCACAGAGCAAGTAGCTCTCGTCCCTACCCAGAATGCACCGCACAGCCTCGCAGTGCAAAACCGCCGCAAATTGACGGAGCCTTGACACTTTGCATGAGCATTCGGCGAGGGAGATCATAGGGGAAACTAACACCAACATAAGCGGGAAGTGTTGGCATGCATATGGAGATGAAAGCCCCGTCTTTTCCCCGTGTAAGAGACAGCGCGAGAAGTATCTGTCACTGCTAATCTTTTGCTCGTCCCTGCGTGGCAAAGCTTTACAAACAATTCATCAAAACCAGATTCTGACTGTGGGTCTGTAGAGGAGTATGTGGAAGTCTGAAACATGCATGTTTGGCCTTAAATTGCACACAAGAGATTTGAGAGTCTTAGTGAGTTGTTAATTCAAGATTGTGCAATTATGTTTTAAAAAATGCCTTTAAAGCTGCAGTAAAACAGCTTTTAAGAATTATTTGCTACAGTAATTCAAATTGTTTTGGTTCTAAGTGAATATAATTGTGAGGAGAGACACATCAGGGGCAAAAATGAATCAGTGAGCAAACTGATTAAGCTTTTTTTCCACTTCATGAGCGCTGATTCTCTACTATGCACCCAGAGAGCGCGTTGACCTCCATTTCTGAGCATGGTCCAATGCAAGGAGAGCCAGATGTCCTTGTTGCCACCCTATAACGTCAAATTTCCCTCCAAGGGGGGTCCTTGGTGAGGCCAAACAAGCGCGCGAGCAGCGCAGGATTACATGCATCCATTGAAGTTTCGCCCAAACAGGGCCATGGACGGGACATGGTAGCACCAAGGGGTGCCTCCTGTAGATAGCCAATATCTCACCCTCTCCACAGGGGTATCAGGCGCTGTGATACCCAGGGAGGGGGAAAACAGGCCGCTTTGAAGGTTATCGACCAGCCAGGAACCGCAGGGAGGTTGGACTGCTGGAGCGACCAGAAAGCAAACAGACATCTATCGGCCTTTTTCTTTATGGCTTTATCTGCTCACCACATTTCATTTCCACAGAATAAAACACTTAAGTGGAGGATTGTTGATTTCCTCGCTTCCCCTCTGACTTTGCCGCAGTCTTTGTTCTTTTGTCACAAAGTAATTAATAATCGTGTGTCATTCATTACATCTGCTGTGAGCAAAGCTTCCTAATGTGCTGCCTTGTTTTGGTTTTTTTGTAAAATTTCCAAAACCACGGGGCTAAAAATGAAAACCTGTTAAATGATTCCATCAATATTGATCACTTTAACATGTTATTTCAGACGTCATAGTTTGTTTTCACTCACAACAGCTTCACTTTCCATTCATGCTCGCTCTTTTCAATGCCGCAGCTACACAATAGTGACCATTAACTAAAGCTCTCAGGAGAAGTGAGGGGAGGTCTAATAAGGGCTCAAACTGTGCTACATTTTTAAAAGTGTATATTGTATTTTGACCCACAGAATCCAAATAAAATCTGATGAAGTCCTTGCCAGTGCCTTTTCTGATGAAATCAGAAGTTGAGTTACAGCAGAGCAAGCAAGAGATCCTTGTTCAGAGACATGGACATGAGAAATATCCCCATGAATATTTCAGTTCTTGTGTCATTCTTGGTCTCGGTCCACATCTCTCCAGAGGATTTCCTTCTATTTTTGTTATTATGACCTCTGCTGTGGTACAGTTCTGATGCCTAAATATAACTGTGGCACACAAGATAGGTAACGGACAGAGTGCAATGAATTTGATGTGGACATTCATGATCCTCAGAGGAAAAAGCCTATTCCATAGCTAGACCACTAAGAACTCAAGAGATAATCTGTATAAAAGCCTGATATCCATGGGATTTGTTGAGCACAATCATGCTCCCAAGAGGAAAAACTCATCAGAAGTTAATAATTTTAAGACATAAACTTTAGCGCCACCATTAATTTATAATAGTAAAACTAGCACTGCAAGCTACAAATCAGAGTTGGATACAAAACTCAGTACTTTTAAGGGTATTGACCGAATAATGTTGTTACTTCCGAGTACCAGTTCATGTCGAATCCATCTGTACCAAGTGTTGGTACCTGAGTGCACATCTGGGTGGCAGCTGACACATGCACACACAAGCAGACATACTTGTGCGTCAGCTCTAAGCAGAGCCGACGCCGTAGCCTACACACGTGGCCTACGCCGTTGTGAGCATTAATACTTGTGCTTTAGTGTGTCTGTGTCACTCTGTAATTACACCTCCAAACCACTAGTTGGTGGTGGGGTTTCTGTTAAGTGTTGTAACGTTGAGTTGATTCAAAACACACCCAAAACACACATTAAACACACATTAAACACACATTAAACATGGCTTAATAGAGACAATTTCAAACACAAGTACACAAATCAGCTTCGCTATAACTCGCAGCATTCACAGACAAACACTTGTCTTTATCTGGACACATTTTCCCCACAAATACAACATGCTAATGTTTTTAGCACAAGCCTATGGCATTTTACATTGTATAGATTGACCTAGCAGCTAGTGGACTTTTCTTCTACTCATATAAAACCAGGGACAACAGCAACATTTAACAAAGGTAACATTATAAAATTCAGCTCCACTACAACTCTCAAGGTTCACTGACAAAACAACTGTCTTATACTGAACATGTTTTACAAACAAATACAACATGCTAACGTTATTAGCACAAGCCTATGGCATTTTACATTGTGAAATTAACTCAGTGACTAGTGGAGATTTCCTTTACCCATGCAAAGCCAGGATAAATCACACACAAGACTTTAAATGCTATTTCTGTGGAGGCTTTATTGTCTTCATAATTTCTTTCTTTCTTATCTGTGAAATAAAAGTAAATAAAAGCTTTGTTTCCACTGAGGGAAATATTTCCAGCTTACAAAACTAGCCAGGAGTTCTGCCTCGCCATGGTATAGCTACTTTTCTGGGGAGGTGCAAATCAGGCTTCAGCATAGTTATTACAGAGAACATTGAGCACCACAAAAAGGAACCAGAACAGGTATCAGTTCAGATGTGAAAGGTACCCAACCCTTGTGGACATTCATGATCCTCAGAATATCAAGTATATTCCATATGTACACCAAAAAAAAACCCTTGCACACAAGATAATCTGTATAAAGGCCTTATATCTATAGGATTTGCTGAATACAACCATGTTCCCGAGGGGAAAAACCTAGAATTTTGGTTAGGACTCAACCTTTAGTGCCACTGTTGCTTTAAGGTAGCAAGCCTAGCACTGCAAGCCACACATGCACTGCACAGCACCACTCACAATTAAAATCATGATTAAAACTGCTGTGCATTATAGATTTATTTCCATCCGTTTCCCAGAAGTGGAAGCCCTGACTATATAGCAAACTAAGTACCGCATGCATAAAGGTCACATCAACCATCCACGCGTCATGTGTGAGCATCATACCACTCAGTAATTATTTACAATCATGCCTTCTTCTCTAATGAGAGAAAAGTGTACGCTGGAAACCGATAATTAAATGTGAAACACTGCATGTTTACAGCATGGGGTCAAGTGAAAATATAACCTGTGTGCACACACATTCTTGTCCATCTCTCTTAGGGAGGACCCTACTGAAGTAATGTGTTCCCTAGCCCCTTAACCATCACAATGAAATGCCTTACCATCACCTTAACCTAAACCTACTTGTAACCTGAACCTGAAAGCCAGGTCTAAACCCTCACACAGGCCTTTAAAAAAGTGGGGACCAGTCAAAATGTCCTCACCTTACAAAAAGTCCTCATTCTAAACTACATATTTTTGTCCTCATTATGCAGCATGTACAAGAACACACACACAAGATCACAGTAAAGAAGATGTGCTCAGCACTCAGCATAGATGAAGACAGTGAAATAATCTAATTTACATCTAAGTGCAGTGCATGCTGGGTGTTTGGGAGATTTAAATCAAACGCCACAGTATGTAAATATTGAGTTTCGAGGAGACACTGATATGATCAAAGATTATGGAAATTATGTGACTCCACTTTATGGTCCCATGGCAGAGGATGTTAGGACAAAGCAACATGCATTTTTGAGTCAACCCTTTCCCAGAGATCGAAACAAAAGGCACTAAACAGCTCACAGTCCCAGTAATAAAAATTAAAACTGCATCGGCAATATGCAAAAAGTAGAACGTGTTTGCTTCCGCTGGTATTTTTAGACATTATTCTCTGCTTTGTCCCTCATGAGACAAAGTTATCCTCACCTTGCGGGCTGAAAATAGACTACTTTGTAGGTAAATGCCAGCTCCATTTAGCTTAGTGCTGAGCAAGATCATAATGTTTTCCATCCAGATCAAACTAGTTCCGTGCAGATGCCAACAGCCCATCGGTATCCACGTTGGCAAATGGTATTTCTATTAGATTTAGTCACACTCCTGTGGTTTGCCCCCCTGCTTTGTAGCAGTGTTTGCACTTTGTCCTAATAGAGCAAAAAGAGCACCCCTTGTCTGAGCAATTTAAAAAAGCAATTTGTTCTCTTTCTCCCTCTGTTTGCTTTTACTGTGTTCTGGCCCAGTGCACTGGGAGCAAGCTAACCTTACATAAATTACTCCTAGTGCCTATGAAAATGTCAACAAGATGTGGCTAACTCCCCTCCTCCCATGATGGTGTGTGAGCAGGAGAATGTGTGTGTAGATGTTACAACAAAGTGCACGCATGTGTGACTGGGTGAGTGTCTCTGATAGCGGTGCATGTCTCTCTGGAGCCAATATGAGAGTGTGTGTGTGGGTGAATGTGTCAGGAATCAGGTTGGGGGGACAGCCGGGTGGCCCGCTGGCTGCTGACGAGGATGGATGGATGAATGTGAACATCTCTTTCACGCTCCTTTCACAGCGACTGGGCTGATTCATCTGTCTGAGACGCCGTTGTCATTTCACTTGTCTGATGTGCGCTCCAACCACTCCCTCTGATGGATCATTCCGAGCCCCCCTCCCTGTCTACGACTGTGCCTGTCGTGTGGTCATCTCCAAAAAATGTTTCCCCTCGCTGTGTATGTGTGTGGGCGGGTGCATGCGAGCCTCCGCGGTGCATAAATGTGCATTTGTCAACATGAGTGGACGTCCAGCTTCTTCTGCAATTGTATTCTTCATTGAGACAAGGGGTGTTTTTCAAAAACAAGTGAAGAAAAACAAGTGCAGAAATGTGGTCTCATGCTGCTCCTGCCCGCTATAAATGGTTCCTCTCTGCAGGCGGGTACCTTCTTGCCGGTGTCGCCTGCTCTTTTTTCCCCACAAACTGCCTCTTAAGCTCCTTTTATCTGTCGCCATCATTTAAACGGCCACTCACACACACACACACACACAAACCTTTTTCACACTTTGTTTCACTTTATTTGGACACTGTGCCAGTAAAGTTGCTGAATTTGGAATTGAAAAAACATCAATACAGTCTTTCTGTTGCTGATCAGTCTTGAAATGTACCAGGCGTTTAATGTATTGTCTGCCATGTTTGCTGTTAGCCCCGCTGCACCTATACGGGACGCAGGTTGACTGGATAAAATGTGACGGCAGCGGGAAAGGAAGCCAATCAGAGTTGACCGGTTGCCAGGTCTCGCAACAAAAGTAGCTTTTTTCCCTGTGAACAACCACGAGTCAGACCCAAACATGGATTACACTTAGCCTCCTACGCTGTGAAAGAACTCGGAGAAGAGTTCCTGTCCTGGGGTTTGACATCTTGACAGGTAAACAAAAACTGTAATGGATTGAGTTATACTGTAATTTAAGTATGGACTACGGAAAAGAGATCACGTCTGGGGCTATACGAAGTGTCTGTGTGTGTGCACGATGGAGAGTGCAGTATGTTTTCTGAGCAGTGAGTTCAGCACCAAGGACAGATTCTGCAGTCTCAATAAGAAACTCTGGCTCTGACTTGAACCCAGCATCCCATTTAGGAGACATTTCTGGAGAGTAACTTGAAAGACTGTCACATTCAGGTAGAAGACATAGAAAACTTACTTTTAAGGTTTTAGGTTTATTTTGGAGTGTTTTTCTTTAACGCAGTTTTAAGTAGCTCCTTAGTCGGAGTAACATCTTGCAACAGCAGCGAAGACGAAAGAAGTTTCTCCAACGTCTACACTAAATTAAGTGCAGGCAGAAGTTCCAACTCGGAGTGAAAAAAATAACCTAAAACAATCTCACATTTAGGCTTGGGTGGTATCACAGTATAACCAGGGTATTTAGACATCCCAACAGTCAAAAATAGAGACGCTACCCTTTATAATAAACTGATAGAGAGATGCAGGGGATGGATTTAGTGCACAGCATGAGCAACTAGAGGTCAGTGACTGAGAAAGGTGGTGACCGAGATGGTCATGTCTTAAATGTGGGTGGGGTTGTTGTCACTCACTGCTCCGTCCAGCACTCAGTGTTTGTTTTTTCATCACCAGTGTCACAGATAGACGTCTGCATCTCATATATTGTCCACAGACCACCCACTGAACTAAGAATTAAAAGTCTATTTTCAACAAACCAGAATTGGTTACTGGTTTTTCTGAGTTTCGTTTGTCGAGTTTGAAGCAAAGTGCCTTTTAAGAAGAGTTAACACAGCAGTGAAGCTAGTCTTAGTTTGGTGAAAGAGGGGAACTTGAATTCAGAAGGTGAAGGTGTACGGTTCTATTTTTCTATTTAAAGCCCAGTTCAGACCAAAGATTCAAGACGAGATGAGTTGAAACAAGCAGCTACCTGCAATGTGCTGCACTGCAACGTTCTAAAAACCTGCCGTTTTTTCATGTTTTTCGTCACCCATCTGTTGAAGTATCTAGCAATCATCCGCTACTTAAAAGAGAGGTTCGAAACACTGCAGTCTGTTAATTGGTCAAGACAGAATTATCACTCTGCTTAACCAGGATTTAACGCATAACCCTCTATCTCTCAATATCCCATCAATTGCAACAGACACTGTAAACACTTCAGCCTGTTCTTTGTCGTTCTAAAAATGTCAGCGCACAGCCCCATTCCATAGACACACCAGTTCTAAAGGTACTATACTGAAAGTGTTTGGTGGAAATGTAGCTGTGTACAGCGCAAGTCTAATCAGAAGTGTAAAAAAAACATACAATACTAAAGATTCAAGTGATTTTCTATATTCAAGTACACCAAAAAGCAACTGACACAACTAGCATATCAAGGAATTCTTTAACAGCACTGCACTTGAGGTGTGAAGGATCTTTGAGCACAGGTAGTCACCAAGGCCGGCACCTTGTACCTTCCTCCTCATGTAAACAACTTATATTCTTTTAAGAGAGGATGTACTACATCACTGAGGATTGCCTCCCTCTTTCATCGCCATCGGGGATTTACCAGAAAGTACTGTTCAACTGCTCCTAAACGCAAATATCTAATCAGCCAGTCACGTGGCAGCGACTCAATGCATTTAGGCATGTAGACATGGTCAAGACGACCTGCTGGATCTACTGGGATTTTCACACACAACCATCTCTAGGGTTTACAGAGGATGGTCCCAAAAAGAGAAAGCAGCAGTTCTCTGGGTGAAAATGCCTTGTTGATGCCAGGGGTCAGAGGTCAGAGGAGAATGGCCAGACTGGTTCAAGATGATAGAAAGGCAACAGTAACTCAAATAACCACTGGTTACAACTAAGGTGTGCAGAAGACCATCTCTGAAGCAACAACACGTCCAACCATGAAGCAGATGGGCTACAGCAGCAGAAGACCACACCAGGTGCCACTCCTGTCAGCTAACAACAGGAAACTGAGGCTACAATTCACACAGGCTCACCAAAACTGGACAATAGAAGATTGGAAAAATGTTGCCTGGTCTGATGATTCTGGATTTCTGCTGCCACATTCAGATGGTAGGCTCAGAATTTGGAAGCATGGATCCATCCTGCCTTGTATCAACGCTTCAGGCTGCTGCTGCTGGTGTAATGGTGTGGGGGAGATTTTCTTAGTACCAACTGAGCATGGTTTAAACACCACAGCCTACCTGAGTATTGTTGCTGACCGTGTCCATCCCTTTATGACCACAGTGTACCCATCTTCTGATGGCTACTTCCAGCAGGATAACGCACCATGTCACAAAGCTCAGATCATCTCAAACATGACAATGAGTTCACTGTACTCCAATGGCCTCCACAGTCACCAGATCTCAGTCCAATAGAGCACCTTTGGTAGGTGATGGAACAGGAGATTCTCATCATGGATGTGCAGCTGACAAATCTGCAGCAAAATGTGTGATGCAATCAAAATCTTTGAGGAATGTTTCCAGCACCTTGTTGAATCTATGACACCAAGAATTAAGGCAGTCCTGAAGGCAAAAGGGGTCCAACCTGGTACTAGCGAGGTGTACCTGATAAAGTGGCTGGTGAGTGTTTCTAGAACAGTGCATTGGTTGTAGGGGAAGCAATTTCAGTACTAAACACGATCTCAAAGCAAATTCAAATATTCAGTTTCAACTGCTTTCATTAATATGTTGCTTTTGCAAAATTGTCAGACGAAGAGTAGCCTCTAATTTCACCCAAAATTGAACCCAGCCAGAGTCAAATAACTTTGCAATAGTCCATTTAAAATACTCACAGTTTCATAAGGCACCTTGATAAGAAACTCAGAAACACAGAAGCACTTTAATTCATCATTACCTGAGCTTAACACCAACTACGCAAGATAACCAAAGCTAGACGAGCAAACCATAATTTCCTTTGCCAAACCTTTTAATGCATTCGCCGGTGTGAGGGAGGATGTTCTCTATATTCTCGCCATGTTCCTGACAAGCTTTAATGTCTCATTTGATTGCAACGCACGCTGCAAACAACGTCTCAATTGGCTGAAACGACGGCAGGAGAAGAAAACACATTTCCATAAACAAAGAGAATGTAATTCTCCTATATTAGTGAGGAATAGGCCGGATGTTTTGGCTTCTATATGATGGCGGCGGCTTGAAAAGAGAGCCATCAGCGGCAAAATATAGCAGCAGAGACGAGGACTGACACCATGAGCTCTTTTCTTAGACAAGAGTTGTAATTACAGTCTTATCTACTATTCTAAGTAATTAGTGAAATGGAGGGGAACCCGCACCCACACACACAGACACACTCACATATAGCCACATAATCTACATAATCACCAGAGGGTCAAAAAGGCTGTGTGTGAGTTCCTCTGTCTTTAGCTGATTGCGTGAGCAACTGAGTGTGTGTGTGTGAATGATTTAACCTGTGTGACCACAGACGGGGCAGCTCAGTAAATGACCGTATGATGGCCCGCACAAGCACTCTTGAATTACCGTCCTAATTGGGCAGGTGGGGACAGGGGCCACTGATGACTGTCCCAGAGGGAGGAGAGGATACATAACCCCAGCACACCCTCCTTCACCCTCACAAGCAAACACACCACATTTGGTAAAAAATAGATGATACAGTGGCCGTACTCCAGAGCTTCACACTATGTTTTATCCAAGGGAAAAAAGAGAGGGAAGAGTAATCCATGAGTGCTTAATGTGCTTACAAGTGTGTTGCATCATAATGAGAACAAAGCGAACAAACATACAAATATAAGGCACTTAACTTCAAAGAATAATTACCACTTGACAACTAGCTGGCTATTGCCCAAAAAATCTAACTACTGTAAATTCTCACATAGTAGCCAGGCTTTTATTTACCTCTGCTGCAGAGAGAGCTGTCTGTATTTGAAATATCTCAGTCAGACCGTCACTGCTAATTTTGTCTTTTGTAAGCACATATTATGATGTTAACATTGATAACATTGTTAGAACCTTGATGTAATATGTAGAGGATGTAAAACCCATTTCTGCCAATGTGATTAAGATTAAAAAAAGATTCTCTGCATCATCATAATGAGAATCATAATGAAATTTATTGAAATAATGACTTAGAATATCAATTGGATGACTTCGTATCCTAAAATATTGACTTAGCATCTTGAAATAATGTCTTAGTATCTCAAAATAATGACTTATTTCCTCAGAAGAATGACATACCATCACAACATAATGACAAACTTTCTCAAATAGTGCCTTAATATCCCAAAATAATGACTCACTACCTTCAAATAATGATTTAGTACCTCAAAATAATGACTTATTATCTCAGGAGGATGACTTAGTATTGTGAAATAATGCAGATGTCAAACAAAGTAATGAGAACCTCTGTCAAAATAATGATTTAATACATCAACATAATGACTTGGTATCTCAAAATAATGAGAAATCATCACAACATAATGAGAAACGTTTTCAGATAATTATTAAGTTTAAAAAACAGAGGCTTAGTATCTCAAAATAACGAGAAAGCATCTTAAAATATTGACTTAATATGTCAGAATAATGGCTCAATACCACAAAAGAATGACTTATCATCACTACATAATGACCAACCTTTTCAAATAGTGACTAAGTATCTCGCGACAATGATTTAGGATCTCAAAATAATATCTTAATACCTTTAAATAATCTCAAAATAATATCTTAATACCTTTAAATAATGATTTAGTATCTCAATAACATCTTTCTATCCCAAAATAATGAATTAGTATCTTAAAACAGTGGCTCAGTATCTCAAAATAATGACTCATCATCACAACATAATGAGAAAGTTTTTCAAAAAATGACTTTGGATCTCAAACTAACGAGTCAATACCTCAAAATAAGGACTTAGTGCCTCAAAAGAATGACTTAGTATTACAAAACAATGACTAAGTGTGACAAAATAATGAGAAACTTTCTCAAAATATGAATTAAAATGTCAAAATAATGTCTTAGTATTGCAAAATACTGGCTTAGTATCTCAAAATAATGACTCAATACCTCAACAAATTGACTTAAAATCACAACATAATGACAAACTAACCCAAAAAGAGGTTGCATCTTAATATAATTACATAATACCTCTAAATATGAACTTGGTATCTCAGAATAATGACTAAACATTGCAAAATAATGAATCAATGTCACAAAATAATGAGAAACTTTCTCAAAGTAATGAATTAGCATTTCAAATCAGCATCTTAGAATCTCAAAATAATGACTTAATGTCTCAAAAATAATGAAGTATCATCACAACACGATGAGAAACATTTTTCAAATAATGACCTATATTAGAATACTGGTTTGGTATTCCAAAATAAGGACTTTGTATCTCAAAAGAATGACTAAGTATTACAAAACAATGAATAAGTGTCACAACAAAAATTAGAAACTTTCTCAAAATATGACTTAATCCGTCAGAAAAATGACTTGGTATCTCAAAATAGTTGCTTAGTATCTCAAAATAATGACAAACTATCTCAAAAAGTGAATTACTATCCCAAAAAGATGAGTCTGTTTCTCAATATAACAACATTATACCTCAAAATAATAACTTAGTATCTCAGAATAATGACTTAACATTGCATAATAATGAATAAGTGTCAAAATAATGAGAAACTTTCTCAATCAATCTTAATCCGTCAAAATATTTATACTTGGTATCTCAAAATAATGACTCAATACCTCAAAAAATTGACTTGTCAACACAACATAATGACAGACCATCGAAAAAAGTTAGACACTATCACAAAAAGATGAGTCTGCTTCTCAATATAACGACATAATACCTCAAAATAATAACTTAGTATCTCAGAAAAATGACTTAACATTGCATAATAATGAATAAATGTCAAAATAATGAGAAACTTTCTCAAAATAATGACGAAATACATCATAATAATGACTAAACACCTAAAAGAATGACTTATAATCACAACATAATGACAAAATTTCTCAAATAGTGCCTTAGTATCGCAAAAATAAAGACTTTGCATCGCAAAAATAATGAATAAGCGTGACAAAATAATGAGAAACTTTTCAAAATAATCAAAATAATGACTTCTTGAAGAATGCGATATCTCAGGATAGTGAGAACCTTTCTTAAAATACACACCAAAATAAAGAATTATAATCCCAGAGTAATTAGAAACGTAATGATGTTGTATTGTGTCTCATTACTTTGACAAATGTTCGTGTTTTATTACAATACTAAGTCATTACTTTAAGACAGTCATTATTTTGAGTCACTAGCTTGTTTTGAAAACGTGTCTTATTATAAAGACTTACAGGATGTCTTTATCTCATTGCCAGAAATGGGCTTTGTATATTCTGACCAATTTTCCAGAAATTTCACCACCTTGAATTTTAAGTTTTCGTACATTGTTAGAGCAGCAGCCACATACAGGTTGGGGTCAGTGCTAACAGGGCTGGCAAATGACTATGGAAAAAGAGCAGGAAGTGGGTGAAGCAAACAGTCCCTATCATAAGTCTGTCTTTAAATTAGAACAAAGGCATTGTTTGAATGATGATGAGTCACTATAGTCACCTGTCTTCATTACCTAACCTCTTTTAGTTGTGAATTTACGGTACTTCCATTGTGTTTTAGAAGGTTGTTTTTCTTTGCCAGAACAAAACATCGCACAATGATTCATTTTCTTTTGCTTCCCACAGACTCAAAAATCTACTCTGATATTAAAACCACATTCCTCACTCCTCCCTCACATCCCTCCCATTCCCATTTCCCAGAGCGCATTTCACTGCTCGACAAACAGATGAGATACTGGCCGCGGTGAAATTTTTTCAGCCATCACATTAAGTGTCCTTTTCATCACTCAAGCACATCATTTCCACTGACAAACAGTGAAAGAGCAGTCCAGCAGAGGGATGGCCTCTGCTTTATGATCGACTTTCCGTTCCCCATAAAAGGGAAGCTGAGAAGAGCTGTCAGATCAGACGAGAGGAAACAGGCTAAGTGGACGATGCCACGCTCCAACCAAAGAAATATATTTGAATGTTTCCTGCCTTGTAAGCTAACATTTGTGTGCCTGATAAGAGAGTGGGGAAAATGTGTTCTGGTTATGCATAGAGTGCAGCTTATGTTTTGTCGGCATATGTTTGGAACATTCAAATATAACTGAGAAACTCCATGCAAGCCTCGCACACATACACAAACACAGATTCACGCACCGAGGACCAGCAGGGACTTTATGGTTCACCGAGCGAGTGCATAAATAAGCTTGAGCTCTGCATGTGTATATGTGTACTGGAAGCAGAGTCGACTGGGAATAGCGGGCGTCTGTCTGTCTCCTGGGTACTGATGTGTGTGCTAACCACTGCCGGCATTTCCCCTCACTTCCAATCGCGGCTCAGGTAATTGGATCCCCCCGCTGAGCGCATGGCGTCCTTCTGCGACAGAGAGGGAGCGTGTGTTTACATCGCCACATGTCGGTCAGCCGGGTGGCCTTAACGCTAGTCGGAAAAGGTGTTTGGCTCGTCTCTCAGAATGCAGCCGAGTGTGGAGATGATTACCTGCGATGATAGCGCCTCGGCTGTTGACTCCACACAACAGGGGAGGAAGCCACAGCTGAACGAAAGCGGGAGTCGCAGCCAGCACTTGACAGGCCACGGCTCGGCTTGCTCTCAATAAAAGTCACAGGACCCAACTGTATATTTCAAGGTTCTTTACTGGATAAAAATAAACACACCGCCAAGTTATCATTACATATAAATATGTCTTTCTCTGAGGAGAATGAAGAAGCCTCTTCTGGGTGCAGTTTACCACATCATCCTCCGCTTCATTACAGGTGATGAAATTTGCAATTACTTTACTTTGATTTGTATCACAAGTTAAATTGGCCATCTCTTGCTACAAGCCGGGAGCAAGTCAACTTATTGTTTATCTAACAAGCCCTGCTGTATCAATTACCACACTTTCTCACAATAATAGCTTCTAATCTCTCGTACAATACAGAACAACTTATCAAAGCACACCTAAGGGTATCTCTTCTTCCAAATGGCATGTAGCTACACACATCTATGGATTTATGCCTTTAGCTACTGTTTATCTGACAAAACCTTCAGAAAAATGAAACAGATGTAAAAAAAACTTTAAAAGAAACAAATGCACCCATTCCTCATTGGCTGTGATCTTGTTAGCTCCGGCTCTGTGTGAGTCACATGTAGCACAGGTGAGAAATCCATCACAAGAGAGTCACGGACAACAAACCACAGCCCCTACAGAAGACATGCAGAGCGTTCACACTAAACACTCCAAAGGGGTTGGAGCGGTGTTTCTCTGTCAGCCAAAACAGCTGTTTCACATCAGGAGGACTCGTGTTCACGACTACAGAAACAAATGCTAAAGCTAAACCTTCTATACGCTCAGAATTATCTTTGATTTTATCACACACCAAACACATAATTGCAGTCACCACTGAGGCATAAGTAGCTCAAGAAGTGTGTGACTGTGTGTTATTTACACACCACAACAAAGGAGTGACCTGTTTACTTGGTTCACCTGCAGCAGCGTCGAGAGCTCACTGCATCCACACAAAGGCGGGTTCTCTTTTTGTGTAGCGACAAGGTGTTTTAGCGCTAGACTCAACACATAAAAGAGAATTTAGACATTACAGGAGAGAGGTGAGACAAAAAAACACACCACAAAGTGTGAAATGAAACCAAAAGTAACCAGACAAAGAGTCGACAGCCATGTTTACAGCTCTGTATGGCTGGACACGGTGGTTCTTTGAGCTAAGTGCTAATGTCTGCATGCTACCAATTGTCAGCATGCTAATGAGCACAAAACACAGTCGCACACTTGACAACTTGACACCTAAAAAAATAGGGAGGATTTAGAAACTAAAGCAGGGGGTCTAGGGGTTGTCTCCATTGCAAGGCCTTGCACATTTGGCACCAAGCTAGCTTAGCTTATGTTCCACTGTAAGGGCGCTGGCCTTTTGGGTAACCTGTGAGGGTGTGGTGTGTGCTCCGTTGTATATACAGAGGGAAGCAGCTCTCTCGATAGCAGTAGAATTAAGCATCTAGATAAGCTCAAGGCTTCTGTTCAACCTCATGAGAAGGCCATTGTTGTTGAACAGTACCTATCCTTCCTTCTGCAGAGTGGTCTGGACCGCTAGAGGCTAGTTACCAGCTAACAACAAGCCAAGCTAAATTAACGTAAATAAGTCAGAGTGTTCCCGACTACGGTTCAGAGTTGGTAAGCTGTCACCAAGAGAGGTAACACTTCGTTTAGTTCTTGATTTCGCACTGTACCCTAAACGGTCTTTGGCTTTTCTTCTCGGTAATGAAGGTTTCTGCCAACAATGCCCACAAGAAGATCTGCTGTTGATCGTCTCGAGTTTTAAAGACTTTGTTTCCTGCATTCTGGTTACTTTTAAAGAGTAAAAATAACCAAATTATTACATTTGGCAATGACATCTTTATGTTTAACACTTAAAAATTGATTTAGTTTTTTGTCCATGCCCCTGGTACCCCAGCAGAGCACCATGAGGATGGAGGGCGGCCAGGCTATAAGCTTGTCCAGCACTAGGGACCCACGGCCAGCTATCCTCCCTGGCTCACATACCCCTGGGCCCTGGATGCTGGAGCAAGACAGAACTAATGACTGTATGTGAAGATAGATGATGCGTCCCCATCTCTACTCACTGTACAAAAATAAAGCCAAAATAACGCAGATGTGCACATTGTACATCGATTGGCACACATAGCTTTCAATCATGACATCACATCCCCCTTTTATTGCATCAAATAAGTAGTTATAATCAAAGTCATCTGAAAATGAACACTTGGACATACATCAGCATGACAAGACCCTCTTTGATCATGTTTATTTGACGTATACTCTATTTTTACAGTCTGGCCAATGTCCAAACCACTAACATAGAGGAGGCAGGGCGATTAAGATGTTCTGGCTTCACTTTTGGGAAGCTGTCACGCTGTCCAGCTTTATATACAGTCCATGGGCGGAATGGGAGACTTGCAGTGAGAGACAGTATCTTGCCACAGAGGAGGAGGGCAAGCTGGATCTCCCCTAAAACCCCAAAGGCACCCCGAAAATCCAGGCGACAGCGGTCCTGTCAGAGAAGCAGCATGTAGAGAAGATGTTCACTATCGGCTGTGGTCCCTCTCTGGCCCCGAAGAGTCTGAGAAGGAGGAGGGAAGGGCTCATACACACTTTCCAGTATCAGAAATAGCATGTGGTGACGACAAGGAAAAACAAGGTGTGAAAATGTGTCGTAAATCAGGAGAAATACCAAAGAATTGTGACCCAAGGAGGAAACCGAACGAGGGCAACAAAAACAAGATTCTCAGGGGAAAATCAAGAGGCTACAGCCGAGGACGATGGGGACGGGGAGTATTTCCTAGTCCTGAACCCTTCAGCGCTTTTGAAACCAATAGCAGTGCTTTAAATCAATGCTTTGACACACAGGGAGCCAGTTTAAAAGATCTAACAACTGTGCTGAAATGTTCTCGGTCTAAGTGACGACTGCGGCTGTCTGATCTCTGTCTGACTTTTTTAGAGAGACCTATAAAGACACCATTACAGCACTCGAGCCTACTAAAGATAAAAGCCCGGACAAGGTCTTTTAAATCCTGCTGAGACATATGAGTGCTTTCATTCTTCGACATAGTCTTGAAATTTGCAATGTAATGCGGATGTCAGAATGTGGATTCACACGTGGAGTCGTGTAAGCCGGATGCTCATCAATGGTTAGAAACAAACAATGCATTTTGTATTTGTGCAAAAGCTGTGAGCGTATAAGCTCGTCTCATCTCAGCCTCGGCTCCTATTCAAAAGCTGGAGTAATTACCGTTTTTGGTCTAAATTTCTCCATTTTCTCCATCAATAACGAGCTGATTTATATGCATAGCAACACTCACAACAGCCATTTCATTAACCATTTATTGTTAATTGTGGGAGTTAATGGGGCAAAGTACGAGGCTTGTGTGCGTGCACAAACTATCAAATTGTGATTTATAAACTGAACGTAGACGGAAATATAGATGGTTTTTATGAAGCAGGATGCATTTCAATTGTTGTGTGTGTGCTTAAAGTGTGCCATGTGTGCTGGAAAAACATCCAATCTGATAGCACTGATTGGCCAGAAGTGTATCTCCCTCCCTTGTGTGATTTAGTATTGATTTACTCTTTAATTAAACAATGAATAATACCACAACACCCACTGTGCCATGAGTGGATACAACTATCATTATCCAAATTTCGACAAACACACTAACAATGACCATATCGACAGCCGGCTTTATGTTCAGCAAACATTCAGCTCTGAGTAAAGGCGCTCAGTGTTTGCCAACATGTCTAACCATCAAAGTCAAGACTCACCATCAAATACCAGACAATAGGCGAGCCCAGTAGGTTTTTTGTGTGCGTGCTTTTGATTGGGATACAATTCTAAAAGAGCCACTTCTCCAAATGACTTGGATTTGAAAGGGACAGGGAAAACAAAGCGGCCAGACGAGACAAAAGCTGCAGCTAATCCAAAGCTAATCATTCGTAATAGCAGACATTAAACACGATCCATTGACAGCCGCTGAATACGAACCAAACATACCTCGTTTATCTGCTCAAAGTCAATAGAAGGAAAATGTGGCGACGTACAAGGCAGTGCCTGTGAAGACCCACAGCACATTTCCTGTGTATAATTAATAGAAACCCTCATTCATTGCTGAGAAAGGGGGTAAAAAAACAACATAATTAAAAGTAAACACCCCGCACTGCCTTGGTCGTGCTGTATCTGATCCTTTGCTCAAACACACATGCACACCCGGCCTCGCACACACTGACAGAGGATGAATACAAGCGCACATGTGTGCACAAACACACATTCAAGTCTCCAGCCGTGCATGCACACCCACTCAGCGATGGCGCTGGCACCCTGCAGAGGGGTATCAGCGCGGCAGCTGGTGTAGCCCTGGGCTCCGGGGCTCTGTGGCTCCGAGCGCTGTGTTTAAGACTCACTGCCCGGGGGCCCTGCCGCCAGGAGCTGTCACTCAAAGCCGCAGGGGAGGGGCTAAGCAACAGGAGGGAGATGATGTCATTTGTTTACAGTCCCTATAGGAAAGCTGCTGCATCTAAGAGCTGGGCGTTAACATCTTGAGGAGTCTTATTTTACTTTTTTCGGTGCGCCAAGTTTAATATTTACCAGCTGCATTAAACTTTACTTGAGGTGAACATTAAGAGCTACATTAAAAAAGTGCACAGCTACTTTGGCAGAATTTTCAATGTCACTTTTCCTTCCCTGAAGGCCCCGAAAGAGACACTTCTGCTGCAAAAAGGAGCCGCTAAAACATGCAGCAAAGAAGTCGTCAGGTCCCCATCAATCTTTCATCTTTGCTTCATGTGTTTAAAAAAATCTTTTTGCACTCAAATATCGACGTGTAAAAAAAAGAGAAAAATCCTGCGGTGTGAAAATATTTTTGATTCCACTCAGAGAAGGCGAGGATTTAATGTCTTTCTGTGCAAATGCTTCCTTCCCTCTCATTCCTCATTCATTTCCTCACATGGCTTCTATTTACTTTCTTTGTGTCTGCCTCTCATCTTTCACCCTTGTCTTTTTTCTGCTGCACGGGAAGCCTGGTGAAGGATACTGAAGGGCGCGGCGCCCCACTTCCAGCTTGTGACCTTGGGCGTTTGTCTCAGGGAAACAAGATTGTTTGTGGGGAAAACAAGCCCGCTCCGGCTGATGGCGAGGAAGACACGATCCGCCCGCGGTGTCATTTGACGTCTACTCCTATTGAGATTGCACTTGTGCATTTACATACCCTCGCGCCCAGATAACAGATTTGCAACTTTGGAATACATTTCCTCTCCTCGCAGACATCTCTTACCTTCAAAGTATGAATTATTCAAACCTTTACTTTCTTTTTTCATCACTTGTGTACACATATTCATTGTCTGGGAAAAAGTGTCGTCGAGGTGGCGTTGCTCGACACACACCTGCTGACACTTCATGATAATTCATTGTTGCTGCTGTTCTTATGCTTCATTCAGAGTCAGATGCTTCAGCTTGTAGCCTGAGGTTAAATGGGCCGGTATCAGCAAACATGAGTGTGTGTCAGCCCGCTGTCTGTGTGTGTTTGTTTGTGCGAGTCTGTAAAGTGGGAGTCGCGTTTACAGGCATTATAGAACAATCCATTTTTAGTGCGAGCCTGAAATTTATGTGACAAATAGAATTTTAACCTAAGCATGACCTCGGGGAGGGTTTCTATAGAGAGAAAATGTGGAAGGTTAGCGCATTAGCCACACATGTTATATTAGCCTTGTCACAGCGGCAGACATTCCCTACAGTGTTTGCTATACAAGTCTCTGCACAGATTTATCAGAGTGCTAGAAGGGGGAATTTAAGGATAAAGTGAGGGATAAATCCAATAACGCTTCAATTTTTCACCCTTATTGTGGCAAAGTTGTGAATAACAAAGCATTTGTTTGATTTTTTGTGATATTTATCATAAATTCAAGACCTCCAGACATCTCTAAAGGTGGTTAAGAGTGACTTGTTACTGCGAATTTATAGTTATATTGACCATATAAGTTCATTTTTGGTAATTATGATTTAGAGTAATCATTTGTGTGCCAAAGGGCGGACATTTCCAGTCACCTCTTCATCAGCTCCACTAAACTTGTGCTTAATTTATGGCTCTAATGTCTACTTTCCAGATCAAGATTTTCACATGTAAACATCAGTAAAGTTCGAGGACAAGATGTAAAAGACAGGCTCCAGGTGAAATAGCATTCTGCTAGCATTTGTACAGGCATCAGATTATAAACCGCGCAACCCCTGTGCCACATCAGTTTCCAATGGGATCTCAGGAACTGTAATATCCTTTGATTCGCCGAAACTTGGCTTAACCCTAGACATTCTCTACATGCCAATCTGAGGAGAGAGAAAGGGGGCAGACGTGTGCTTTCTGGTGAATAAAGACTGGTGTGACACTGGGAATGTGAGGTGCTGTCCCGTTCCTGCTGTGGATCACTGCTATACACCGTGCGGAGGCGGCTGAAGAGGAACAACCAGGGGCCATCTTATTGAGGTCAGCATATGTAGAAACACACTCCAACGCCCTGACAGATGCCACAGATGCCACAGATGCTCCCATGACCCTCAAGAGGATAAGCGGTTAGAAAATGGATGGATGTTCAAAACTTTTCCATATTTTCCCCCCTTTTCTATGACTTTATTTAATTGTTCAAAATGCCGATATAGACATACAGCCAGACATTATTAAAAATGCACTTCCCATGCATTTGCAGATAAGCAAACTCCTAACTTTACACATTTATTAGACATACCCGCCACCAGCTAGCTAAGTATGCCAATAGACCTGACTGACGCACAAGGGTACTTTCCAAAACGTCAACACCACAAACATTTTTAGGGGACATAATACCAAAGATTATATAGAAGTAAAGATGCACAATATTGGATTTTTTATCTAATTTGCTGATGTGTAACAACTAAGTTGACCGATAACCGATACCAATATCGATATATCAACTTTTCTTCCCCACCATCATCATCAAGTGTCAAGTGATAGCCCACCAGCAGATGGAGACATGAAATAGAATGCTTTTCAATGTATGTAATATTCATTCATTGCACGAAATATGAAAAAGCATGTTGGCCGACACTGATGGTTCATTTGAAATCCAATACTGGCCGATACCGATGATGTACAGATATTATCAGCATGTTCGCCAATTCCGATATTTCATTTTAAAGCCAATGACGGCAGATACTGATGATGTGCTGATATTTAGGTGCAACTCGATATAGAAGTAACTTAAATTTGATAGAATTTTGACAACTTTTCAGTTGTTTTATGGGCATGTCGAGTACTTATTTTGCAATCTTGTCTGAGCCTGAGCATACTTGGTACCTTAATCACTGAAAGGTCGATCGCAGTCATGCCCCTTTAGGCTTTCCCTGTCCAAGTGCATCGATGACCCAACACACTGGCTCAATTACATTTTTATTCACATTGCTAACAATGAATACTTAGAGACCTCAAATTCAAGCACAAAAGCCTTGGTTAACCTGCACATAACAGTTTTTCGACATGTTCCTGTTTCTCCCCTGATGTGACAGCTTGTTTGGCCTTGGGGATGCCACAATCCACGCAACCATCTGGTAATGCGGACAATTATAAAGTACTACAATGTTAGAAGATGCATGACGGGATTAATACCTTGTATGATTCCATGCGACAAATAAATGACTGATCAGATTTTCAAAGGAAGCTGCAATGCTGAAGCATAGACATGGGCTCTAATGTTTGGCAACAGGTGTCTAACTGCAAAACCTGTCGATGTAAACACATGAACATGGTCTAACCTAAAAGACACATAAAGAAAAGGTTAACCTGAAACACAGACACAGAGGAGTTGAACATGACTGCTTCCTGTCTCATCTGCAAGGAGAAAGCTGTTCTACATCAACACGCTGCCAAATATGCAAAATCAGGATGCTCAGTATGAGGTAGAGGAGAGAGAAGATGCTCAGTTCTGTGGCGTATATTGTAGAAACCCATTGTTGCAAATAAACAACTCAATATTCTCCCCCTTTCAAGTATTCCAGCTACCCCCCTAGAAGAGATAAAACCTGGACGGCAGCCCCCAGGTAATTTGAGTTTGAGACCCCTGCTGCACAATGCAGCATTCATCATCATCAACAATATGTTATCTGCATCAATATGCATAATTTAGAATAGGGCACTTTATGGTTAACCAGTTGCAGCTGCTGTTTTCTTCTAAGCTCTAAACCCTCTTTTGGTTGGGTGTTACACAACCAGCTTCTTTGTATTCTTTAATATAACAATGAGGCTGCATTGATTTCGTTTGCAGTCTCTATGTATAGAATTCTTTTGCACCAGTGTGATACCGAATGACCCTTATTATTCAGTATGCTTTCTCTCTTCCAGCAGCAGATTCCTTCAGTTTGGTTTTGTTTTTGCCTCCCATGATTCCATCCTTATTCATGTGATTTGAGGCTGTTAATGTCTACAGGGGATGTGACAAGATCTTGGCTGTGGCGTTGATGTCACCAGACAAAAACAAACCACACAATTCAAATCGACAAGGCTACAAATCATTTCATATCAATTTAACAGGCAGCATTAGCACAGTGAGCCGCAGCGGCAGTGTATGAGATACACTGTACGTGACAATTACATAAGCTTCTGATTCCATTATCTACATGACAGATAATGCTGCTTTACCAGCTCCGAAACCCACCAGGAGACTTCCAGGCGGGGTTAAAAAGAGGAGGGAGATTGAGGGAGAGAGAGCCTAAGCGAGAAAGACAAGGCACTCCACCGAGCTCCGTCCTCTAAGGCCTGTCAGCTTCATCTTTCCACCAATACGACCAGCAGCTGGACATTTCCCACAGGGCAGTGGGTTGAGGTATTGGCCTATCAGGGTTGTTAGCCGCCTTCTCCTTCTTCCCCTTCCCTCAGAGCGCGAGGGCTGTCACACTTGTCAGCCCGAAGCTGCGCCATCTACACTAACAGGCTCCCGGCAACATAGTTTCCATACAGCATCCACAGCTACACCGCAGGTTCGTTGTTGTGTGTGTGGGTTTGCGTGTGGACAGGTGAGGCTTCAGTCAATAAGAGACTTAGGCTTGGGGGAGCACTGCTCTGCTGGTTTCGTTACATTTGAGCTTGTATGAATATCAGTACTTGGATTTGTTTGTCTTTATCCTTTGAGTCACAAACTGCTGTTTAAGTGTTTTATAATAAGTTTTAAAGGCAAAAGTTATACAGCAGAGAACTGTTTTATGTACCCTGCAGAAAAACAAGCTCTGCTTTTAAGATACCAACGGGGTGCATCACTGGTTTGGCAACTTAACAAGCATGGAAAGAGCATTTTTTGAAAGAACTGTAGGAAAACAGTCGAATCTGTTGGCTTATAGTCGCCTCAAGTGTATCGCATACATATAAGCCCCTGTGCCCACGGGGTATCTTTCTTTAGCTGGAAGCATAACACAGATGTTAGATGCACCAGTGGCTGCTCTGAGCCCACTGGTAACCAGTCTGAAGCACTCTTTTGCAAAAAAAAGTTGACATATTTTTTAACTTTAGCGCTCTGAGTGTGAAGAATCTTCAGAGAATCAAGCAATGTCAGAAATTCACAATAACACATGGTCTCTTTTGGAAAAGATAAGAAAAAAAGAGGGGAGAAGGAGCTGAGGAAAGACACTCCCACCAGACATGTAGACTGTAATCTGATATATGGATAAGCTTAATATCATCATCAAGAGAGCTGTCATCCCAACCATCCAGCGCTCACCAGCTTCAACAGTAGTAAACCTGCACAGCATTTTATCTACTGTCTGCTCTCATATATATAGGTGCTAACTGGACCCCCATAGGGTTCTTCACTTTTTGTTTCCTTGTAGAATCTTTTATAATCGTTCTACCCGAAACCATCTCAAAGGCGTCTACCTAGAACCCAACATAAAGTTATATCTAAAACCATCTGTGAAAGGTTTGGCCTAGAACTCTCTATGAGAGGCTCTACAGAGGACCCTTCTAGGGTGTAATGGCTCCACCTAGAATCCTCTCTGGGAACTCTATACAAAACCTTTCCTCCTTTAAAAGGTGCTAATGAGAACCCATCAGGGTTTCATCTAGAAACAACCCAGGGGATTTTACATTTCAAGGGTTTTACCTAGAACCCATCTAAGAGGTTTTGTCATGAAAACTATGATTCAACATATTCAGCTTGAAATCACCCAGGGTGTGTGACTGCAAACCCTACTATCTAAGAAGGGTTTTTTCTGGAACCCACCGAAAGAATTTCTACCATGAACCCTTTTGTTTGGGATACAAAAGGGTTCATGGTAGAAATTCTTTAGACTTTCCTCTAAAACCCACCCAATGGATTTTACAAACTTATTTTATATTTCAAGGGTTTTACTGAGAGTCTACCCAGGAGTTCTAACATGAACCCTTTATTGTTACACCGGTTTCACCTGAAACCCACCCAGGGAGTCAGACTGAGAACCCTATTATCTTCCAAGTTTTTTTCTATGGTTTCATCTAGATCCCACTCAAAAGGTTCTACCTTGAACCTTTTAGTATCCCAGGGGCTTCATCTAGAGTCCACCTAGGAGATATAACTAAGAACTCATTTACATTTCTGGGATTTTACCTAGAAATTCAATCAGGAGGTTCTACCCTTGTCTATTCCCAGGGTTTCATCTAGTACCCATCCAGTGCACTAACTATGGCTTCAGTTTAACAGGTTAGCCTTGGGCAAAGGGAGCTATGCCCAGCAGCTTTGGGCTTCATGAAACTAGTAAGAGCCGGGCTGATATGATCCAGTGCAACCCACATCAATGAGTTCACACTCACGACCTTAGGGGGCAGAGATTTCATGATATGACTACTGCTACAGCCTTTACTATTTCAGTGGTGCAGTGGATCTTAACTGGCAGAGTGGACAGTATGTTTGGCCATGAACCATTCGCCATAT
Source organism: Cephalopholis sonnerati (assembly GCA_019142605.1). Classification (NCBI taxonomy): domain Eukaryota; kingdom Metazoa; phylum Chordata; class Actinopteri; order Perciformes; family Serranidae; genus Cephalopholis; species Cephalopholis sonnerati. The sequence continues at coordinate 7,565,618 of JAGQAX010000024.1, forward strand.
TGTCTGTTCAATGGCATGAAATGATGGCAAAGATATCAACTATGGCAGATCACAAGGAAAATAAATTGATTAAGGGGATTTCAGATACATCTACATTTAACATTACCATTTGAAACATGGGTAAACATCTTTTAACACCTATGGTTTCAACTATTCTTAAAGAATTCTTCATTTCAAAAGGGGTTCAAAATGGGTTAAAGAGTTCTTAATTGAACCCTTAGTCTTTGAAAGACCCCTTAAAGAAGCAAAAGGTTCTTGAGGGAACCTCAGCCACCAGTAAGAACCATTTTGCAACCCTCATTTCCAAAACTGTACATCTTGTGCTCTGTCACAAGTTAATGTCATGATGAGTTTAAGACACAAAAAACAGCAACAGTTATTACAAATATGATGATGATGATGATGATGATGGGAGTGGTTAGACTGAATAAAAACAGTAAAGTTGTTGGCTAAAACCAAAACAATCAAGGAAGAGTTGTTCAGATGCTTCTTAGAGCTGTCAGCAAAACTGCACAGTCGAGTGATAATTCACTGTGGGTAACACCTGTTACACTACACATACTCCTCTGACCCATTCTTAATATTAAAATATTGATTAGTACAGCTTTAAATTTGCTGACAGCTCTTGTCACAAGTTGTCCTGCTTGCAAAACTCCCCTTAATGAAAGAGAAAGAGAAGCCAAATGCAAAACCTAAACACAAACTATGTGTGGTGGGTGGTACCGCTGAAAGACTTACAGATAACAAATCTCTGAATAGCTAACAACTAAAATTAGGTTTATTTTCTGTGTAAGTCTAATATTTAACTGTCCGCCAAAAAGCTGGTGGAGTTTGCCCACAGTCCTTGATTTTCAGCCCTAACCTTGATTCAGGAAAGCAATGAAGGTCGGCCTGGCCTCCCCCGAGGGTCACTGACATATCTCACACCAACAGAATGCGAGAGCCTGTGGGGTGCTTTGATTTATTACCAGCCTAATTAGGTCACCCGAGGCCAAGATTCATTTGACAGGAAACAGAATCAAAATCGCATCTTTCTCCGGCTTCTATCCCTGCCACCCTCCCTCCTCCCACCCCCTCCACCAGCCATGCTAATAATACACATTAGCTCTTGGTGCCCTGGCCTCTTCTGGCGATACTTATAATATATGGAGATCTTCTCCATACATATGGAAACTATGCTAATTGGAGTCTAAAGCTGCACAATTACAGCAGTAAAGCTTGTGGCAGAGACTGTGCTACAAATCACTGTAGTGCAGCAGCAGTAATGACCCTCGCCGTGGGGGAGTGTGCATGATGTAGTGGGGCTTAAGAAATTATAAAGACAGTGTATAAGGTGGAGCATGCGGCTTGTTGCACACAGTCAGGCATCAGTTTGAGAGCAGATAGAGGCTAAAAACCCACGTGTGTTGTATCATCTCATTTGTGCTGCTTAGCCGAGAGTGTGTGCATGATTTCATTTGTTATTCAAGTAGTGTGAGGAGTGTGTGAGCATGGAAAACAGAGAAGCAGGAGAGAGGAAATGAGCTATTCTAGAAATGCTCAAAACAAAGCTCAGATGCAGATGCTGTGTCTTCCGTGTGTGTGCATATGAAACATGTGGGTGTGTTTTTTATCTGGTTTTAAGTGTTCAAGCTCAATATATCTGTGTGTGTGTGTGTGTGATGCAATAAGGGGATTCAGCCCTCGCAGTAGCAGCAGGTCCCTCCTGTTCGGCGATAAAGCTCGAGCCGATCCCATCACTGCTGCCACCAAGAGTCATCAATAACGCTGCCAGAGGCTGCCAAGAGCGCGACTGTGTTACTGTGTTTCCAGCGCATGGACACCTGCCCTTCATTCCCTAGCAACCGACAGGAAGAGGTGTGTGTGGGGAGCAGATCCGGGTGTACAATTTGTACATTTGTAGTCTCTGTAGGAGCCCTTGATTTTGCTGCGAGCCACACTGAACAACTGCTGTGCTGTATTGCTGTGATATAGAGGATTGTGTCTGTAATTATTATCTATCAAACAAGGATTTAAAGCCGCGCTAGGCAACTTTCCATGTTGGCAGCTTCCAGTGAGAGGCAACTGTGAGAGCTATTTCCACTTGAGTACCCCCAAGATGTATAATATGATGTCAGTGAACTGTACAGTTATGTTTACCACCCTGGTCAGTCTGTGATTACTTTTAAGGGGGCTGAAGGGACTGAAAGGACCAAACACTGGTGAATCCAGCTTTCTCTAGAAGGAGGGAATGTCTTTGAAATAGAGCTTTGATCGAACCAGAAAAATGAAGCGTGACCCTGCGTGAACCTTCCAAGTTCCTGTCCAAGCCCAACCCAAGCGTGAAACACCGGCAGTTTTGAGCTAAGCCCATTTAAAAACATAATCTTCCACAGTAACATAGTACAAGCTAATGTCAACCGAAGTCGTTTCAGTAAGGACACACCAATACATCGACCAAGTATCGGCTGATATTTAGTTTGTTGATTGCCATCGGCCATTTAGCAGTAAGATAACGTTCATCAGTGGCAGGCCAATGTTTTTCTGTTGCATCACTTAAATTTTGCACAGGCTAAAAAGCATGCCTCCAGACTAACCGTACCCATTGTTCCATGGACAATAGACAATGTGTTTGGAACAAACCGATATCTTTCATGGGACACCTTTGGGATGAAACTATTCACATGTCCAGATGAACCTTTCTTTCCCTGATGTGGCTACAGTGTGAGTTTCATTATGACATGTTAAAGCTCCACTCAGTAAGACTGGGCGAACACAGATGTCTGAGAGCAATTGTTGATGTTGCGTTGATGTTTTAAAAGTTATATAATACAGATATTAAAGGATGATATTTTATATATTGTAAAAAGGCTTTTGAGTCAGGTATTTGATTTTCATTTGACAGATGGTTATATTCAACCCGTTCTCACTCCAAAGTTGTCGAAATCCAGTGCTTGGCTGACTTCAGGCATTAGACACGAAAGTAAAAAGCTGTCCTGTCACATCGGCATGATACGCAGCCAGTTGCCATTATTGTTTAAAGAAGACCTATTATACTCATTTTCGGGCCTTTGTATTGATTATTGGACTCCTATAGAGCAGCTACACATGATTATCCACACTGAAAGCTTTGTAGATCTTTGGGATGCTGTGTCTCTTGCCGCATCGCTTCCTTGTATTTCCCGCATCCCACGAAAACGGTCTGTGTTATTTACTCCACCCCCCCGGCCCCGAGTCAACTCTGCTGTGATTGGTCACACTCCCGAGGACTTCCGAAGGGCTGCCGAGCGCTGCCGAGCCCCACCTCCTTATTTTGCCGGTGCGAAAGTTGTGAGAATTTCACTTTTGAAAATTTCAGCTTTTGAAATACAGTAGTATGTGTTGGATCCCGAATCCAATCCGGAGGTAGAGACTGGACAGCCTGAAGTTACTCAAGTACAGAGGTTACTTCAAGACGTCTCTGAATGGTAAGTAATGTTAGCCGTTAGCCGTAGCTTGTTGTTGTTATTACCTGCTTACCTGTGCTGCATATACCTGGGCATGCCCATATAAGTAAGTCCGGCACGCATTGACGTCAATGTGACTACTCTGTTAAAAAAGACAGTAAAACACAGCGTGCAGAGCCACCAAAGACAGCTTGCAGGGCTCACGTCCAAATGCATAAACCTCATTATTTGACGCTTTGACATCGTTTAACATGAGTATCTCACATTGTAACAACATTTATAGGTCAGAAAAGAGGAAAAGCAGAATAGGTCCCCTTTAACAGTGCCCATCAGCATCAGGGGGAAATGCGGTGGCACAAGAACGAAAGTTAAATCCAGCTAGGGCTGCAGGAGGGTTGGTGGATGGGTCCAACAACCACCAACCACCTAAACCCAACCACGTGTGTGTGCTGGCAAAATGTAACCATGTCAATTTGTCGTGTTGTACTACAAATGGTTTATTTTGAAAGAGACTATATTTAAGCAGTAAAATTCTTGTGGAAACAAAAGTGTACTTTGAAAAAAGACAGCGCATGTAACAGGCAGAACTCCATGCGGTGTCCCAGAATGTCAACAACCAATGCGCCGAGGGTACCTTGCACGTCATATCCTTATGTGGAAAGTCCATGACTAAACGCTGATATGTGACGAGATCGTAGTGAGAATGTGTTGTCATTCAAAGATAGTGTGATAAAGGGCTGAATTTTTCTAATGAGGGTTTCGTTGTTTTTCTGGTACAAAAGGGAGATACAAAACAACGACAAACATAAGTATCAGCCCATAATTCAAAGTCGTGCCTCCCTACTTTTTAGTGCAATAACAGAGATTTGTGACATGGGGTGCTTTCACAATAATTCACTCCAAGCACTGTGAGAATATATTGTTCGGTTATTCACCGGTACCAGCCGGGCCAAAGCAAGCCTGGGGGATTATTAAGAAATCAGGAGCTAGCCCAAACCAGATGGTTATACTTGGGCGCAGTTGGGTTTGGGCAGAGATTTAAAGCTCTGCTTTGAAAAGAACAAATTATCATGTTCACAATTAACAGTATTCTCACAATTATCACGAACAGTACCATCTTTAACTTCTTTTTTATTATGTGCACTGTCTCTTCTTTTGGTAAATAAATTATACCAAAATATGAGTGTAGGAAGACATAACTGTACAAATTTGTACAATAAGAGAAATTGCATGTAATGGATGGTGTAAAGGCAACCAGATGGTGTTGGAGGAGGGAGACGAAGTGAAAAAGGAAAGCTGGATTATTTTCACAATATCACCACGTGTGTTATTAACATGATATCAATATTTCTGTCACAAATATTCCTGTCAGTATCAGTATATTGTGACATCCCTCCTTTGAAATGTAAAAAATAAGCCCATTACAGTTTCATTTTTTCCTCTTGTCTGCCTGACAGAACAGATCTGCCTCCATTTCAACCAGTGTAGCTGTTAGTTACTGGTCACGTAATGATTCCAGCTTCACTCCCGTTTTTGTGCATAACTGGGACACACTGTCTTTTTTATAATTCCAGCAATTATTTCAGTTTTGTGTCAAAGCACATGATTGTTTATGGCGCTGCGAGCTCTGTAAAAGGCTTCTGAGAACATGCAGCATTACAGTGGCTGAAAAGGATTCGCAGCAGACACTATAAAAAGACTAACAGCTGTAGATGTTTCTTGGTTGAGGTGCTGTTTTTGCTGTAAATATGTAGACAAGGTGTAAATTTCACTTTCATATAACTGTCTCCCGTTTTGGAGCAAAACTTCTTGCAACGCCGAGATCTGCTAAAATTCTTGGCAGTCGGCTGAAAATTAAACTGTGTAACTACTTATCTGACACAAAAAGTGTTTTAACCATAATTAGCCTTCACAGTTAATACTCAAAACATTAGAGGGAGGACAGATGCTGCACTCGTGAGAACAAAAGAATAAATGACTCCCACAATAGCTTCATTATAGGTAATGAAAGTCTTGAAATAGCAGGGTTTTAAGATGTGAAATGACGAAAATATATGTTTCTGAAATGCAAATGTCTTGACTACATGGCATAAATGTGGCTACAAAGCCTGACGCTCCCACGTGCAGAGTTCCCTTGAGGTTCCAACTACCAGCGTGTGCGTCTGGAACAAAGCCGGAGAAAAGAGGCAAATCACTTCTTTCAAAGTCTCCCTCAGGGACTGGTGACTTGGACGATACAGTAAAGAAAAAAAAAAGAGGCCACTGTGGAGCTACCAAAGCCTCTTTGCTGCCACAACACACTCCCCACTGCAGCTCCCTCTAGTCACCTCGTTTCTCTTCCTCCTGTTTCGCCAACCCTTACCCCATTTTCTCTCTCCCATCCTGCCATCGCTTTAATCACCACCCTCTGACTCCTACTTCCTTTGCTCTCTCGCAGGCCCGAGTGGGCGAGCATTGCTCATTTCTCCCGAGGGGGAAATGAGACACATGGACACCCACTGCAGGCGGCACAGGGGCCACAGGAGAGCACGGCTGAAGACTTCAGACACTGGCTTATCAACTTCCGCTCCTTTTCCAATAAAGCCAAGCTCTGTCTTTAAACCCAGGAGCAAATGAGGGAGGACAAATAGGCAGAAGGTAAGGGACAGAAGAGGATAAAAAAAAAATCTGTGGATCTTTTAGACTGGCAAAGCAAGCTGGGAGGAGAAGAGACAAAGTGCCTGTGACTGCGCTTGTACGACCACATGATTCCGCTTCGCCATTAGTTAGCCTCGGAGAAGGCAGCAACAGAGGAAACAACTAACTGGCTAGCTTCCCTTTGCATTATTCACAACCCTTTTTAATGGCCATTTACAGGGTTGTGAAATTTGGCTCAAAAACACAGCATGGAGCCCGCCTTTGTTCCAAAAGCCTGTGGCCATATTTCAGCTATGATTCGGGCTGCCAAAAACCACTTCAGACTAAAGTTTTTGTGCATGTCGGCCTCATTCTTTTGTCAGACGATTGCGTTACATTCGTAAGGATGTCTTTGTCTACTGTTATCTGACTTTGCAGAGTCACTATTGCATGCAGAGGGACAGGTTTGACATTCTCAATCTCTTAAGTGAACTCCTCTTAAATTAGTGTTGCTGAGACTGGTCTGGATAATCTCTAAATAATGCATCAAGCAATTTAAGACAAAGCAGATTTCGATGGTGACGACTATTTATAGGCAAAATGTACCAAATGCTCACAGCAACAAGAATTAGGATCCAAATATAATCTCTGCTTTCATTTCACCTGACTCTTAACTGGAACAGAGGTTTGGTGGTGCCTATACGCTGGTATATACACACCTCAAGGCAGATCCAGGTAAAGCATTTACTGTGTCCTAAAAATAGCTGCAGATCATGTATTTACCAGTGCAGATTTTGCAGTGCAGGGCTGCAAGCATGCATGTTAAAGTCTTGCAACATAATCTGTGGTGTTTGCTGCTCATGAGGGAGTTTCTTTTCCTCCTAGCCAACACAAGCAGCACCAAACCTGCAGTCTTAAGAATAAACTCAGGCAACATATGTCCCCTCACTTAACTGCCGCTCCAAAACCTGCAGACTTCATGGGTGGTATAAAATGGATGAGCACAGGTAAAACAATAGAAACTAGCCAATTTGGCACACAGCAAACACCAAGGAACAATACTATACTTTGCCAACAAGAAAAGAAAATGTTTTATAATCTTCAAGAATACACACAAGGTGTTTTGGTTAGAAAGACGTAGCTTTTGTTCCCATATGGCACCTTTATTGCTCTTACTATTTCCTGTCATGGACATAATGTTAGAATGAAAGATATTCATATTAAACATTTGGATAATGAGGTAAAGGTATGTAAAAGTCATCCCTGTGAGCAAAAACCTGAGGCTTCAGACTGTTTGGAATACTGTAAAACTTCAAATTAAAGCCTAGTCCCAATTAAACATCCAGGTCCTTTTACTAGCCCGGTGTGGCTACACATTTTGACAAATTAACACCTATCTGAATGAGATGTCTGGTCTGGTTGCTAAGCACTTCATTTTTTAATTGAAGTTCTTCAGATGTATAAAAGTGGGTTGTTGGCTACCTCAAATTATGTGTCCATTCCCTTGTTACAAGGTAAATTATTCATATTCCTTGGGCATGCTACTGCAAGTGTTTGAATTGCATAGCTTACACTGCTACATGTAGCTACATGCTAACGTCAGGGAAACATGTAATCTGGGCCCAAATTCCCATATTTCATATCATATTTCTGCTGGCACATGCCTGGTTGTGTTTTAAAGTTTTATTGTTGATTTGTTTACAGGAAACTGTGTTGCTATACACAGTCATACCCCAGCTACAAGTACACTGCTACAAGTAGCTACATGCTAACACCAGGGAAACATGTAATCTTGGTTGCTGATGTTAATTTTTCATATTTCTACAGGAACATGTTCAGTTGTGTGTAGCGGCTTTTATCTGTGATTTTTAATAGGAGAAAGCGCACTATACACAGTCGATCCCAAGCTACAAGTACACTGCTACATGTAGCTACATGCTAACATCAGGGAAACATGGAATCTTGGTTGCCTATGTTGTTAATTTCTCTTCGATTTCTGATCATACTCCTGCCTGACCATGCCTGGTTGTGTTTCAAAGTTTAAATAAAAACTATGACAGAAGAAAATACCTCTTTTCTTATTCCCCAGCTGCAATGGCTGTGCAGAGATACCCAAAAACACCGACCAGTCAGAGCAAAATCTTTTTCAGGAGGGTGGCTTAAAGACACAGGCACTAAAATAGAGCATGTCAGACAGAGGGTGAATACAGGTGTTCCAGCACAGACAGTCTGAGGAAAATGAAGTATTTTTTGGAAATTAAAGCATGTAAACATCTTCTAATAGAAGCCCAATATCAATATGAACCAGAAAATGAGCATAAGTGGTTGTCTTTAAGTAAAAATGTGAACGTATAATCAGCAAAATGTAAAGTATTAACACAAAAAATGTCCTCATAATGCAAAAAGAAACGTCCTTGGAAGTGTAATACTCTCATTTTCAATATCATTTTAGATGTGTACGTGGCACTCTAGTGATGATTTTAAAACTATTTCATATACTGTTGAGTTGTTTGATCTTTAATAATACGTCATATTTTAACAGTTCTTTGTATGTTTTGGATGGAAAATTTGAAAAAAGCTACAAACCTAACACTGAGCTTGAGCCCACCTCATGCTTCCAAACTTAGGTCCTTATTATATCAGCTATATTCCTCATATAAGAGAACGATCAGTATTCCAGAGGTAAAGATCTTCATATTAGAGACTAGTCTCCTTGGATTTGCATTCAGCCACACAGCAATTGATTTAAAGTGGAAAACAACACTGGACATAATGCCCGTGTTTGAAGAATTAATCTGTTGTGCCCATCAAAACACCTGAATACCCATGTATGAAGACAGATTAAGGTATCAGTCAATCAATATTAATGTCCTTAGTTCAAACTCAAAACATTACCATTAGTAGCGTTTGACGTTCTTCCTCTGACTCTTGGCCCTTTGTTGAAATAGATTTTCCATCCTCCCGCTCCAACGTCCCATTTTTCACATTAACGATGTGACACCCTCATAGTTTAATCTAATAAGAATGAATCAGTTGATTGATACGGTGCTGTCAGAGAGAGGACTTCTAATGTGACAGAGACGATGGCTAATTCAATATAGCAGCCTTGCTGGGCTCAATGGCGAGGGGTTGGACTAAGGTGCGAAGATGTTGAGTACTTTTGTTTCAGTGTGGGTTCGTGGGGAGGGGTACTCAATGCTCAACGGGTGACTTTGGGAGACATCTGACTTTGCGCCGTCCTTTGTGGCATCGGTGGTTGTCAGGGAAAACGACAGGCGCTTATCTCCTCCCGTCTGCTGGCTTATCTACTGCTCACCTACACATCGATGGGAAATCAATGGGGAGCCTTCAGTGCGTCGTCAATATAACAAATGACCAATTCAAACTAGCACTTACAGCACTCCTGAAGGAAGCCCCTGCTCACAGTCACGACGGTGACAAAAAGGTGCCCGTTCAGCCTCCTCCTGGGCATGAATAGGTCAAACTACGTGAGAACATGGGAAAATGCTGCAGGGTATGGCACATGTCGGTGAAGGAACATAAAAGGACCTTAATATGAAAGAAATCCTTATAAATGAGCATGTTCCTCAAAAAAATAGGATCTTTTGAGCGTTTAAAAGCCTTGACCTAAATCTAAGTAAAAGGAATGCTTAGCAAACAGAAGCTCTCACAAAATGGTTATCATGCCAAACCTCCTTAAAAAAACAGCATTTTTAGTGTCAAAGTGTCGAGGCAATCTGTCAGCGATATAGTTCAAATAAATGTGATAAATAAAGATTTTTTACAAATCTGGCATACCTGTGTATCATTCCCCTGATTTATTATCTAATTTAGCCCCAGTAAAGTCAAAGCAAAGGTGGCTTTATTCACTCATTTAGTTATTCTTTTAAGACATACTGTATTGTCTGAACAGCATGCCAACAGAGTGAGTCAGAGCCTGAATTTGCTGCCCAAAGCACTTTCAAAGAAATGTCACAGACCCCAAAGGGCCAGCCAATTTCCAGAAACCTCTCCAGTGAAATCTGCCCTTCATTATATCCTTCCAACCCTCGCACATCTCACCGTCTTCCCACCACCATTCTGTCCATTTCACCGCTTGATTTTCTTTCTTTTAACATTTCCAGAGAGGAGCTGTCAGAAATTGCTACGTTCGATCCGTCTCCCTTGTTTGCCGCAGAAACATCCCCGCCCCCCCACCCCCCAAATCATCCTTCCTCTAAACGTGTACGACTCACAAAGTCAGGCCCCGTCGCAATTGACCTTCCGCGTCTCTGAGAAGAGAAAAAGCAGAAAGCTCGGCAAGAGGACGACACTCAAGCTGAGAGCTCAATCAATACAATACCTGGGGATCAGAAAATGGTGAGTGGCTTCCTCCCCCCCATTGCAGAGGTGATCTTGAAACCTCGACTAGCTCCTCAGGAGCGTCTATTACACAAGCGGGGCATCGAGGCACCTTTGACAAAACTTGGGCAGATTCACGGGAGGGTCATAAAGATGTGCATTTACTCTGCTACATCTACTCCAGTGAGTTTTTTGAGTAAATTGTACTTGTTGGAGTAGTTTACTGATTATACTTGAAATATTACAAGAGAAAAGAACAACACTTTCACAAATGGCTGACCTGCTGATCCCAAATCTGCTTCCTATCAAATAGCCATACCCTTCATGTCTCAACAGCAAGATACTGGATGATACAAAGATACAGCAGGAGATTCAGATGAGACAAATTCTTGACCTTCTGACCACATGAGAATGTCCTCAAATACAGCAGCAAGTCTGTCCATACATTCAATATATTCTGCATCAAATGCTAAGTGAAAAGTTTGACATTTTAGGACAGGACCTTAAATACCACCTGCATATGCAAGGTAGTGCACGGAAAATTTGATCTGTGCATGTAATCCTCAACTCTGCATGTATCTGCACGTTACTGTTCAGGGCTGCATACTCTCACACACTGACGACTGTGTGAGACTCAAACAACTGAAACTTTTCACACGCTCTCATGCAACACGTCCATTTTATCATCCAGGCAAAAACAAATTCATAACAGGACACGGACAGACAAGACAGACAGTGCCAACAACAACTCTGTGTAACACTGCAGTCCAGCCAGCCGTTGCTCAGATTTTGATGCACACATATTTATGCTGTTACAGAACTAGTAGTTGGATGAGCCAAAAACATTCACTCACATTTCAGCAATAATTTCTTAAGGCGGAGTTATACTTGTGCATCAGTTCTATGCAGAGCCAACATACATGGCCTACGCCGTTGTGAGCATTTATAGTTGTGCGGTGGTGTGTCTGTGTCACTCTGCAGTTACGCATTCAAACCACGAGTTTAGAGGTTTCTGTAAACAACAAAACACACATTAAACACACATTAAACACACATTAAACATGGCTTAATAGAGACCATTTCAAACACAAGTACACAAATCAGCTTCACTATGACTCGCAGCATTCACAGACAAAACACTTGTCTTTATCTGGACACATTTTCCCCACTAATACAACATGCTAATGTTTTTAGCACAAGCCTATGGCATTTTACATTGTATAAATTAGCCTAGCGGCTAGCAGACTTTTTTCTACTCATATGAAGCCAGGCACAACAGCAACAATTAACAAAGGTAACATTACAACTCACAAGGTTCACCAACAAATAAACTGTCTTGTACTACATGTTTTCCAAACAAATACAACATGTTAACATTATTAGCACAAGCCTATGGCGCTTTACACTGTATAAATTAGCCTAGCGTCTGGTAAATCACACACAAGACTTAAAATGCTATTTCTTCACAATTTATTGTTTCTTATCTTTGAAATAAATGTAAAAATAAATTATAATGAATAAAATAATAATAATAATAAATTCATATGTGATGTTACAAATGGTTGAAACTTGATAAAAACAGTTTCCATAAAAGGTTTGCTGAGAAGTGCTGCTTAAATTTTTCCTATGACCATACAAAATTTGAAGTTGTTTCACAGCTACTTCCTGTAAATGGAGAGTCAGCTCAAATGAAAATGTCACACAGTGAAAATTTCCACATTTTTTAAGTCACACAAATGCACCGAATAAATTTTTTTTCTTCATATGCTTGCTGAAATGTTTTAAGTTACCCTGTTCATGTGACCACAACAATGACATTGTCCAATTTGAAGTTAGCCACAGAATTCTGCAAGAATTTTGGCACGCAAGTTGCTGAGTTGTTAGTTAGAAAAGTTAGGTTTTAGCATTAGAGAGGTAAAGCCATATTTTAGTGGTTTTGGGGATGCACTGGTGCAACATCAAGTCTGGGACAAAATCAGGTTGTAATGTAAAGCTTCAAACTATTAGACATGAGACATAAAATACAACACATCTGATTTGTAGCATCCAGGCTGTTCCAACATTAAGCTCCTGAACACACTTAGGTTGGAAAATTGACTTCCCAACTCCAGAAATGGGACCATCCAAGGAGCACATGCTTAATTTTACTGTTCAGTTCTGGAGAAAATGAAAGGGAAAGTTGGCTCGATTTTGGCTCTATAAATTTGTCAGATTTGAACACGTGAAATTAATCCTTTTTAGGTTTTCTGAAATTGGCAATGGTGTCCTCTTCAGAGTGACCCAGGCAATTTGAAGTAATTTTACTAGATTGAAACATTGGCAATCTGGCCACTGGAAGTGCCAAGAACAAAAGAAATGAAAGAATCCACCAAACAGAGAGGTAAAAATTATTCTTGGCGCCACAAAAAAAAAAGTGGATTTCATTTTGAAATTAACATGCACAAAGGTGCATAGAAAAAAAACACGCTTGTGGGAAATACAATTATTGGCTCTCTAGTTAAGATATCTAGGGCTTTTGAACAGTAAAGCTGCAAGGGTTGGTTGATTAATCAGTTACTTGATTGACAGAAATTTAATTGCCTACTAGTTTTAGTTATTTTCCAAGCAAAGATGTCAAATGTTTGTTGGTTCTAACTTGCTTTTCTTTGTCATTTATGACAGTAAATAAAAAGTTTTTGAGTTCTTTGGACTGTTGTTTGGACAGAAAAACAAACCTGAAGACATCACTTTGGGCTTGTTTTGATCATTTTATAATTTTTTGACAGTTTATAAACCAAACAATCAATCAACCAATCTTAAAAATATTCTGCAGATTAGTTGACAATAAAATTAACCATTAGCTGCAGCCCTTATCAACAGCGTGGCAAAAACTACAGTATGTACTGACACTCCCCTACAGACTCCCACACCTTGGGGACCTCGCAAAGTGGAGACAGTAGTCAAGCAACAACACCAGCACCAACACTCTCTCAGGGGGCCATAAATGTGCTTCTCGTGACTGTCAAAGCTCCACCAGACTCCCTGTCTTTGCAGGGAGTGGCTTCTCATGGATGGTTAGCGCCGACTACAGCTCTACATTGCTGTACACACTGAGAGATGGTCAGTCAGCTTCCCCCTGCAGCTATAACTCACCAACTCTTCTGTTGCATTTAACTTGCATGTTACTATGCCTAAGGGGCTTTTGCATCATTTTAAAACACTATGAGTTCACTTGTTTCTTATCAACTGACCTTTAAGGGAATTCAGCTGAGGCTTGGTGAGAGTATCAGCATCTAACCGAGAAATATCTCTAACAACAAGTGACAAAATCACAAGGATAAGGATGGAGCATAAGTCACCTGCGTCTTCCCCCCACAGACACTTCCATCATGACAACACAACCCTTAGTCTCGGAAAGACGAGTGACTGCCAAGCTTGCTCTCATCCATCCTTCCCTGCTTTAACATCAGTATCAAATGTGCAATCAGAACCCTTTATGGCAGAACACTTGGCTTTTACGCATCTGCTAACACACGATAAAGACATGACAAAATCACTGCTGGTGTGATATGAGCTCTGAAGAAAACAAGGATAAAAAAGCGCTGACAAAAGTGCAAGGGAGGAGAGTGGTGTAGTTACGATGCTTCCTCAAATGACCCTCCATACTTTAAAAAAAGGGCTTTTAATATATATCTGCAGCCAGTTTAAGCTTGGATGATAGCGTTTGGCAGTAAAAAAAGCACTTAGTGCAGTAATGTGTGATCTTTGAGGATAAAAGGTAACCTCTCTAACTCCTGGGGAAGGAAATTACAGGGTAGACGATAAATTCTGGGCCGGTACGATCCGCTATAAGACTGGCTGTGTTTGAGTGAGGTATGGCACAATAGAAATGAAGGAGGAGGGGGTGAATGAGTGTCGACCATAAACTCACAAATGCCACTTGAAAATAACCTTTATCCTCGATGGAAGTGAGGCTGCTATTATTTTTTGATACCAAAAGAGCAAAATGTACTCCTCATCTGGCGATTGAGGTGATCTTATTTATTTGGGCTTTTTTAAGATGTTCTTTTGATATTTTGATGCATCCGCACTCAAGAAGCTTGTTGAAATCCTTGAAACTATCATCTTGTAAATGATCTAAGAGCTTTTTCTTTTCCTCTCTAGTAGTCTCCTTGTGTGTCCCTAAAACACTTACGTCAGGGGCCCAACAAAGACCTCCAGAACAGCTTGCAGCCCATCCAACCATATTGCCAAATGAGCGCTGGTGGCGGGCTAAGTGATTACTATTCCTATTAACTGAGGGAGGAAGTAGTGCTGCATGAGTGCAGCAAAAAGGAATCTGATCATTCTTGGACCTGTACATTACGCTGACGACAAGGGAGTTTGGGAGGACTAATTAGATCTTTGTAAGAAAATCGACAGAATTCACCTTGTGGTTGAAATGGAAACATTTCCTTTAACTATGACCCTCCAGATTCAATTTGTGTTCATAGATGAAATTGTGAAAACAGATACCGAAGAAGACAGATGCAGTTCTTTAAAATAAAACTGGATGTACGAGCATTTTGCCTCCTCATCGCTGTCCACAAACCATATATCTTGGTTTTGAATTTTTCAGCTCCACCAGTGATTAACTGTTTCCTAATGGGTTAAGAAATCCCCTACTTCTTAAAATTAATGAGCCATTTAAAAACCAATTGGTTTATCTGAAAAATGCATTGACGCAAAGCTGAAAACAGGACAGTTTTTCTCAGCTCATTAAAGGCTTTACATTTTGGGAATTCCTGGTTTTCACAAGAAAGTGAAAAGAAAAATCCATCCCTTGAAGAAAAGTATCGACAAGCTACCAGACAGAGTTTTCACATTCATTCATGCATGATCACGCTATTGATGTTTCACACTGTCAGGAATGTAATTCTGCTGAAAAATACTAAATGCATTCACCTTACTGAAATTTGATTTTATCTTTTTTGCCAGAAACATTCCAATTTCAGACGAGCTGTGTCCTGAAAAATATCAGAATAAGTCTTAAACAAGCAATCAGGTGCAATTAGCGCAGAAATTTCAAATATTAACTTGACTTAGGGTCACTGAATCCTAAAAACTGTGGTGAGAATAGTCAAAACAACACTAAACAGGTTAAAATCAATTGTACACTGTCTTGTTTTAGGCTACAAAGTGGGGGTAATGTGATTGCTTTCATCAGCGGTAATTTCTCCAGGGTTTTAGGTCATTTTTAATGGGTAACTTCTTTTAGACAAGCTCCTGCAGCGATGTAACTGAGAAAACTGTTTTCCTGCAACCCAATCACCAGAAAAAATGCTGGCATTAGATGTTTCTGCATGTTATTATGTAGCTGATATGTTTAAAGTTTATGTCTACAAAAACAAGCGTTGTGGTTGGGAAAATATCATGTTTCAGCCTGAAATACTTGGCTGGATCTCTGCTGGAAAAGCAGCAATGTCTCTGTAGGAAACAACTGCTTTTTATGGCACTATCTTGTCTGTGAAAACAGCGACAGGTTGCTACAAAACATCCACATTTGGTGCCTAAACAGCTGCTGGAAAAACACAGATGTGTCACTACAAAACACCCACATTTGGTGCCTTAAAAGCCACTGGAAACACACAGACAGGTGGCTACAAAACACCCAATTTTGGTTCCTAAGCAGCCTCTGGAAAAACATAGATGGGATGCTACAAAACACCCTGGTTTGGTGCCTTAAATGCCACTGGAAAGAACACAGATGGGTCACTACACTAGAAGCCACTTGAAAAACGCTGACTGGTGGCTACAAAACACCCTGGTTTGGCGCCTTAAAAGCCACTGGAAAGAACACAAATGCGTCACTACACTAGAAGCCACTAGAAAAACACTTACTGGTGGCTACAAAACACCCTAGTTTGGTGCCTTAAGAGCCACTGGAAAGAACACAAATGCGTCACTACACTAGAAGCCACTAGAAAAACGCTGACTGGTGGCTACAAAACACCCTTGTTCGGTGCCTTAAATGTCACTGGAAAGAACAGATGGGTCACTACACTAGAAACCACTCGAAAAACACTTACTGGTGGCTACAAAACACCCTGGTTTGGTGCCTTAAGAGCCACTGGAAAGAACACAGATGGGTCACTACACTAGAAGCCACTAGAAATACTGACTGGTGGCTACAAAACACCCAAATTTGGTGCCTAAGAAGCTGCTGACAAAAGTGCTGACAAGTCACTCAAAGACACTCATATTTGGAGCCTAATAAGCTCCTGGAAAAACACCAACAGGTTTCTACACAACACCCATGTTTAGTGCCTGAAAAGGCGCTGAAAAAATGCTGACAGGTGGCTACAAAACATCCCCAATAATACATAAAAGTCTGGCTGAGTGTTTTACCATCATCACAAACGCACAAACACAGTAGCTAAATACTCTTTATCATCCAATGATACAGTCAGATTACATTTAAATGGCGTATTCAGCAAACCTCAGTATAATTAGTTGAAATGTATGTTAGACAAAATAACCATTACTGTTAATTAAACTGACCCGCATACAATCACAAGCTGACAGAAATGAGCTTAGTCCACTCTCTACTTCTCTACATCCCCTGAATATTTTAAACCATTCTCTGGGCAGCCTGTTGATTTTTTTTTTCTTCTAAAGGTGATAAAAATTCATTACAAGTGAGAACACTGCCACAACACATGCACACACCGGAAATGTCACGCGTTTCAATCAAACGCCCTCCCAGTCACAGCTACACCGCAGCACCGCAGCTGTCGGTGATGAATTGCTTTCTGGCTGCATCCTCAATGTCCCTGCACCTTCATAACAGGATACACACATCTGTCATACTTGAATGTGAACAACATCCTCTATTCTCTCCAGTGGAACCCATATGTGGCGTACAATCGGCTGCACGGCTATCAATTACGCCGCATTAAAGAAAGACAGATTCTCGTATGCAGATGGCGAAGATGCTGTAAAGCGCTGACAGCCATTTGGTTAGCGCTAACACAAAGACAAACAATGGCTGGAGGGCCGTGTGTGTGTGTGTGTGTGTCTTGAAGAAGATGAGAAGCACAATGGTTGACTTACCTATGTAGAGAATCCACATGGGGCAGGTAGCATGAAACAAAGAGAGAAAAAAAGCATTATTAGTCCAGTGATCAGCTCTTTCAGCACGATATCAAGCAATACAATTAGGAAACTGTGATATACTTTACAAATATTAGGCTATCTTTGATGTGAAACTATTGTTGGAAGTCCCACAGCTTCAGCTCGCACACAGTGGAATCAGCTTTGTGTACACGCATCCCCCTCCCATACCTGTCCTCGCCTCCCTCTCCTGGGTGTTGAGGTACTCCTTAATGATTTTTACTCCACTAGTCAAGAACAAATTAGCATCTTTGCTAGCGCTCCCACAATCAGGCCGCACAACTGGGAATCATCAGGGTGGGGGAGAAAAAAAATAGCACTCGGAAAGTTTACTTTTCCCCGAGTCGTGATCGATGGAGGGTAGAAGAGGAGAGGTAGCAGAGAGAAAGAGGGCTCCAGGGGCTATGGCACAAGTGGTAATTAGGAAACTTTTGAAATAAGGAAAGGCAGGAAGCATAATGATTGCCGATATACTTCTGATGTCCTTGTTGTGTTGTTTGGCAGATGCTGAGGGAAACTGGAAATGATGTATAAAAAGAGTGGATGTGAGCAGAAAAAACTGAAGAAAAATGAATAAAAATTTGTAACAACTCAGTTTGGAGCCACAGCTAATGATATGTTAGGTATAAATGACGGTTAATTCAATGAATATAAAAAGGTACAGTGAGCCATCTCTGCTTCAGCTCTGTAACTGAAGGGTGTTATATTCTCGCCCATTTCTAAATGAGCACTTGCAGAATTAACGGTCAAACTGACACTGCTCGAAACTAATGTGGGGGGAATTTGGAAGTAATTTGTCTGGTCCTCAAGCTGTAGGGGCCTTTTTAGGGAGTTAATGACATTAGACAAAGTTTAAAGTCGCATCGATTTTTTTTTCTTATTTCATTTGCATACAGCACTGTAGGGCTGCAGCTAACAGTTGTTTTCATTATTGATTAATCTGCCAATCATATTGCAGATTAAAGAATCATTCGGTCTATAAAATGTCAAGCGATAGTGAACTAGAATTACCGCTTCATGGTTCCCCCCCTGGCAGCTCAGAAGATCTATGGAGTCAGTACAATAGTCAGTTTCAATATTAGTGTCACCAATTCAGTATCTGACCAAATGTCTCCCCTTCTGTTCCTATGACACTGAAAAATGGCAAGAAGAGTGTTTTATGCAAAACATTATGATGCCACAGTGAAGTTGACCTATGACCTTTTAGATATAAAATGTAATCACTTCCTATTTTGTCATAATTAGCATATGAATTCTTGTATTATGGCCAAAACATGTTTCGTGAGGTATCAGTGACCTTGACCTTGACCTTTGACCTTTGATCACTGGATTTTAATCAGTCAAGTTTTGAGTCCAAGAGGACATTTGTACCTAATTTGAGGACACTCCCTCAAGGCCTTCTTGAGATATTGTGTTTACGAGACTGAGATGGATGTAAGGTCACAGTGACCTAGACCTTTGACCACCAAAATTTAATCAGTTCATCGCTGAGTCTAAGTGAACATTTATGCCAAATTTGAGGAAAAAAAATATCTCAGGGTGTTCATCAGATATCACGATTAAAAGAATTAGACGGACGTCTCAATGATCTTGACCTTTGACCTATAACCATAAAAAATTCAGTCATTCCATAGTTGAATCCAAGAAGACCTTTGTGCCAAATTTCAAGAAATTCCCTCAAGATGTTCTTGAGGTCTCACATTCACAAGAATAGGACAGATGTTAGAATGTACAGATGTATGGACATACGGACGGGAAACCCAAAACCATGATGCCTCTGACCACAGCTAATGCTGGCAGAGGCATAAAAATGTACACCGCAATTCACTCAACCCAAAGTGATGTAATCAGATTGCTTGTTTTGTTCACATACTGTTCAAAACTCAAATATATTCAGTTTATAATCACTTAAGACAAAGGGAAAAGCAACAAACCATCCCAATATGAAGCTTAGACAAATGAACGCTTGAATTTTGATTGAATATTTAATCAGCTATTAAAATCTTTGCTAATTCATTTTCTGATGTAGTTGAGTGACTTATAGTTTCAGCCCTGCAATGTATCCTTTTTACAAAAATTGATATACTTTGAAAATGTATTTTCCTACAAAACTATGAATCTTTTCAATTTTTCCCTCCTGGGAAAGGCTGATAAATATTTACACGTAAGATTCCAAAATTTTGTTTATTCTTAGTCACAATGTAAATCCACAGCAAAAAAACTAGTTTTCTCTTGGAGTCACATTGACGTCTCATTGTATACGTGTTCATCGGGTAACTATAGTAACAAAATTTAGTCACTGCTATGGTGCTATGCCAATGTTTCGATGGCCCATAAGTTCAGAGCCTCAATAGTCAGAAAAATGTTGTGACTGCCAAATCACATTTATATGGGTAGCCCCTTATCTCAAAAACAAAAACCACTGTGCCAAAAATACACTGCTGACTCTCCCTAATAGATATATATGGCTAATTATTGTACAAAATCACATCAACATTCCTTCCTACTATGGTGACGACAACACCCTCCAACTCTGCCTCTGACTGACTTACCAATCTTGCTCCACATGCCTAAACTTAACCAACAAAGGCAACAAGTACTAGCCAGGGTGGCTCATGCAAGGTCTGATGACCATATTGTACTGCATAATAATTAGCCATGTGCTGTCTGGGAGAACACTATTGAACAATGGTCCTTCAGAACAATGTTTGGTGTTTTAAGGGCAATGGGACATTTTTTGTACGCCTTGGTCTTCCGAATTTTGGGCTGAGTAATTGGTAGTCTCCATTTTCAAGTCACATAGTTGAGGATCATTTCAGTCTATTTTTAAGCAAAAACACCAAATATTTGCTGGTTTCATGCTCCTTAAATGTGAGAATTTTATACTTAATGTGCTATATATGATAATAAACTAAATAGTTTTGGATTATTGGACCATTAGTCGGAAAAAACAAACAGCTGAAAGACTTCACCTTGGGCTCTGGTAAAGCACACAGCACATTTCGCTATATTCTGACATTTAACTGACAAAGCTGTACATCAATTAAATAATGAGTAGATTGATTGATAATTAAAATAATCATGACTTGCAGCCCTAATATGTTGTTTCAAACATTTGTGGCTTTTATGAGTCATGACATATAAATAAAAAAAAAGATCATGTTAAGAACAATATCACCTTTTGTCTCACTTCTTCAGACAGTTGCCTGATTCTCAGTTAATGTGAGGTTCCTGTCAGTTGTGTAAAAGCTAAAAAGGTGGAACTGCAGATGTCTCACCTTACATTATTTTTGCACCCTTTGTTCATACAGTGAATTGCAGCAAAGCATTCGTGATGTTTAGCAACACCTTGACTTCACATTCACACATTCACTCGCACTGGAACCTGAGAGCTGCAGAACAAACATTTTTAAGATGTGAAACAGAGGAGAAAAGGATAGGCTTAATGAAAAAGGGCAAAAATGGGCATTCGAGGAGAGCTTTAAGAAGCAGGTTTGGAACAACTACAGAGTGAGAAAGTGAGACAGAGAGGAAGGGATGATAATAGATGTGGGGGAATGAGTCACTGAGTCAAGGGGACAATTTCCAATGGATCAAACCAGACACCTTCAGTTGCCGCATGTGTCCATGTCTCTTTTTTCTCGGCCATGACACAGCCACGTACTCCTTCCAATCATCCCTGCTACTTCCACCATGATAGCTGTCATTCATCTTTCACCTGTCAGTCATGTTTGGTGATTTGATGGCCCTGGGCCTGAGGTAACACAGGGAGTAGAAGCTAAGTGAGGTGGCAGAGCTGAGGCTGAAATCTTCCCGGGGTGGTAGAATAATCTTAGAGCCGAACTGCAGGGTTAAAACAGAGAGACTTTAAAGAGTTTTTCCCCCAAAATGCCTGCACACTATTACCTCCACTATGGCTACAGGTGTTTGGATTCTGATATTTACAGAGCTACTCTGTCAATTTGCCATTGGGAGCGATTTTCCCATTTATTTTCCATCACGGCAATCATTTCTGACCAGTATCTCGTCGATGGGTTCACGAGAGCAATTTGCAGTGCATGCTTGCAGCTCTCAAATGCCATCTGGGAAAGCAAATGGACAGTAAAAATAAGTCAACTCCAAAAACACAACTGCACTCCATCAACGCATCGATTCTCACTGAGCAGTGATCACATTCTGGTCTCACAATGGGTCCATTTTTCCCCTGCAGAACTTCCAAAGTATTTCATATTTAACATACCATGACAGAAGGCAATAAGATATTTAATTTACCTCATTACATAAATGTAACAACTTGCACCCTATTGTCGCGGTATGCAGAAAGTAGTGTCATCTGTTGTTCAATGACACAAATACATGATAGACTCAACAGTTTCTCACAAGCAAAAGTACAATCATTTGGTTTTGTTTCTTTAAACAACTTCTCAGAAACATAGATATGCTTTTCTGAGTAATGAAAACTATAAAGAGACTCTACAACATACAGGTAGAACTATAGTTACGTATGAGTAACCACAATGGGGCCATTTTAACAAAAAAAGTCCTCACTTCTAATTGCCTTCATACATGCTGATGCCTATTTCCATTTTCCTAATTAGGACACCAAGTTCGGATTGAATGTTATCTCCTGTCCCATACATTCAAGCATCAATATAGCAATTTGACATTCTCCGTTTCCCAGCAACAACAATCCCATGATACTAATGGCTAACAATGCAAGAATGCCACAACTTTGCAGATTGTGTTCTGACTGCACAAAATCCTTTGGAAATACCCTTAAATGTCAGTTCATACATGACCTTGCAACTCATGTTTTTTTTGTTTGTTTTGTTTTTTACATGAATTGACAAAGACAGGCAGCTGGCAGAGAAGAAACAAGACAAGTGGTGTTGGTGGACAGGACTTAAGACGATATGCATTCATGTACCTGTCATTATGCCAGCATGTGTAATGGCAGGGTTCAATGTTAATGTTTTCACTTGCCTGGTCGGACAAGTAAGTCAGAAGTCAATTTTTACTTGCCCTTAAACACACTATTCTATTCATTATGTTTTTGAATGCTTGATGTGCCTTTGACAACGACCCTGTTGTATCCACCATGCTCTCAAACTTGCTGCAAACTGCACAACATAAAGTTGTAATTTCGTCCACATCCTTTGATGCCACCAACAAAAATCCTGTTTCTAGGATACTTGAATTGTTATTCATTTATTTTCCGTAACCGCTTATCCTGTTGGGGGTCAAAGGGGGCTGGAGCCAATCCCCTCAGACATTAGGCTAGAGGTGTGGTACACCTTGAACAGGTCACCAGACTATCACAGGGCTGACACATAGACAGACAACCATTCACACTCATATTCACACCTACGGACAATTTAGAGTCACCAATTAACCTGCATGTCTTTGGACTGTGGGAGGAAACCGGAGTACGTAGAGAAAACCCACGCTGACACGGGGAGAACATGCAAGCTCCGCACAGAGGGGCTACCTCACCCCAGGTGCAAACCAGGAACCCTCTTACTACGTGGTGACAATGCTAACCACTTCACCACTGTGCCACCAGTTGAAATGTTAAAATGCTGCAACTTCCATTTTAGCACGCAAACTTCATCCTTACCCGACACCATAGTTTCAATAAGAAGCACATTCAGAACTGCATATTTGCAACTCTCAACAGAGATGAGAGGGAAGCAAGATGGCTCATTCCTTAGCCACTATCAACATCAGCTCCAGAAAAATGGATGCGTTGACGTGGCATTTTATTTGCCCTAGGCAACTGAACAACTCCTACGTGTTGAGCCCTGAACAATTTACTTGAGAAAACATTTGTGAAGTAGCCACGGAAGTTTTAGTTACTGGAAATTAAGGCCTTACATGGCCGACCAACCCCTGTTGCCATCCACATGCCGGTACAGCTCCTTTTTTATTGGTTAAAAAAATAAGACCCTTTCAAAATGGACAGAGAGACAAGAATAAAAGACCTGATCAACACTGTTGTCAACCTGAATGGACCTGAATAGAGTGAAAGCAACAGCACATATATGAAAAATAATGCGCCATAATCCGTAACCAGTAATTTGTGTATAACCCATGTAGTCGGGAAGGCTGCGACCACCGCCGATGCACTTACAGGAGTAAAGAAGGAAGTAGTATGAAGACTGAAAGTCTGCTTAAGTAGGCAGGTTGCAGTGGTCGGTGGGTCAACAATACAGGACTTAACCCCAGGAGGCTGCCTTTTGTGTCCCAAGATAGTTTAAGATAGGTTGCCACCATGTTTCTTTGCCTAAACCTAACAAACCTACCTGCCTAAACCAAACCTATGTAACTTTACGTTAAGTATGTAACGTTATTTGAAGGGTGGATCTAGGTTAAATATCATACGACAGTATTATTCTCTAACAATGAATCAATCAGGAGTCGTAGCAACTGGTAGCAATACATGTCATTTTTCATACACTGTCAAGTCTAGACAGTCTAATGCTTCCTCGTGTCCAAAAATAGCATCATCTTTTCTCCCGTCAGGACAAAACATAATCAAAACCAAATCCACTTAGATCTGCATGAGATCTGGGACAAACAGCAATACAGCAGGACCCTACCTGACCTGGGGAAAAAAAAGTAAAATGTTGATCCAGATTTAGGTCCTGTCAGGTTTCAGTTACTGAAAAAGGTGGACCCATAAGTATATGTAGTCTAGTCAACTCTAAAGTGCACAATAGCCTGTGTTTAACCATTAACAAATTAGGTTTGTAATGCAATAAATAAACTGATTACAGGCCAATAAAATAGTTTATAGCACTTTTTATTGTGCATATAAAGGTCTTTGTGTGTGGTTCCAATATTGTCTGAAATGTTTAGAGTGAAAATAAAATCTAATTCAAGTCTCACCGTGAAATGCCGGCTCCAGATACTCGCAGGTTATACGGTGCCAGCCATCACTAATCACTTTAGAAACACCACAGGGTATCTCGATTCATTTGAGCTGTGAATCTGGAGGTCAGACCAAGAGCAATATTCAGAGGAGGTTCTGGTATTCAAACCTCTTTCCTCCACTAATGGGCCACAGAACACATTATCCTTCACCCATCTGGCGTATTTGCTTACCTTCCCAAGTGCATTAAAGGGGTATTAAGAGAGAGCAACCGCTAACCAAACTTTTGAGGACATTGACGTCCTCCGAAGGGGGTATTAAAGGAAACCCGAGACAACAGCTCATTCCATCACAAACCAGCAATCTGAGTATTTAGGCGCTGCGAGCTGCTATCGATCGTGGCAGATAATTGGGTCCGTAATAGAAACAATGCTGCAGGTAAAGCTCCTCAGAGACCTCGCGGGGGATTTAAATATGATGAAGTGCAGCGCTGATTGTGCCTTGTCGAGAACCTGTCAATGTGTCGTTTCACATCCTCTTCACCCCTTCCCCCCCGTCCAGCCCTGTGTCTCAGAATACAGCGTGATGGCATCTCATTATGGCATAATCTAATGAAACCTACTTATCATCACTACAATATTATCACAATAATGAACAAGGGTCATAATCAGTTGAAGGATCCAACAATAGTCAGACATACAATAGATGTAAATCTGCTTGATTACGTCAGAAATGCTCATCCTGATTATTTGGTTAATGTCACAATCCGGCTATTAATCAAAACAATTCATCTCAATTGGAGGAACACAGTTATTTCATTATTTCACAGCTGTTTCACCTGAATATTTTCATAGTTTGAAGCTTTAAAGGAATACTTCAACAACCAAACCTATTTGTGTCAATTATTCACCCTGAGTTGTGTTAATTTGTGAAGAAAACTTCCAGTTGTATAATCAGTACTTCCCAAATAGACAGCCCTCTCCGACTGAGCTAAAACTTATCTATGCTTCCTCACAGCCAGACTCCATTGACAAAAACAGTAATTTTAGCTTGCTTAACACAGGAGTCGCTCGTCTACCGCTGCCTCTACAAATAGATTGCGCTTGTGTTATTGTGTGACATTGGTCAATCCAACCCAACCCTTTAAGGGGTCTTTATCCACTTGTGCCTTTTTTGAGCTAGCTTTCAAGAGCACGACGGTGGGTTGTGTACAAGTACAAGTATTGTACTGTAGCCTATTTACCTGAAATCCTGAGTGCACAGCTGATCTTCTGCCAGGCGCTGTTTTTAAGCCTGTGGGCAAATCTTCCGTGGGACATATGTAAAGTTCTGGCAGCCTTGCACCAACATGATCAACCTTTCTATATTTACATTCACAGACTGGTATTAATGGAAGAAGGGAAAGATATGCACCAGTTGTGATTGGTTGTTTCATGTCAAATGACATGCGGTGACGAGAAATAACCATGCGTTCCAAAAGTTGAACTTGGTTTATTTTGGAAACATTGGGTGCTGAAAAATAGGGGCTCAGGAACGCATGCACGCCAAGATGGCGTCGCTCTGGCGTTTGAGTGTGCCTGCCACGTGTCTTCATTGAAAACAATAAATTTGAGGGCGCAAAAAACTACCTGATCAAGGCAGCAGTAGACCAACAGTAGACCATGTTCAGTGTGGTAAAATTACTGTTTTTGTCAATGGAGTCTGGCTTTGAAGACAGCATCAATAAGTTCCGCTTCCTCATCAGCAAGGGCTGTCTGTTTCGAAAGGACTGAGATAAATGATGCTTGAATTACACTGCACAAGTTGTGTGAAAGTCTGTAAGTTGATGTTTTGTTATAGTTTGGCTGTTGTTAATGGTGGACCCCTATGACTTCAATTCATCAAGAATTTTTCTCTGTTTTAGGATTCCCCATTCACCGTGGAAATGTGAGAAAAACAAACTTTTCTTTGCAAATTAAACATAACACGGGGTGAGAAACCGATATACAAATGACTATTTAGGAAGTGAAGTATTCCTTTAATTGCTGATTTTGATGAGGTAATAATTCCTGGAGCTAATACTGCCCAGCTGGCACACGACCAACCTTCAAGACTGAAATGTGGCTGAAATTATGCCTGTTGTTTTAACATTAAAACAACATTGAAACAACCTTTAATTCTTAACTCTACTCTTTTTTTTAGAAATAATTATTGTATTGATGTATATATTGTAATTAAAGTGACAAGGCATATTTTATTTTTAATATTTTAATATCTTAAGTACTAGTGTTAAACATGGTAGCACAGTGCACATTCTCTTTTAATGTAAATTTTCATTTCTATTTATTTTATTTTATTTACTGCTTTATGTTTACACAATTCTATTTTCTATTCTTATTCTTACTTCCTATAATTCTCTATTCTGATTCTTTACATCGGAGCAACTGTAACAAATCATAATTTCCCCGAAGGGTTTTATAAAGTATTTCTGATTCAGATTCTGAATTCTGATGGTTGTAAACAAAATTCTCATAAATCAACATTGAAATTTCACAAAGATCAGTTTCAACGTTGAGTGTTTCTTTGTAGACACTATAGTCCCTAGACACACAGCTACTGTATCCATAGTTGATTA